>OX387236.1:0-1200000 GCA_947561695.1 Tyria jacobaeae | reverse complement strand
ACATATAATATTGTTACATTATTACGGTGACCTAGCTACCTACAAACTCCCTCCCTGCCAAATGTTGGCCCTCTAATACACAAAACAGAATCTACCTAACTTTCATCATAACTTTTAAGGGCCCGTAGAGGAAATAATCCGATTTAAATCACGTCTCCCATTTGCAAACTCCCTCCCTGCCAAATTTCACCCAATTATGTCAAGTTGCTACATACTGTAACAGGCAACTCGCTTCACGTCTGACCGAGTGAAACTGACTCCTACTCCTGACATTCCAAAGATGAATAAAGAAATTTTACATGAAAGGGACGAAAGATATAACGTAGAAAGAATTAGAAAGAGAAAGGAGTATATTTATGTACTTTTTATTCAATTCAACTGCAGGGTCTTGCACGCGAAATGTTTCTTCGTACTCCGTATACAGAATTCGGCAATCTTCCAATACAGTAAGTGCTACTATAATTATGCTCGAGACCATAATATTAGTTACCTTTTCGTTCCCTAGATGGAGCTGTTAGAAAGCTTAGATCGCGCTATGGTTGTGTTACATGCCTTAGTATGTAAATAATATATAAATATTCCTACTAGCTACCTAAATACCTACTACTCTAAACTTAACACATTATAAACAGAAATAAGGCTTATATAATATGAACCGTAGTTAATAGCGCTGATTCCTAAACAAGGTACAATACCTGTGTATTAGAAATCAGTGCCCAAGTGGCTTTTGATACAATAACAAGGCATTATATTATTATTGACATTAGAAATTAAAAAAAAAGCCAAAAAAAATAAGGAATCAATGAGTTAAATAATAATAAAGGTAAACGCACTAAAAAAGTATTAAAGTATTGGGGGCGGGGTATATAGAAGAGAAAACAACAGTTTTCAGTATTTTTGTCTGTCTGTCTGTATGTCACACATCACGCACAAACTACTGATCTATTGTTAGTGGTCTAACGTAAAATATAGGCGACACTTAATTCTAAATTCAACGCGCACGAAGTCATAGGCAACAGTTTGTTTTGCTATAAGAAAAATCATCACACATTTACTACTACTATAAAATATCTGTTTTCTTCAGTGGTAGAGCCATGCTTAGGCACGAATGGGCCGGCTCGACCGGTGCGATACCACGGCCTCACAGAAAACCGGTTGTGAAGTAACGCTTGCGTTGCATTTCCCCGAATTGAGTGAGGTTTCCGGAGGCCCAATTCCCCCTACCCCCTTTTCTCTACCTCATCTCCATTCTCCTTTTTTCCACCTCCTCATCCCTAATCTATTCTTTCCGCTCCCTGCATCCCCCATCCCTCATCACCCTCAAAGGCGGGCAGCGCACTTGCGACTCTTGAGTTGCAAGTGTCCATGGACGGCGGTGTCACTTACCATGGTGACAAAAGGCACAAAATTCTTGATCCGTTAACCACGATCAAATAATAATCTCGAGAACTATAGTCGGATTTTAATGATTCGAATTACATTCGATACAGTACTTGAGATGCACTCATTCAATCATTTGGAGTATTTTTAATATTTGTGAAGACTGATATCTGACATACAGTCGTAACTGGCGTAGGTACTTACATTAATAATGATTATTATTATTATTACATACACAAAAAACAACTGAATAAAAACCTTCTCCTTTTTTAAAGTCGGTTAAAGTTAGTTAGTTAGTCTTTGGGTGTTGGAGGGAGGCCTTCATCCACCAGTGGATAGCAATTGACTGGTTCATTAATTGGTTTCTTTCCTGAATCAGGTCATAGGTACTTACTTGTTGTATGGTGAGTCTGTTGGCCGGGTCTACTGACAGCATGCCTCGGATGAGATTCTTGGCCTCTGAGGACACGTTGGACCATTCAGGCTCCGGGAAGTCATACTGGCCTAGTCTGATGCGCTGGACGATACAAAATAAAGATTTATTTTGGTGTAGCTTTGAGGTAAAATAAATTATGTACTACTTCTCATGAAGCTACGGACCAATAATTAAAAGTATTTACAAGTATATTGTTACATATTTTAAATTATTATTAGAGTTCCGTACGAGAAATTGACTGAACTGATGTTTTTGTGTGCGATGTTTGTGTGTGCGATGTTTGTGTGTGCGATGTTTGTGTGTGCGATGTTGTGTGTGCGATGTTTGTGTGTGCGATGTCTGTGTGTGCGATGTCTGTGCTATATTTTAATAGTTGTTATGCTGCTGTATGTTTGTCAAATCTCTAAAAAAACCTATTTTATATACATATGTATTAATTCAATTGATATTTGAATCAATCAATTTAATAAAGAATCAATTACGCTTATCAATTTCTGCTACCGAAACACAGACGTGCATAAATAAAGAGGGAAAATTTCGACAATTACTTAAAACTTTATAATAATAGTTTGTGTTGTTTAAGAAAATTGCATCTTAATCCAAATTGTATCTTCAAAGTTATACTAAGCCTAAAATCTTGATAGTTATATGTGTATTTCTCTGAATATTGTACATACAAACACACATTTGCAGTTGAAATTCATAGGTCTAATGTCTCTTTAGCTATAATGTTAAACAACATTTTTTGTGAAAATATGTATATATGTAATTAATGAATTATATCGTGGGACAGCCATGAACAAACAGACCGGCTCGACCGGTGCAATACCACGGCAAAATTAAAACCAATTCTATCAATTACTGAGGTTTCCGAAGGCCCAACTTCACCTCTCCTCATCACCCTCAAACTTGCAAGTGTCCATGGACGGCAGTTGTCACTTACCATCAGGTGACCCGTCTATTCGGAACCCTATATATTAAAAAATAATCAAAGATACACAAGTATTTATAAAATACCAGGAAATATTCACTAGAATGATCCAATTTTACTGGCCTTTTGGCCAAGTGGTTAGTGACCCTGACTGCTAAGCCAGAGGTCGTGGGTTCGATTCCCACCCGGGACAGAACTTTACTACTATTTACTAACTAAAACCTTTACCTTCTTCATGCCTGGTGATATGGCGAGGCCGTGGTTGGAGTAGAACGGTGGGAACCCACACAAAAGAATATACATCACCACACCCAAAGACCAGATGTCGCAAGATTTGTCGTACTTCTCCGGACCAAGGACCTAAAGACAGAGGACTATTATTTTACACTGTTGTATAAACTAGTCTCTTTCAACGTAGTTCTCACATACGTAATAGCAAACTGCAATAATAATAACATTCATCCCGTAGACCAGGGGTGCTCAAACTTGAACTGCTGGCGATCTACCTCAATATTTTTAGACTACTTACGATCGACTTGAGAGGCTGCAAGTATGTGTGATGCAGGGTTGTCGTACATACACGATACACCCTACCTACCTAGGTAGGGTGTACCGTAGCATATATAGATATTAGCTTTCCGCACAATTTACATTATCTTAGTCAAGGTTTGGGTTAGGTTTACTTAAGTTCTTCTCTACAATATCAATGAAAAAACTCCTAGTTATTCAAAATTGCGAGTTTATTCGTTGTTACAAAACAAAAGAGTTACATATGGTGTTAAACTCAACTAAGGAGTGACTTTGGATCTTGAAGCGTGGCACTGCATGTCCTCAGCATACTTTTCATAAGATGGTGCGTAACCACTGAGTGCCAATCGCAAGCATGATGACATATGATCGTCAGTTAGTCGATTGCGATATTTTGACTTAATTATCTTCATTTCAGAAAATGCAGACTCGCACAAGTAAGTTGACCCAAACATTGCCGTCAGTTGAAGGGCGATTTGCCTTAGATTCGGATATTTATCTTCAGATATAAAACACCAGAAATTTGTATCAGATGCTGTAGCTTTGAGATGTATATCTGATATAATCTGCACCAACTCATTTTCAACAGAACATGAGTTCATATTAAACTGACTTGCTACTTCAGTGGTTAATTCCTCAATGTTTTTACATGAAAAAGGATGACTCATAAATGATGCTATATTTGCCAATTTACTGCAATCATAAAAACGCATTTCGAATTGTCCCAAAATATTTGATAATTCAGCCTCATACGTATCATAATTCAACTGAGGAATCCTTGCTATCAAAGACGGAAAATGTTTCAGATCCTTTCTTTTCAGTTGATCTATCATAAGTTGCAATTTACTTTTGAATGCGTTTACTGCGCTAATCATCTCAATAATAGTTTTTCCTTTACCTTGAAGCTCCAAGTTAATGGTGTTTAAGTGCATTGTGATGTCAGTCAAAAATGCCAAATCAGTCAGCCATTTTTCGTTTTTCAACATCTCAGTGTCATCACCTCTTTCGTCTAGAAAAGCTGTTATTTCGGGCAATAATTCTTGAAACCTTTCTAGGAATTTTCCGCGACTCAAATGGAATGGAATGTATAATGGAATGGTATAATCAATGGAATGAAAAAAATGAAGGGAATTCTTCATTAGCTCGACACAATGCCACAAAACCGTTCTTGTTTCCAGTCATTGCTAGTGCTCCATCGGTTGTAATGCACACTAATTTATATATTGGTAGCTTGTAGTTTTTTTACAAAATTGATGAAAACGTCATATACATACATATATCTTCGCCACGGGTCTTCCCCTTCAGAGGAATGATTGTCAAAAATTCTTCCTTAGCCAACATGTCATTGAACACCATCCGAATAAAAATACACAGCTGGGCAGTGTCTGTCATATCGGTGGATTCGTCGAACTGTAAAGAAAAGTATTCCATGATATCATGTTTTAGTTTATCTGCGATGTCCTGACTCATGACTTCAATACGCCTTGTGACAGTCGGACGAGATAACTGAAGTTCTCTAATAGCAGACATGATTTCTGTTTTATTTTTAAAATCTCCAAATAAAGTCTCACCCGCTTCAATAAATGCTTCCTTCACAACCGATCCATCTTCGAATGGTTTCTTGTGTTTCGCCAATATATGAGATATTTTAAATGACGCGATCGTAGCAGCTTTTGATTGTTTGGCTGGTCTTGTGAACATGGTTTGTTCTTTTTTCAAACAAGATATCAAATTACTTACTTTTCGTTTTCTTAATTCACTCTGTGGCGGAAAATCCTTTTCATAGTTTTTATGAACCGTTTTATGATGCCTCTCTAAGTTACCACGCTTAGGTATTGCAACTGACGCACGACAAATAACACAAATGCACTTATCCTTCACCATACAAAAGAAAAATTCTTCCTCCCAATCGTTATTAAAATAATACGTTTTAGATTTCTTCACTGCACTCATTTCGCACTATTTAATAATAAACTTTGTATCGACGTAGTATCGCCTTCAAGTTACAATTCAGAATGACTCCAATTCCTGCAGGCGCAACATTTATATCGGCGTGAACGAAAGTCTCGAATGTTCCCGTCAAACGCGCCGCCCGAAATGGTCTAGTACAGTCTAGTCTAGAAACAACGCGGCTTTTCTTTGACAAGTACCGCGCGTTCCTTTGATAAAGCCACCTTTTGCCGCAAGCAGTGTTATTAATCTTTCTGCCGATAAGGAAGTATAAATCTTTTTGCCGATAAGGAAGTTCGTTTCGTTCCAAAAAACTTGTAACTGGGGACGGTAGAAAACAGCAATCTTCTATTTTATTTTAAAATATGATTTGTCAATTATGGTGTATATACACTTCTGCCAGCACCTACTGTGTCTAACAGTCGTGAATATATATATCAATATAAATATTTTTTACCTCTGGTGCCACGTAGTAAGGAGTGTAGCATGGCGTTTGCAGGGTATCAGCAGGGCTCAAGGTCTCCTTGGCAAACCCGAAGTCAGTCAGTTTGAGTACCGCGTTCGGTTCCTGACTGGTGTACAGTAAATTCTCTGGCTTGATATCGCGGTGGGCGATGTTGGAATCATGTAGGTGACGGACGGCAACGCAAATTGAATGCATTATCTGAAAGTAACACAAATACATATTATTTATCAATTTAGTTTCATAATTTCTATGCTGTATATATTTACTCCTTATAAGTATGTATGATACACAATATATGTTTTAAGTAGTTATACGTATATGTTTAGTATTACATACATACGTACATAAGCTCACGCCTTTCTCCCATCAGGGTAGGCAGAGATAACAGCTCGCCATTTACTTCTATCCTTACATCTATCATCGATCGACCTGATGCGACCTTCAAACCTTCAAGAAAAGAGCGTAAGTGTCCATAGGCGGCTGTAGTCGCTGGTAGATGACCCACGTCTGTCTGGTCTGCACGTTTGCGACTATCCCATAAAAAAAAATTGGTGGTCGACCCCAATTATATTTAACATGTACTATATGTACGTATTATAGTATATTTGAAATGTCGCGCTCCTGTATAAAGTACGGAGGCTAAGTGCCGTATCTACTATAATCAGAAGCCTGCCCTGAGCCTAACGTTTTTTTCTATTGCTCGCGTAGTTTAAATGATAATAGATTCCTTGCTTTGTATAATAAAACCAGTGAAATGTTGTGTATGAATGTTGTGTGTGTGTAATTTATCTCCGTAGATTACTTTCATGGTCTCGACCATGTTACACCACTTCCAACTCCCAATTTCTCTCTGAATCATTATGATTGATCATAAAGTTGCCTGAAAGAGATTTGTGGGTGCCTGGAAGAAGTTGCCATTAAGCAATAAGTAAGCCATTTGTTCTTAATAAATTTGACATAGGTATAAGTGTGATATTTCTATTGCAATAAAGATGTACAAATAAAGTATTATCTATCTCTATACATATAACTAATTAAATATATGAGTTCGACAGCGCGGACGTTTTCTTTTTATTATAGGGGGACAGACCAACAAACGGGTCACCTAACGGTAAGTGACAACCGCCATCGTTAATGCGTTACCCGCCTTTGAGGGTAATGAGGGGTGGGGAAAGAAGAGAGAAAAGATGAGGGGAAAGAAAAGAGGAGACGGGGAATTGGGCAACTAAAGAAACTAACCAATAAATCCGTATACGAAATATAAATGTGGTTAAAGGATGCTAAATAACAATTCAAGAATAGAAAATACGAATTAACTTAAAACTGCTTTGGCACGTATGGGCCAGCTCGACCGGAGTATTACCCCTGCCTCACAGAAAACCGGCAGTTAAACAAAGCTTGCATTGTGTGACCGAGTGAGTGAGGTTACCGGAGACCCTCCGATATAACCTCAAGTTAACTATGTGCCGCATTAAAAATATTATTAAAATTAAAATTAATGAAGACATTCTTAAAAATACAAGTTCAGTCAGTTTTACATATCAATAGATTCATTATGTAAAATCAAGTAATCTCAATAGTATTGATTTAACTTTTGCCGCAGAGTCAGAGTGAAGATCGGGTTTATCACTAAAACCATTCATTTCTTCTTCTGTTTTTAACTTCTGTCGACTTCTTCAGGAATACGAGCGTATGTATAATAAGACATCACTGTGGTTTTCCTTGTGAACCAGTTAGTTCAAATAAGAACAATAAACATGTTTCAGTGATTCATACACAGTGGTTTATTTAATGTAAGCGTTCCTTTAAGCAGTAATTGGGTTGTTTTGTCACGAAACAATTCACACGGACCAGGAAATTATAAACTTTTTACGTTGCACTAAATTATTTTGAAATAATAATAATAATAACTTCACACATTTTACACACCACCGTCTGGTTCCAAACTATACAGAGCCTGAACAGCATGCTTATATATTTTTATATACGTACACATTATACGCTCTTTAGTGTATATAGGCTAAAAATTAAAAAAAAATCTGATTAAAGTCCACTTAATTCGATCCAACCCCACGAGTTCGATTTAACCCCACGAACATACAGTTTTGCGCGTTTACCGCTAAAAAGATTAATTTGAGAGCACTCCCTAACTACATCAGCCAGCATCGGAATCCTTAGCGTCGATTTATCGGGCGAAGTCTAGTTTTGCGGTCACTTCTTTTTTTATATTTGCCTACCATAGTGACTCCACTTTGCCTGATGGAAAGCAATCAATAAGTGGAGTCCAAGAGTGGTGGTCACAATCCTCATTGCGTGTCTAGTCGACCCACACTGTTACGGCCTGGTCAGATGCTTTTTCACGCCCCGCTTAAAAGTCACCGGGATCAGAGTGGGAAGGAAACAATAACTTCCAGGGTAAGGCCAAATTAACCTCGAAGAAGCTTGGTGTGCTAAATAGATCGAGACGGTATTTCACTCCAGCCCACTGCCTGCAACTTTACAAAGCGCACGTTCGGCCGCATATGGAATACTGTCCTCATCTCTATGCACCCCAGCACCAGCTTCTCCCTCTTGACCGCACTGTTTATCTACATACTACCTGATAGACAAAAGTCCGATTACTTAGTCACCCATTTATTATTCTACTTTCATCATATCGCTACACCATACCCAAGTCTAGCTACTGTACATTAAAGTAGGCACCAGCATGCTATAATGAACTGCCAGCCGCCTTCATGGTGGCGAAATTTACCTTCGCATTCTAATGATATTGTAGCAGTTTCTCATTGAATTAAAACACGAATAAAACGACGTGTTTTAAAAATTAAACGTAGCTAGATCGGTTTATCGCCCCCGAAATCCCCTGCATACTAAATTTCATGAAAATCGTTGGAGCCGTTTCCAAGATTCAGATTTGCATGTATAAAAGAATTGCTCGTTAATAGGTTTTAGATAGCCTTATTTTATTGTTAATATTTTAATAAAAAAATAGTTTCTTTTAATTCAGTATTATATATGTATACACACCTGGTGGTGAATCTATGAAATAAAAAAAAAAATGACTGATTTAACACTTCCAATCCTACATATCAAATTCATTGCACACCATACCACACTAGTCTTATTCTGTTTGAAGAACACTTGGTAGACTCTTACCTCAGCAGCCTGCCTCTCAGTGAAAGCACCCTCCCTGTTGTCTTGTATTCTCTGGAACAGCTCTCCTCCGTCCATACACTCCATCACCACTAGGAGGCATCCTCGGCCGCCGTACGTGTTTTCGTATACATCTATGACCTGGAAGACGGATTAATATTTGTTTTACATCACTCGGGCAGGTATTTCTCTTTAGGTAAGCAGAGGCGTCTCCGTCGCGTACTTTTGTGCAAATTATGGTTTTACGTAATAGGAGACAAGCTTATTGCTGTCATCCGGGCACTAAATGATTGTATATATACATAATATACTGTCTGATAGATATCAGTCCGATCCCTGACCGATAACTGGCCTGAACGTTTAAATAACTGTATTAAATCCAATGATTATTTTAAATGAACTCCATATATTTCTAATACTATTAATGTATAAAATAACACACATTACGATACTAAATGTTTTATGCAAAAGAAAAAAAAAGTTTTTTTCTTGTAACAATATCTATGGCAAGACTAGGCATATATTTTTATAAAAACTAATATTTACGTTAGAGGGCTCGAAAGTCCGGCACCAGCCAGTTCCATTTAGGTATTTTTGAGCTTTCGTTTATATTACCCAATACATTAGTATAAGCAATTTTCTATTCCTTATCTTTCTGTGCTCACTTTACCTGTTAATATACACACAATTTTCCAATTTTATTCCATCAATTCTAGTGCGTGACGGTCTGGATGACAGCAACAGGTTTGCCTTCTATTGCCATCCATGTGACGGGACTAATTTATGGACTGCAAAATGTAGGTATTAATATACTTTCCAATATATTAATATACTAAATGATTGTATCATCTACCTTCTTATTGAAATAAAGGAAATAAAATGCATTTAAATACAGCGATACGGTCTGTCTTTCAACTATAAGTTGGCTATTTAATGGCGGTATAATTAGCCATGTCTGTTAAAAAGCAAAGGCCAGGTCAAAAGTACCTTTAACCGACGAGTCTGTTTGTGGAACGGAATGAAAGTTGAAGAAGCGAGATAGGTATGTCAGAATCGTAGTAAATGGAAGGAAGTGGTCTCTGTCTATGGGACAGAGGCGTGATATTATGTATGTATGTATGTCTATTAAATAATTTTTCATAAGCACATATGCTATGAGTTCCTGAAATCGTGGAAGAACTTATATATTTCTATTATACAAACCTTATGAGATTGTTAATATCGCTTTAAACATACCTATAGGCGTGTTCCACCTTTATTCCTATCATCGTCACTTTCCATCAGGTGAGTTGGAAGACTAACTACTAAATAAAAAAAAAACGTCTACTCGTCTTTAGAAGAACTGATAAATGTAATGATGATAACGTTGGCGCTTAACATAATATTGTTATGGTATCAAGAGTCACTCACCGCTGCAAGTGATTGACGCGTGACCGTTACTGATAAAGCGTGTCGATTGACTTCTTATCTTTACGTGGCTTACTCATTTACGCTATAGGCACGTGTGTTGCATTTATAGGCTGCAATGGATCATGTTGTATGAAGGGTATTTCTTAAAATCAATTTCGTGAAGAAACCACATTGGTGTAGCATTAAGTAATTAATTATTTATGACATTAAGGTTGCATTCAGGTCATATTTCATAACGGAAGTTCGAATATTTAATATAGATTAACAATTTACATAATTGTCTAACATATGACGCTAAAGTCGATGTTTTTTTTTTTTTTTATACTATAGGGGGACAGACGAACAGACGGGTCACCTGATGGTAAGTGACACCGCCGTCCATGGACACTTGCAACTCAAGAGTCGCAAGTGCGCTGCCCGCCTTTGAGGGTGATGAGACCTTTGAGCGGAAAGAAGAGAGGAGGGATGAGGAGATGGAAAAAAGGAGAAAGGAGATGAGGGGAGAGAAAAGGGGGAGGGGGAATTGGGCCTCCGGAAACCTCACTCAATTCGGGAAATGGAACGCAAGCGTTACTTCACAACCGGTTTTCTGCGAGGCCGTGGTATCGCACCGGTCGAGCCGGCCCATTGGTGCCTAAGCATGGCTCTACCACTGAAAAAATGTCCAACATATAATAGCCAAATTTGTCAAAAAGTGATTAAAAATTTTGATGAAAGAATCGACATCTGCCAGCCTGGTCGTGGACATTTGCCAGATATCATTTTTCATTCATAATTGCCAAAACCTTACTCTTTGTGATACAATAAAAAATTTAATCATCTTCATTTCAATTCTTTGTTTAAAAAACAAAGTTCTTGTTGCGAAACCAGATATATTAAGTTTATTCGTGAGTTATCAGTAAGTAAATGAGTTTCCTTATTCCGCTATACATTTGAATACATGTATCGATTTAGATGTATTTGGTATTTCAGGAATATTAGATCATAAGTTCTTCAAGCTCTTTCGGTTTCATTTATCAAAATTAAATTATATAAGTGTGTTATTTATAGTCTTTTTCATAAGAAAAAAATAATTTAATACTTTATTATTACAGGGATTCCCAATGCAACAGTGTAGTAACATTATTAATTATATTATATTTATAGTAATGCAGTATCATATTGTTCAATAATAACATTGTACATAATAAAATAATTCACAATTAATTATAATTAAACAATAATATTCATGAATGGGCATAAAATATGGAATGAACGGTAACCCTTACGAGAACAAATCTAATTTCTTTGCAACTATATTAAGGATCGTAATGCCTCGCTTGAAATTACGATCCTTAATAAAGAGTATTGTCCAACAATTTAGTCCTGCCCCGCTGCACTGTGAATAAATTTGGCCGTCTTCGACGATGTACATACGTATCTGGCACGTATAAACTTATGCACTGTAATATACCCGGATTACTTACGTATATACGGAACACTTTATGAATATATGTTACCATCCCATAGTCCCTCGTAACTTTCAAGTAATTGGACGCAACCGTATCCGTACAAATAAAGTTGGATACACCAAAGGGTAGAAGAAGTATAATCCATATATATGATCATCATCATCAGCCTATCGCAGTCCACTGCCGGACATAGGCCTCTCCCATGGCACGCCACTTCGATCTATTTTCGGCTTCTCGCATCCAGCTCTTGCGCAAATCGTCACCCCACCTGGCCTGTGGGCATCCTACGCTACGTTTGCCGAGACGCGGTCTCCACTCAAGAACTCGTTTGTCCCAACGGTCGTCGGTGCTGCGGCTAATATAGCCAGCCCATTGCCACTTCAGCCTGCTGATCCGGTGGGCTATGTCGATTACTCAGGTTTTCAGTTTTTACTATTTATCCATATATATACACTCACGCATATATTCTCGAAGGGGTAGGCAGAGAAGAAGTAGTAGATATTGATATACGTTACAACTTTTCAAATTTTACTGTTAGTTAATATGAAATGAGATTAGCGCTTTAATCAAACAAAAAATCTCTTCCCTTTAATTTAAAAAAAAGTAATTTCTTTTTAATCAGTTCACTTTCCATCGGGAGCTTTGGGACAGAGTACTTATATGTGGGTGATTAGTAAATAATGACATTGCTTGTTTGATCGTAGGCGGTAACTGCACGTAATAACTGTTATCAAATATTATCCAAACTAAATAAGCCGCGTTGTTATCGTGGAGCAGAATACGGTTTTCCCATTACCTTCTAGTGGGTGACGTAAAAGATGTAGCTGTAGCGGTGTAGCTAGTAGTAACTAAAACGTGACCAGCTGTTCTTTGTCACTTATATTTTTAATTTAGTTGTGAAATATTTTCTTCAACTTCCAACTGGCCTATTTAAAAAACGAACAATTCAATTTTAAAAAAATATATTTTTGATACATGAATCATGAACGTATCGCTTAAGGTGTATTCCTTATTCGTCCTTAATTTTAAACCTTGAGGTATTTTTTTTTTATTTAAATAAGACCAAACGGGAACCTTCAAATTAAAAATAAAACCTTAATAATATAATACATACATACATACATACACTCACGCCTGTATCCTCCAATTAGAATTTGGTCCCACCAACTTAGGGGACAAGCCTATCGCCGTCAACAGGTCACTGTATGACTATACATATTGTCTGATAGATAACAGCCCGATCCATTAATCCCCTTTTACGACACCACCGGAATGAAATGGGGTGGCCCAATTCTACTCCACCGTGAACCACACTAAATCGTTACTAATAATTCGGTAACAAACAAACATACAACTGAATTGAGTTCTAAACAAACTTTGACGTATATATTATATATTATATTTGCAGTAACTTATTGCGTGTGTGCTAGATTTTTTTTAAGACAACTCCCGCACTAGGATTAATTCGTGTGTCGCGGGGGACTTTACAAACATTCAAACAACGGACACAAAGAACACCCAGACTCAGAACAACAATATGAAGATTACACAGTGTTGTCCCGTGCGGGGTTCAAACCCACTACACTCGCCGCGGCAGCGTAGTGGCGAGGTGAGCACTTAAAGCGCTACGTCATCCGTGCAGTCTATATTTAGTAGGTAATTATATTATAAATTACGACATATAATAGTAAGTCAAGTCACGCTAACACTTTATCATCACGTTGGAAATTGACAAGGACAAAATGTAGACGACCGAGGGCATTGTGGCACACATTCACTAAACTGATAACATACATACATTCACGCCTGTGTACGTGAAAAGGTAGTCAGAGGTAGATTAAACAAGTCAGGTTGTATATTATAAATGTCTCCTTCATTTACTTAATAGAGACACTTCCCAATCCATCCACATAAACTCCTTTCTTGTATTGCCTTCCCTTGGAAACATAATAAACCTTTCAAAATAATCCATATTTTAACATCTTTAACACCTATAATAAAATAGGAGACAACCGACTTCAATGCGTCTATCATCAATTTGAAGACTTATATGGTTTCGCATGGATGCCGTTGTCAGAACCTAAACAAACTCTCATCTAACTACCCTTGAAGTACATCCCTTCTAATAAAAAAAGAATCATCGAAATCAGTTGGCGTGATATTGAGTTATTCGTCCATTTGTCGCGCACACACTTAATGCAAATTTAAAAGTTATATGGTTTTCTCATAAATGCCACTATCAGAACTGGACCAAATTAAAATGGGACCACACGGGAAGCACCAGCTTTCAAATAAAAGACATCAAAATTGGTTTACTCAGTCGAAAGTTCTGAGGTAACAAACATAAAAAAAAGAAAATAAAGGTTTGGTTGAATGCCCATTTGCCGCCAATAGGCCTGCAACCTATGACGTCAGTAAGACCAAATTCTTATTACTAAAATAAATGCATACATACACACTCACTTCAGTATCTTCAAAGGAGTAGACACAAATGCCGGTTATATCTAACCGTAGAGTAGTGACATACTTACGGAAAATACGGGGCCAATAGTGGGCCATCAAGTTGACACTTGGCAGTAACCAAAATTGGACTCTATTTATGTGCAGTGAGAGTGGATATTTATGTTAATTCAAGTATGTGCATTGTATATACTCGTATATTGAATGATAGCTAATAGTCATATTAATTAGTCACCTTTTACCCACGGAAAAAAAGGGTAGCCCTTATTCTAGAACACTGAAATCCACACGGCTGCTATTAATCACCAAGGTAGTATATCACCCATACTCTGTTCAGTTGAAGCCTCGACTCTATTAGCTTTGTATTTTGTAATGGTTATAGTTAACGAGCTTAAGATTCACCTCATGGTAAGTGACATCCGCTGCCCATGAACAGCTGCAAGTCCCTCCGATAACTTCACTCACTCAATTACCAAATTTAGCCTCATTAGTCTGTACGTACGTGGGTGTGTCTATACGCTAAGACTATGTCATGAGACTCATGAGTAATAGATGATATAGAATGAATTTGTATATCATCTATTACTCATGAGTCTCTGGGTTTTTTATTTTTTTCATTTTATTGATAATGACAATGCAAATTGTGAAATGTTGGCCATGTTTTTATGTACTGAAATATCTCTATCTTCTTGGACATACTTCCTATCAACAATGACAATTTGCACTTTAAGCTCACGACTTTCTCCCATTGGGCTAGGCAGAGATCACAGCCCGAAACTATCGTTCTCTTCTATCCTTACATAACAATCCATACATACATATAATAAGTAAATTACACCCAGACACAGAACAAATGATCATGCTCATCACAGAAATATTTGTCTAGCTTAGCAGTCAGGGTCACTAATAACCAGACCAAAAGGCCAGTCACCAGTCTTTTCATACAAGCCTGTCGATTCCGGCTTCTTCTGACCTGTCCTTTCTATAAGTACATCACCGATTTGATCGTTGTTTGATCGTGGGCCTCCTGGCTGAAAGGAATGCTCCTTTTTACGTTTGCCTCATTAACTTGACCATAATAGAACCCATATACATATAGCACAATTATATTCGACCAAAAAAAATAAACCAAATCATAACTCAAAAACTTCGAATACAGAGCTAGGACTTCCCGCCATCAACCAGTCCGAGTCACATGGTATACACCTGAATCCATCTCACCGAATCCATTCCCTTTCCTGCCTTCCTTCGTTCCTATCTCTTTCAATACACTACCATTTTTTTTCATTTTATTCCCAAAGTGATGACGGCAATAGGATTGCCCTATATTACGTAAGGTGGGCTAAATTATAGCCTTCGTGGATACAGCATGGGTGTATATATGTACCTACATATTTAAAACACCTTTTAATACAGAAAATGCCCTTTGTATTGGAGGGACATGACACCCACCAACCATGATGAATCTGAATAAGTTACCTGGACAATATGAATACATCCGCGGGCCCGCCAATGCAGCTCGACCTCACGGCGGGCTTTGGTGTTGTCGTGAAGAACTTTTAGAGCACGCTTGGCGCCTGTCTTCTTTTCTTTACATTCTAGAACCTGAAACAATTAAATAAACAAGTTAGTCTTATACTAAATAACATTAAGAGAGTACCTTTTTAGTCTACTTCTTCTTAATTTGGGTTTTTATAGGCACCAGGAATAAGAAGCCTAAAGAATGTTCAACATAGCGGGGCGTTAAAAAGCATCTCACCAGGTCGCCATAGTGTGGGTCACCATGCTACATTGACTACACTTGCAATGAGGATGGTGACCACCACTCTTAGACTCCACGTGTTGCTTTCCATCAGGCAGAGCGGAGTCATTATGGTAGGCTTATATAAAAAAATACATCTCTGTCTGCACGTTTAGAGTGTGTATGTCATTAAATTCTTAGATCATTTTCGGTTTTATGCCTTAAGTAGTCTCTAATATTAAGCGTCATGTAGACATTACCTTATGAATGCGTAGTATACACAGTGTATATGTATAAATATCTATTTTTATATAAGATCTAACAATACTTGAAATATCTTAAAACGTTGTCCGGAATGGATGGATGTTTTTATCCTGTAACCCAAAAACGGATGAACAATATTGATTTCAAATATGCAAACAGATAACTCATAACAATTTGTAAACACTCTTTAAATTAGTAAGCGAGGACCATTTGGGCAGAAAATAAATAAAGAAATAAACGTGTATTCCTTTTATCTAAAGATAAAAAAAAATATAGAGCATAGAACTAGTTGGTTATCTGTACATAATGGGAGATAGAAGGATATACTCTTCATTGTATCTATATAAAAGATGAAATCACACATGTACTTACAGACGAAAACCAATAAAAATCCGCTATATGTACGTACTTATGTACAGTTGGCGACCTCTCTCTCTGCCAGGATACCAATAAATGAAAAGAAAAATTAACGATGACATGAGGAGTTGCAGTGAGAAACGACTTATAGAACTTGTATAATATATATATTTATATATATATATATATAGAACTGGTAAGTAGTTCTGTTTCGTATAAAAAGTTTCTAATTAAAACAAGATTGCGAAGAAAGTTTCTGGGAAGAATTGACTCATACCTTTAGAAGACTTTGTAATATTCTAGTATGCGATTCATGGAAACAGAGCAGTGAACTAGATTTCTCAAGGTCACCTGAGTAATGTGTACTACATAGATATTCTACATAAACCTTGCTCATTCGCTGTGCAATAAGTACATATATGTATATATATATTTTTTTTTTTTTATACTATAGGGGGACAGACGAACAGACGGGTCACCTGATGGTAAGTGACACCGTCGTCCATGGACACTTCAACTCAAGAGTCGTAAGTGCGCTGTCCACCTTTGAGGGTGATGAGGGATGGGGGATGCAGGGAGCGGAAAGAAGAGAGGAGGGATGAGGAGATGGATAAAAGGAGAAAGGAGATGAGGGGAGAGAAAAGGGAGGAGGGGGAATTGGGCCTCCGGAAACCTCACTCAATTCGGGGAAATGCAACGCAAGCGTTACTTCACAACCGGTTTTCTGTGAGGCCGTGGTATCGCACCGGTCGAGCCGGCCCATTCGTGCCTAAGCATGGCTCTACCACTGAAGACACACCACTGTAGATACGCTCACGTGTATATAACCTAAGAGGTAGGTAGAATCGTATACTTAACCATAATTTAATCAAACTTACGAATATTGTGAAAGCTTATGCTATAAATGTAAAATATTAAGGCATTCTATTCCCCCGACCCCAAAACAGGGCTGTCTGTGGCATCTAATTTGAACGAATGGATAAATTTTGAGGCGTTTTTTATAGCTGACGTGAGGTAGTTTTTAGCTATAACTTATGACGATTTGTTCAGCCGTTTGATGATCATCAGCTCTTTTTTAATCGTCGGGGGTTTCTAAATTTGAAGACGGAGTATTTTAACATTTTTAATTTTAGTTATTATGGAGACAAAAGCTCGTATATATTCTTATTTAATTGTCGAATCAAAGGAAGAACTGTTTTATTGGCTATCATGAGGTTGACAAAGATTTTTATTGCGATTTACAATAAGGATACTGAAATTATTGTTTTTTTTTTTAATGTAAATACTCGGATTTTTAGATTTTTTTGCGATACTCAACAGTCAATGTCATGGTAAATAAATATAAAGAAAATTGTTTTCATTATTTACAATAATTACGAACATAAAAATAAAACAGCCATTTTTTTTTATTTTTTTTATGCGATAGGGGGCAAACGAGCAGACGGGTCACCTGATGGTAAGTGGGGACGGGACACCCGCAACTCAAGAGTCACAAGTGCGTTGCCGGCCTTTTAGGTAGAGGTACGCTCTCTTCTTGAAGGTTTGAAGGTCTTGTTTGTCAATATAATTAACAACTGTAATTTAAATTCTTTTTATTCAAAAGTTTTTAATTATGTTTTTGCATGAATTCCGTACACAACAAGCGGTGAATTCTGTAATAAATTAACCCAGCTGTACATTAATTCACGGAGATACACTAGAATTTAATTATATAATGGAGGTCAAAGATGCCCCGGATGTGAATCGATTTGGCTGGCAAGGCCATGAGAGCGATTGCACGATGCGCAGTCAGTCCTTGAAGTCCAGGCCGGGACAGAACCAAGGTTGACGTCAGACAGGTCAAGTTTACACAGATGTTGGATACGAACCAAATTCACAACTTTTATATAAATACTAGCTTTTGACCGCGGCTTCGCTTGGGAAAAGTATTTTTTCGGACTGTACCTTCTTCGGTAAACCTGACAACTTATATGCAATATCGGTCGAGTTTTGAAAGCGCTAAATCGTTACTAACTAAGAAAAGCAGTGATCTCATTTTCACATTTATAATAGTGTATATTATTTGAATTAGGGTTGTAAGTGTAATATTTGAAATAAAATAGGAATGTAGGCATTATTAATTTCTACTGTGATACCAATAGGCCACTCCACTATTAAGATGATTCTAATGACACATCACATGTCGAACTCCATCAAGCCATCGAAGCTGTAGGCCGTGACAAAGGCACATCATACATACCTACAATCGTGAAAAAAAAAAAACACTACAACACGACAACTATTTGTAGATCACACAAATTTGTGTCCCGTATGGAAATCGAACTCATGACCTCCGGTTCAGCAGTCAGGGTCACTAACCACAAGACCACAAGGCTCGTCAAATATAATATAAGGTCATAGGTAAAGACATTTTATATCCCTCCTGGATGCCTAAATAATGAAAAGCTGCAATACTTATTTGCGCAATACGTAAAACGGACTAACATTTTCAAGAATGAATAAGAAAAAATGCTCCAAAATTAATAAATTATTCCTCAATATATTCTCTGTTAGCATAAATGCAAAGTGCACGTAGAGAATATCTTTCACACAAATAAACAATTTTTAAGAAGCAGTTCCAGGTCGAGACTGTATACAGGTGGCTCTACATTTTTCACCTACAAAACTAGCAACTTTTTCGGATTTCTACAATAACTTCCGACAATCAAACGGTCAAATAACAATCACTATTCAAGGTAAGACTATTCTCCAACCGTTTGAATTCTGCAAACCAGCTGTAAATAGTCGTCTTGCATGGTGCTTCATCGCCAAAAGCAGTTTGCAGCATAGCGAAACTGCTGAGCTGTCAAATTACACATAAAATCCTTAAATTACACTAAACACCGTGGTGATGCAGTGCAAAAAAAATGATACAACTATGATAAATAAAACTAGTTATATTATATTATATATAATTGGGTAGCGAATAACGTCCTGGCCTTGGCTCTAATATAATATGTACCGCATTAGATATCTTCATAAATTGGTAGATATCGCGTCTTAAATATAGGAGCCAACAATCATAATGTGTCAATAATGTGTGATTAACGTAGCAATTAATTAAAAATTAAAAAAACAACTAAATTTTCTAAATAATGCGTATAAAAGTGTAATTGGACTTTACTTTGGGAGAGCCATGTATAGGCACGAATGGGCCGGCTCGACCGGAGTAATACCACGGCCTCACAGAAAACCGGTAGACAAACACGATTACACAGATCATATGAATGACGCAGTGCTCAACTGGTCGCCGCCACTACACTGACTGACTGACTACCAAAAAAAAAAATGGGCATCATCATTCAGGATTGTATAAGAATTCTACCCCCTACACATTTTATTCAGGCATTTAGAAGTTAACAGACTCGTTTTAAAGCATACATAACCTCTCAGAATACAAACATGAACCATAAAACCATTACACTCTTTTAAAAACAGTCGTATAAAATTACCTTCCGTGAGAATTAACAATTACAATAAAAACTTCATCCATCACACACACGGCCGTCTGTTCAAAAACTAAACAAATCTTGTACTGTGGTAACCAGACGGCTCAAAAAAAGATATATTATACATAAATTATACCCAGACACAGAACAAATGATCGTGATCATCATACAAATATATCATGAATCAAACCCACGACCTCTGGCTTAGCAGTCACGGTCACTAACTACTAGACAACAGGTCAGTCAACTATAGCTGTGATAAATAAAATGTTTGTGTTACTTATAGGCATACGTTCTCATTCATATAGAAACAAGCATTCCAATTGCATACTTGCACGCCCGTCAAAGTTAAAACTAGTTGTTTTACTAGTAAATGAGTAATGCCGTTTTATTTATGACGTTTATAGTAAAATATGACGTCATACTTCGCCATATTTGAGTGAGATAATGACGCACCGTTACTGTCAACTACGGATATAATAGTAAGTCTGCAGAAAGAGGATATGTATGACGCGTGTTTGATCTCTTCTTTTTCTACCCTTATTGAAGATGTTGCCATGTGGTTGTCGGTAGAGTAGAAAAAAGTCACACAATCTGTTTCCGTGGGTAGCGTAAAATCACGTACCAAATTTTAGGCTACAAAAGTGGGCGATTGAGACGTTTTTGCGTACCCATTTGGGTAAATAACCGTGAGTTTAAAGTATATGTTGGAGGTGAAATATTTTTTTTATTTAATTTCAATGTGTACAATTAATTTAATAATAAAATAATGATTGAAATCGGTTCACTTTCAATCTTTTTAGTAGTCTCTTCGATTTATTCCTTTATGATTACCTCTTCCATTTTGAAGTCGGTTAAAGTCGTTTGTGAGTCTTTTGACATTGGCCAATGACGTGACAATCTGACGCAGTAATTGCTCAATGTACGACTTTTCTAATACCGCCTTGAACAGTCTCATCGGTATTTACGCAAGATATTGGTATCGTTTCTTGGTAAATATACGTTTATCCTGTTTGTTGGAATGTCTTATTTGAATTGTGATGTAAGCGTGTTTCAGCCCACTCGTGTAGTATTCGCTCATTCTCTTGTCTCATATTTATTATTGCTTTTGATTAACATATAACTGACAATAAATATAGAAGCCGTGTAGTTCTCAATGGAGTAGAATAGGGTCATCTAATTTCTTCGCATTGGTGTCGTAAAAGGCGACTATAGGATCCGACTGTTATCTATGAAATAGCATATACCTAGTCTTGCCGTAAATATGGTTACAAGGAAAAATATATTTTTTTCTATTACTGTGTGTGTGTTGTTTATACATTTATATAATAGCATTACTAATATATGAAGTTCGAAATGATCTAAATCAACCAGGCTTTAATACAATAATTTAAACGTTGAGGCCAGTTAGTAAACACGCACTCTTTCCATGGGAAAATTCTTCATTGCCAATCGTATGGATTGTTTAAGAGACTCCAAATTGTTATGTTTAGAGCATGCCATACTCTCTAAAACTGGCCAAACATCATACTCCAGAGCATTAAGTTCGATGCTATATGACGGCAAGGCTCTGCAGGCAGGTTTAGCTCTGGTGAAGTCAGAAATGTTCGTTCCAACCACGCTTGGGTGGATTTAATGTAAAGTAAAGCAGTAAAGTTTTTTTCTGTGACCTCTTATGTGACCTTTATTTGATTATTATATTATATTATATTTGATCTCTGCTCTGCCAGCAAAAATACTTTTTCTAGAATCTTCCATTTTCCATTATGAATAGTATAAAAATAAAGTTACTAAACTATTCATATAAGTACAAGAACCCTCAAAATATTACACTCCTTTTAGGGCAGTCGTATAATGAGCCTATTATTACATACTTCGTTACTGCCGATTACATGGTGAAAATAGTTTCTCACAATTTTTTTGTTATTTACAAATTATCTCCTTGTCGATTTATAACTTCAGGACAACTGCACCTATTGTTATATAAATGGATATGTTAATCATGATTATCTCTACACATTGATGATAATGTGTGTGATTCGTGAGTAATCGTGAGGAGCTGTATCGAACGCCTATGTAAAATCTAAACCATAGGTTCTCAACGGTAGCGGTTCTGCCCTATAGTGGGCAAAGGAGCTTTTCGTGGCGGTAGTGGCGATCCAACCTTATTAGAAATTTAACATAATAAAATACTATGAAAATACCTATTTTTCATTAAAAAAACATTTAAAATGTTTATCTTATTATTATTGCATAAATAAATATAAAAACATTTAAAGAAACATTAAGTATAATCTAATGGATACGATTTAGGACTGTCGGTAACAAGGCACAGCAAACAAGCAAAGACATACAAGTCGTTGCGAGCTCGAATCAAATCTTTAAAAGGCAGAGATAGCTCTTCTAATGTCTTATTGTTTTTGAATGGTCAGCGATCCATACTTGTAAGTTACTGACAAAGTACATTAGTGAAGCCAATAACTTTATAACTTTTTATAAATCTTTTTATTAATATAAATCGGTTGAGAATATAATGTGCAACAAATGTCGGCAGTACCATATCGATTAATTGCATCGGTCCTTCAGTAGACACTGCCACCCATTGCCACTTCAACGTGATTGTTATGAAAATAATCAAGGTAAAGTAGCAATGCGTTTTTAGCCGACTGCGAAAGGAGGCTTATGTATGTCAAGTGCATTTTTTTTATGCGATAGGGGGCAAACGAGCAGACGGGTTTCCTGATGCTAAGTGACTACCGCCGCCCATGGACACCCGCAACTCAAGAGTCACAAGTGCGTTGCCGGCCTTTTATGATATACATATGTGAATGTCTAGACAGCTTGATGGTTTTCGACATGATGGTTATAATCTGAATACTCTTAATAGTGAGAGCGACACAGGGTATAAGGTTATGAGATAAAAATCAGAAATAAAAGCGATGAAGTTAATAATACAGTAGGGTTCTTGTTTCAAAGGCGATAAAAACATAAAATGATTGACAAACAAGTAACTGAAGATATAAAAAGATTGGGAATGCCCGCACAATTAGGGCATGCAAAGTCTTTATTGTATTGCAAAATGACAGCCTCGATGTTCTATTTAAAATTATTTGTAAATTTGAGGACAGAACGAAGCCTAGTATAATATGTATAACAAAAACTTCTGATGTATGAAGAGAAAAAAAACTATTGATATAAATATGTCGTGTATTACGAATTGTATTAGGAGCTTATTTGGATTGTCAATGGAAAAAAGTAGTGCCTGAAAGTAGCGCCAGTGGATGAAAAGTTTAATATTAACAGACTATCGTGGTATGACTATCGAGAATTTAATATTAACAGACTATCGAGAGCTTTATGTATGGAAGTTGACAAATACAAAAGAAGAGGATTGCCAAAGAAAATATGGATTGCGTGAAAGAGGATATGACTAGAAAGAAAGTAAGCACAACGACGATTGAGTAGAATGGAAAAAAAAAATCCCATTGCGCAGACCCCAAACCAATTTATGAAATGATTTAGTAGATACTGATGACATTGAAAAAGTAATATGATATTTTAGAAACCCTATTAGTAGTAGTAGTAGTAGGACAGATAATGGAGAGAGAGACGCGTGCAGGATGGCAAAGAAACCAAACTAAACTATCTGGTTATCTTGTGTTGTCAGCTTAAATAATTGAGAATGTAAATTAGTGTAAAAATAATTATTCAAAAAGAAGCCATATTGATTTTTATTGTAATGAACTCTATACCATGGAATTCGAACAATAACTGTTTTACAGTTCAGCCATGGCTGACAGCGATAAATAAATAATATATGTATATAACTTCGTAACGCCCCAGCTTAGAATCCATTTTCTTAAAGAAAAATTGACTCCTTCAATGGTTTAATTGTTATTTTACTTTTCGGGGTTGAAACAAATGCAAAAAATATCAGAAAGAACGGTCTGCCTACACCTGAGTTATAAATGGTAAATAACACGACTTTGTTATATATATATATATACATTATATTTGATATAGTTTAAATTGAATTAATGGTCGACTTAAATTTAATGACTTTACGAACTTCACTAATGAGCAATTTCTGTTTTTTTTTTGTTTGATATGTATATGTATAGACGAACAGACGGGTCACCAGATTGAAGAACTGACAGCCGTCGTCGTCGACACCTGCAACTCAAGTGTCGTAAGTACGCTGTACGCCTTTGAGGGTAATGAGGGACGTGGGGATGTCGGGCGGGGAGGGGAAAGAAGAGAGGGGTGATGAGTTGCTTTACAACCGGTTTTATTTTCTTGAGGCCATGGTATCGCACCGGTCGAGTCGACCATTCTTGCCTTAGCATGACTCTATCACTGCCAAAATGCTGTAATAACTTCTTTTCAAATTACGTAAATCATTGTTAAATAACGGAAAAGCAATACAAAATGAATAGCCGTAATCGGGATGTTTGTAATACAACTAAATATAATATCGTTCTAATAATTTTAAAGCTTTCATTAAATTGGCAATAAAATCTTAACGTGTACAACATTTTTCGTAGGTTTCCTTACAAATCACGTCATCAATAATTCGATTGTCATGCATCATGTTCAAGCATTTTTAAAATTAGAGATTTTATTCTTGAAATAAAGATACAAAGGAAATTAGGAAATATAGAATTAGTATCTGTAACAGAATCATTTTTTTTTTATACTATAGGGGGACAGACGAACAGACGGGTCACCTGATGGTAAGTGACACCCACCGTCCATGGACACCCGCATCTCAAGAGTCGCAAGTGCGCTGCCCGCCTTTGAGGGTGATGAGGGATGTGGGATGCAGGGAGCGGAAAGAAGAGAGGGGGGATGGGGGGTGAGGAAAGGGGAGAGGGGGGGCCTCCGGAAACCTCACTCATTTCGGGGAAATGCAACGCAAGCGTTACTTCACAACCGGTTTTCTGTGAGGCCGTGGTATCGCACCGGTCGAGCCGGCCCATTCGTGCCTAAGCATGGCGCTACCACTGTTAAAATGATTGTTATTTAAAAAATATAGCTATTTTTAAAATAACAATCATTATTAATCTGTATTTCCTAATAACCTATGTACTTTATGTTCTTTCCTTTGTATACCTACAATAGAAAACAGAGAAATTACGGCTCAAGTATACAATAACATTTTAAAATACCACTGAGTCGAAAATCTCTCAAACGGTTAGAAAAGAACTGATCAGACTTGAAATTCTGAACAAATTTTCTTTAATAAGTGTTATGAACACTAGATCAAGTTGCCATTCAAACAATTTACCGTGGGAGAGCCATGATTAGGCATAAACCGGTAGACAGACAATGCTTACATTGTATTTCCAATTGAGTGAGAGTACCGGAGGCCTAACCCCCCTCTCCTCTTCCCTCCCTTCTCATCACCTTCAAAGGGGGGCAGCTCACAGAAGCTATGATGACACAGACAACTTGCTCCGAACTGCCTTCATATACCGCGTGTTCGAACTACATATAACCAATTAAGCTTTTTGATTCGTTAATGTAGAACATTTATAAACTCTTCAGGATTTTAACCTGGATTTGTTTGCCATAATTGTTTCTTAACTAGTTTGTATGAATCTAAACATTTAATATGTAAAAAATTCTAAAAGTAATTGATGGCGAATATATGTATATGCTTGATAATATATGTATGTATGTATGCTCTTTTTCTTTTGTTGTAGCATATCGATTTATTAATTATTTATATGTATAAAACCCAACAAAATAATAATTTATAATAAATCAACTCCAATTCTAAAAGCCGTTAAAGCATTTTGAATATTTATTGCTTAGCTCAAGTTTGACTGTTTTAAGTGGTCGCCTCGCCACTACGCTGCGAAGCGGCGTCGAGTATTGTGGGTTCGATTCCCACACGGAACAATACTTTGTGTAATCCACAAATTTTTGTTATGAGCTGGATGTTCTTTGTGTCCGTCATTTAAATATGCTTGTGAAGTCCCCTGCGATACAGAAATTAATCCTAGTGCGGGAATTTTATTTAAAAAGGAGTTTTCCAAATTAAATAAACACATGGATATACATACATACACGTCAATCTAACTCAAATATGATTTTTTTATTATATGAAAGCGATTTTATTGGATTAGAGCATGTTACGTCCACAATTTCAGGTTTAATTTAAAACTGCAGTGGAAAATATGTCGGTCAAACGAGATTTAACTCGATATGCATTATTCGATTATGGGTCTTGTTTACTTGGTTAAGAGTAGGGTAGCCATGCATATTAGCAAATAAAATTATAGAAAAGATATAAAACCCATGCAATTTCTTAGTGTATAAGATGACACTTGCAACTCAAGTCACAAGTGCGCTGCCCACATTTGAGTATTCTCTCGGAGGGAAGGGTATCAGAAGTCTAAATGGGAAAAGGAATGGGACTTTATCCCATTGCGGTGGCAAAAAATCTTACGACCTACCTAATGATAAGCGGAAATCGCAGCATTGGTGCCCGCCCAAGATAACTATGTATGTATCTATGAAAATCTTTTGATTTGTGATGGAAATAGTCAATAACACAATCTGTTTCTGAAGAATATGTACCTAGAATTGTTACCGGATTTTAGGCTTTTTGGAATAAAGGTATTGAATGCGAGCCATTGTTCAATTGTATAATTGTATTTGACCTTTTATTATAAAAACCTATACCAACAATCGATAAGGCCCCAGCCATTGTGTTGATTTCTTTTTGAAGATTAGTTTATCAATACTTCTCCGTGTCGAAATTAAATTCAATTTTTTTTATGTCAGTAGGGTTTTTTTTTATACTATAGGGGGACAGACGAACAGACGGGGCACCTGATGGTAAGTGACACCGCCGTCCATGGACCCTTGCAACTCAAGTGCGCTGCCCGCCTTTGAGGGTGATGAGGGATGGGGAATGCAGGGAGTGGAAAGAAGAGAGCAGGGATGAGGAGATATTAAAAAGGAGAAAGGAGAAGAGGGGAGAGAAAAGGGGGGAGGGGGAATTGGGCCTCCAGAAACCTCACTCAATTTAGGGAAATGCAACGCAAGCGTTACTTCACAACCGGTTTTCTGTGAGGCCGTGGTATCGCACCGGTCGAGCCGGCCCATTCGTGCCTAAGCATGGCTCTACCACTGTTAAACGGTAGACGTTCAAAATATTAATCAATCGAGGTGGCGTACATAAAAAAAAACAATTGTTTTAGTTGCCATGTTAAATAGAGCGTCACAGTTCCTTGTATACATACATACATATCATGTTTTTTTTAATTTTAGGGTATTAGGGGATTTATCATTGATAAGTCTGTGATGTGTATTTTATCTACTATTACTACTCTCAAGAATTAGATATCCAATTTTGAGTAATTATTTTTCCTTTTGTGGTAAAGATTAATGGTCTACATACCATTGCATTACGATCAATATAATCTCCGCTATGATGAGTCATGACAACAACAAAACTGTTTTTATATGTATTTTTAATTTTTTTATATTAACTGATACTAAAACATTTTACACACATTCTGAAACAGGAGTATTATAATTTACTAAATAATAATATTACGAGACACTATTTCTGCCTATCATCGATGGGAATGGCGTGAGCATATGTATGTATATGCATGAACACATTACATAATGCTAAGTAAACTATAGCTTCTAAAATACGGATATATGTTCATAGAATAACCAAGACCGAAGAAGATACCAGGAGAAACAGAATCAAAGTATGGACTCAATGGATCCGTTTTAACGAGTCGAATACAGTATTTAGTTTTTTTTTTATTTTTTTTTTCCGCAAATACACAATATAAAATTCATAATAAATAACTAACAACCTCATTCATTAATTAATCTTCGATCGTTTTTCGAAAAGCCCAAGCTATCACTACAGATATCTCTTTCCGTGGGTATCGTAAACATGGTTGCACTGTTATATAATCACAGACAGTATATACACATATGTATGTATTCATATAGTGGTGTGTTGACATGTGTGTGTTAAGAATCGTGGTATACATGTTAATTGTGTTAATAATCGATCTATCAGTTGCAGTTGCTGCCAAATGCCATTCAGACAGAAACTGAAACATATCTTGAAAAATGTCTCAATTTTATTTTTGTTATGTCGTAAAGTGACAACCCTATGCACACCGCGAGTGTTTATTTATAATAGTATATCACGTGTTGCAACACGTGTAAATTTTACGAACCACAATGTAAAATCAATATATTAAAGTTACGCTTTCAAGCAAATACATTCAAATACTTCTAGTCAGGATTATGTGACAACCCTTACGTTACAGAAAAACTAAGTTAATGGTGTGATTAATTTTACATTAACAATGAATTAATTACTGTAAAATTGAGGTCTATTTTACATAACATACTTGATCTATGAATGGATTATATAGCTAAGCCATTGGCGAACCTGATGATTAACAGTTACCGCCTTGCCGTTACCGTCTTGTCTGTAAAAAGATACTCCGCCCAGGGTAGGTAGGATAGCGAAGTAGGGCATGCAGTTTTGCTATCTTATGTAAATACGAATTAGAGAACTCTTGTTGCGCGATGCAGTATAATTACTAACTCAGTTGTCCTACGTGTTGTCTATAAGGCATCAAAAACTTGTTTATTATAAGTCGTGTGAATTACGGATGAATAAAATAGGGTGAGCCTATCTCTCCCCGTCGGCGTCGTGAAAGGCGACTAAAGGAACGGACTGTTATCTATCAGACAGTATATATACAGTCCTACAGTGCTTGGTTGACAGTAATAGGCTTGTCCCTCGTTGGCTCTCGGAAGCTTCCTTGTTAGGGTATACCCGGGTCCTCTGCAACAGACCCACTCGTGACGGAATACAGAGTGGTTTTAGTCGGTTCAACCTCTTTACCACCACATACACTTCACTGTTAGCTCCAGTGAGGTGATGACGAGTGGGGGTTTCCACATGATAAAAAAAGGCTGGTCCCCACTGGTAATATATAATAATAGCTCTAAAAATGCAATATTTCTCAGTATCGTACGACCAGGACTAATCAATTATATAAGAAGCGTAACTTTTCCGATTAGAATCAATTAGTATTAATGTCGAGGCAAGGAGGTATGGCCTTCATAGTTGGAAAACACGTGACCTATGTTTTTTATTTTGCAAAGTACTAGAATATTGGGAACTTCACATCAGGCTTGTAACCACGAAAGGATACGCACGGAAGGAAAGGGATTTATGAGGAGTGCAAGGGCCTACGAATTTCAAATTAAGAGTAGTGATAAGGAATAGAAATTAAATTATTTTGGATTGACTGGACTGTTGGTTTAGTGGCTAGTAACCCTGACTGCTGAGCCGGTGGAGAATTTGTGTGATCTACAAACAATTGTTCCGAGTCTAGGTGTTCTTTGTGTCCGTTGTTTGTATCTTTGTAAAGTCCCCCAGGAATAATTCATTAGGAATTGTCTTCTCTAATTTTAATAAGCTGTACAGTAACATACAGCCAACCGTAATTTTGTCGTACTTACGTAATAGGGAGCTAGCCTCTTGCCATCATCCGGGCACTGGATACTGTCTGATAGATACCAGTCTATTCCTTGAGTCGCCTTTTACGACGTCTCCGGAAAGAAATAGGGTGGCCCTACGATACTCTACCGACAACACTTTAATATTTTTTTTTTATATCATGTATTGCAACACGCTGTCGTATTCTCACTAGATGAAACGAAGACCTATTAAAAGTGGACGTTGGATGAAAGCGTTGCAATAACTGTGGGAAAGTGTCCAGCCCAATCCGTATTATAAAGCATACAGTAGATATATATAATATTATTCTTAGCGTGTGTCAGGTCACATTTTTATTATGGTTATCTAACTTGTCTTAAATGCACTCGACACTCCCTCGGACTGGTCAAACATTTTGAAATCGACGTAGCTTCACTCTGCATCCTCTATCGCTTGTA
Organism: Tyria jacobaeae; assembly: GCA_947561695.1. Lineage (NCBI taxonomy): Eukaryota > Metazoa > Arthropoda > Insecta > Lepidoptera > Erebidae > Tyria > Tyria jacobaeae. The sequence goes on along the minus strand of OX387236.1, from coordinate 1,170,028 downwards.
TCATGGGGAGTGTTCAGAGGAATTGTTCGGACTTATACCGGCTGTAGGTTTCCGCCATCGTCCTACGCGACAAAATATCCATCCCCACCACCTGGACGATTGGCAGTCCACCACTGTGCGCTTCTCCTTAAACTGTTTGCCTCACACAACCAGCTTATGGAACAAATTTTCGCCTGCCGTATTTCCGAACCGATACGACCTACAAACCTTCAAGAAAAGAGCGTACTCCTACCTAAAAGGCCGGCAACGCACTTGTGACTCTTGAGTTGCAGGTGTCCATAGGCGGCGGTAGTCACCCGTCTGCTCGTTTGCCCCCTATTGCATAAAAAAGAAAACTAAATTTTATAAGAAGAATTGATGTCTTGTCAAATAGTCCCAGTCAAAAATTTGTATTACAATAATTATGTATAATTTGCTCCAGCCTTGTTAACATGGTAAAGTATGTTGTTAGCCAATAAATGGTTAAAATATTAACGAAGGGTTCAAATGCGTAATATATTCAAATTTTACAGTTGACCTTTTCTCAGTACGCTTGGTAAGAACGGGTTATAATATAATTAGATGGGAACGATCAAATAACACAACGAGCAGTAGAGCGAAATTGATAGAAAACATCAAAGTAATATCATAAAACGCAATAAAGCACTCATAGGGAAATCCATGAATTACGTAACGCTTTATATAACAACGCCTATGTATAGTGTTACGTAATGTTAGCACTGTATATAACTGCCCTCTGAGTCACGGTGGAGTAATATACTGCTACCACATCTCTTCCCGGTAGTGTCGTGAAGGCGACTAATGGATCGGACTGTTATCCATCAGACAGTATGTATACAGTCATGTAGTGCCCGGTTGACGGCAATAGGCTTGCCCCTTATTATGTTACTGCTACTAAGTTCTAATTGGCAAAATGTGGAAAGAAGAAAAGTTAGTCGTGTTAGAATCGAACTCACAACTTTTAGCTCAGCAGTCAAGTTCACTAGACAACGGGCATGTCACATTATCCTCAGGTTTAATGACAGTAGAGGTAGCTAGCGATATATGAAAGGATACACGAAAGTGGCGGACTGTTATCTCTGCCTAGCCGATGGGAGAAGAGCGTGAGGTAGTGTATGTATGACGTATGAGACTACTAAGATGAGACTTAAAATATTATGAAATTGCTATTACTGCAATTCGTAGATATATAATGTATTAGTATTCGTATAATAATATGGATAAGAAATGTATTTATATTAACGTTAGCCAGCATTTCTGAAACCATTCAAAAATACTTTTTTTTTATTCGATATCGCAAGCGAGCAGACGGGTCACCTGATGGTAAGTGACTACCGCCGCATATGGACACCTACAACTCAAGAGTCACAAGTGCGTTACCGGCCTATTAGGTAAGAGTGCACTCTTTTCTTGAAGGTTTGAAGGTTGGGTCGTATCGGTCCGGAAATACCGCAGGCGATCATTTTTTCCACAGCTTCTGGAGAAGCGCACAGTGCTGGAGTGACAATCATTCAGGTGATGGGGATGGATATTTTGTCGCGTAGAACGATGGTGGTGTCGCGTAGGTAGGTGTCATATGTCTATCATATGCCCCTACATGAGGAAGATGGAGTTAACAGTATGTCGCCATCTCGATCGATCCTGAGCTTCGCACTTGATCTCGCTCCAGATCTTCCTTATAGTCTGCGCTTTTGTAACGATAGTCCAACGCTTTGGACGGCCACTTTTAGCACTATACTTCGGAGAGTGTAGCCCATCCAGTTTCATTTACAGCGAATCTATTGCTCGATCTGAGTCTCTTTGCAGAGAATTTGATTCGAAATTTTGTAGAGCCACTATACATATTATATCTTGAATAAGGGCGAAACTCAAAACATTTTCTACCTCCCTCTAATACTTTCTCCACAAAGGTACTCATCAGACTTTGTATTTATCTTAAAGCTACCGATTGTAGCTACATTTTTACGCATATTTTGTTTCAACGTCTAAGGAGTTTCTGTAAATACAAGAATATCGAAAATAATATTAAAAAGAAAAAGCGATAAGTATACAGCAGTATTAGCACCTTATTTTTAATACCCCGAAATTAGTTTCACTTGTAACTGTGAGCAATCTTCGAAGATATGTTATTCCTAATTGTTGCATCTTAATTAAACTCGGTGTTAAAATTGTCTTCTAATCTTCGAGCTAATCTAATGAATGAAGCCAGGACGTGAATAGGGGATCTCTTCAGTGTCTGCTAGTTAACCCCTCGAGTTTATTACATGTTGTGATATAACGTGTTTTACAATTAAGTATCATATTAATTATTATTAATTTAAGTAAGTTATTGGGCCGGCTCAACCGGTGCGATACCACGGCCTCACAGAAAACCGGTTGTGAAGTAACGCTTGCGTTGCATTTCCCCGAATTGAGTGAGGTTTCCGGAGGCCCAATTCCCCCTCCCCCCTTTTCTCTCCCCTCATCTCCTTCATCCTTTTTTCCATCTCCTCATCCCTCCTCTCTTCTTTCCGCTCCCTGCATCCCCCATCCCTCATCACCCTCAAAGGCGGGCAGCGCACTTGCGACTCTTGAGTTGCAAGTCTCCATGGACGGCGATGTCACTTAACATCAGGTGACCCGTCTGTTCGTCTGTCCCCCTATAGTATAAAAAAAAAAAAAAAAGTAAGGTTCACAAACCGTCGTTACAGATGTAATACAGATAGGAGCATACAAGCATTTATTTCTTAAATCTAACTGCACAACCAATTATAGGCAAACGCCACATGCAAAGTATTCATTGTATCAACATCTGTTATATAATTTTAAAGACTTATTTTTATGTACTTAAAACCGACAGATCTAATTATCCGACTGCCCATAAAAATAGAGGTATGTAAGTTTCTTTCCAGTTTATCCCGAGTTCCCATAACTTATAAATGCCTCGACAATCATATCAGTCACAACTCGGTCTGGATCTCGTGAATCACTGACTACATAATTTTAATATCAAATGAGTTTAACAAAAGTTATATTAATATTAGTAGAAAGAAGGAACTAATTTTAATAACTGCTTATTCCTCATCCGCATTGCAACAATGTATTAAAAAGGCTTGAAACATTAATATGTTAAGATCCAACTCAATAGCTAAGAAAATTTTTAGTCAGGTTTTTCTACCATTTGTTCCAGAACAAGGATGGCAACACTTCTACATGTAAACAAAACGTTTTTTATGATGAACAATCTGGAGGATGATCATTTGAATTAAGAATATAAATCATCAACAGGAAACTACAGAGCCAAAGAACATCCTGTTGATAGGATCTTTGAAGTCGATTCTTACGACCGACCTTCTGACGACTTCCTTCATGTGTCTCAGTAGTTAGATGTTATAAGTGCGAATAACAATTTAACAACTTGGTAAACTATGAGATTTAAATAAACATTCCCTTTATAATCAGAAACGTATGTAATTTATTTTCAAAATTATATATATATATATATATATATATATATATATATATATATATATATCTTTATATATATAATTCTTCTGTGAGTGTGTATGTCACTGAACTACTCTCAAACGACTGGACGGATTTTGATGAAATTTTTTGTGTGTGTTCAAGGGTATCTGGGAATGGTTTAGATTCACAAATCAGCCCTGCAGATGGCGCTGCAGTCGGTATCTAGGTTATTTATCTATATTGATCCTATTCGCTTGAAATATCATGCAGGACAACGTCTGTCGGGTCCGCTAGTCTATATATATAATTCTTCTGTGAGTGTGTATGTCACTGAACTACTTTCAAACGACTGGACGGATTTTGATGAAATTTTTTGTGTGTGTTCAAGGGGATCTGGGAATGGTTTAGATTCACAAATCAGCCCGGCAGATGGCGCTGCAGTCGGTATCTAGGTTATTTATCTATATTGATCCTAATCGCTTGAAATATCATGCAGGACAACGTCTGTCGGGTCCGCTAGTATAATATAGTATAGGGGATTAAACGAGCAGATGGGACAAATAATTAGTGACTTCCACCGCTCATAAAAACTTACAATTCAAGATTCATGGGGTAAGGATTATAGTAAGCGTTGCTTAACAGCTGGTTTTCTGTGAGAATGTGATAAAAACTCCGATCGAGCCGGCCCATGCGTACCGAAGCATGGCTCTCAATCGTTAGATAAGTAATAAGTAAGCAGTTATTAATGAATACTGACGATACACAGGGGACATAAATAATAATAATAATTATTTATATAATATTAATTACTGAGAGATCCAGCCCGAGTTGTGACTGATATGATTGTCGAGGCATTTATAAGTTATGGAAACTCTGGATAAACTGGAAAGTAACTTACATACCTCTATTTTTTATGGGCAGTCGGATAATTAGATCTGTCGGTTTTAAGTAGATAAAAATAAGTCTTTAAAATTATATAACAGATGTTGATACAATGAATACTTTACAATTAGTAATTATTATTATTGTAATAATTATTATTTATTTTTCTCTTACCACAATATAGTTAGCGTTAGATTTTGTACAGGTACATATAATCCTGAGTATAGTATTGTGGGAGACTAGTGCCTAAGCTAGGCTCGAGGCGTGTGTACACCAGGTCTCCACTTCGTGTATATTCACATTTCAATATTAACTATACAAATTGGACACTACAAAATTAAATACTTTACTATATTAAAAACTTATATCTAGTTGCATAGCATATTTAGTTACATATATTGTTATTGTGTGCATGATTTTGTGTATGTGTGTGCGCGAGCGTGAGTAGGAGGATTTATGTGAATATGTGTGAGCTTGTGCACATGAGTTTGTTTATGTGCATTCCTGTCATTTAGCTTCACTCTAAACCAGTATTGAAAGCATCGCTTCGGTTTCGTCGTAGCTTACCCCCTTCAAATAGTCACTTTTACACTTGGCCTTTACACATTCTAGATATTATATTATCTTAGTAGTTAATTACGTAATACATTATTAATATTTAGTCGATATTTTTATGTTTTTTTTTTTTAGTTATTAATTTGTACTTTGGATAATATCGCAATAAAAATAATAGTATGTAAAATAGGAACATACATGCAGACTAAATTACAGTTACGGATACATATTGATAATAAATATGTATAACAATAGATATCTAATACTGTAATTTTCATTAAAAATCTCAATTTTACCCGGTCGCTTACTAAAATTATCTCGTATATTGCGTCGAAAATCCTACCTAACGCTCATAAAACTAACATTAAACACGTGAACCTCGGCATTCATAAAGCAGTTCATTGTTCAGTTGAAGAAAAGTTTATTTACAAAACCAGTTATAAGAAATATCATGAATCACGTTTATTAAACACGTCAAATCGACTACACCTTCACAACTTGGTTAAAGGTACCGAGAATTTTAATATAATATAACATTTATAAACAAATTACTCATAAAAAAAAAAACACAACAACAACATATTGGTAAATACATACCCTTACGAATATCAGGCAGAAGTCTCAAGCGATATTCGTTGACAATCATAGTTAAGTGTCATTTACGTTATATGGGGCAAGCCTCCATTGGGCAGTTTGGTGGGTGTTTTGGTATTTTGAAAGGAAAAGGAGGATAGAAATGGAAGGAGAGGGATGTTGTTTATAGAGATAGATTGAGGAGTATACGCTATAAATACCTATAACTCGAACGGTCTGGTGTCACCTGTATATTTAAAAAGGTCTTCTGTACAAGGAATTATTTCTGATATTTATTCTGTATAACCTTACAAACGTATATACAAGATAACTTTTTGTAAATCACATAATTTTTGTCCCGAGTGAGCATCGAATCCACAACTTCTGACTCAACAATCAGGATTATACACGCTAGATCGAGAGATCACACTAGATAAGTGTAATGCCCCTTCGTATTTCCCAATAAACAAATATGACATTTCCAACATACATTACTTTCAAGGCAATTTTTTTTTTTACGTATTTCACAAGACGATTGGCAATACGAGCCCCTTGTCATTGCTCTGACATGTTTACATAAGTGATTTTGTTTTCTTGGAAAACATTTTTTTTTAAATACACCAAGATTCCTTTACGTCCATAATTGTAAACGGATCATCTCAATTTCAAATAACACTTCAAAATAAATTATTTTTTCATCTTGGAAAGAAATATAAATAGACGGGTGGTAACCCTAAACGAATGACGTAGAAGAGTGAAACGTCATTTTGTTTTGTAATTCGACGATTTTTCTTTGTTAGCCTTTTACACCTACTGGACCAAAATCGTTTTTTTTTTTTTTATTTTTATTTATATACTATAGGGGGACAGACCTCACTCATTTCGGGGAAATGCAACGCAAGCGTTACTTCACAACCGATTTTCTGTGAGGCCGTGGTATCGCACCGGTCGAGCCGGCCCATTCGTGCCTAAGCATGGCTCTACCACTGCTAACTGGCAACTGAATTGGCAAAAAGAGGGTATTTAAAACTCGTCTCAACTTCGGGGTCACAGGCGTGAACGTATGTATGTATGTATGTAACTGCTGAATCGAACATATTGAAACTTTGCATACACGTTGCCAGGTTTACAGAAAAGAACATAGGTATAATTACTTTAACTAGCTAGCTAGTACTATTACCAAAGATTACTGAATAGTTTTTTTTTAAATTACTTCTTATGTACTTATTTCTAATTGATGACGCTGTCAATCCTGGCATCGCTGGCAACCCCGTGCGCGTAAGGTCTACCGGCGGACCGGCGGACGGTAGGTATATTACGAGCTCTAGGTCATCGAGTGAGAGACCTGATATGACTCTTCTCAAATCTTATTAACTGTTATTATTAACGAGACTAACCTTCTATTTTATTTTCAAAAGTATATCTATTGTTATAGTATATATATTGTTATTTTTATTCATAATAATTAAGAAGGTTTGGCAAAATATTGTTGACAAAAATTCTTAAACAAATTTGCACAATGTTGTCATACAATGGCAAATAGCCAACTCGTGTCGTTCTGAGCCAGCTTTATTTAATGATCTTATACAAATTACTGGTGAAAATATCTCGAAATAAGTACCTACTTATTAAAGTAATTAATGATAGTTTGCGATATATTACAAACAACGGGTGGAACGAAATACCATTGGCCGAGGGTTAAGACCTTTGGTAACCGCACTCAGTAGAAACACGACGCAAGCAATGTTTCAGAGGTTTTCTTTGAGTCCGTGGTATTACAAGTGCAGAGAACTACAATTTTATTTGCACTAACAATAGCCTCATAGTTGTAGTTGGCTTTGTGAATAAAAAATGTGATATGAAATAAGTACAGTGTATGCAAAAAAAAAAAAACACGTTTTTGGCCCCTTAACCTTATCAATGTCAAATTACGTGTTTGAGTAAATATTTACACGGTTTGACTGACTACTCAAGTGTTTGCGTCACTAAATAATTCCTTATATTATTGCGAGTATTATTATCTCTTTATTCTAGTTAATATACACATAAATTACCTTTTTAAATATACAATATAAATACAAAATACATTTAAAAATATAAAAATAGTAGACCACCGACATCGGGTACAGGGACCAAGACACCGGTGGTTAGGGCCGTATCAAGGACTGCCTTTTGCATTAGGCCCTTAACCCATTAAACCCTTGTGTAACGTGAGCCTCTGCAGATGTTGGTCGAGGCTCTTGGCAATCGACCCATGAGCTGATATGACTATCGGCACAATGATTGCAGAACTCACATCCCACATGTCGACCACCCCAATGGGCTAAATCCAAATATTTTATTTGTTTATCTTATTATTATTATTATTCACAAGATGTGGCTCGAAAGGAGTATTATCAATGCCTCGTAGATAACCGATTATTGCTTGCATCGTGTTTCACCGAGTGAGTGTGATCACAAAAAGCCCAAACCCGCTTCTCTTTTTCTTCCCTCAAAGGTAGGCAGTGCACAAGTCGCACTTTTGAATTGCCAGTGTCTATTATAAATATATACATATTTATTCATGATTTATAATTAACGTCCAAACCCTCTTAACAATAAGGAATTGCAGTATCACTCATCGATTTAACATCAATCACTATTACATAGTGTTTCATCATTCTATTGCAGATAAAATCTGGTAGATATCGATGGAAAGCGGTGTTAATTTATTAAAGACAGTAGATTTATCTTTATGAATTCTCAAATTTCTGACAAGGACTTAATGTTAATATTTTTAAATATCTGTATTGTTTTTTAAATATCTGTATTGTTTTTAAATATCTGTATTGTTTTTAAATATCTGTATTGTTTTTAAATATCTGTATGTACATACTATGCATTTTAAAGATAATGTTCAACTTCATTAGATTTGACAAAAAAATACTAATATAAGCAACAAAGCTTATACCACAAAATTGTTATTTACATACATACACTCACTCTTGTACCCCGGAGGGGTAAGCAGGGGCAGTTATTAACTCCCACAATTTAACTATTATAATTGTAATTTAGACCCATTTACGTAATAGGGAGCAAGCCTATTGCCGTCATCAGGACACTTGTGGGAATTAGCACTAAATTTTTTTTTTTTTGGCAAGGTGTTTACCCGAGTGAGCGAGTCCTTTTAGTTTGCCATATATACCGTTAAATAAGAGTAGGAGTTGTTTTTCATTTTTTTAATTAGTTACTGTTACTTCAAAATCATTTCCGTTTTATGTGCATGCACACCAATAACACGTCACTGAACTCGATCGTCAGCTCTTTCATGTTAAGACAATGTCAAATGAACTCATTAAATAAATTTCAACGCCTTAAAATCATTGTATAAATATGTTCATTGTAATGTCTGAAGATATACTGTTGAATATTAATATAATAAAATTGAAAAGTTTGTTTGTATGTTTTTTAATCCCAATCACTGTAAGTGCTCGTCGGATTAGGAAAAATCTTTTTGTGTTAAAATATTTATTGAGGACTAATATCATCTCCGTTATTATCTCAGCCATAGGTGGTCCATTTCTAGAACTAGGCCTCCCAAGAAACGACACGAGAGATTAAAGAAGAATTACGATATCGTCAGTCCACCTTGTTGACGGACGTCCTACACTGCGCTTTCCCGTTCGTAGTCTTCATTCGAGAACTTCTCGGCCCCATTGGACCATCTGTTCTTATAGCTATGTGCTCAGCCCACTAACACTGGACAGATGTTTGGCTAAGTCTTTAACGTGCGTTCCTCTGAAGAATAATATAGGCTATAAAAGTGCTGAAGAGATAGAGAAAGAGAAATAAGAATAGAGTTTGTCCGACTACAAATTACTATTGGACGTTACATTCATGGAATTTAGTGATACGCACCGCACCCTGTCGTCGTTCCGCCTTCCACGCACTGAGGATCGGCTGATTCCAGCTGCTGTTTTCGGGTGTGGTGACAGAAAGTTCAAGACCAAAAATAAAATAGTAGTAAATAGTTCATTTATCAACAAACTTAAAAAAAAATACAACCGTATTAAGAACAACCTTCTTTTGTATGTCGGTTAAAAGTCTTCTATTTGAGGGTTATTCACCAATCAATCAAACATTACGGCTAATGCTTAATTAACGAGAACTAGGAATTTTATTAAGGAAGGATGAAAATAAAATTAATATAATATCCCCAAGGAGACAATGCACGTTTTCTTCCCTTTTCCCTTTAGTAAAAGGATTTTTTAAAACAAACATATATATATTTATATTCCGACTTGATTTTTTCAGACACTCACACATCAATGAGTTGTTTTAAAAGGCGATAGTGCCCGCATTTTCTATAATGAACCTTGGCAAAACACGCCAATAAACTCAAGGATCCAAGTCTACAATTAATTAAAGTTAAGTTTAAAATACATTTATTAACATCCCCTATTTTTGCTGACGTTATCTGGAAATGTAATAAAACTATTCAAATGATACGTCACTAGCATATCTATAAGTTAAGTTTAAAATATATTTATTAACTTCCCCTGTTTTTGCTGACGTTATATATAAATGTAATAAAACTATTCAAATGATAAAGTTATAGCATATCTATAATATTAAAGAAACGTAAATATGTTATGCGCATTAAAAAAATACATATACATGTTCTTACTGTAATAATTAAAAACAATAATAATAATAGAAGAGTAATAGCAGTGAAAATCCTAAAACAGGTGTTTTAAGATTTCAACCGCCGTTTTTATGAATTTAGTAATGACATACAGTTAACTAGATACGTTCGTAATCAGTAATCAGTAATCAGTGATAACTGATCAGTGATCACGATCAACTCAATCACATTTTCGAGAACCACATCTTCAACAGGCCCGCCACCGCAGTCAGATAGGAAAACTGCTCGATTGATGTAATACGTACGCTAGAGATTATTATCCCAAATTAATTCCTACACTTTTAATACTACGTAATATAAAAATATAATATAAGCGTGTGTATGATTTATTACTTAGGAGTTAGGGAACAGAAAATTGTATCGAAATTTTCGGCCCAAAAAACTCGACTGATAATAATATGTACAATTGTTTGTGTTAATAAATTCTTAAAGCTATAACAAAGTCATAAATTGAATGAATTTACGAATTGGCAGACGTATTCGGCCGTCCGTCGGCGCTTATTATTCAACACATTGCAGGAAGGTTATAAAAACTCTATACTATTCTACATACATAGATACATATGCTCACGTCTAATTCCCGTCTAGAGTAGGCAGAGACGGTAGAACGCCATTTGCCAGGATCCTGACAGACACCTTTCGCCTCTTCCGCATTTCATCAATCCTTTTATACACACTCGTCGTTGTTGTGTTGTTTTTACGGGTGCTTTCAATTTGGCATTTATTTAGTATACTGCTGACCTGGTCAGTATACGTCTTTTGGGGCTTACCCGTACCTACTCACTAACAAACAGAAGCCTTATCAATTTCTTTTCATGCTGCTTTTCTATCTTCAATCTTTCAACGTGTCCAAACCAATGGAGCATTCCTTTCTCTACTCGTGTCACTACACACTCTTTCGTCCCACACCGTTTTCTGAACACATCATTCCATTATAATATTCCACTAAACTTGTTACGACCACGCAACAGACCCCTGTACACCTTGAATGTTGCGTCGGCAAAATGGTTTACCGCTGTCGAGTTCGAAACTAGTCGTTATACTTATGTTGACTAAGGACTGGATTATATGCAACGCGTTGATTAAGGATACAATTAGTAAATGATTAAATCATCAATTATTATCAATACCAAAATGTAACAACTCTGTACACGATAATAATGGACTAATACAAAAAATTCTTTAAAACTTCGTAAACGTAAACATTATTATAAATGAAAGAGTGTGTAAGATAATATTATACAGTTTATTGTTGCACTTATCAAAAGGGGAACCTATCGAAAAATATAATAAATATAGCGATTATATGCATCATCACTATATATAAAATATAATATGTAATTTTCGCTGTGAATGAGGTAAACATGCAATTTTATATGCAAATGCATATAGTCCAGTCTCTACTTATTATAACAGTTTTTAATAATTTTTTTATAAGACAAGTTTTCTATAAAACGGGGGGACTTGTCATTGTCTATAAAAGATAACTCCGCACTAGGAATTATTTCTGTATCGCGGGGGACTTTAACATGCAAATAACGGACGCAAAAACACCCAGACTCAGGACAACTTTTTCACATCAATTTTTGTCCCGTAAGGGAATTGAACACATGACCTCCGGCTTAGCAGTCAGAGTCCCTAACCACTAAACCAACATGCCAGTTAAGCCATTACTAATATTCAAATCAAAATTCGTGCGCATAGCTAATGGATTAAATACAATTTAATACCATCAGTAATATCTGATGAACCGAGGTGAATGCGTTGCTTTAATTTCCGGTATTTCAGGCTCTGTATGAACCTTAAAGCAAGGAAGAAAACATTTATTTTTGTAATCACATATATAGGTAAACATGTTTACAGTGCACAATTAGTTGAAAACCAAACACATGAGTTCCAAAAATTGGTCCTTAGCTCAGCATATTATCATTTCAGTATCAGAAGCGGCGCTGACATTCTGATAAGGACAACGGAGTGATGTACACGGACAATAAGCAGCCGCAGATCAATACTTAAGGTCATATATTTATATATTAATGTAATATATAACAACAAGCATAATAGTAGTTTATAATGCAATTATTTTATGAGATAGGGGCAAACAAGCACACGTTTCACCTGATGGTAAGTGACCACCGCCGCCCATGGACACCCGCAACTCAAGAGTCACAAGTGCGTTGCCGGCCTTTTAGGTAGAGGTACGCTCTCTTCTTGACTCAACTCAAGAGACTCAAGTGTGTTGTCAGCTTTTAGGTAGGAGTGCGATTTTTCCTTGAAGGTTTGAAGGTCGTATCGGTTGAAAAATACGGCTGGCGTCAATTTGTTCCACAGGCTGGTTGTGCGAAGCAAAAAGCTTCTTGAGAAGCGCACAGTGCTGGAGTGACAATCATTCAGGTGATGGGGATAGATATTTTGTCGCGTAGGACGATGGCGGAAACCTGCGGCCGGTATAAGCCCGAACAATTTCTCCTAACACTCCCCATGATACAAGCGATAAAGAATGCAGAGTGGAGCTACATCTCTAAGTTAAGGTATCTAGCCGATCAGGAATATTTTGGCAATCGATGACGCGAGTCGTTCTCTGTTGAATGCGGTCAAGAGGGAGTTGTTATGTGCTAGCATATGGTATATAAACATTTTGCCAACACCACATCTCTTCTTGTGTGTCGTAAGAACGACGACGACTAAGGGATCGGACTGTTATCTATCAAACAGTATATGTATGTATCTACAGTCATACAGTGGCCAGACGATAACCCTCCAGGAATAAGGTCGTAAGTAAATGTATGTTATTTAATTGAAGTATCCAAAGAATAGTTAGCTGGGTCGGACTTCCCGGCACCAGCCAGCTCGAGTTACAGTTATGAGACTGACTTACTTGAGGTATTGCTTCTACACCCTCATCCATCTGTGCAAAGCAATATCCTGTCCATATACTCAAAACTTTCCTATCTAATTCCCAAAAGTGTCCGGATGCCGGTGATATACATGACCCCTATTTAGGTACGCGGGACAAAATCATGGTTGGTTGACATTTGAGACGATTCTGCCTATCTCTTCGGGGACATAGGTAGTAAGTGTTTCTATGCACGTAGTTTTTGTTGAATCAAACGACCACACGTCAATATAACGTCCAAACAACGTCTACCATACCAGTCCATGCATGGCTTAGTAAACTACCATTGACTGTAAAAAAATTCCCATTTGTCATCAGTTCATCAACCATATCGATACACTCCGGTGTTTGATAAGCACTTAGGTGATGACGTCACTCAATATGACGTATACACGGCTGACCGGACAAATAACGGTACATGACAGCTCAACGGGATAACCGTTAAATATGAAGTTTACTGACCTCTTACATCATCATAACTATTGAATTGTAACGTACAACGTATTTCCTATTTACCTGATGACTTTTTATTTCTTTATTCACATAACATTCTGCCACGTCTTCACAGGATTTGGTGCAAATCCTGTGAAGACGTGGAAGAATGTGAAAAATGTGAATGTGAAAAATTTAAACAGTCACTCACCACAACACACCAGTGACAATAAAATATGTACATACATATGTCAATACTATCACTAATATAATTTATAATTCTTATGGGCCTGTTGAGAGGCGTTATCTGCAGCAAGTTGGTCCTGGCCACAGGCAAGCTATAGGCTATATATAAATATTTTTTTTTAATGATCGTATGGATCCGCTAGCCAGTTGCTATTTTTATTTCTTTAAAATAATATCAATTTATGCAAAAAATTATGTTTCAAAATTACACTATAAATAGTCGCACCAAAAAAAACGAGCAGACGGGTCACCTGATGGTAAGTGGTTTCCACCGCCCATGAACATTTGCAACTCAAGAGTCACAAGAGTGCTGTCCGCCTTTTAGGGTAGGGGAAAGGGAGAAAGGGAAAGAGGTAAAGGGAAAAGGGATTGGGTCTCCGCTAACCTCACTCACTTGGTCACACAATGCAAGCATCGTTTAAAAGCCGGTTTTCTGTGAGGTCGTATTAATACTACGGTCGAGCCGGCGCATACGTGCCGAAGCATGGCTCTCCCACGTTAAACTCAAAACTTCGACACTCCGCTATCGTGACGTCACAATAGCAGAAACAAAGAAACATCAAATGTGCAGTGCATAGTGACTCGACGTTATTGATTTTTCTAAAACTAAAAATGACATTACGAATAACTGTAATTAAAAGCTACAAATTCACAACATGAATATATTTAAACTGTTCGCTGTTTTAAAATTAGTTTTGCTTGTGATAAAAACTTTATAAATAACACACTTTCATAATTTAATTTTGTTTAAATGGAACTATTATGGACGTCGCCTTTTGTCGACCCAGTACGTAGTGACTTTAATGCCTGAGCACTCCTGGATTGCACACCTTACCTCTCAGGAGATTTATTACATAAGCCGAAAGAAAAAAAATTACCCAAGTATAAGCTGTATAAATAATGTGGGGTACATTAGGGGCAAAATATGTACAAATAGATTATTTAATTTATTTAATCATTCAATCAATTATTATATAATCTCCTTCCCTTCCCCTCAGAGTCTTGCAGCACAATTGTGACTCTTCATTTTGCAGTCACTTATAGTATATAACAGACGGGTCACCTGTTTGTAAGTGACAACCGCCGCCCTTGAAAACCTACAACTCGATACTACTTTGTAGCAAATAGTGAGAGTTCTGCGCACCGCTGCCTACCCCATGACGGTAACGTACATTAAGGTATATAGGTGTATGTTATTAATCATAAATTTTGTGTACAAATTTTTGGCCTCTCATCTTATCTCCTGCAGGGTTGCTTAAGCACATTACGTCAGAAGCCTCTGATTAGCCTTGTCTAAAATAGTATGAACAGTATTACATGACCTTTAAAAGGTTATTCGTCTATACACCAAACAGGATTTCCCCGTATCACTTCAAAGAAGTGTATTGGTTGATCTTACAGCAGCCAAGACGTAATCTCATAAACAATGTTCAAAGAAATCTTTCATGTTCCTATAACTAACGGATTTCGTGTAATGAAAAGGTTCTCCAAAAGTCATTTTTGTATGTCAGTTTTCTATGCCATTTTGGAATCGATTTCAATCAGTATGTATTGGTTATATTCAATTCACATTTAAATTAGAAGAACATAATCAATATCTTCTAGCAATGCAATAATTAAAGGAGTCGTTCATTAATTATGTATTTTTACCATCTCACTGTTACACAAAGATTCATAAGAGTTTCGGATCACTTAGCCATTGCGCTAACGATGTTTTATGTCAGGTTTTACTCATAAGTACACAACTTTTTTCAATTGTTGCTGAAAGTAACCAATAAATAACAGTGAGTACAGTTAGTGAGTGAGCACCTTAATTGGTTTCTTTTATAGTAATCCCCGACGAAAAAGAGGGTTGTTATGAGTTTGACGTCTGAGTGAACTATTCTAACTAACTATTTTTAGTTTTAATAATTAATAAAAATACATTTTTCCATTCCATTATTGTTTGAAAATACTTATCTAACGACAGGATTGTCCTTGAATTAAGATGCCTGATAAGATAATACAACAAAATTGTGCTACAGATAAGACAACAGATAAACACAATAATTTGTTTAATGTTTTATTTTGTTGTACATACTTACATACGCTCATGCTTGTATCCCTTAAGGGGTAAGCAGAGGTGTAACAAACATCCACATTTTGCAAATTTGGTCCCACTAATATAATAGGGACAC
This sequence comes from Tyria jacobaeae, assembly GCA_947561695.1. Classification (NCBI taxonomy): domain Eukaryota; kingdom Metazoa; phylum Arthropoda; class Insecta; order Lepidoptera; family Erebidae; genus Tyria; species Tyria jacobaeae. The sequence continues at coordinate 1,154,136 of OX387236.1, read as the reverse complement.
GCTTATTGCCGTCACCCGGGCACTGTATGACTGTATACATACTGTCTGATATATAACAGTCCGATCCCTTAGTCGGCTTTTACGCCACCTCCAGGAAGAGATGTGGTGGCACTATCCATCGTGAAGAACGCTTTTATACATACATACATCGTACAAGATGTGAGGAAGTAATTTGGGGAAGATGAACGACTGAGTAAGTAACGAAGTATAAAACAAACTTATATAAATAAGACAATACTGCCTGCCCTCTCTGCCTGTATGTACATAAATAGAATGTTAGTGAGATGACTAGTAGGAGTCGAAGAACATACTCTGATAAAAGGTGTAATGACAGTAGTAGAGGTAGCACGTGATGCGTGTGCTTGCGGGCTGCTGTCCCTGACTAAAATGAAAGAACATAGAATCTATACATACGTGAGAGGAGATAATAAAACTTGTATTACTTTTAGTAAAGAGGTTCAGTAAGAATGAAGTAAGCTAAATAATTATAATATAGATAAATTAAAAAATAATACAATTAGGAAAAGGCCAGCATGATTTTCGGGTAGTTGCGAAAAAGTCTACACGTGTTTTAAATAAGCTCCTATTCTGTTTAAGTTAAATATTTATTAATCATCTTTAACTATAGTTAAATAGTGATTATAAACACAGTACTTACAGTTATACAGGAATTGAGCTAAGTATTTATACAACCTGACAGCTCATTTGAACAATTTAATATCATGCCAATAATGCCCCAACTAGCGGAAATTCAGCAAGCACAGAGCAGCCTAGAAGATAGCTTCTCCGAGAATCCTCTTTCCAGGCCATCCGGCTGATTTGGATGCACAGCTACAACAAGGAGACTGTTGCAAGGGTTGCCGAGGAATTTAGAACTAAAAATATATGAGATATTTTATATTACCAGTTTTTTCTTGGCTAATTATTTACTGTGTATGTTTACTTTTTGTCTCTCATTTCAATGCGATCTGTCAACACAGGGACATTTATCAGTCGGTTGGTTGGGCTTCTAACTGACATGCTCGGTATACAAGCTCTGTCGTATCGTACTTTACTTCACTGTTGCTACTTAAGTGTGTCTTGGGGCATCTTTCTTTTCAATCTGCGAATTATACTGCTGTCTTCTATAAAGACATTGGTCAGGCTGTTCGGATGATCCTTAATTCTTTCCTTGTAGGTGTTTGTATGGAAGAGAATTTTCTGTTTGACTGTGGTCATGTTCAGGTCGTGATGTAGTTGTTCACCACCAGGGTGAGCTTCCCTGGCTGGGAGCACCGTTTTAAATCTTTGTATGATTACGATATTGGAACAGAAAGCTGTCCCCCAGAGTTGAATACCGTACGTCCAAATTGGTCAAAGGATCGTTTTGTAGAGCAGAAGCTTGCTACTCAGCGAAAGTTGTGACCGGCGACCTGTTAACCAATACAGCTTGCGTGGTTGTAGTCCCAATTGTTTCCTTTTTTTTTAAATATGTCTGTGCCAAGTGAGTCGCTTATCAAGGTGTAAACCTTAATATCTGACATGGTCTGATTGAGGGACTTCTACGTTATTAAATTTGACGGGTGGACAAATACCTCTCCGTAAAGTAAAGGTAACATTAACAGATTTAGTTTCGTTAGCCTTGATTCGTGTGTGTGTGTGTGACTAAACATTATATAATAAATACTCCACACATCTCACACCTGGCCGTCTGATCCCAAACTAAGAAAAGCTTGTACTATGATAACCAGACAGCTGATAAACATACTTATATATTTCTAAATACAAACATATTATAGATAAATTACACCCAAACACAGAACAAATGATCCAGCTCAACACACAAATATTTGTCCTGGGTGGGAATCAAACCCACGACCTCGGCTTAGCAGTCATGATAGCGAACCGCTAGACCAACAGGCCAGTTCAATTAAAATTATGGAAGTCATTCAGATGTCTCACTCATTACATTTTCTTTCATTAGTTCGTTACACTGAATTTATGAAACATAATGTCAGCCCCTGGATTTACTTACAATTGAATAACAAAACATATTTTGTAAAGTTAACCATTTACGGTACAATTTCTACCTCCAGCTAACTAGCAAAGTTGTACCGGTAATTTTCACCTCTGACATTTGAAAATAAACTACCACGAATCTATCGAAATTCACATCGCTGTCTGCTACAGCTTTAAACGCTATTAAAATATTAATCTTCCTTTGTTATTTGATGTTTCAGAACTTCGATAAAGTTGTTGGAAAATATCTATATTTTACTTGAACTTGAATCCTTATTAAAAGTAAATTACCTGTTTTTATTGAGTTGGTAAAATTTACAACATTCGGATAACGTTATCGGTCGGCTGCGAAGCGAGAATTGGACATATTATGTATACCCACGTTTGCATGTAAACATTTACTATTTAGTAATTACTTGTTAATCTACAGTATAATCCATCTAAACGTTGCCGGGGTTTTGGGTTGCCTTATCGATGTCTGCGATCTCTTACAGATATCCTCTTCACACTTTCTCTTTACTTAATAAAATTATCATTTATCTATGCATGACATTCAATATTTCAATCATAAAACTTCATAAGATAATAATACTCGTATAACAGCAATACGAGCAATGAATTCGCATATAACACACCTGAGTCACAATTAATCTTCAGCAAAAATAATATATAAGACTAGCTATATATAATATATATAAGACTATATATAAGACTAGCTAAACAACACATGGGAACGAAAGATAAAAGCCATGTATAAAAGCCGATGAACATTTTTTATCAGGACTGTTATCTATCAGACAGTATTTATACCTACCCATTCTCCTTCTGCCTACCCCTTCGGGGATATAGGCTTAAGTGCATGCATCGTGGTAAAGCCATGCTTAGGCACGAATGGGCAGACTCAACCGGTGCTACACAACACGGCCTGGCCACAAGCCACAGAAAACCCGTTGTGAAGTAACGATTGAGTTGCACTTCCCCGAAATTTGTGAGGTTACCGGTGTCCCAACACCCCATTTCCGCTTTCCCCTCCCTTCATCCCCTCTCGTCTTTCCCCTCCCACCATCCCTCATCACTCTCAAAAGCGGGCAGCGCACTTACGACTCTTGATTTGCAGGTGTCCATGGACGGCAGTTGTCACTTACCATCAGATGATTTTTTTTTATAATATGGGGGGGGACATGTTATAAAAAAAAATCTTATGTGCAGCCGTTCATCCGGTTGTCATATTACGCATACCTTTTACCCAGCAAGCTTTACTTACTGTAAGATCAGAGCGGTCTGTAAAATGACTGATATATATTTCTTTTAAGAGATGAGGGGCAAACGAGAAGCCGGGTTATCTCATAGTAAGTGACTACCATCGTCCATGGACACCTGCAATTCAAGAGGGCCTTTGAAGTATCGATCCGGAAATACGGCAGGCTACATTTTTTTTTCCACAGGTTAGCTGTACAAGGTAAAAAGCTTTTGGAAAAGCGCATGGTGGTAGAGTGCAATATAGATATATTTTAGATAAAACAGGACAGGAAGCTGGGTTAAGAAATATCGCAAGATTCGGTTGAGGATCGATACTGAGACTATATTAGCTCACAGAACCATGGGTCAGGTATCCGAATGTCATATAAGAGGAACACCTGCTGGCTATATCCACAAAACCTCATTATCAGATATATTTTTAAGTTTTTGGGATTGATTTTCCTAAAAGTATTATTTATTAAATCAGTCATACCATATACTTTGACCTCGTATGACGTACATAGACTTAAATGGCATTGAATAATAAAATTGAAACAATAGCAAATGAGGATAAATTTAATCTTGAAGCGTACAAAATACAATAGCCGAGTTTATTTCATCAAGTTACAATTTGTATAAAATATTATTTGTAATTTGTAAGGTTTTACGATAGGTCCGATGTTAAATTACATAACATTTCAAAATGTCTCTAATTTAAAGGTATCATGTATATATTTCGGATGCCCTGGGAACGATCCGTTTGAATTACAGGTACGCGAGCCTGAAGTCTTCTAGCCATTGCCTAATTGCCTTTCCTTGTACATACCATTCCCTTTCAATATTATCACAATTTTCCCATTGTGGTTACAGCATAAGACTCGCCGCTTACGTTAGTGGGAACAAAAATGGAATTTATAATTGTTTAATACACTTCTGTTTGTCCCTTCAGGGATACAGGTACGTGAGCGTTGTATGTGTTTGCATAATTCTAGTAGTTTCGAAACATTTTTACGAGTCTAAACAGTCTCCAACTAGTTAAGCCTACATATTTTCATTATTCTTCATAGAAAACAAACCAATAACTACGACGGCCAATTAATAACGGCTGTCTCTCCCCAGGTGATGCAACCATACAAAAATAAATTTGATTGTACACACCCACAACAGCTGGTCGATGACGTTATTACTAAATATATCATTTTAAAGAGTCGTATTGTGGGCGAGCTTAAGAACACTTATTGCAGATTATACCCTCGTAATTTCGTATTTATAGGTAGCAGATTTTTTGTTTAGGTATAAGATCCTCGGCATCAGAGAGTTCGAGTTACATTATATGTGATCCTGAACTGCCGGAGAAGCTGAGCTATTACTTACACTCCATCCGTATAACCATCTCCATTTCGCTTATAATATACTTCAAATATGACGTCTGATTGCTTAAATACCTTTTTAATCTACAGGTTTCAAATTTGTGGCAGCCACAAATATTTGTGCCGAGTGTTGGTGTTCTGTATATCCGTTGTTTGCAATGTTACGTTAGTAGGACCAAAATGTAGGTGTTTTATACAGCTCTGCCTACCCCTTAAAGGAATATAATATAAATAGAGTGAGCATATGTATGTATGTAAATGGATAAAGGTCAAGCTTATACTCGAATGTAGGGATTAAAAATAATACTTCTGAGACACGCTGGTGGGATATGGACCATATGTGGTCATTATTTTCAAGATTAACGCATCTACCAACATTAACAGAGTTGGGCTTATCTATGCTTTCACTTACAATACATAAATGTATGACCACCAGCGAAGTTTTATCGACTAGGTATGTTAGGAATTCAGATAATTACAATACTGATGAGAAACGATAGGGTGGCCCGCTTTGGCTCTATTCTACTTCTAGTTATAATTATATTTATATATATTATATATTATGTATGTTTATATTGTTACGGCTGTTAATATATACGTACGTATAAAATGGTAGAGCCATGCTTAGGCACGAATGGGCCAGCTCGATCGGTGCGATACCACGGCCTCACAAAATGAGTGAGGTTAACGAAGGCCTAACTCCCCTCTCCTCTTACCCGTCTCCTTGTCCCCCCTCTTCTTTCTCCTCCCCGCATCCTTCACTACTCGGGCGGGCAGCGCACTTACGACTCTTTAGTTGCAGGTGTCCATGAACGAAAGTCGTCATTTACCATCAGGTGACCTATCTGTTCGTCTGTCCCTCTATATTATAAACAAAATATAAAAATCGAATCTGAATGGCGTATGTAAAATGTTCGCTATTGTCTTACAGCTACATTCATATACCGCTTTTAAAAAATATACGCTAAATTTGTCTTTGTTTGGTTAGTTCTCACGAAAAAGCCCCTCAATGTGCATTGTACTAATGAGTCAATCATATTAAATTATTCATTATTTTCATTATCTTATTTATGTTTTGGAGATTTCTCACGTTATTTGTAAGTTATTTATTTAAGTTGAATTGCGTTAAATGCGGATCCTAATGCTGATATAACTACCTACATAATATTGTAAGTAGGTAGATGTGTTTATAGACATACCGAAAAGCGATATATATAAACATTATTCCGTTAGCATATACTATATAAATTAATTAATGAAAGAGAATGCATATACTTGCTTTCCGACGCCTTCGTAAGCGTGGAATTTAGAATTATGTAATTCCTGCGGTAAAATGGAGCTTATATTATAACTTGGATCTTTAGCAATACATACGTGAAAATTGAATTCAATTCCATGCAGTCGTTTTTGAGTGATGCGCGTACAATTATATAGACAGCTCTAAAAACTATTGTTTAGGCCTCTGATGCTCCAATAAAGGTTAATTTTTCTTCAATATCTCTTATATACAGACATCGACCTGTTATAATTTTATTAAATATATATATAGATCATACAATATTTATAATTCAGAACTGTACAGTTAGAGTATAGATTTTATTTTTTAAGTAAAACAATGGTTATTTAAAGACTTGTACATTTTTATCCAAAACAAATAGATTTTTTCGAAATCCGCCTGATGCCTCCAAAGATAAGTTCGCATAAACTAACAAAAAAAAACTTCAAATTTATATATATTTGTATAAGGTAAGGCTTTGTGGACCTGAAAAGAATGAGTGAACGAATGATAAAACAAATACCTACAACAAATACCTGCACCTTTAACTCATAACTTGTAACTTGTTATTTCTTCTTTCAGTTAGGACCCTCTTAAGTTGTAGTTGGTGTGATGACATAACCCTTTATTATAGCATGCTGTGTTCACACCTAGTAGGGTACAATTAAGCAAAACTATAAGTTATACATTATAAGTTATCAGTATAAGTTATATTAACGATTGTATCCAGTTCTGTGATCCAAATAAAAAAAAATAAAAAAAAAATGCTGACTTTATTACGCGAAAACCAGCACTGAGAACTATGTATGCATGTGTGTGCCTTGTCTATATGTTTTAGTTATCCTTAAACATGCAAGTAAAAACACAGAGAAAATACCTACCCAGTTTTGTTCAAGGTAAGCTTAACATTATGAAACAATTGTCGTATACAGTCTGCCAATATTTGCAATAAATTACCTTCAGAACTAAATAATATTGAGATATGAACATATTTAAAAAGGAACTGAAAACATTATTTTTAACTTAAAGAGGGTTACTATTGCACTAAAGATATTTATAATGATAAAAATAATAATATATTTTTACATTTATATTTAATATATAATTTATTGCATTTTTATTAAATGACTTAAAATTGACATGGAATTTTAGTTTGAACTATGCAGTTTTCTTCTTCAATTCTGTAAAAAGCATTATTACATTTCAACATAAATGTATTTTGTTATGAAATAAATGAATCTCCTTTATATGGTAAAGGGAGTCCCTTAAATAGAAGGGGAAGTAAGAACTGTTTACTTACTTTGAATATACTTCCAAATGGCTGACTTGTTGGTCAGTGGTAGTGGTTAGAGACCCAGCTAATGAGTCAGGTTTAAGTTCCTACGCCTAGAATTTACGACCCACTAATAGCTGTTCTAAGTGTGGGTGCTCTTTGTGTCCGTTGTTTGTATGTTTGTAAAGACCCAAACAACACAGGAATTATTCCTAGTGCGTAAATCGTGTCTCTTGCGTATACCTTACGTGCGGGAGTTTTGTCATACAGGGTCTGTCGTTAATAATGGATAACCAGTTAGAAAGGGGTTAACCTGTTATTAGGCTGTAAGAATTTTTTTTATATCAGGGTTGCCAACAGTGTGAAAATGACTCGTTGGCTTTATTCGGGTCTAAAGGCCGTCGTATGTTGGAATTGCTTCCTAACGTTTCGCTAGCACGAGTGGCCAGCTTCTTCAGAGGTCCTTCCATCTCCGATACTGGATGCTGACGACGGCCTTTAGACCCGAATAAAGCCAACGAGTCATCAATCGGCCGCGAAAGCCTCAACCAATTTGTCAGTGTGAAAATGGTAGACATTTTTGTGTTTTTATCTAAATTTTACTTTTTGCCCTTTCAAATGGTTGCCATTTCAACAAAATTTGTTTTTTTTTGTGTATTTTTTTTAGCATCGTACTTGTGAATACTTGTATTATTTAATTTAACTACCGGTAAGCAGTACCTGGATGAACAGCATTGCTCGGTATAATATTTGAAAAAAAAAAAAGGTATAAAATAATCATCTGGACTCGAACCGGGGTCCTCTGGTTTTGGGACCGCCCGATTGTCCGCCTGAGCTATTATAACTTTGTAGATGGTGGCGATATTTACCTTAGTATTCTAATAATATTGCAGCAGTTTATTATACATTAACACGGATAAAGCTGCGTTTTTTAAAAATGAATGATGATCGATTTATCGCGCCCGAAACCTGCATACTAAATTCCATGAAAATCGGGGAAGATATTTAAGAGATTCAGATTATATATACATATATACAGGAATTGCTCGTTTAAAGGTATTAGATATATAGATATTCTATTTTATTCTGTAGCTATTGAGGTATAAAACATCACACTACGGTCCACGAACGGAACAATGGTCATGGAACCAGCAAACTGAGAAACTGCGAGGAATACTTTAAATGATATTTTTATATATAAAGTATTAGCTACACGCGTATTTCTTTAAATATCGTGATAACATATAAGAGCGGATTAATGTATTGGTCTTATCTTTTATCGACTAGTAAAATATGTGTGAATGTGTAGTGAAACTTCACATCAAAAGAAATATTAAAATTAAATGTTATGTTACGAATATGGGGCTCTGCGGTATATATAAACAGACTACAGATGAGACATTTTTTTCTTATCTGCACTATATTACTATTGTATCATCTACTGTTAACACATACGTCATACATACATAAACTTACGCCTGTATCGCCAAAGGGGTAAGCAGAGCCGTAATTAATTTTCAGTGGTAGAGCCATGCTTAGGCACGAATGGGCCGGCTCGACCGGTGCGATACCACGGCCTCACATAAAACCGGTTGTGAAGTAACGCTTGCGTTGCATTTCCCCGAATTGAGTGAGGTTTCCGGAGGCCCAATTCCCCCTTCCCCCTTTTCTCTCCCCTCATCTCCTTTCTCCTTTTTTCCATCTGCTCATCTCTCCTCTCTTCTTTCCGCTCTCTGTATCCCCCATCTCTCATCACCCTCAAAGGCGGGCAGCGCACTTGCGACTCTTGAGTTGCAAGTGTCCATGGACGGCGGTGTCACTTACCATCAGGTGACCCGTCTGTTCGTCTGTCCCCCTACAGTATAAAAAAAAAAAAAAAAAAACGTACACATTTTGCCGATTATAATTAAGTCATATTTACGTAACTAAAGCCTATTGCCGTCATTCAGGCACTTTTGGGAATTAGATGGGAAATTGAAGTATCCTGACCCAAAAGAGAGGATAGAAAATTTAGGAAAAGGATATTACTTATATAAAAGTCAGGGTCGCATATATTATTATACATTTTACGTGACTGCGCCTAAAGAAGAGTTATAATTTTACAGTGTGTGTAGGTATATAGACACATACATAAGATGAAGAAGGGACAGCTAGAGAAGCATCAAAACCCACGTATTTTCAACCAGATTTTTACTAATACTTTTTTTAATAGGGGCAGGCCTAGAGTCATCAACCGGGCACAGCTTAACTTGTATGCATACTTTTTAATTAAAAATCACTGGCAAGCGCCAGCAGTTTAGCCATCTGACTAAAGTATTTAAATTAGTTCATAAAATATCAATCAACCAATATATAATTATGATTGGTTGCGGAAAGCGACACATTAGAGACAGGCCTAGGTTCTAAGCTACACTACAATGTATCACACTGTAGTCGTTTTGTTAACGTATAGCTAAAATATAGGTTATATGTATGTTGAGTTACTGCACAGAAGGTTTGCAGTAGCAGACATGAGCATGTGTTATTTTAACGTATCCATAAGTATTCTGAAGCGGAGAAAGGTACTTTTGCCGGGGTTTTCGAGGACTTATTTCTAAGGTTCCCTTGAACCACTTGTAACAAAGCCGCGTGTTGTCTTTGTCGGTTGGATTAAAATATATCACTTGGCTGTTAGGTACGGTGACTTTGTGACCACAGCACATAAATAATGCACTACCACTCTTTATTAGACGAGCTCAAACATTAGGATCGTTCAAAAAATGGTCAAAGATGTATATGTGTAAATTAAAGTTAAAATAAACTATTTGCTTATCAATTACGATTATCTTATTAGTATTCGTAATTTCATGTGACTATATATATGTTTATATAATATATACTTACGTATGGTTATATATCTATATATGTATGTACACCAGTACTGATTATTATCATTTTATACTATAGGGGGACAGACGAACAGACGGGTTACCTGATGGTAAGTGACAACCGCCGTCCATTGACACTTGCAACTCTTGTTGTAAATGCACTGCCCGCCTTTAAGGGTGATGTGGTAAAGAAGAGAGGGGGGATGAGGGGATGTGAAAGAGGAGAGGGAGGATGAGGGGCCAGGAAAGAGGAGAGGAGTTGGGCCTCCGGAAACCTTACTCATTTCGGGGAAATGCAACGCAAGCGTTACTTCACAACCGGTTTTCTGTGAGGCCGTGGTATTATTATTATTATATATCATTCGTCGTGATATTATTATTATTGATAGTATTATTATTATTTATTAGAATATATTCACTTTTATAAGCTTACTAATTAACCTCTTTGTCTTTTTCAAAACTACTGACGTTAACCAATACACTCCTGTCCATCCAAAGGTTGCCTGGAAGATATTGTTGTTAGCAAGTAGGCCGCCCGTTGTTCATTTTCTTGATAATGTATATTTTTCTGTTGTTTTTTTTTGTTGGTGAATAAAAGTAGAGTTTTTATTTATTATTATTATAAAATACTCTCTTTTAAATCTATATGAAAAAAAAAATCCCCGAAGTGTATGTACGCGCATAGCTTCAGAGCGACTGAGGCAATTTGAATAATTACTTTACTGTCGTGTTCGTTATTGTCTGGACAAAATCTGTATAATAGAATTTGTGTAAATATTTTGTGGGATTTTCTTTTTATCTCTGAGCCACTAAGTTACAAAAAAATTAAGTATGCAATTTGTAAGTGCTTTAATTTAATAACATAACTTCATTTTGTTATAAAGAAATATATGAATAAATAATAAATAGTCATATACGTGCCCGGTTGAGTGCCTGAGCCTCTCTCAAATAAAAAAAAAATATCAGAATGATTCATCTTAGAATAAAAAAATGGTGTTAGTCGAATCAGTTGGTCACTTACTCATTGGATCCAAAAATAGTAAGGCATCCTCGAAATACACATGTGAGTAAAACCGCATACTTACCATTACTAATATAATAACACTGAATAGATTTTGTTTTGAGCAGGAAAACATGCTTTTTTCAACCGACTTCAAAAAGGAAGAGGTCCTCAATTCGACTGTTTTTTTTTTTAATGTTTGATACCTCAGCACTTTCGACTGCGTGAACTGATTTCGACGATTTTTTTTTAATTGAAAGCTGGTGCTTCCCGTGTGGTCCCATTTTAATTTTGTCGAATTCTGACAATGGCATCCATGGGAAAATAATATAAGTCTTAAATTTGCATTAAGCATGTGCGCGACAAAAGAATGAATAATTTAATATCACGCCAACCGATTTCGATGATTCTTTTTTTATTGGAACGGATCTAGTTCAAGGGCAGTTAGATGAAAGTTTGGTCCAGTTGTGACCATGGCATCCATGAGAAAACTACGTTAGTCTTAAATTTTATGATAGACGCATTGAAGTCGGTTGTCTACTTTTTTAAAGTCCGATTATAAGAGACGTGTAAAAATTTATTTAAGGTTTATATTCACACCTTGCTTTCCTTGTAACCTGCCAATGTAAGGACAAAATGGCTCCCACACAATAACATTTATCATGCAAGTATTTAGTTTTAAATATAGATCATGATTTAAATACATTGTCATGTTGCAGTAAATTATAATGACTCGCTTTTCCAGCTATGTGTGTTACAATAGAAATAAAATATTAATATTTAAAAATATACCGTGTGACAATCTGTGGTATGAATTGAATAAGAAAGTAGATTCTTTTGAGAAGGAAATTGTTCTATACAGATTACATCATTTTCATAATTTTATAAATAACACATTATTAGACAGCCAAGGACAGCACATTTCCGTTCCAATTGGAGCTGCACGACTTTTCTGTTGAATGCTGCTCTGCATTTAAGGAACAGCAATCCAAACTCCAATCTGTAAGCTCACCCCTTACCGGGCACTGCTACAAGCAAACAGGTTGACTAACAGTAATCGACTACCATAGCCCATGGACATCCAAATCAAAAGCCGTAAGTGCTTTGCTGATCTTAAAGGGTGCTTGGGTCTCAATTTGATACCAATTCACATTTTCTTATGAGGTGTTGGTATTACTTCAGTTGAACCAGTTCAAATAAAAGTTCAATCTAACCAGAACAAATAAAAATGAATACATTGTTATTTCACTGTGTGTGATCAGAATTTCCCAACTCATTGAGATAAATAAGTACTTGGTACTCATATTGAATGATAATAAACATGGACTTTCCACTTGTGACATTATCAAATGTCGGGTTACACTGATTAGCATGAGTATGAGGCTACACTGGTAACTTGTGCTAGAAGAGATGTGCACTACTTAATAAGTCTTTTAATCTGCTGCGGCATAACATCTAAACTAAGTTATATCTGAATATAGCCTACTATCAGCTAGAAATTGTTATACTTTCACACTGCTTTATTTATAGTAATGGGACATCCCATGTATGTATTGGACATAATTATTAAGTATTTTTATGAAATTTGAAAAGAAAATGAATTTGATTTTAAAAAAGATACCTTATATAATCATGAATTTTCTTGAATTATTGCTAAGAACACTCTAAATGAAGGCTCTTTTTAAACATCAAAACTAAATCACAATCTGAAAATTTGGCAGCTATAATGCCACAGACAGATGTAACATGTACATGTACAAATAGAGTTACAAAAGTATAAAACTAAATATTATATCCTTATATTATTCAATAAAAATAAAATAGAAAGTGTTTGATAGTATTTGGAGTCGAATAGGGCCATCACATGTCTTTTTTATTAGATAGTGCCCAGTTGACGCATTAGGTTTGCCCCTTATTACATAAATGGGACGAAATGATAGAATGTGAATTTTCTCTTCAGGGATATAGATAAATGTAGGAATGTAATAATGAAGTAGAAAACAACAACTGCTAACAAATATGTTTCTCTAAAATATAGAAGATAACATACCTTACATAATATTATGAAATACCTTACTTATATTTTATCACAACCCCATTTTGCTTTAAACATCACATAAAAGAAATGGAATACAGAGTTTAAGCTAATTAATAAAGTACACATACATACTTATCTCCCATCTTCTTAAAATTATATATAAAACAAAAAAAAAAAAAAGTAATGTACTAGGAAAACTAAAAAATAAAAATAGGAAAAGTTTAAAAAATACAATATTGTTTATGCTACTTACATGCAACCTATTTCATTAAATAAATTCTATTATCATTATGCAATAGACTACAAAAAAAAAATTGTAGTTTGTAGTTTAAATTTAGACGTAAACTGTGGCTAATTTAAGTATAAAAGTTTTGGTGCGGAACCTTTATTTTTAAAACAAAACATTGAATAAGTTAGTAACGGGTAGAAGCTAATTTTAAACTTGACGTCATATGTAAACAAAATTAAGTAACGCAAAACTTGTAATTCTAACCATTTTTGGTTATTTTAAAACTGAAAACCTACCTTTCCATTGATGCCAAGGCCGAGGACAGTGTTGGAGATGTCATAATCATCAGTGATAGGCGTAGTTTTGATCATTTTTGTAAAATTACTCATCTTGATTCACTTCACTATTTTGAAACACAACTCATAAACATTCGCCTAACACTGTTAACACAATATCACTGTAAAACACTGATACAGAAGTAACTGTTTATTTTATATTATTATTATTATAAACAAGCACACACAATTTTCGCCGCGGTTGTGAATCTTTGCGAAACGCCGTGACAAATCGACAAAGACCGCGCTCGAATGACGGAATAACTAAACGATCACGTCGCGTTGCAACATTGAGCAATCACTGCGATTTACTAGTGTGTATCTGAATGGTCCCTCGAAATTTGTATGTAGTCGATTTACAATATAGAATCGATTATTTATTCTTTGAAATAAAAAGCGTACTAAACGGCTAATTAATTCAGTAACATTTATTACGGGACAATGCACAATAATTAATAAGGTGCACCCCAGTACCAGCTTCTCCCTCTTGACCGCATTCAACGGAGAGCAACTCGCATCATCGACTACCAAGATATTTCTGATCAACTTGACAGCTTGGCGATGTAGAGATGTAGCTTCACTCTGCATTCTCTATCGCTTGTATCATGGGGAGTGTTCAGAGGAATTGTTCGGACTTATACCGGCTGCAGATTTCCGCCATCGTCCTACGCGACAAATATCTATCCCCACCACCTGGACGATTGGCACTCCACCACTGTGCGCTTCTCCAGAAGCTTTTTGCCTCACACAACCAGCCTATGGAACAAATTTTCGCCTGCTGTATTTCCGAACCGATACGACCTTCATACCATCAAGAAAAGAGCGTACTCCTACCTAAAAGACTTGTGACTCTTGAGTTACGGGTGTCCATGGGCGGTGCTAGTCACTTACCATAAGGTGACCCGTCTGCTCGTTTGTGAACTTTAACTTAAAATTCAAATGCAAATCTAATTTACTGATAGACCATAAAAAGGAAAACAGTTCACAAAAATTATATACTTTGAGACATGAGCTGAGCAAACAGACAAACATTAAATAACATTATAGTTACTTAACAACAATTTTGCTTCTTAAAAGTCTACTTCTTGACACCATACTTCAGTTCTATTGTTATCATTCGGGCACATGTAAGTGGACGTTTGAGATTCAGGGTTATAATCGTGAGAGTGAATGCATAATTCTTAAAAGGTAAAAACTTAAGAATAATTTAATATAAAAAAAATACGTAAGTCATCCAGGATTACACTAACAAAATTATGGAATTCGTAGCATATTTTTTTATTGAAAGAGTGAAGTATTGCATCACATCTATATATATATATTTATTTAAGGCTACATTAAGAGAAATATACTTGCAATATTGATATTGATATGATGCATAATAGAAAAAATGTTATTGGTTTAATGTTGGGCATAATAACAGAAAAAAATCTGAGTAGGTTACTTAAAGTAACGCATAAATATTCGAGCATCGTTAATATGTATTTTTGGATCGAAATCATAGCAGCCATGTTACATTGTATTCAAATGTAATGATGTTTAATATAGATCAATATTAACCTCTAACATATTTCTATTATCCTCTATTCACATTCAAACTTAGTTTTGGGTCAAAGTCACCTTTGTACATACCGTTCCGTTATTTTTTTAAATAATTGTTATGTATGGTGTACAATAAAGAGAACAGAAATATGAAAAATATTTAAAAAGTGTATAAGAACCATATAATCACGGACGTTTCGATGTGGTGAATCGTTTATCGTATCTTAATAGACTAATCGAATTTCAGTAGCATACTTGCTTGACACGCAATGAATGCACACCTCGAAACGTCAAACTAGCGTCAAAACAAATTCAAACTCGTCAAAGAGGAGTCTAAATTTATTTTTGTATGTTATAATGTTTGTAATCTCAATAATGAATATTTTTTTAGATTTTAATTCCAAAATAACAAACTACTATTATTTAAAAAGTATGTTGCATATTAGTTGAAGATTTATTCATTCACAAAAAAGTACGGTGCTCTATCTGTTGATGTGAATTGACAAGTTTTATTTAATCAGCTCGAGACAGTAGTCCATGGTTCCAAGTATGACCAACGAGTTTTAGTTAAAAAGTACAGATGGCACTGTACTTAATTTAGGATTTCAATAATCTGATTTCAGCTGCGGAAAATTTTATTATATTTCTTATTTATGCCGAATAATTTCAAGTAAAACAATTAAAATTTTACAATAATTTGTTACACTAATCCTTAATATTAATGTAATACTAAATCACACATTTGTTTTAATCAAGATTGTGACTTTCGTCGTTTTTTATGCAAGCGTATTATGTAAAGTAGATATGTCATTATGTAATTCTTTGACTAATTACAATTACAAAACTGTGTGATAAAACAAGTGAGATGGTTATACTCACGCTGTACTTCCTTAGATTGCTCAAGAGATATGACAAAGTACAAATTCACAACTGGGTACTTAAAAAGTTTCCACAAGTTTACAAATAATAACATTTACTCTTTCACTTTTATAAGTACCTACAGAAAGCAGTAGTGACTTATTTTAACCGCTGACGAATAGTTGGGTGTTATAAGATTGTTGTGTGTATCGTGTCTGACTCTGGGACCATAGCTTTTTTTTTTGTTTATGCCATAGTTGTAAGCGCCTACCGCCGCGTGGCTACTGCCGACCATGGAAACCGGCAACTCAAGAGTCACAAGTGCGTTGCCTGCCTTTTAGGTAGGAATACGCTGTTTTCTTGTACTGAAGTGAGTACGTGGAGTGTCAATCATCAGAGTGATGGGGACGAACCCATTCCGATGAAATTTTTCGGTGTTCTTAGCTATGTTTCAACAGGAGTTTCTGTCCTGGTGGCTTCTCCAGTCATAAGAAGTTAAGGGCATTTGGGTACGTGGCTCTGGCTTTTGTGAGCTACTGCAGTCTCAATTATTTTTCCTTATCTATCATATACGTATCTACTTATCTTCCTTCTATAAATCTACCGTTCTTCCTTCTTTCTCGTTTTAAAAGGAGTACAATCCCAACGAGGGTTAGCGTCTGGCAGGCAGCCAGCCGAAAAAGAAATTATCGAAAACTCTAAATACATTTTTGACGATTATATATCTGTTCTTTTAAATAGACTGTTGTCGCGCCGAGTGTTGTGGGTTCGATGCACGGGACATCACTTTGTGTAAGCCTCAAGCTGTTGTTCTGAGTCTGGATGATCGTTGTGTCCGTTGCTTGAATGTTTGTAAAGTTCTCCGCGACACAGTAATTAATCCTAGTGCTGGAGTTGTCTTTAATTTTTTTTTTATATACGTTATCTATGGTATCCGTTCTCAGTCGAGTAGAATTGTGGCATCCTGTCTCATCCCGCTGGTATCGTAAAGCGCGACTAAGGGATTGGACTGTTATCTATCAGACGGTATGTATACAGGCATACAGTGGCCGGTTGACGGTAATATGCTGTCCCTATTACACAAGTGGACGAAATAAAGGTTCGATAAAACCGCTTGCTTACCCTTTCGGAATTTTAACCGAGATTGTATGTATTATATTCCACAACGGTTTGAGGTGCCGAGAATGTTATGTCAAAGTTTTTAATAGCTTTTATGAAGGCTTATAAGAAGGAGACGTATTTGATGTATGTAATGTTCGCCCCTTTGTTCTGTCCCAACTATAAAACAGCTGAACTGATTCTATTGATTGATATTTTTATTGTCTGCATTAGTTGACCTACAAATAAACAAGCGCACTTTTCGACATAGACAAATCAATTTCCCTGCCATTATACCATAGAGAGCAACAAACTATGACATCTAATGATTTTGGATACAATTAACTTTACGGTTTTTGTAACAATGTTCACGCTATGTGCCCTCTAGTGATGAGCAGCACAAATAATTACAGCCTTGACATCAATGTGCTCTCAAATATGAATGTTGTTTTTATATATTGTTGTACACATTTAATGTTACTGTAGTTAATGAAACTCTTTATCTTTTTAAAGCGATGTTGTGAATTGCAAATGAATGTTTTAATTTTATCTCACTGATTTATGATTCTACTAGTCGTTTTCCTTTTTTAATTAGTTTTATTTAAGACTTTATGGAGAGATAACTCGCGCACTGTGAATTATTCGTGTATCCGCTATCCAGATAAAAATCTAGGGAATGCGAAATGCGAGCGATGCGAAAATCTAAAAATAATTTAATTTAAAAACATAATACACATAATGGAATATAGTGAAACGTTAAAGATATATAATAAAAATAGTTTTGTTTTTGTGATGTTCAATGGCGGCTGATAAATAATTTGTTTTAATAAAAGCGAATAAAAGTGCAGTGAAATATCGTTAGGACAACTTGGAAAGGCAATTTAGTCATAAAGGATTTGCATTCAACTTTTTGTATGATGGAGATAATATAATAATATGGCAAAACGTGGATTGATATAATATAATGAAAACTTGACTTGTTTCAAAGATATGGCTAGTTTTAGCTGACAATTTCATGGAATGATCCGGCCATGACACATACATACTGTGCTTCTGCTGCTCGAATTTGTTTGTTTGATTCCCATACACGGGTCGGGCATATCATGGCATCACGCCTATATCCCTGAAGGGGTACACAAAGGCGTCTGAAGCACCAAAGTTTTACCAGCTGTATTTAAATGTAATTTACTTAAAAGGGGGCAAACCTATTGCCCTATGGCATAAGGTAAGCAGACGTGTATTAAACATCCACGTTTTACCTATTCGTCCCAATAACGCTATAGGGGCAGGCCTATTGAGGTCAAACCGGCACTTTAGGAATTCAAGGTGGGAAAATTGGGAGTATTTGTTAAAGGTAAGAACAACGGAAGGGAACATGTGCCTCCAGGAATAGATACAGTTTCTTCTACTGTACTGTACATATTTATTTAAATTCTAAAATACTTTTAAAGAACAACAAAGTGTTATATATGTACATACCATTACGCCTTAGGAAATCTAGTACAATGTTGAAATAACGAAAGTGCCGTCACGAAGAGAAACCCATCCTATTTCCTGACACAAAGTAATATTTTTATAAAGTGCAATTTATTGTGAACTAACAAATATCGACGCGTTAAACGACCGTGTCCAGATTCAAGACTTGTCGGCGAATAAGGTGCGGCCATTACAACGGCGGTTATATTGATTTAGTAGTGGTAGAGCCATGCTTATGCAAGAATGGGCCGGCTCGACCGGTGCGATACCACGGCCTCACAGAAAATCGGTTGTAAAGTAACGCTTGCGTTGCATTTCCCCGAATTGAGTGAGGTTTCCGGAGGCCCACTTCCCACTCCCCCCTTTTCTCTCCCCTCATCTCCTTTTCCTCTTTCCCATCTCCTCATCCCTCCTCTCTTCTTTCCGCTCCCTGCATCCCCCATCCCTCATCACCCTTAAAGGCGGGCAGCACACTTGCGACTCTTGAGTTGCAAGTGTCCATGGACGGCGGTGTCACTTACCATCAGGTGACCCGTCTGTTCGTCTGTCCCCCTATAGTATAAAAAAAAAATATATATATGTTATGTCGATATTTTTTTGATTAACATATACTTGTGTCTTGTAAGAGGTAATTTAGTCCGAGTACGTAGCCGAGGGTCAGTTTATTGCCATCAACAGGGCACTTGGGAAATCCTCTCTCTGGAGACCATGGTTATTGCTATGGTCCAGAGCTAGAGAGCAGCAGCAGATTGAATCATATATTTCCTTTTCTTAAGGTTCTACGTTCGTCTTCTGGCAGATGGCCTATTCCGTAGCCTTTTCTTTGCAACGTAAGTCGGAATATATAACACTTGTCCATATTCTGCAGTACAACAGCACTCACAATTTTGATATTTTTTTCATTATTATTTCAACTGTCATTCAATCAATAAATATCCATACCCAGGATGCTAAGCCTATCCTGCAGTGGCAGTTGAGTGCTCTGAAGAGTAGGAAGGGGAAGTAGTGGAGATTTTTTGTTAGAAAACGCGCACGCCTGTGTTTTCTTGACGCTGAACTCGACTAGATTCCCCCATTGAGAAATGCGGCTTAAGACCCGGTTGAGCTCAGCGCCAAG
The DNA here is from genome assembly GCA_947561695.1 of Tyria jacobaeae. Taxonomy (NCBI): domain Eukaryota; kingdom Metazoa; phylum Arthropoda; class Insecta; order Lepidoptera; family Erebidae; genus Tyria; species Tyria jacobaeae. Next base: position 1,134,420 of record OX387236.1, on the reverse strand, counting down.
CTCCTGTCGTTTTCCCTCAACGTCTGCCAGCTTGGCAGTAGGATGTCCGAAATATCGCCCGTGTACTGTACTGTCGTCTGCATAACAATGTATATTGCCAAGGGCCAACATGTCTTAGTTATGCAGAAGGAACAGCGTAGGCGATAGGACGGAGTCCTGAGGTACACCAGCGCTTACCTCCTGGAAATCAGAGGCCGCGCCGTCGCAGAGAACTCTAATGCAGCGCTTATGGAGGAATGGGCTTTGTAAATAATTGATCAGAAATTGTATGTACGTTTACGAACGTATGGACTCGTTTTAATGGTCTAATGTTTCCACACTATGGCGGCCTGGTGAGATGTTTTTATGTTGAAAAGAACGCTGGCCGCCGTTTTCGTGAACCCACACAGTGAATCACTGTGATCACGACAGAGAAAGTGATTCACGTCACTGATTGTACGTAGGCGTACTCGTTTTAACAGCACTGTATTACACTGGATTTAGCAAGCATTGTGTTTTGCCTACATATCAAGTAATAAAGCAAGTTATATGTATAAACAGAGGGTTCCGATCTCCTGGTTACAACTTGTCTAAATTACAGATATGCCACCTCGAGTTCTTTGCGCTATTGCTTATACTTTTGAATCCATTCGAGTAAGCAATATCAATCTCCTTCTATTGCATGCTTTTATTTAAAAATACTCAATATTTTTATTTAGCGAAATGTAGGTGCTTAATACCTCTGCCACTGACGCAGGAGTGAACGTATTTATGCGTATCAAGCGCCTACATACTACCAACCATTATGTATTGCTACTTGCGTAGAGGGCGCTTCTTATTGCCGCCAACAGGGCACATTGTGGATAGATACAACAACTGGGAGAATATTCAAATCGATAGGTATTTAGGAATCGAAAGTAGCTGAAAGCGAGGGAGTATGGATGGATTGGAGATTGTAAACAGTAATACAATTACTAATACAAATAGTTATATAAGAAAGGCTTGGGTTCCCGACACCAGCGAGTTGGAGTTTCTGGTTTGCGAGCCTGACCTGCTGCTATTGTTTACACTCCCTTCCCTTCTCTTTATATCCTCCTTATCCTCTCAAAATAGTCCACAGCAACACGGCACGGCACGCAAGACGGTAATAGGCTTGTTCCCTATTACGTAGATGACAATAAATTATAATCAGCAAAATGCTGGAGTTAAATACTCATCTGTACACCTTCTCAGGGATACAAATAAAACGACTGCCTTGCCTCTAATTGGGTACACATTGATCTTTATAATTAGCAAGTAGCGCCATATCATCGCTAAATGATTTTAAGCCAGTGTCATTCGAGATGTTATAATAATTCTAACAATATATTCAAATCTGTTGAGGTATTTAGAAGTTATGTTGGAAAAACAACACTCACTTACATAATTGAACAGTAAAACTTGAAAGTATTACACTCTCTTTTTTAGACAGTCGTGTAGTAGATATTCTGGGACATGTGTCAATTACACATTGCTTTTTACAACTAAAATAAGCATAGCTTGTACTATGGTTTCTAAAAAATCTTTCATTTTGTATGCTATGTAATTATTTATGCATACACATATAATCACGACTATAATACCAAAGGAAAGGTAGTACATAATTTTATTTAGTAGGTACCACATGAATGAATACTTCCCAGCCGATTTTCGGCTATGGTGTCTGCTACTAATTATTAGCAGAGGAGCTAGTATAATCAGCTCTCGCATGTGTCCTTTGATGGCTACATTATCCAATCCTGTGAGTTAACGTCCGCGAGCATTGGCTGCAAAGAGGACAGCGTCGACATACTTATAAAAGATGGCAGCTGGTGTTTTGCATCCAGTTCGGAATTCCCCTTCTCAGTTTCAGTCTCAGTCTCAGTCATTAACTTTGTTCTTCAACAAGCGCCTCCACTCAAGGTGGCAACTGGCCTTTCTTGGGATCGATATTGCACCTCTTCATGTGAACATCCTTGAACGGTAAGAGCTGGAAGACTTGAATCCGCCTGTATAAAGTGTGCTGTCCGTTGAGGAACTCACTCACTCAGCAATACAATGCAAGCGTTGTTTGTATTACTCCGATAGATTCGTGCCTAAGTATGGCTCTCCCACAGTAAAAAGATTCTATTACAAGGTGTATATATATATATATACATGTTGTATATATGTATATATACATGTTTAATTCATCGCGCGTAGCAGTTTCTATTTTTCAAAGCGATAAAAATGCGCTAGTCAATTATGTACCTATTACAAGCAATAACTTATTTACAGTTATTTTATTATCTGTAATTACTAAGAGACTGTCGTTTCTTTACTGCATATTACATACCTACATACAAACATACACTTATTTATTCCTCTAACAGGTAGGTAGATGCACGTCAGTTTGCCAACCATCATTTAGACGTTTTCCGCTCACGTGATATGATAGACAGCACTCCGATTCTTTAGTAGACTTTTACGTCACCCACGGGATGAGATGTGGTGGGTCTATTCTACTCCATCGAGAATAACTTACGTAATATGGTATTATATTATATTTATAAGTTTATGATTTATTGCACATTGTCTTTTTCTGATCGTAAGAGACTAACCAACACATGGACACCTGTAAGACAGACGTAAGTGTGCTGTCACTTACGGCTCTTGAGTTGGGGGACTACTCTGTGTGTGTACAAGTGCTCTGCCGGGCGAAAGATAAAATGGAAAATATATGACAGGATAGAGGAGAGGGGGCTTGTTACCGCGATAAAGTTACTGACTCCGTGAAAAAAACGCAAGCAGTGCTTCACAACCGGTTACATTTGAGGCCGTGGTATTACTCCGGTCAAGCCGACCCGTACGTACCTTAAAATACTTATAATAAAGTAATTAAATATGGCGGTTGTACGGCTCGTAATTTTTTTAGAAAGGTTTTTAATAAAAAAAAGGCTTTTTAACCGACTGCGCAAGGTAACTTGTTTATGAACAAAAGGTTGCGTTATGTACAAAGTATGAAATGAAAACGACTTTTGACATAATTCTTACTAATAATTAAATCATTTGCTTTTATTTAATGTTTAGTTTAACATACCTAATGCAATAACTGAAATAATAATAAATGTCAGGTTGCAAAGTCAGTTACAAAAGTAATATTTAATTTCATGAGGATTGGTACAGTACATATTTCATCCTTAGGCTAATTATACTTATTTTTTACTATTATTATCATCATCACCACCATCATAAAGTCCATCGCAGTCCATTACTGGACAACGGCCCATTCCAACGGGCATAATAACACCTGGTCCACCACCTTTCGCATACAACCTATCTCATCTACCATCCTCGGTAAAAGGAAGGTAGGACGCCAGTCCTACCTTCCTTTTACATATTCGCGGTGTCCGGTCGTTTGCTCCATCAACCATCGGTCCTTCGGCAGTAGTTTCCAGGCTTTACTTATAAATTATTTCATTCCATAATCTACAAGCGCTAACTTCTAAAGCTCTGATTTGAATAATTAACTTTAAGTCGAGTTCAGTAAAATTTAAGAAAAGCTGTATTTTTTATTCAGAATACTTTCTTCAAATTTAAATGCGACCAAACTGTCAGCACCCTTACGTAGGAAGAACACTGACTGAGGAAATGTCGGTGTTACGCGGTATTAAATATACAAACGAATTAGGAACCTACTCCTTTTTGGAATCGGTCGAAAATTTATTATGCATTTCATAGACACATAAAGGCAGGTCCCTTGAGTGGTTGGTTTTCAAATCAGTAATCCTAGAGGTGGGATATATTATTATTATCATATTAATTCAAAATTGTACTTGAAATGCATATTGTATGTCAGTTTTCTTTTGACACACAGCCGTCTCTTCCCGAACCAGACAGCAGACAGCAGATGTTTCGTTGAATCAAAGGCTTTATTATAGTCAACACATCCCTAGTAGAATATTTTTTTTTTATTGTATTTCTCGATTATCTACTTTATAATGTGTATGTGCTTCGGAAACCTGCTTCTTCTCTCGGTTGGCATTCATCCAGAGTTTTATTTATTCTACTGAGGATAACCTTTGAAAACTTTTGTAGATGTTAGAAGTTAAGCTTATAGGGTGATAGTTTCCAATTTGGTTTTTATACCCTTTCTTGTGTAGAAGTGTTATAGTTGATCTCATCCACTGTGTCATTATGGTATCTTTTTGTAAGATTTCATTGAAGATGTTGGTCAACAGAGTTAGTATGATGTTTGTAACTTCTTTAAGGAGTTTCTTACTAAATTTGCCTTCTCCTAGAGCTTTATTGTTTTTCTGACTTAATCCTTTCAGAAGTCCCTTCGAAGTGTCCCTTTGAAGTGGTTTCTTTACCCTTCTTTTAATAATTGACATTTAAAAAGATGATAAAGGACTTCAATGCACCACCTATCATCATAAATCGTACAAGCAGTATTGTTCTTCCCTTAATTTTCCACTTAAAGTAAAGTACTATGCTCGTGAGTCAGTTGATAACAAAGACTTAGAACAAATTAATCAGTAAGAAGGCTCGGATTTCACGTCACCAGCTTCTTCGAGTTATAAGTATGCGGCGCTAACTTACTTGAACTATTGCTTATACTCCTCAATTCATCTATATAAGCAACACCCTTTTCAGTAAATCACAGGAAAGGGAGAACAGATAGGGCTCTATTCTCCCTTTCCTGTGATATATTCAAAAAAATCCTGTCGAATTCCCAAGAGTGCCCGGATGATGACAATAGGGTTTTTTTACGTAAATGGGACTAAATTAACAAAATGCCTGCCAGTCCAATACACAAGCTTGTGCAAGAATATTAAAGTTTAATAAATTTTTAGCATGCAACTATTTTTTTATTTTCGAAATTGTCTTGACACATCAAAATATTTACAATTTTTTAATGCAATCACCATTACAGCCATCCCAGTTTGCGTCTGAATGTTGTATTTCAGTATCAAAAAAACTATCTAAGTATATTATCGAATGACCTGAACTTCAGAATTAAGTAATACAACAACAACAATAAATAATTAGAGTTTTAAATCCATACTTATATACATTCTGAGCTTACAAACCGTAGATCAGCTGTAACGTAGTACATTGCCCCATGCGTGAAAATTGCCAGTGTTATATAAAAAAAAAACAAACCCATCTAAACCTCACATAATTTCAAGTCATTAAATTTATTGTTAATATTTTCATTTAATAATTATGTTATTGTAAATACACACGTACATTGCTGCTTTGGCACGAAGGGGCCGGCTCGACCGGTGCGATGCCACGGAAAACCGGTTGCGAAGCAACGCTTGCATTGCATTTCGCAAGTTAGGTTTCCGGAGGCCCACCTCCCTCTTTCCTCTCCTCTCATCACGCTCTCCTCCTTCCTATCTAGTTATCCCCATTCTTTCCCTCTTCCTTCCCATGCCCGCATCCCCCATCCCTCATCAACCTCAAAGGCGAGCAGCGCACTTAAGATTCTTGAGTAGTAGGTGTCCATGGACGGCAGTTGTCACTTACCACGAGGTGACCCGTCTGTTCGTCTGTCCCCTTACTGTATAAAAAAAATTCAATGTCAAGAAATATATTTTAAAGGAATTTTTCGTACGAGGCTGTGTTCGCTTGAATATGTGACAATATACATATGAGTTTATATACTATAAATTCAAATATTTTCAAATGGTTCGAAAGAGTATACTCCTGAGGTAGTAAACCTGTAAAATGTTCTTTTCGTATACTTTCTGAAACTATTAAGATATTTGCGTCTCATGTTGCTGAGCTGGTAGTGGATAGTACAACTCCTGAACATTTAGGAGTTTAGAAATAATTCTTTGAATTACGTTACGTTATGTCCCAGTTTTTAAATAAAACATTGTTGTAATTTATCATAATAATCACTTTGAAGGTGGTCATATACTTTTTCTATAGAAAGTTACTGATGCAGAACCAGCTCCAGCTGTTGCTCACACTCCTCAATCCCTATATATAAGCATGAATAAGATACACTATCGCCTATACCCCCTAAGGGGTAGACAGAGGCGTAATTAACGCTCACAATTAGCCGAATAACATTTAGTCACAGTCACATAATATAGAGCAAGCCTATTGCCGTCATTCGGGTACATTTGGAAATTGAACAGGAAAATTTGGAGTATATTGACAAGAAAGGGAGGATAGAAAGGTAAGGGAGATTACTTATACAGATGGACCGGGGAAAAAGGGAACTTTCGAAGTGCTTTTTCAAGGACAAATACGTTACTTAGACTGCACCGCCGAGTACTGTGGGGTCGATCCCCGTACGGGACAACATTTTGTGTAATCCTCAAGTTGTTGGTCTGAGTCTGGGTGTTCTTTGTGTCCGTTGCTTTAATGTTTGTAAAGTCGCCCGCGACACAGGATAATCCTAGTGAAATTGTCTTTAAAAGAGAAATTGGTGACTTTCACATACATATAATAATATATAATAATAATGTTATATCTTCACTAAAAAGTAATTGCGCATTGGGAATTAACGATATTCCAAGTGCAATATTAAAGAGATATGCAAGTATTCTAGTTTAACCTATCCAGTATATATGCAATACCTGTCTTTCTACAGGAGTATTTCCAAAGGAACTCAAAAAATCTCTCGTTCATCCAATCTACAAGAATAGTAGTAGGGACAGTGTCAACAACTATCGCCCCATATCGATATTACCTACTCTATCGAAAATACTGGAAAAGATCATTAATAAACAATTCACCAAATATCTAGAAGGTAACGACTTATTGTCAGACAACCAATATGGCTTCCGAAATGGCAGATCTACTAATGATGCAGTACACCAGCTTACCGATACTATAGTAGCGAAATTAGATGACAAGAAAAAGGTTCTTACGATATTCCTGGATATAGCGAAGGCTTTTGATACAGTCTCTGCGCCACTCTTACTAAGAAAATTAGAACACCTTGGAGTTCGTGGTACTCAACTAGAACTATTCAGTAGCTACTTAAGAGACAGAACGCAGCGTGTCAAGGTTGGAGAATGGCTAAGCGACGAGTGTCCAATCACTAATTCCTCTATTCCTCAGGGAAGCATCTTAGGACCTACCCTCTTTTTAACTTTTATTAATGACCTCTGCGCACTTAAACTATCTAATGGAAACATTATTACTTTTGCGGACGACACAGCTCTTCTTTTCTATGGTGACACCTGGGAAGAGGTTTTTCAATCGGCTCAAATTGGTTTCTCACAGGTTGTAACCTGTCTCAACAATAACTCTCTCAAACTTAATACGGCAAAAACTAAATACATCACATTTTCCCTTTCAAACAATCCCCCTCGCATTAATCCCTACCTAAAAATATTAGCTCACTCTTGTGATAACCACTCTTCTAACATTTGCTCTTGCCCTAAGCTTCAACATGTAGACTCAATTATGTACCTCGGTGTTATCATCGATAAAAATTTAAACTTTAATATGCACATCGCCTTACTGACAAACCGAATAAGGAAACTTATCTACATTTTCAAGAACCTACGTCACGTTGCTGATGAGAAGGTCCTTAGAACTGTATACTTAGCACTATGCCAATCTCTATTATCATATTGTATAACAACATGGGGTGGAGCCTCCAAGACTCATATGCTCAAGCTTGAAAGAGCTCAAAGAGCAGTGCTCAAAGTTGCGCATCGTCTTCCTTTCTTTTATTCAACCACTGAACTCTACCTAAAGTGCAAGGTACTATCGGTTCGACAACTTTTTATCATCCAGACTGTACTCCGCAAACACTCAGAGATTTCGTTTGACTCTTCCTTACGCTCCAGCAAGCGTATTAAAACAAAAGTATGTCCTTCAAAATTGTTCCGAAGTGTTCTCTCACATCGTAGCTATTGTTTCCTAAGCAATCGTCTTTATAACAAGTTAAACTCTATTCTTAACATTTATACCTTAACGAAATTCAAGTGTAAGAAAGTTATAACTTCATATCTTTTAGAACATAACTATGAGTCCACTGAAAATTTAATAACCGTCCCAAAATAAAGACTGGCCTTACGCATGTAATACACACACCTCTCACACGCACACACACACACACTAACATATACACATACACACACACACACACACACACACACACACACACACACAGCACGCACACGAGCACTACACAATATACCTCTAAATAATTATTTTATCTTCTATTAGCCGCTTGCCTTTGTGACTTTTATAATACTTACATTGTTATATAGGGGCCTGGTAATCTGTGCGACAGGGTTTCCTAGTGCAGATGCCAGTCTCTCACAAAGGACTATATTGAACGTGTATATGAATAGTATTGACAACCATAGACTTAAGTTACCTTTGTGGAAGAGAAATAAAAAATAAAATTATAATTATAAATTATAATTATAATAATAAACATACATACAACAGCACCATCTAGCAAAGGTAAGCTGAACTACGCTAGCAACTACTCTAATGACTAAGAACGATCCTGAGTAACGATAATAAAGTTCTCAAAAATAAAGAGTTTTTGACAAATCGCCGGCCTAAACTCTGAAACTTCGCGTCGGAGTTCTTGAAAATTCAATAGAATACTGTAATTAGTTTATCTACATTAATGATTATGATTTGTATTTAAAAAAAAAAACCCTGTGTTATTTAGAATTATGATCGGTTCTGTCTGTAACTGCAAGTAACGTATAGTATTTAGTAGTATGGACAATGATAGAAAGATTTCTTTGTATTAATTTATTCATATTGTTGACTATCTAACGGCACTGCGTTCCACAGACTATCAAGGTGGTTAGTAGATGATGATGACATTAATTAATAGAATGCATCGGCATTTTAAGTTTTAAAGTTTTTAGAATTTCATTCATTTACTTGATCATATATTCTCTATATTGGTATACTGGTTGATTTGAACACAAATTTTACTGTTATATAAAATTATACAGATTGTAATAAACGTGACGAATCTCGTTTAATAGACACTATGAGATTTTTTTTTATTTTAGTATAATTTCTTTTCAATAGAATAACTAGATGTATAGAGAAATAGTCTATTTGATAACGTTTGCTAATACAAATTACCCACATTAAGCAATTAATACAATCTCATCCAGGTACGGGCAGGGTTTTCCCCTCCACCCGGTTTATTGGCCAGCCGCGAGGAGGTGTCTGGACGCCGCCTTATTGATAGGTTACCAGTAGGAGGGGTCCGGATGTCTTAATAAAGCTATTCCGGATTCCTCCTATTTAAAGTGCAGCTTGGCACACTTTGTCCGATTCCGTCACAGCGTTCCACCAAAAACCCCGATGGGATGACGGCCCGAAGGGGTTTTCACACGTTAAAAAAAAAGTGATTCGGAGAGACAGTGGTAATTGGATGTGTATATACATTATGTATTCAATAACAGTAAAATGTAAATATCTAATCGTGTTTAATTATTCAATTAACTTAAATAGCTGGGCCACGGTTTATAAGGTTTTCAGTGGTCCAACTGAATTATTGACTTGATAAAATTAACTTTTATATGTATGTTTGCTTTAAATATGTGAATTTTATAATATATTTTTTTTATATTTATAAAGAATAAATTTATTTTTGAACTTTTGATTATAAAATTTAGTGTCCATACTAAGTAACATTTTCAAGAGTGGTATGTGCGCTACCCGCCTTTAAGGGTGATGAGGGATGGGGGGATGGGAAATAAGTGTGGAGGTTGAGGAGATGGGAAAGAGTAGAGGGGGGTGAGGGGAGTGGAAAGGGGAGAGGGGGAGTTGGGCCTCCGGAAACCTCACTCATTTCGGGGAAATGCAACGCAAGTGTTACTTCACAACCAGTTTTCTGTGAGGCCACCGCACTGATCGAGCCGGCCTATTCGTTCTTAAGCATGGATCTACCCCTGTAAAAAAAAGACTACAATGCCTCTATCATAAAAATTAAGACTAATATGGTTTTCTCATGGATGCCATGTCACAACTGAACCAAATTCTCCTCTAAATAATCTTGAAGTACATCCTTTCCAATAATAAAAGAATCATCGAAATTGGTTGGCATGATATTGAGTTATTCGTCCATTTGTCGCGGACATGCTTAATGCAAATTTAAGACTTATATGGTTTTCTCATGGATATCATTGTCAGTACTGGACCAAATTAAAATGGGACCACATGGGAAGCACCAGCATTCAAATAAAAAAATCGTGGAGGTAACAAACATAAAAAAAAATACAGTTGAATTGAGAACCACCTCTTTTTTGAAGTCGGTTGAAAAAAACAATCTCAGCTTAGAGAGATCGGACTTAACGTATGCGACCCTGAGTTTCTTGAGCTATTGCTAATACTCCCCAATCCGTCTTTCGATCCAATCTTCACCTTTCTCCGTCTTTATGACAATTTTATTGTAATTATTTCATGACTTTGATTCTTAATGTTGTCATTAACTTTATGGCTCCATCTAAATACCTTTAATTGGTCGCATTGCTTATACCTATTACTATTACAGTAGCAAATAAGTAAAAAGCTGTGCCAATAATGCTAATGCTGTATTTTTTTTATGCGATTGCGAGCAAACGAGCAGTCGAGTCTCCTGACGATAAGTGACAACCGCCGCCCATGGACACCCGCACCTCAAGGAGTATGCTCTTTTCTTGAAGGTTTGAAGGTCGTATTAGTCCGGAGTTACGACATTTTGTTCCACTTGTTACATTTGTTTTATAGAAATTCTTTTAGGGTTTTTTTTTTAAAGGCAACTCCCGCACTAAGATTTATTTCCTGTATCGCGGGGGACTTCACAGACATTCAAACAACGGACACCAAGAACACCCAGACTCAGAACAACAATTTTAGGATTACACAAAGTGTTGTCCCGTGAGGGGTTCTAACCCACAACACTCGGCGCGGCAGCGTAGTTCCGTGCAGTCAAATTGATTGTTTAATGTTATTACACGAACCGTTCCTCGATTACATTGCTCCGCTCATAAGCGTTGTATCTCGTTGATATCTAGCCTATATATAGCCTCCTCAATAAACAGGTTAGCTACTGCAAAAGATTTTTCCAAATCGGAAAAGTAGTTTCCGAGAAATTACACAAAGTATAGATTGAAAACAAATCTGCTAATTAAAACCGTTTAAAAATACGTCACTCCAATGTGTCTTAAATGCATATTTTATTCACAACAATACAGGCCATACCGTCGACAGGGCCTTGTATGAATTAAAACAAATATTAGGTATTTCGAAAAGGTATGAATGAAAGAAAGAGGGTACATTCAAATTTTGCTATCTCCTGATGCTGAACATAAAGCTTCTGTTTTTGCGTGTGGCAACTTCCTCGGGGCGTCAATACACTGGACTCTTCAGAAGGATGGTGTGTATGAATCGAATCGACTAAAACTACACGGTGTGCCGTACTGTGCTTGAAACAGCTTTAATGATATAACAATATAACAATCTAAAATAATATAAAATAGCCAAGAACTCTTTATTGAACACCAAAACATTACAAAGAGTAAGGTTACAAGAGTAGGGTGATTTATACAATAAACTACTTAACTTATTAAAAGCTATATTAAACGGTTCTTAATCGCGTATATATTTAAGGTATTTATTGCAATATCTATAATTTTATATAACAGTAAAATTTGTGTTCAAATCAACAAGTATACCAATATAGAGAATATATGGTCGAACACATTAACGAAATTCTTAAAACTTAAAGACTGAAAATGCCGATGCATTCTGTTAATTATTGCAATAAATCATCTCCTAGCCACCTTGATAGTCTGTGGAATGCAGTGCCGTCAGATAGTCCACAATCTGAATAGATTAATACAATTACTGAATACGTATATAGGTAAAATATGAAAAGAAATCTCTCTTTCTTTGTCCATACTATTATATACTATACGTTACTCGCAGTTACAGACACCGATATTAATTCTAAATAAGAGTTTAGCCCGGCGGTTTATAAAAACTGTTTATTTGTGAGAACTTTATTATCGTTATTCAGGATCGTTCTTCGCCATTAAAGTAGTTGCTAGCGTAGTTCAGCTTATATTTGCTAGATGGTGCTGTTGTTTGTATGTTTTTTTATTATATGTATATGGAGGTAACCTTTTGTTTAAAGACATTTCTAATAGGATTAATGTCTGTGTCACTGGGGAATTTACAAACATTGAAGCAACGGATATAAAGAACACCCAGACTCAGACCAACATGTTAAGGATTACACAAAATGTTGTCCCGTGCGGGGATCGACCCCACAGTACTCGGCGGTGCAGTCTAAGTAACGTATTTGTCCTTGAAAAAGCACTTCGAAAGTTCCCTTTCCCCCGGTCCATCTGTATAAGCAATCTCCCTTATCTTTCTATCCTCCCTTTCTTGTCAATATACTCCAAATTTTTCTGTTCAATTCTCAAAAGTGCCCGAATGACGGCAATGGGCTTGCTCTATACTCGTATTACGTGAATGTGACTAAATGTTGTTTGACAAATGGTGGGTGTTATTTACGCCTCTGTAATTTTCTTTAGAAAAAGTATATGACCACCTTCAAAGTGATTATTATGATAAATTACAACAATGTTTTATTTAAAAACTGGGACATAACGTAACGTAATTAAAAGAATTATTTCTAAACTCCTAAATGTTCAGGAGTTGTACTATCCACTACCAGCTCAGCAACATGAGACGCAAATATCTTAATAGTTTCAGAAAGTATACGCAAAGAACATTTTACAGGTTTACTACCTCAGGAGTATACTCTTTTGAACCATTTGAAAATATTTGAATTTATATTATATAAACTCATATGTATATTGTCACGAAAAATTCCTTTAAAATATATTTTTTGACATTGAACTTTTTTTTATACAGTAAGGGGACAGACGAACAGACGCCTCACGAATGGTAAGTGACAACTGCCGTCCATGGACACCTACTACTCAAGAGTCTTAAGTGTGCTGCCCGCCTTTATATGTGATGAGGGATGGAGGGATGCGGGAGTTTAAAGAAGAGAGAGGAAAACTAGATGGGAAAAAGGAGAGGGTGATGAGAGGAGAGGAAAGAGGAGAGAGGGAGTTGGGCCTCCGGAATCCTCACTCATTGCAGGGGAATGCAATGCAAGCGTTCTTCACAACCGGTTTTCCGTGAGGCCGTGGTATCGCACCGGTCGAGCCGGCCCATTCGTGCCAAAGTACGGGTCTACCATTGTATATGTATTTATAATAACATAATTTTTAAACAAAAATATTCACATTTATCTAACTAACTATATTTAAAAGTAATTACTATTTACAAACATCCGTTATAAAATTCCTCTGAATTTCAATTTCAAAGGCTGGCAGCATTGCCACGTTGCATGGCTACGTTTATGTGTTATAAAAGAGAAAGCCAGCCTTCTGGTTACTAGAAATATCGATCAGATTGTAAGCTAGCTTATAATAGCTATATGGCTACCGATTTAGTTATTGTATTTACGACTTTTGGGTCTTAAATAGAATTGTCAGCAAAAAGAAGCGCCTGAAAATAAATAAGTTGAAATTATGTTAGGTTTAAATAGGATGTTTTTATTTATATTTATAACACTCGTAATTCTCACTTATTGCATTTGACAATTGACGTTACAGCTGATCTACGGTTTATAAGCTCAGAATGTATATACATATGTGTGTGTGTAAGTGTCGATTTAAAACTCTCAATATTTATTGTTGTTGTTGTATTACTTAATTCTGAACAGGTCATTGAGACAATAAACTTAGATAGTTTTTTTGATACTAAAATGCTGTAATGGCGATTACATTAAGAATTTGTAAATATGTTGATGTGTCAAGATAATTTCGAAAATAAAATAATAGTTGCATGCTAAAAATTTATTAAACTTTAATATTCTTACACAAGCTTGTATACTGGACTGGCCATCGTATTTAACTCCTATATTTTGTTAATTTAGACTCGACTTAAAGTTAATTATTCAAATCAGAGTTTTAGAAGTTTGTTAGCTTGTTGATTATGTACAACCAATTTATAAGTAAAGGCTGGAAATTACTGCCGAAGCAATGATGGTTGTTGGAGCAATCGACCGGAGACCGCGAATTGATAAAAAGAAGATAGGACGCCCCGAGGATGGTAGATGGGATAGGTTGGATGCGAAAGGCGGTGGACCAGGTGTTATGGTGCCCGTTGGAATAGGCCGTTGTCCAGTAATGGACTGCGATAGACTTTATGATGGTGTTGATGATGATAATAATATTGAATTAATAAGTATAATTAGCCTAAGGATGAAATACTTTACCAATCCTCATGAAATTAAATATTACTTTTGTAACTGACTTTGCAACCTGACATTTATTATTATTTCAGTTGTTGCATTAGTTTTTGTTGTTAAACTAAGCATTAAATAAAAGCAAATGATTTAATTATTAGTAAGAATGATGTCAGAAGTCGTTTTCATTTCATACTTTGTACAGAACGCAACGTTTTGTTCATAAACAAGTTACCTTGCGCAGTCGGTTAAAAAGTACTCTTTCCAAAAAAAAAATTACGAGCCGTACAACCGCCATATTTAATTACTTTATTATAAGTATTTTAAGGTACGTACGGGTCGGCTTGACCGGAGTAATACCACGGCCTCAAATGTAACCGGTTGTGAAGCAATGCTTGCGTTGTCTTTACGGAGTCACGAACTTTATCGCAGTAACAAGCCCCCTCTCCCCTATCCTGTCATATATTTTCGATTTTGTCTTTCGCCCGGCAGAGCACTTGTACACACAAACAGTAGTCCCCTGACTCAAGAGCCGTAAGTGACAGCACAGTTGAGTTACAGGTGTCCATGTCAGGTTAGTCTCTTACGATTAGAAAAAGACAATGTGCAATAAATCATAAACTTATAAATATAATATAATACCATATTACGTAAGTTATTCTCGGTGCAGTAGAAGAGACCCACCACATCTCATCCCGTGGGTGACGTAAAAGTCTACTAAAGAATCGGAGTGCTGTCTATCATATCACGTGAGCGGAAAACGTTTAAATAATGGTTGGCAAACTGATGTGCATCTACCTGTTAGAGGAATAAATAAGTGTATGTTTGTATGTAGGTATGTAATATGCAGTAAAGAAACGACAGTCTCTTAGTTATTACAGATAATAAAATAAGTGTAAATAAGCTATTGCTTGTAATAGGTACATAATTGACTATCGCATTTTTATCGCTTTGAAAAATAGAAACTGCTACGCGCGACGAATTGAACATGTATATACATACACTACCGTCCAAAAGTTTGGAAGCACACCTGATTTCAAACAAAACAAAAGATTGCCGACTCCCTGCGGTAAATAATAGCAATAAAATAAAGTTTTATGACCTTTTGTGATTTTTTAACACAAAACAAAAGGATTACTAGTGCATATTCCTTGAGTTTTAACAAATTCCTGGATTTTGACGAAACACGTGTTTTATTACTTCATCCGCCGGGGACTTTCTTTCATGCATTGATGCGGTTTTATTGAAAATATTTTGTAGTTTTATCTTTTTTGGACCTTATTTAGTCACACTTGAGCATTAGAACGCGAAGGTTGTGATATTAACATCGTCTGTATTCAAAAGATTTCGACTACTTCCTTGACCGTCTTTTTTTATTGAAAATGGCAAAACGCAAGCAAATCACACTTGAACAGCGAAGCGCTATTTGTACTCTGCGTGAGGAAGGCTACAGTGAACGCCAAATCGCAAAAAAACTCGGAATTTCTTGTAAAGGTGTCCACTACACCCTCGCTAGAAAAAAAGAAACTGGCAAAAATGAAGATAGAAAAAGGTCTGGTAGGCCCAAATCCACTACAAGTCAAGAGGATAACTTCATCAGAGTTCTTTCTAAACGGAATCGTCGCTTAACTGCACCACAAATTACCGCATCTCTGAATGAAACGCGAGGAACACCCGTGCCAATAACAACAGTTAAAAGACGACTACTGTCTGCGGGGCTAAGAGGTTGTGTTGCAGTTAAAAAACCAAAACTAACAATTCGGCATAAGAAAAACAGACTAGAATGGGCAAAGGAACATAAAAACTGGACAATAAACCAATGGAAAAAAGTTCTTTGGAGTGACGAATCGAAGTTTCAGATTTTCGGGTCCAATAGACGTGTTTTTGTGCGCCGATCTAAAGGAGAGAGAGCTTCAGAAGCTTGTACAGTGCCTACTATCAAACATGGTGGTGGTAATGTCATGGTTTGGGGGTGTTTCGGCAACAATAAACTCGGAAGTCTTGTGAGGATAACCGAAAAACTAAACAAGGAACGCTATTTGAAAATTCTTAAGGATTTCGCCATACCCAGTGGACTGAATCTTATTGGTCCTGGGTTCGTTTTTCAGCAAGATAACGACCCGAAACATTCGTCCAAACTGTGCCAGAACTTTTTAAGGAAGAAAAAAGATGTGAAAATCATGCAGTGGCCGTCTCAATCACCTGACCTTTCTCCCATTGAACTTGTTTGGGATGAACTAGATAGAAGGGTGAAAAATCAATCTCCTACGAGCTCAGAACATTTGTGGCAACTATTACAGAGCGAATGGAAGAAGTTAGATGAACAGTATTTTATGAAATTAATTAGTAGGATGCCTAGAATATGCGAGAAGGTAATTAAAGAGAGGGGTGGACACTTCGATGAAGCTAAAATTTAATTTAATTTTTATATTACTTATTTAATTTCATTGTTGTAGAAGTGTTTTGTCTATTTTTTTAATTCTGTATCAATAAAAAAAATTTAAGATGGCTTACTTTTATTTTATTTGATTTTATCTTGTTGCTTCCAAACTTTTGGACGGTAGTGTATATCCAACATGTATATACATATATCCAACATGTATATATATATATACAACATGCACGTATATATACACACCTTGTAATAGAATCTTTTACTATGGGAGAGACATGCTTAGGCACGAATCGACCGGAGTAATATAAAAAATACTTGCATTGTATTGCTGAGTGAGTGAGTTCCTCCTAACGCGTCTGCTCTGTTGGTCTAGTGCAGTGATACCCAAAGTGGTCTTCATATATCGACCCCAGGGGATCACAACGACCTGATAGGGGTTCATATAAATGAAAACAATAATTGGGGGTCCATAGGAAATAAACGCCGGTCCACAAGTGGATCTTATTTAATCTTTTTACTTTCCAATGGTTTGTGCCCGAGGTTGAAATTATATATTTCTACAGGATACTTAATATAATGTATCCCTTACTGGATTCCTCGCTGATATACCTAGCAGATAGTACGTACCTGACCTATATCGGATCGGGAACAAGAGCTAGCACTGAGGATCTCCCCTCTGTATCTTTACATCCGTATCAAATTCAATTTAATTACAAATCGTCCTGAAACGTGACGCCACGAAGAACTAAAGTAAGAAACTGTAGATTTTACATGATCACAGGTAATAAGTCCGCTACACATTAAAAGCGTGTTTATTCTTGATACTTCTAATTAAAATTAGGATATTATTTAGTGATAAACTATCTACAGTTAAGAATATCTAATGAATTATTTTTTCTTATCTATCAAATACATGATGTGTTTTAATAATCATCAGACGTTCGTTGGGCATTTCTTTGTTTTTCCTATTCCTTCATAATCGTATATGAATCCTGAATTTTGGAATGTTTATATGTTGTATGTTGACAAAGACAGATGCAGTGTAACTTCAATAATTTCCAAATTAGAGATCTATCTACCAACTATCGAAAAGATGACAAGGGGTCTACGAGAGAAAAAAGTTTGGTGACCTCTGGTCTAGTGGTTAATGCCTGGATGTTATTTATCTATAAATATATCGTTACTTAACATCTGTTGAGTTGGAAGAAAAATGCCTAAGCCAATTAACGATAAATAAATGTATATAAATAGGTATTTAAATATATATAAGAATGTTTATCAGCAGACTGGTTACCATACTACAACTTCTGCTTAAAGCGTTAGAAGTTATTTCCCAAGTTTAAACCACATAAACGACTTTAAAAAATCGTTATCCATGCCTTTATTTTTCTCATTAGAGGAATGTTTTCATCAAATTTAAACTATTCTAATCTCAAGAATAAACATTTCCATATAAAAAGAGTTATCGATCTGTTAATAAATGATGAAGATATCGCTTAATATGTTATTTGCATCCCTTAGTTTTGTAATATTATCTTTAGATTTAAATGAGACGAAACGGGAACCTTACTCTTTTAATTAAAAACATTATTTTCTTTATCGGTTAATAAATGATGGATGGATATCATGCGGTTAAAAACATAGATTGGCACTCCATCACTGTGCGCTTCTCCTCCAAGCTTTTTGCCTCGCACAACCAGCCTGAGGAATAAATTGTCGCCTGCCGTATTTCCGGACCGATGCGACCTTCAAAACTTCAAGAAAAGAGTGTACTCCTACCTAAAAGGTTGGCAGCGCACTTGTGACTCTTGAGTTGAGGGGTTTTGTTTATGGGCGCCGGTAGTCAGTAACCATCTGGTGACACGACTCTATCGTAAAAAAAATTAGAAAAACCTGCTCGTTTTATGAAGTCGCAAAACCTATTGTCATAGAATATAACAGAACATAAATAGAGATTATTGCACACCAATTACAATTTGTTTACACGGAAATAACAAAAACAATATGAACAATGGGCGGCCTTATCACTAATGTGATGGATGGATGGATATGTTGGACATAGAGAAAACTGTACATAACAGAAATAACAGGTTGTCTGGTGTAGAATAGTAATATTAAAAGATACATAAATATGTTCCGGTTTCGTACACAGAGTGTCTTATAACGACTGTCGAGACTACAATATATTTTACTACGTATGCACTTTACACAGTACAGTCAAGTACAGCCACTACATTTATAATGCCAAATTTCCTCGTACTCTGGGGGGGGCTCAAAATCTGCGCTCTCAAAATCTGCGCTCTCAAAATCTGCTCGGGGCAAGAGAAGGCATACCACGGCACCCCCTGTCACGTTTACCGTGGATTTTTGTAACATCAGGGGCTTACATTCGAACCTCGACACTGTCCACCACCACTGGGTACGGACTGGAACACTCCTTTGTTCCTAAGGCTGGTGTATGCGTGTACGTTAGAGATGATATCACTTCTCGCCGCCTCGGCAATCTTGAAGGTAGGGTATCTCTCCATCTTATGGCTACGTGTAGACTGCGACGACCATCCCCGCATCTACCTATGCCTCTACAGGTCCCATAGCGGTGATGCCGAAACGGACCGACTCATCGACCACGTCCAAATGGCTACAGACTCCTTGTGCTCCAGCAGGTCCCATCCGCAGAGATCGTGATTCTTGGCGACTTTAACGCCCATCACGCCGAATGGCTTGGTTCGCGCAAAACCGATCATGCGGGAAGATCTGTTCACGATTTCGCCTTGGCATATTGACGCAGCTGGTAGCAACGCTTTCGCGAATCCCAGATGCAGAAAGCCATCACTGTTGGATCTTCTGCTGACCTCACATCCTGACGGCTACAAAGTATCCGTTGAGGCCCCTCTTGGCTCTTCGGACCATTGCCTGATTAGGAGTATGGTGCCACTCGTTCACTCGCTGCGGCTGCGAGTTACAGGCAGTCGCCGCGTATGGCACTATAGGTCAGCAGACTGGGATGGAATGAGAACATTCTTTGCATCCTACCCATGGAGGCAGGTTTGCTTCTCGCCGGATGATCCCAATGTCGTTGCTGACTCTGTCGCGGATGTTGTGCTTCAGGGTACGGAACTTTTCATTCCATTCTCCCTGATTCCCACAGGTGGCAAGTCCCAGCCTTGGTTTGGTCGAACCTGCAAAGCGGCGTCCCGCCGAAAGCAGGAATGTTACCAAGCATGGGCTAATGCAGCGACAGCACGGGATGTAAAGACCAGAACATTAAAGAAGCAATTTAACTTTGCCTCCAGGTCCCTCAAAGGAGTAATTGCTGGGGCGAAGTTGGTTCACATCGGCAGAATTGGCGAGAGACTACACCTACCTACGTACAATCAGTGACGTGAATCACTTTCTCTGTCGCGATCACAGTGATTCACTGTGTGGGTTCACAAAAACAGCGGCTAGCGTTCCAACGTTTCTTGTTATATACTTTTAAACATAAAAAACATCTCACCAGGCCGCCATAGTGTGGGTCACCTTGCTGCACTGACTACACTGTCAATGAGGATGGTGACCACCAATCTTAGACTCCACTTATTGTTTCAAGTAGGCAGAGTGGAGTCATTATGGTAGGCTTACATAAAAAAAGCAGCATAAGGGATGATTCCTGTGCCGGGACTTGGCAAACATACACACAATGGACACAAAGAATACCCAAAAATAATAAGATCAAATCACTTCAAAATATTTACATAAAATCAAACAATATAACCGCCGTTGTCATGGCCGCATCTTATTCGCAGCCGACAAGTCTCGAATCTCGACACGGTCGTTAAACGCGTCGATATTTGGTAGTTTATAATAACTTGCACTTCATATAAATATTACTTTGTGTCTGGAAATAGGATGGGTTTCACTTTGTAACAGCACTTTCGTTATTTCAACAGTGTACTAGATTTCCTAAATGGCGTAATGGTAGGTACATATATAACTCTTTGTTAAGAGGTGCAATATCGATCCCCAAAAATGGGAGAAAAAGGCCAGTTGCTGCCTTGAGTGGAGGCGCATGTTGAAGAAGAAGGTTAATAACTTAGAAGAGTAGAGGAAATCCGAACTGGATGCAAAACACCAGCTGCCACCTTTTATAACTATTTCGACGATATCCTCATTGTTTTTCTTTAAAACTATTTTCGAATTTAAATAAAGATATACAGTACTGTAGAAGAAACTGCATATATTCCTGGAGGCACATGTTCCCTTCCGTTGTTCTTACATTTAACAAATACTCCCAATTTTCCCACCTTAATTTCCTAAAGTGCCGTTTGATCTCAAAAGGCTGGGCCCCTATAGCGTTATTCGGGGGAATTTGAAATAGGTAAAACGTGGATGTTTAATACACCTCTGCCCACCTTATGCCATAGGGCAATAGGTTTGCCCCCTTTTAAGTAAATGATATTTAAATACAGCTGGTAAAACTTTGTATTGAAATCTCATTTACGTTACTAAAAATTTACTTAAATAAATCCGTTATTTAATTCATAAATTTTGCTTTGCTTTTTAATTTATGTTTTCCTTTTGTGAGAATGACATTGTTGAAGACTGCCGAAATGGATGACTAAAGTGTTAAAAAAAGCCAGTGCAGTTAAGATGTACTTACTATAAAAATAAATCAAACAAAGCATTTATTTTGAAAGATGTATGTGACATTTGTTTAAGAATCATTTTAATAATAAATTAATGAGCAGATCTAACAATGAAAGCAAAACTACACAGAATACAATTAAAACCAAATTTGACAGCATATAAACTATTAATAACATAGAATCAATAACGAGTAATGGGAATATTATATTAAATCCCACACAAACAGCAGCAACTTTTAATGACTTCTTTATACATATCTCTAAGTCAAATAATAACACTATAAAAGTAATACTTTGAGAAAAAATCATATTAATACAATTTTTTTGGAGCCAACCACAGCCAAACAAATTATAAATACCATTAAATCACTAAGTATTACAAACGCAGTAGGGTGTGATTTTATCTCTGCAAAAACATTATAAGCTAGTGCACATATATTAATTCATATTTCCAGAGAATTAAAATTATTCGATCACAGATCCTCATACAGAAAAACTAAATCTGGCGTACCACAGGGTACCGTACTTGGGCCGCTCCTTTTTCTTATATGTATCAATGATTTACCCGATATGATATATTGACGATGTGTTACTAACTGTACACACGCAGGATAAGCATCGCATATCACATGAAGCAGAAGTTACCGAAGTGGTGCAATCAGTATTGCAATGGTTGAAATCAAATAATCTTTTTGCTAATATATCAAAGTCAAATTTATAAAATTTTATACATACAAACCAAAAGAATATAATATACATATTAAAACAGGAAACCAAATAATAGATAAATCTGACAATATCGGATTTCTACTGATTACTTTAGATAAATTCTGTACAGGTAGTGTACAGTAGGCTCGGTCGTTTGCGCAGAAAGGCGCTACGGCCAATGCATTTTTGTGATGTGTTTATTTTTTGTACACGACAACCAATAGTGAACTGACACGTCTCGCGCGTACACGTTATGCGCTATGATTTGTTGAAATAATTTCGGTAGTAGCCAGTAAAAATTATTGCGATTAAGAGTTTTGCGCAGGTACATTATAACTTATAAAAGTGTTAGATCTGCAATTGGAAAGATCATGTGAATAATGTCTGCAAGAATTTAATAATACTTTACGGTATAGGTACAGCTGACGAAAAAATAGCACGCGTAGCATATAGTGGATATTTAGAATGTACACTTAGGTACGGATTTATCATAAAAAAAAAACATCTGTAGTGCAGATTCTGTGGAGTCATGTCGACCTTTATTAAAAAAAAATATATATTCAGAAAAATCGATATTTGCAAAGAAACTTTATGAGCTGTTTAAATCTATAGGGGACAAGGATTATAAATTTAAAGCCGAAAATCAAACGAAAACGTAATAATACCCTACCGTTGAACCATGCTTTACAAAAGAAATGTGTTTCTTATTATGTGTATTAAAATGTTTAATAAATTGCCAAGAGAAATAAGGGAACTCTCTTCCAAATGTTGCACAGTCAAACTGCGGAACAGTTGCTTCAACTCTGTGCAAGATTTTCTTAAAACTAAAGCAATGAAAGAGAATAAATGTTTCTTTTTCTTATTCATATTCTTATTCTATACGAGCACGTACATAATATATTATGTTTATAAATATAAACATATAGCATGCTTACCTATATTAATATTGGAAATTGATAACTGTGAGTTATGTTCCTTCACTTGTTGTTAAAAGTAATAGATGAGGATGGTGACCACCACTCTTGGACTCCACCTTTATTTTCCATCAGGCAAAGTGGAGTTCCTATGGTAGGCTTGTATGGTAGGTTATATGTCTGGGCACGTCTGATTATCACCGGTAAGTGATTCCATAACCAAACCGTTTGAGCAGAGAGGGAATTGCCAACAAGTTTATTGGAATATCTCAGGTTTATATAATATATCAGGTTTTCTGACGATTTTAATGATGCAGAATGAGTATCATGTAATAAACTGAACCATTTTTCAGGCATTTCGGACCATCCTATCGCCGCAAAGCGCAGGTTTGACTTTGGGTGCCTTTGAAATAAACGCTAATCAAATAATTGCTAAACAAGGAAGTCAACGACACACAGCGATATAATTAAACTTCCGCAAAAGTATCTTTATCACGTATAAAATTACAACTAATTTTAAATGAGTCACCCTTGTTTTTTGTACCAACAAAGGCTCCCCATACAGCGGAACCAGAACATAAGAACAATATAATATAATCGTTGGCCTTAAATCTAGGGTCACACAATGTGACCATAGCCGTGGAAAGGTACGCGTTGTATTTTAGTAGTCTTTGTTTATGGAAACATACGAAAACTTATGAGGTGCGGGACCGCAGGTTTTAAAGAAGATGGTGTATATATAAAAATATTATTTATTCGGTGATTGGCGGTCAACGACCATCGTCCCTTCGGCAGACGGAGCCTATTGATTTTCAGAATGTTTATTATACGATAAGGACATGGGTAGCAGGCCGATAACATATCTTACAAACGTGAGTAAAACCATATATTTAAATAGATTACATATACGTACCTAATTGGTACATACTGACTGTTGTCAAAAATTAGTTGCGATCAGTGCAATGTCTACATTGTGAGAGAATTTTTGCTAGTTAATTTCATTACTTCCCTCCTTAGGAATGCAGTAGTTTTAGGAAGGGAAATAAAAAAATAAAGGAGAGTTATTTAAGAAAAATGGGACGGAAGAGGAACTTGTGGTAAGAGATATCACAAGTCTCAGATGAGGAGATGAGAAAGGGGAATAAGGGGAAGGGTATGAGTAAAGGGGGAGTTGGGCCTCCATAAACCTCACTATTTTCAGTGAAATAAATGCAAGTGTTGCTTCATACCTATCGAGACGGGCCCATATACGTACCTAAGCCTGGTGAGACATTACCACGGTAACTTATCCGAATGTCTTTAATTTCCAGTGACTGCAGAGATCACTAAGAAAGGTACTTGTTTTTCATTTTCGTGTGGAAATCCCGACGGGTCATCAGGTGAGGTGGTATGTCAAAATCGAACCGACTAAAACCACATGGTTTTCATAAATGGGTCTATTACAAGGCACGTGAGAATACCCTAACAAGGAAGCCCTCGGAAGCAGAAGGATGCCTCCAGGAACAGAAAAGGAACATTTACTCACTAATATTAAAGAGATATTGTAATATTGTCTGCACAAGAGGAGCAGTAGTTAACATGGTCACGTGGTTGTGAGTTCGATCACTATTTGTGTCATCCTCAAATTGTTGTTCTGAGTCTGGGAATAAATTGTTATTCTCAAACATTTGAATAATGGACACATAAAAATGTGTTAGTTTTTTTTAGTTATATGTGCTAGTTTTTTTTTAGTTTCATTTGATTTTACTACTCTATCTTCGGCATTGGCGTGGTCTTATCATTTTCTTGTTTTTTTTTTTAATAGATTAATGTTCGCGGGTCGGCGCGAAAGTAAATTAAGTAGTAATTGATACAACTTACGCGACACAGACCTAATCATTATGTACATAAATAGAGTTTAATTATCATATAAACAATATCAATGAACCTTGTTGGAGGTTTATACATAGAGTAACTTTACATTTTAATCGTGTATCTAACAAGCAAAGTTATTAATAAAAATCACGTCTGATTTTTTTTTTTTATACTATAGGGGGACAGACGAACAGACGGGTCACCTGATGGTAAGTGACACCGCCGTCCATGGACACTTGCAACTCAAGAGTCGCAAGTGCAGGGAGCGGAAAGAAGAGAGGAGGGATGAGGAAATGGAAAAAGGACAAAGGAGATGAGGAGAGAGAAAAGGGGGGCGGGGGAATTGGGCCTCCGGAAACCTCACTCAATTCGGGGAAATGCAACGCAAGCGTTACTTCACAACCGGTTTTCTGTGAGGCCGTGGTATCGCACCGGTCGAGCCGGCCCACTCGTGCCTAAGCATGGCTCTACCACTCTACAATACTCTCAATTTTAAACTTACATTTTTTTTGCTGAAGTTATTTTAATTTTTTTTAAGTCACTTCCACTATTAAAGCGATTTAAATGACAGCTCACATGACAAAATACATACATACGTACACTCGTGTAAAACAATCGGATAGAAATAATAATATCAACTATTTAAAAAATACTTTGTCCTTTTTAAAATGTGAATGATTTTAAGTATTTAATTATTTGTATGACATAATAGTGTTGTACAAATAAGTGTTATCTATCAATCTATCTATATGTTTACTTATTATTCTATTTACATGTGTACTATTTCCACTGTAAAAAGGCAATACATTAATTTAAAAAAAGTATAAAGATTTCAGTTGTCACGCCCATGACCGCTAGCCGTATGTTTCCGTCCGTAGCTCAGATTACGACTAAATTTTTTTTTGTGGTATTTTGTTACCTTCAATATAAAAGAAACATGTAACTAGTTGACAACGACTCGTTAACATTTCATTGGCATTTACACAAACAAACACAAAATAAATTATCTATATCTAATTATAATTTTTATCATTAGTTAATAATTTTATTACACATACAAAGACTCACGCCTATTTCCCATAGAGATAGGCAGAAGTGGCTCAAACGCACACTCTTTACTGAAACTGAAAAGCACTCCTTAATAATTGCTGTCTGGCAAACAAATAATTATTCAAATAAATATTAAGTTAAACGGTTTTCTATGTAAATGAAAATTATAGTTATGCATACGTATATATATATATATATAGATATATACATATATACGTACTTCATGATGAGGTACATTTCATGAAATGGTCAGCTGACACTGACCATATCGTTAAATCGTTTTCAACGTTCAATAATAATATATGTCTTGTAGGCACGAATTTCTCCAGTAAAGTAATATCGCGGCCTCACAGTAAACCGGCAGACATACAATGTTTGTAGTGCAGGTCCAACTACACCTCTCCTATTTCCTCTGTCATCATCTCATCACCTCGAGGGACGGCGGTTGTCACTCACACTCACACTTACACTCACTCAGGTGATCATAAAAATATGTCCTTAATATAAGATCAACGATTTAATAAAGTTCAATGTCTCCGCTGCCTGTTAAAGTTATCGTAAAGATATTTAATGCCCTTTTATTTGATACTTGTATGTCATTATTTGCTTTCAAATATCAGCTGCCATGACGTCACTTACCATCAGGTGACTCGCTTACTCGTTGTCCCCTGCTGTGGTCCTGAGATACATTCTGGCATTATTTAAAGCTGACAAATTGTCAGCTGTTGATGGTTTAGTAGATAAGCAGTTTTGTTGCTTGTGTTTTTATTTTTTGAGTGTATGTGTGTATGATGTTTCTTTCTAATGTCCTAGAGCCGATGGGAGCGAAATAATGTATGCCATCGAAATAAAGTCACCAAAAACAAATATTATATTGTATGCTTTGGTTATCTGTTACGTCCATGTTTAAAGAATGACATAAACACTTTCTCTGAAGTAAATTAAAAATACATGGATGTAATAGGTAGTCGTAATACCGTGTTTATTTAATATATTTAAAAAAACCCAAACACAACAATGACTCAAAGCAAAATATGAACACAATATCTGTCTCCGTAACACTTTTGTATGACCTTTCCTTGTGTAACTTGGATTCAAGTAAAGATATAAATATGTACAAGAGTCATTATTTTGCAATATTGATTGTCTACCTCACCAGTTATATATATATACATCCGCTGACGCCTGTGTAACTTAAGGGGTAAGCAGAGGTGAATTAAGCACACAGATTTTGAAAATTAGAATTTTGTCCCACTGACGTAGTATAGGGTACTATACTACGTCAGTGTACAAAATTCCTATTGGAATTGTATGACTGTATATAATATATTCGCTGATTGATAGATAACAATGCGATTTCTAAGTTGCTTTTCAACCGACTTCAAAAAGGAGGAGGTTTTCAATTCGACTGTATATGTATATTTTTTGTTGTTAGTTTCCTCAGAACTTTCGACTGCGTGAACGTTTCAAAAGTGGTAGAGCCATGCTTAGGCACGAATGGGCCGGCTCGACCAATGCGATACCACGGCCTCACAGAAAACCGGTTGTGAAGTAACGCTTGCGTTGCATTTCCCCGAATTGAGTGAGGTTTCAGGAGGCCCAATTCCCCCTCCCCCCTTTTCTCTCCTCTCATCTCCTTTCTCCTCTTTCCCATCTCCTCATCCGAGTAACTCAATATCACGCCAACCGATTTAGATGATTCTTTTTTTATTGGAAAGGATGTACTTCAAGGGTAGTTAGATGAGAGTTTGGTCAAGTTGTGACAATGGCATCCATGAGAAACCCATATTAGTCTTACATTTTATGATAGAGGCATTGAAGTCGGTTGTCTATTTTTTCAAGGTCCGATTATTAGATGCGATATTTTAGTTGCCTTTGTTGAGGTGAACCCATTTTAATCCACCCAAAAACAACGGCTAGTTTTAGTTTAATTTAAAACTATTAGTTTGTAACAAGTCATCATTCTCCCAAATGATGATTTTAGACAGTTATTGTTATTAATAGAAACAAAGTTAGTAATTTAAACAACGACTGCTGCAAGTAGGAGACATTGATTAGGTAGTAGAGCCACGCTGACTTATTCAGCAGGAATGGGCCGACTCGACCGGGGCAGTACTCTCACAGAAACCTCTCACAGAAAACCAGCCTAAAGTGACAACATTCGTGGTGCCGCCTTTCGCTGGTGAGTGAGAGACCGGAGGCCCAACGATGCAGGGGGGACAGTTATCGTGGTATGTGTGTGAGCAGTGGAGTGCTGTAGAGTCATTGTGAGGGTGGCGTGCATCGAGCCGTCGGCCAAGGAGACCCGTAGAAACGGGTGGGAAAGAAGGGTGGTGCCGCTGGCCGCTTGCGGCATAGCGAGGGGCCCAACCACGGCTAACCACCCTGGGAGGCTGCCTCGTCAGGTCGTGCATAATGCACGGAGTGGCTCCTCGTGCCGGTTGGTGACCGGATGGTGGGACCCGGCGACCACTTCCGGGAGGGTACGGGGGCCCTTCCGTCCGACGGTTCGGTCACCGTCATGCTTCACCGATACATGATGACACAGCATTTTTAGTCTCAGTTTACATTGCCACGATGACTGTCATGCCTTTTACGCCCCGTTCTTCTTCTATCATGGCAGCACAAAAAAAGAAAAGTGGTCTTACAGCGGCATCCTCCTCTCCCACCAACCCGCTTATTGAGGTGGAGTTCACTAACATAGACTCCATGCAAACCTCAGCGCCGTACACCAACACCTCGAGACGGCTCGGCCGGCCATGCTTTTTCTTACGGAGACACAAATACGCAGCCCTGCCGACACGGCATACCTCCACAATCCCGGCTACGTGCTCGAGGAGTGCTTCCTCGCAAGGGCTGGAGTGTGCCTTTTCGTCAGGGCGGATGATTGTTGTCGCCGTCTATCGCTCCCATTCCGGAGACTCCGAGACAACTCGACTCTTTGACCACCTGAGTCAAGCAGCGGATAAAGCGCAGGAGCAGTTTCCGACCGCCGAACTGGTGTTTTTGGGAGATTTTAACGCCCACCATTAGTCCTGGCTGGGATCTTCCAAAACTGACCACGCTGGTCGAACTGCCCACGCATTTGCTCTCACGCATGACCTTACCCAACTGTTACTCCAGCCTACCAGGATACCAGACATAAAGTGTCAAGCGCCCTCTTTGCTGGACCTACTGCTGACGAATCACCCAGCACAGTACAGCGTATCGGTTCTCGCCCCTCTCTGATCCTCCAACCACTGCCTGGTGTCGACCTCAGTGGCGGTGGTTATGGCACTGCTCGTCAGCAGACTGGGATGGAATGCGGGATTATTTTGCATCCATTCCGTGGCTCAGCGGCTAACTCCCGAATCGACGACCGTGGCGCGCACACGCCCACCATTGCGACCTGCGACTCCGCAATGCGGGATATTCGCATCCGGCAGAGGGATGTCCGTGCGGAACTTCGGTCACTCGATGTCCGGAAAGCCAGTGGACCCGATGGTATTTTGGCGGTGGTTCTTAAGAACTGCGCACCTGAGTTGTCTCCCGTACTGACGCGCTTGTATCGCCTGTCCTATTCTTCAGGAATTGTTCCGGAGGCCTGAAGAGTAGCGAATGTTCAACCCATTCCCAAAAAAGGCGACCGCTCTGATCCAGCCAATTACCGACCTATAGCTGTCACTTCCATACTCTGTAAGGTGCTCGAGAGGATCATCAACACCCAATTAATCCGCTACCTAGAGGATCACTCCTTGTTAAATGATCGGCAATATGGTTTTAGGCCGAACCGATCCACGGGTGATCTTCTAGCGTACGTCACACACCTTTGGGGTGAGGCTATGGATAGGCATGGGGAGTCCTTGGCCATCAGCCTCGACATTGCCAAGGCCTTCGATAGGGTCTGGCACCGCTCGCTTCTCTCCAAACTTCCTTCATTTGGTCTGCCACCCAAACTCTGCAACTGGGTTGCTGCCTTCCTCCATAAGCGCCGCATTAGGGTTCTCTGCGACGGTGCGGCCTCAGACTTCCAGGAGGTAAGCGCTGGTGTACCTCAGGGCTCCGTCCTATCGCCTACGCTGTTTCTTCTGCATATCAATGACATGTTGGCTCTTGGCAATATACATTGTTATGCAGACGACAGGCAGACATTTGCCACGGCCTTAACACACTTTCGCCTCTTTGAAATTCATGTTCATCTTAAAATCTGAAATTCATCATTCATGATTGGTATCACGTCCTGCAACTCATTTGCCGTTATCTAGCAGACAGTATATATACAGTCATACATTGCCCGGATGACGGCTTTCGTGAATTAGATTCATATATATTTAAATATACGGATTGACATTGACAGCTGCGACGGTCGATGACGACTTCCTCCGAAAAAGTACTCCTGTCAAAACCGGAACTAGTCGGGTATCCCCGAAAAACCACGTGAGTAAAACCGTATATTTAAATAAATATTTTGGTTGGCAAAATTATGCGTTTGAGACGCTTCTGCCTACCCTTTCCTAGATATAGAGTGAGCATATGTATGTATGCACAAACTCATCTGTATTGCATAAACAGTTTACTTATTATTTTCCTCTCGGCCGGGTATAAAGGGTAATTTTGATACGCTCATAGTAATTCCAGAATAAGCCGTATTAAATAACAAAAACATTTTTACAGCGTAAACTTGTATAGATAGTGTTAAGTGCAAAACTAAACGCACTTTTATGCTGTAGGACGGGCGTCGCTGCAGGGGAGGGGGATTTTGATGCTGCGAAGATGGCCGCGAGAAAACATTAGTCGAAACTTTAACTTAATTCTATTATATTTAACAAAGTTATTAAATGCATTGTTTTAACCGGCAGAAGTCTATAATTTAAACCACCCTTGAGACGAAAAGAATCATCGCGGTACAGATAGGATTGAAAATAATGTCAAATATCATATAATAAAAATTAGGAGCTTCTATGTAGGACTTGGTTTTTCTTATATAAATGGTTGAACCCCTGACCAAGGCTCAAATCCTGAACCAAAGGGACTGTCCCATACTTTACATACATACATACATTATATTAGACATATAGATAGCTATAAACGTAGATGTTTCTCAAGAACACTTTAATTCAATTCATAAACAATAATTATAATAAGCTAAAAATAAATGTAAACGCAATATCTGTCTTTGTAATACTCTTATCTGACCTTTCCTTGCGTAACTTGGATCAAACAAATTGAATGTGCATTGCGTTCAAATGTAGTCAAAAACACAGGTCATACATTACTTAACAGCAATAAAACTCTTTCAATTGTCAGACAATAATGTTATGTGTATTATAGTCGTAGTTTAAAACACTTTCAGTCGCATTTCTGTGAATACGGATGCTATAATCTCTTGCTAAATTAACATTTAAACTTATAATGTAAAAATAGGGCAAAATCAATATATATTTGTTTCAAGCATTACATATGTATATACATACATAAACTCACGTGCATGCATATTTGCCTACTGATGGGGCTGTAGTAGTTCTTCTGTGTCAATAGTATGGCTATGGTTAAGCTTTTATACGTGTCATGACCAGATCATATATATGCATCATACAAAACTCTCCGCTCTACAAATAATCTTCTTCTGTTAAAAAGAACACAACGGGTGTATATATTATACATCAGCTGTATTCATTCTTCCTTCTGTCCTCCTGTGGAACACTCTTCTTCAAGAAATCAGAATAGCACCCAGTCGAATTGCGTTCAAGATGAAGGTACGTACGGTCTCCTTTTACGCAATCCAGCAGCATGATCACTACAGTAAGACTTTATTTATTATCTGCATTTATATGTGTATATGTCTACGGGACGATGAATAAATAGTCTGGAACAGACGCAAGAGGCTGATGATGACGACACACTGAATGTGACAAAATCTGGTTGATATGTCTACATGATCCGGTTTTGGATTTTTTTACAATCATAGTAGCAGACTAAGCGCCTGCCTTTTACCTAATTTTAAAACTATTACTTTTCTTAGTTTTCTCTTTGTTTAGAACTAGTGAAAACCCCGCGTATGGGGCACAGATTAAATAGGAATGACATGACGTTTTGTTTAGTCTCTGCACATAACACGAACATGGTAGAAATTATGTTTCTTAATTAAGTAATATATTTTAAATACTTAAATACATCCAATTATATATGTATACACATAATAATGTAATTTATACAGCCTGTACTTTAGTAAGCCTTGATTTAGTTGGTCATGTATTTTACTCTTTTAAGGTACTTTTTCTCTCTCACTCACTCAAAAGATGGCTCTCTGTCCGTGACATTCACTAGGTGTTAGCATAATACCAGCGCTGCTTCTTACGAGGTAGCACAAAGCTGAGCTAACGGCCATTTTTGTCTCATACAGTGGTACTTGTTAGCACTGCCTTTTGATAAATTTGTTATCTTTGCCTTGTGTGAGTACAAAATAAATATATTCTCTTTGTTGCTTTCAGACCAGACAGAATACCGACAAGATAGTTTCAAATTTTTTAATTCAGATCTCTTTACAGACTTGGCTTGGGTCACTGCTGTGTACCTCTTACTAAAAACATGACTGAAATAGGCGGTAGTGAAAAAATAGGCTCGTTCTGTTTTTAAAGTAGGTTTGTCTGCAATTTGTTTCCTTATTGCAATTTTATTCTACAGCGTGTCGCAAGACATGTTTTATCAAATTTAAACAGAACGTCAAATCTCTTCTTCAAAAGAAGACTTTAAAGAAAGAACTTTAAAAGAGGGTTTAAGTTAAGAGGGGAAGGGAAAAATGAAAGAGGGTAGAGGTAGTTCACTCACTCGGTCACACAATGCCAGCATTGTTTAACAGCCGGTTTTCTGTGAGGCCGTGATAATACTCTGTTCGAGCCGGCCCGTACGTGCCGAAGCATGGCTTTCCTACATTAAAATGATATATGACAAGGTTCATAACTTCACATCGATTTCGGTTGACACTGCGGTAGACATTTGAGTAATTTGTTCAAAAAAATACTCACCGAATTACAATCACATGTTTTCGATCAACATTATTCTTTTAAAGTTGTTTAGAGTTCAATTCACTGTGATTTTAATTAACTGTGATCTTTTATTAACTAAAGCGATGTATTGTTAGAGTTCAAAGGCTTTTTAAACAACAACGTGTATATTATGTTACAACTAGTGCTAAATAATTTAACATAAAAAAATACCGATCTCTCACGCCTTTTTATAGTATATAGTAGTAGTATACAAACGAGCCGAACGGGCACCTGGAAGTAAATAACTAAAGCTGCCCATGGACACCTGCAACTCTTGAGTCACAAGTGCGTTGCCGGCTGTTTGTCGGGTTCCTTTTAGGCACCGTCAACCTTACTTATTAAAGAAATACAAAGAAAGAATTGCTTCATAATCGAGGCCGTGGTATTACTCCGGTCGAGACGGCCCATAAGTGTCTAAAAAGACTCAATGCAGCCCCTTTGCATTGTTACATTTTACGCTGACCATAAAATTAAATTGCCGAAAGAGACAGGAACATAATGAATAATTGATCAATATTTTTTTATTTTTTTATTTATGCGATAGGGGGCAAACGAGCAGACGGGTCACCTGATGGTAAGTGACTACCGCCGCCCATGGACACCTGCAACTCAATTTTAATAATTAATAAATAATTTGTTGTAGTTTACATCTTAATGGTATTCTTTCAGGTATTCCGCTGCTTTGGCTTCGAGGCTGGCTGGTAACTGACTGCTGGGAAGTTATTAGATTACATTTAGGCATACTATTACATTACAAATTCAATTATCTTACTGCGACATATAAGTCCATTCTGGTTCACCGATAGGTCAAAAGTGCCGTCATCGGTTCTGTAAAATCTATTCATAGAGGTCAAAGTGTTCAGTTAGTGAAAAAGCATTTATTTCGAATAGGCCCAAAAAGGCACTAATGTAGTTTCATATGGAGAAAAATGGGCAAGAAACTCCACCGTTACTCTTTTAAAATGTTTTGTTTACATACAATCATTAAATATAATTAAAATTATGTGTGAAAAGGATGCACCCAGAGCAATATCACTATACCGAAATATGTAAAAAGAATTAAATCGAAGTAACGACAGATAAATTAATTTTATGATAGATGATGCTCACACATAAACAAACATAGTAAAACTAGTATACTATTTACTTAGGAGGATTTACTGTTTCTCTTTCTTCTGTTAAAATATCGGATATAATATTCATAAATTTATGGCTTTCACTCTTGGGAGTAGACAGAGACAACAGCCTGCTTTTTGAATCTGTCATTACATACTTCATCAGTTTCCTTCATACATACATACGCTCACGCTAACGTAATAGGAAGCTTATTCCCGGGCAATTCAACCGGGCTCTGCATGAATTAAAGATGGGAGAATTGGGAATATATTACAAGGAAAATGTAAGGCTGTGGCAGGAAAGGGAATGCTTATGGGGACGGATCTGGAGGTGGAAGTGTGAGGCTTGAGAACGTTGGGGTTGCATATCTGTAAATTGAACTTGTTAGCTCAGCCTCAGCCCATATATAATCTTCATCTACTGTCATGAAGCTCTCTGCTCTTTTTTCAGTATATTGCTCATCATCAGGGTCTATTCTTATAGATTACACATGTTATACAACGAGCGTGGATTACGATTTACGTTCAATATTCATGTCCCTCTATTGAAATCTTGTCACGTAAACATGACGTAAAAATATACGAAGCGAATTTATAAATCTGCTTGAAAAGCTGTATCGGATAACTTACTGCAGCATTTACATAACTTTGTTATAGAAAACTAGCTGTAGCTGTGTGTGTGTGTGTGTGTGTGTGTATGTTCTGTGCTTATCTGTTTGGAAGTCTGCCCTATTTGTTGACATTTATGATTACTACTCCTCTCCCTTGGGGAGTAGATAGCGTGATGATGTATATATATTTAGCTTATATTAGTAGTTGCTGCGATTATACAAAAGAACAAACAAGATCGATTAGAAGGAATTAACCTAAGTAATTTACTTTTTTTTATGCGATAGGTGGCAAACGAGCGGACGGGTCACCTGATGGTAAGTGACTACCGCCACCCATGGGCAACTCAAGAGTCACAAGTGCGTTGCTGGCCTTTTAGGTAGAGGTACGCTCTCTTCTTGAAGGTTTGAAGGTCGTATCGGTTCGGAAATACGGCAGGTGACAATTTGTTCCATAAGCTGGTTGTGCGAGGCAAAAAGCTTCTGGAGAAGCGCACAGTGGTGGAGTGCCAATTGTCCAGGTGATGGGGATGGATATTTTGTCGCGTAGAACGATGGCGGAAAAAAGCAGCCGGGATAAGTCCGAACAATTCCTCTGAACACTCCCCATGATACAAGCGATAGAGGAACTGTACTTTTTCTGGATTAATGGTATTTCTTCTCTATGACCTTTTTGTAGCTCTGAAAAAACGTGTATGTCAAATTTTATGATGATAATTGAGTATTCGATTCAGTAGTTTAAATGTTAAGCGTAGCAAACAAACAAAATTATTTTTACACTCCTTTGACCCGAGCGTCAGCTGGCTTTCTGTATTTGATTTTTCGTTTTATTGCTGACTTATATTTTTTTATAGTGATGTATTTTATTTTATACTATAGGGGGATAGACGAACAGAAGGGCCACCGGATGGTAAGTGACAACCGCCGTCCATGGACACCTACAACTCAAGAGTCGTTAGTGCGCTGCTCGCCTTTGAGGGTTATGGGGAATAAGGGGAAAACGGGGAGAAGAAAGAAGAGAGATGGGATGGGATCCCATCCCATCTCTCTCTCTCTCTATCTCTCTCTGGGATGAGAAGATGGGAAAGAGGAAGATGCTGACATAATGAATTGTGAATAATGTTAATAAATCTTTGTAAAAAGGTTTGTTTTTTTATCTGGATTGATTTCTTTTCTGACCCATCATCAAAGGTATGATTAGTACTATCGTCAGTCTTCGCTTTAAGGAGTGTTTCTCTACTACTCTGTATAGTATACATATGTAGAATAAAAGTACCTATTAATACAGCATATACCAGAAAATGGACCACTTACTTTAACATCCGCACTCGAATATCTCTAGCATGCCGTGAATAAAATGGTGAAAAATTAGTCAGATAACAGTCTGATATCTTAGTCACCTTATTATGAGATGAGTAGACCCTATTCTATCTACTCCACGAAGAACCACACAGCTTACAGTAAAACAACTCAGTACAATTCCATATTACATCAATATCAGGTAGCCTGACCGGCAGAACTAGTCGTTACACTGCTATAGGCGTAACCAGCACATTCTAAAAGTGGAACTTGGTTATTCACACTAACTGCACTTTACAAACTCTAAAGCTATACAAATATCTATAATAATTTTCATTTAAATCTACATATAAACACCTCATAAAATAAATAAATAAATGTAATTATAAAAGTATTATAGTAAGTATTAATATGCGCCTGTATCCCCGAAGGGATAGGCACACGCCTAATTCTCGCCCATATATATATATTTTTTTTATACTATAGGGGGACAGACGAACAGACGATTCACCTGATGGTAAGTGACACCGCCGTCCATGGACACTTACAACTCGAGAGTCGCAAGTGCGCTACCCGCCTTTGAGGGTGATGAGGGATGTAGGATGCAGGGAGCGGAAAGAAGAGAGGAGGGATGAGGAGATGGAAAAAAGGAGATGAGGGGAGAGAAAAGGGGGGAGGGGGAATTGGGCTTCAGGAAACCTCACTCAATTCGGGGAAATACAACGCAAGCGTTACTTCACAACCG
Organism: Tyria jacobaeae; assembly: GCA_947561695.1. Taxonomy (NCBI): domain Eukaryota; kingdom Metazoa; phylum Arthropoda; class Insecta; order Lepidoptera; family Erebidae; genus Tyria; species Tyria jacobaeae. The sequence continues at coordinate 1,097,837 of OX387236.1, read as the reverse complement.
GTTTTCTGCGAGGCCGTGGTATCGCACCGGTCGAGCCCGCCCATTCGTGCTAAAGCATGGCTCTACCACTGAAATAATTTGAATAAATAATATTTTGCATAATTCAGTCTTATCTACATGAAAGTAATCTTATTTATTATTATTGTTATTTAGGTGTTCGAATATTGTAACCGAATTAAGGAAAATGAGGTCCATGATTCGAGTTTCAATTTATCAACTTATAGGAACAATGTTAGTGGTAATTTCTTTGCTATATCATTGTAACATGGATTCAATGGGACTGCTAATGATTTACCGAAAAACGTTACGATCACAACAAAGACCGGACCGTTTAAAAGTACATACACATATATGCAACAGTTGCTAAATGATGAGGTTCTGCCCTCATTCTGAGGTATTGCAACACAAACTTGTATTTTTGATGGCAAACAACAGTAAGTCTTTATAATGATGTGTTTAACACCATGAAGTTGCCAAATTGTATATTTCCACCCGCCATTTTGGAAATTTCATAAATTATAAAAGGCCTTGATAGCTTTATGTACTTACGTAAATTAGTGATAATAAAAAAAATGCGAGGGTTCAGACTTCCCGGCACCACCACCAGTTATAGATATGTGACTCTGACTTGCCTGAGTTATTGCTTATACTCCCCAACCCATCAGTATAAGCAATATCCCTTTTCTTTCCTTGCCAAGTACCTGGATGCCGACAATAGAGCTACATTATAATCTGCAAAATGTCTGTGTTAATTACGTTTACGCCTCTGTCTACTTCTTCAGAAATACATACATATATATATATATATAAATATATATATATATATATATATATAGATATGTATATATCCGCCAAATAGTTGATTTCATATGCAAAAAAAAAGTAGATTTTATTGAATACTTTTCCTGGTGTGGATATACATTTCTAAACAACAGACTATGAATTATATAAATTTTCTTGTCATTTTCAAATATTTTATTTCTTTATGCATACATTTTCGAAAAAATCCGTACATCTCGTCAACATCTTTTTATACTACATGCTTTTTTCAGTTTCATTAATGCCAGTCCTGTATCTTATAACAGATTGACTTTATAAATTGTTTGTAAGAATCAGTTTCAAAGTAAGATTTGTGTGTTAAAAATATGGGGCATATGGGTTCGACACTCTGCCTTCTGTGAGCTAATGTAGTCTCAGTCCCGTTTACTATTGTTACCCATTGTCCTTCCTTTCTTCTCTTTCTATCTAACTTCCTTCTTTCCACAATGACAAAATTCTGCAGCAGAGTTGGCATCTTGTAGTCAGTCGGTCATAAAATAAACTAGCCAAAACTCTTAAACGAAGTTAACATTGTACAAACCCCAAATAAATTTAAGAGTATGAATGATGACGATTGTGATGATGACCTGTAACAATAATATATTTAAAATATATTATCAATTATGTAGATGTAGGAAGTGTTATCAAATACCATATAATCGCCAAACGGTTGTGTCGAATTCACTATTTTATTGCCTTAAAGTTATGAATTGTGTACACTAAATCATTCATACATACATACATACATACATACATACATACATACATACATACATACATACATACATACATACATACATACATACATACATACATACATACATACATACATACATACATATATACGTACATACATACATACATACATACATACATACAAACATACATACATATGTATATACATACATACATACGCCCACGCGGTAGGCAGAGGTGTATTAAACACCCACATTATGCCATTAAAGTTATTAAAAAAATAATGCAGAATAACACTCTAAATCGAATACAGCAAGTTAGCTGACGTTCGGCTCAAAGGAGCGAAGAAAAGAGGAATCATATTTTTCAAATAGATTGACCAATACAAGTGTATTGGTATACTTATTCAGTATAATATAGTGTAACTGCTTTTGTTAAAGTTTTAAACTTGAAAGTAATAAGTAAATAAAAATTATGTTATTACAATATTATATTAATAGTCACTATTAAAGTTTGGTATAAATAATATTAATATTAGCATTTAGATTTTATTATACTAATTTTGTAGGTTATTATTCAAAAATTAACTATGGTTTTGACAAATGTCTAAATGAATACCATAGGAGATTCATAGAAGGGGGCATTATACTGGTGACACTTGTTGGGCTGTAGGTTCAAATACAGACGGTAATTGGTAAAATCCCTTGATTTGTTTGCTAGTTTATGTATTAATAGAAGGCATAGCTAGAATCGAATTATTTTCAGACGAGCCCTTTGTGTCTCGTATAAAATATGTACGATTACCAACAAATTTTAATGATAAAGAATAATGGCCGTATGTACGTATAGATGTCGTGATGATATTAAAGAACATAAATAAATTGTGTACGTTGTATCTAAAGTAGGTTGTGACTTAGTTTCACACGCACAGATGAGCGACAGTTAAGTAACACTCAACCGGTTTGTAGAATTGGTGACGACATTACTAAGTACATGATACGAATATACTACATTTACTTCTAATGGATTTTGTGCTGTAATGTTCTCGGTGGAGTGGAATAGTGGAACTCCATCTCATCGTGTACGTGTGTAAGAGGTGACTAAGGGAGCGGACTGTTATCTATCAGATAGTACACAAACTATACAGTCATACTGTGTCTGGGTGATGGTAATAGGCTTGCCCCTTTTATGTAAGTGTGATAAAGTTATTCCTGTATCGAAAAGGTATGTAAATTGGCGTGCCCTGGGTTTTCGATGAAAGCAAGACCAGTGCAGTTCTTCGGCATTGTAAGTTTTTTATACCAAAACAATGGCATAATAACAAAAACCACACAGAAGGTCACTACTGAAGCACATTATGAAATGTGACTACATTATTTTGGCATTTTAAAGACTGTTTATGTAATAAAATCTATTAACTTGAAACTAACACAAGACGATTACTTAACTATTATGTCAGTCCATCGAATAAATTTCATTTATCTGGAATAAATTAACTTATACTTATAATAATATAAGAAAATCTGAACGCTAATTGTAAAGTTTACTTTATTAAACAACAAATTTGATTTTTTCTGAGAATGACGGAACATGTATACCTATACTGTATATCTATTTTATTGAGTGCTTTAAGCACTAAGCACTAAATCTAAGGCGTAGTTGACTTTTTAAAAGTAAGATACATTATTTATTTCCACCCGTGTATTCTATTCTCTCTGGTCTGGTAAGAGAATCTGACGTAGTAAAATTTTAATGTTGTTAATTTGACTTGCTAACAATTATGTCATTATTATGAATATATTATTAAAGTTTATAATTTTTATTGGTTTAAGTTTATTTTCTATTAAAAAAATGTGCATAATATGCAATTTTATTTATATGAACATATTAAGTCAGAAGGATATTGTATTTACGGATGTACTGAGGAGCGTAAGCAATAAAGTCAACTCAACTCAAGTCGTCAGTCCAGCAATTTAATTTACAATATTTGTTTATATATATTTAAAATATTAAATAATTTAATAATAATAAATGTAATAATATTCATAATGCCTTCGTGTAATATTAGTGCAGAAACTAAACGCAGACCCGGTCCACCCGTTCTATTTTATCTGTGCATTCGTACCCGGGGTTTTAATAAGTTTTCAAAATAAGACTTATTGTCCCAAAAATACAAGTACCTACGTTATTTAAATAATCATTTGTTATATTTTATAAAGTTATGAATAGTCTGTGTGTAAAAAGTTTCAAAGAAAATATTTATTCCAGTTATGGTGATTAATGATAGTCATTTGAAATGTGTAGTGGTGTAGTTTTGAAGTTGGAGAAATGTGCCTAGAATCTAGTTTCCTATACAATCAGCTTAGTTGGAGCAGATATTAAATCAAAATCACTAATGAGTGTAAGGTAAATTTGAACTCAATGTATTGGAACCCTTATAGGTTACCTTACCCTTACCCTTATAGGTTCCCTTAGTTATACGAATCCGAGACGTTCAAATGTTAGTCCTGTTTAAATTAGAAGATAATATTCTACCTCCAAAGTTATTTAAAATACAAAAAATACTTGTGATTAGATATATAAATAAATCGTTTGCAATAGGAAACCTGGGTGCGCGAGTCAGAGGAGACTTACGATGAGGGGAGAAGAAAGAGGAGTTTCTAAAGTTCGTAGAAAGTTACATAATTGATTTATTTGGTTACTGAATCAATAAATAGCGCTGTTTCGATGGTTCAATTGAATGATTTCGTTAGAAAGTATAAAAAGCTTCTTTTTACATTCAAGTGCGTCGAGAAAAAAACTTAGCTCCAAAAAATAACACATTTTTTTTTAGAACAGCACCGTCACAAGAAGAGATAAACGACATAAAATCTCTGAGTTGTAAACACATGAATTTGATCAAGGATAACGATTTATTATCTGTGTGCTATAACAAAATTGCATAGTAAATATTGAAAACTCTTTAGTGTTCGAAATTAAATTGTTACCGAATACAATTTTGTTTTTCAATCCGTGTTTTGTTATAGCAAATGGCTGCGTACGAGTACTGGCAAAAATAATGTCAAAAATAAAAAAAAAATATTTTCGTTTTCTCTTTGTACAACTTAAAGGTTTATTATTTATTGAATAATCAGCTTAATTTGAGTTCCAGATATTACTTTTCACTAGTACTTTGCCTTATGTTAAATACAGAAAAAACCGGAGATAAGTTACAAATATATATATTACAGCCAAGTATAAAATCCTCAAGTCAAATCTATAAACAAAATGTACAACTTAGCTATATGTGGTTCTAAATAATATATATGGTATGTTTATACGCATATTATATTGATTTTGCACATGTGGCCGCCAAATAGAGTTTTGTGTTGTCAATAATAATAATTTTTAGAGAAAATGATATTCTTGTATTTTTTTTTAAATAGAAACGGGGCACAAATTACGACCATTAAATTAGTAAAATGGCAATAAATACTTAAAGGGTAGGTATGAAGTAATTAGTAGGTAATTTAATAACTCAGAAAATAATGGTAATTTTACGAACGTATTTATAAAGTATGGTATTATCTTATACTTAAATACACAGAATTTAACAAAACATTATGTATAGTTACCAAGAAATGTGAACCCTGTCTCTTAAACTGAGGGTAGCCTGTTTCTTAGGGGCAAGTCCTAGCCGCTCTTCTAATAAAATTCAATACATACAATATTAAAAAAAAAAATCTCATTTACGTAATATGTGGAAGCCTACTGATGACATTCGGGCACTTTTGGGAATTCCATGGGATAAGGGATGTATACCTATGTTTGTGTTACAACTCCCGCGTGAGGATTAGTTGCTGTATCGCGGGAGACTTGACAAACATTAAAAGCACGGATACAAAGAACACATAGATTCAGAAAAAAATATGAGGATCCCGTGCGGGGATCGAACCCACAACACTCGGCGCGGTGGCGTAGTGTCGAGGTGACCACTAGAGCCAAGGCAATAGCTGAAGCAAGTCAGGGTCTCATATCTGGGGTACTTTTTCTTTGGTGGCTTCTATTTATATTGTTAGTTTATTGTATAATTTATTAGATGTATGACCTCGATTGTTATAATAATTTTTACGATACTTAACATATTATTAATAATGCTTGACTTAGTATCAACTGGATATCTCAATCAATAAATTACAATATTATTACAAAATGCAATTATAAAGTTTAGATAGGCTATGAAACTTTAAGGATTCAATTCAATTATTCTAATTTTTACTCTTTCTAAATTTTGTTCTCATTTTCCATTCTATTATGAGTATTTCGGGGATACCTGACATGTTTCGGACCCGATAGGGGACCTATGTCAAGGAGTGAAGCGACCTTCCGAGGCGGTGTCTGGTGCTTTAAGTCTCCTGTCGGGTTCAAAACTAGTCAGGCATATGCGAAATATACACGTGAAGTCTCAGGTTTTAAATGAATGACACTCACGAAAGTAACAACTTTTATACATAGATCTCACTTTAAACAGTTGTTCTAACATTATTCAAGAAAGGGAAAAATTTCCCGCTTTTTTTTTTTTTTTTTTTTTTATTCGTAAGCCTGCCATAATGACTCCACTTTGCCTGATGGTAAGCAATAAATGGAGTCCAAGAGTGTGGTCACCATCCTCATTGCATGTCTAGTCAATGCAGCATGGTGACCCACACTATGGCGGCCTGGTGAGATGCTTTTTCACGCCCCGCTTAAAAGACCCGGGATCAAATTGGGAAGGAAACACGTGCGCTGGTAGGGAATTCCAGGCTTTCACTGATCAGCACAGGAAAGAAGAGCCAAACCGTTTCGTTCGGGATCGCATATCTTCGACTCGCAAACGGTGACTCCTCAGGCCAGCACGTGTAGTCCTGTAGAGGAAGGGAGAAGGTGGGACCAATTGGAAGAGCTCGTCAGAACACTCCCCGTGATGTAGGCGATAGAGAGCTGCCATAGAGGCGACATCTCTTCGCAACTGCAGGGGCTCAAGAGACTGGGTGACCTCAGGACAGTCTATAATACGGACTGCGCGTCGCTGCAACCGATCGAGAGCGTCAAGCAGATACTGCGCATAGCTATCCCAAAGATGAGAGCAGTACTCCACGCAGGAGCGAACCTGGGTCTTATATAAAAGACACAGATGCTCGGGCGAGAAGAACCGTCTCACCTTGTTCAATACACCGAGCTTCCGCGAGGCCGCCTTAGTGACGCTCTCGATGTAATCACGTGGATTGAGATCCCGACAGATGTCCATACCCAGTATACTAAGCCTATCCTGTAGTGGCAGTTGAGTGTTCTGAAGAGTAGGAAGGGGAAGGAATGGAGACTTTTTGTTTGAAAACGCGCACGCCTGTGTTTTCTTGGCGCTGAACTCGACCAGATTCTCACAACCCCATTGAGAGATGCGGCTCAGGACCCGGTCGAGCTCAGCAACAAGCTCCTGTCGTTTTCCCTCAACGTCTGCTAGCTTGGCAGCAGGATATCCAAAGTATCGCCCGTGTACTGTGCTGTCGTCTGCATAACAATGTATGTTGCCAAGAGCCAACATATCATTGATATGCAGAAGGAACAGCGTGGGCGATAGGACGGAGCCCTGAGGTACACCAGCGCTAACCTCCTGGAAGTCAGAGGCCGCGCCGTCACAGAGAACCCTAATGCGGCGCTTGTGGAGGAAGGCAGCAACCCAGTTGCATAGCTGAGATGGCAGACCAAATGCAGGAAGTTTGGAGAGAAGCGAGCGATGCCAGACCCTATCGAAGGCCTTGGCAATGTCTAGGCTGATGGCCAAGGACTCCCCATGCCTATCCATAGCCTCACCCCAAAGGTGTGTGACGTACGCTAGAAGATCACCCGTGGATCGGTTCGGCCTAAAACCATATTGCCGATCGTTTAACAAGGAGTGATCCTCTAGGTGGTGGATTAATTGGGTGTTGATTATCCGCTCGAGCACCTTACAGAGGATGGAAGTGACGGCTATAGGACGGTAATTAGCTGGATCGCCGCTTCCTTAACTGTACACATACATATGTATATGTATGATATTAAAAAATACCGTTTATTTGCAGAAAAATATAGTTGCAAATAATTTAAAAAATAGTGACCGTAATAAATTACACATACAATACCAACGCACGAAAATGTGTGAAAAGAACTCTGTTAGGCTTGCTTTGCGCTTAAGAAATAAAATATTTGTATTCTAGAAATAGCAGAATATAAGCAACATTTCTTCCTAATGTGCTATCTTTTGAGACATGCGTTTATCTTTATATTTACCAACTTTTGTTTGTATAAATATATACAAAATGTATACATAAATGAAATTGGAATACATTAAATGTATACTTTCGATTGCATGCCTTGAGGTTAAAGTATGGCTGAACACTGATCTCTATTAAACACCATATATGCATTGTATATAGCCACATTTGTAAACTAAATTTTATCTTTATCTTTACTAACTGGTGCCGGGTAGTCCAAGCCCTCTTAACTAAATCATAAAATTAATGTAAACGATTTGACGATAGACGAAGAGACCAAAGACATAACTTGTTATTTAATGCAAGTGCACAGAACGTACCGTTTTGTACGTCGTGTATTTCGCATGTTAAAAGCAATTTGCATTGTGATTAGTAATTCTCTGTACTCATTGCACTAAAAGTGAAAATAAATACTGAAAGTTTAATATAACTTCTTACATAACGTTTAATGTATTCAATGCATTATAAACAGTAGAATTTTTGAATGTTTAAGCTGTGTTTATACTATATTTAGCCAGTGGTTTTAATCGCAGACCCGAAAAAACACTGGAAAAAGGCTAAGCAAAAAGTGAGAGTACATTTTTTACCTAACATCAAAGAAGGAGGAGGTTTGTCATTTCGACCGTGTATACATATATACATGTATATATATATTATGTGTGTCGCGGATAACTTAAGGAAACCAGGATCTGATGATGGCGTCCCAGAGAAACCTCGGGGAACCTTCGAAAATCGTAGTGGTGACTATTGCGTTTTTTTTTTTTTTTTATACTATAGGGGGACAGACGAACAGACGGGTCACCTGATGGTAAGTGACACCGCCGTCCATGGACACTTGCAACTCAAGAGTCGCAAGTGCGCTGCCCGCCTTTGAGGGTGATGAGGGATGGGGGATGCAGGGAGCGGAAAGAAGAGAGGAGGGATGAGGAGATGGAAAAAAAGGAGGAATTGGGCCTCTGGAAACCTCACTCAATTCGGGGAAATGCAACGCAAGCGTTACTTCATAACCGGTTTTCTGTGAGGCCGTGGTATCGCACCGGTCGAGCCGGCCCATTCGTGCCTAAGCATGGCTCTACCACTGAAATAGTATTATTATTAGCGTTTGTTAGTTTTTCTGAAAGAAGTTATCAATCGTAAGCACAATCAAAGAAAAGTGATTAAAATGAGCACAGAAATTGCGGACATACACACGAAATAAAAACTCTCAGCCAAAGAATATCGTTCTCCTTTTTTAAGTATTTTGATTATAATAATAATATACCTTTCAGGATTTATTAATTTAATTAATATATATTATTATAAATGCAAAAAACGTATGTTGCTCTTCCACATTGTAATTAGCAAATTAATCACTTTTTGCATTAATAAATGCCAGCTAGGCTGCTAGAGACAGCCATTTGCACTTACTTATTACTATCTTCTTTGTTTAATACCTTACGCGTACAATAAAGAGTATCTATCTATACATCTAAGAAACAATCATCCGTACAACATACATACAAATATATAGACTTACGTATAACAAACATACACTTTGAAAATAACCCTCCTTCTTGCGCAGGCCGGTATAAAAATTATTATTGAGTTTAAAAATGGGTAGGCAGAACAATGTTATTATTACATTTAAATAATTCTAAGTGACAATTACTTTTCTTGTTAATACAATGATAACTACAAAAATGTCGCTGGCTAAGTGATCGTCTCACCATTACACTGTTACGTTGAGTTTTGCGAGTTCGATCACATAAAAAGATAAAATAATTAAATACGTACCTGTGTTGATCTATAACCGCCCGTTTCCAAATGGTCAGCCTTATGAGAAGAAAACGGACCAACAAACTCATAGCCACACTTTTAAATCAGTAGATAGTTATTACAACGATTAGTGTAGAACATATACTATACAATAAAACACTATGTTACCGTGAGCTATCATTTTGCTAGAGGTAAATATACTAAAATATGGAAATGGAACCCACGACCTCTGGAGCAGCAGTCAGGATCACTTATCACTAGACAAACAGGGCAATCATTATACAAGAATTAAACCTAGTGCAGGAGTTTTGTTTAATAAATGGGTAAAAAATACACAAATATTTTGCTTAAAGTGGGTATCAAACCGAATTACTTCCGACGTTCTTGTTGAGTGTTCCAGTGCCGTACGACAGACATCGAGAGTAGTCGCGATAATTTGAGTTCTATAACTTTAATATTTAATCTAGATGAAGCATTGATATTAATAGATTTATATGTAAATGAAGTCTTATTAATGTTTATTAATAGTAATCTCATTTAATAGTAATAAAAAGAAATCAGATGTGGAGAAACGCATGTCAATAGCATGTGAGTGTTTTACATAATATATTATATTTACTAATGTATTTCAAACACTTTCTTTTTTTTTTTTTTAATTTTTATTTGACTGTCCGAGATTTGTAATGGTCGATTTTGTTGTTGTGAGTGTATTTTTTTTGGTGTAAGGGTATACTAGCAGATGGGTCACCTGAGGGTAAAGGAATGCCGCCACGCACGGACACCTGCAATCTGAAGTCCCAAGAAGGGTAAAGACTTGGGAAAGATGAGACGTGTGTTTGTAGCTTCGGTAACTTCTTTTACTCGGTGAAATACAACGTTTTCTGTGAGGCAGTGGTATTATTCCGGTCAAGCCGGCCCATAAGTATGGCTCACCTAAGTCAAAATATGTGTATATATTATGTTAAGTTTATTTGTCACGCTCTGGATCCTAAACGGCTTTATGGATATTGACGTGTAAAGTGACGTTTGAATTGTATTATCGGCGGGAGTGACAAAGGGTTTAAGATTTCATAGTAATATACTCGGGTTTATGTACTTTTATTATTTTAAATGTGTGATTTGACAAGAATTGTGCCATACTATCATTAAAACTGGTTATGAAGAAATATTATGACCTCTGAGTGCTTTGTTGGCTAATTGTATGATGTGTTGAGCGAAACAATAGCCACACTTACATCACAACTGTCTAAGAATTATTAATTTGTTTGAGCAAAAACTTCCCTATTTCTCAAGAGATATAATTTAATTAACCAAGTAAATCATATTTATGTTGGCGCCAATAAAAGCTTGTGTGGTGGCTAAGGCGCCATGTTGTTAGAATGTACCCGCAACAACTTAGTCATTCAAAAATAACATAAAACGCGACAAATCTTATTAAAAGACGTTAAGTTATATAAATAAGATATAATAATGCTGTTTAATACACCCCTGCGGATGTATTAAACAGCCACATGATGCGATGGATCTGAAGCAATGCTTGCATTGTGTGATCGAGTGAGTGAGGACACCAGAGGTTTTACCCCCTCCTTAGGCCGTGGTAATACTCCAATCGAGCCGGCCCATATATAAAAATATTTTTTATTATATTACTATACTACAGTAAGATACAGTGTTGTTTACATTATTTCCTTACAAAACCATGTTATCGGGCACCTGTGGGGTAAAGAAAATCTATAGAATTCATCTATAGGTAGGATACGAGGGGCTGAAAGCGATTGTCTCTTAATTTCGAAACATTTCGAATCTTACATACCTACATACGCTGACGTCTGTATCTCCTAAGGGGTAGGCACAGGTGTGTAAAACATCGATATATTGTATATAAGAATTTGATCCGACTAATTATAAAATATAAAAAAATATTACTTTAATAGGCTTGAAGGACAGGCCTATTGAACTGTATGGCTGTATACCAACAGTCTTATCTTTACGACACCGCCGACAAGAAATGGGGTTTCCCTATTCTCTACCGAGGATCACAAGGCACAGCGAATCTTACTCGACTGTTAAATATTGATTTTTAACAATGAATAGTTATCAATTTCTAATTATTATCAGGAAGCGGATTTCTCATTCAATGTCAATAGACTTTTTATTAGTGGTGGTGGTGGTAGGTAGAGTGGAATAGAACCCCTCCATTTCATCCCGGTGGTATCGCATAAGCCGACTAAGGGATCGGACTGTTATCTATCAGACAGTCTGTATACAGTCATACAGTACATTAATGACGGTAATAGACTTGTCTTGACTTAATTCTTATTGACAAATGTGGGTGTTTTATACACCTCTGCCTGCACCTTAGGGCTTAGGGGCTACAGGCGTGAGCGTATGTACATATGTATGTATGTTTTAGCCGTTTCCCGCAACATATACACTATTACTATACACAATGTGAAAGACAGTCTATAATAGATTGAATTATTAAAATTTAAAACATATTTTTCGATTTCACAAGGTTTCACTGTCAATATATGTTCAAGTTACTAAATTTCATGGAAATCGGTTCAGCCCTTTAGTCTTGAAAGGTGACAGATAAAGTAACTTTCACATTTATATTATTAGTATATGTAGATTAGCGCCTCTAAGACGGTAAACAGGATTACGTAGCTGTGCCGGAAGCTGCACTAGACTGCAGATTAATCTCTTTGTGGCTTAAGACTTCTACAGATGACTAATAGAAAACATATTTTAGACTAGCTTTTGCCCGAAGCTTCGCTCGCATAAATATATATATAAATATATTTTTATTTTTTTGTTTTGGTTACAAATCAGCCCTATATCCCCCCCCCTATATCGACAAGAAAAAGAATCGGTCATATCTTCAAACCTAAAAGGCCCGCACTTGTGACTCTTGGGTTGCGGGCGTCCATGGGCGGCGGTAGTCACTTACCATCAGGTCTGCTCGTTTACCCCATAGGGACAAATTCGTGTATCTATGTATGTATTTACTTATCAAGAAAATACTTATCAAGAATAAAGATGAACTCTCTTAAAATCAGCTGGTCATTGACACGCATTTAAATATTAGAAAATAATGATTTGGAATCTAAAACTAGTCTGCCGTTCAGCAAGTCGTGATACATAATTAATTTGAATGAGATCAGAAAGCAATTTGAGAAATAAAGAACTATTCTACGAATTTCGTCTATATGATATACGAACATATACCTAACACTATGTATATCTACATTATGTATATCTGCTGTATATCTACAATCTCATCAATTACCACCATTATTTTATGTTTATATATGTGTGTATATGTATATGTGTATGAGTATATGATATATATAATATGGTATTGTTAGGAATTACTGCATATACATATATCTATGCAGCACTCTTAGTTCTCATAGCATATACAAAACATATCTCACCTTATATTGACACCAAAACAACCCATTAATTACATCTAACTACTGTTGTGTTTGTCCATCCAAAGGTTGTCTGTATGAAATCGCTTTTAGCGATAAATACTATATACAAGAGAGTGCTATCCTCCTTTTAGGGTAGGAAAAGGGAGGGTGGGCAAATGGGGAGGGGAAAGAGCTGAAAGGAAAGAGGAAAAGGGGATTGGGCCACCAGAAACTTCCCTCAATTAGTCACACAAAGCAAGGATTGCCAAGCAGCCGGTTTTCTGTGAGGCCGAGGTATTATTCCAGTTGAGCCGGCCCATACGTGGCTCTCCCACGTAATAAATGGTGATGTTTAAAAAATTTGTTCTGAGTCTGTGTAATGTGCGAACTAAACGCGTAGGTGTCGCCAGTTCCAATTAATACCACTAAACGTATTATTCGGTTAGACGGCTTGGACTTCCCGGCATCATTCAATTCGAGATACATGGTATGCGACCCTGGCCTGCTTGAGCTATTGTCATTATTATTGTATAGTTGTGCATCCGTATCTATAATTTATCTTTCTTTTGCAACGCCTTCCATTCCTACCTACCATTTAATTCACAAACGCCTCATCTAATGGCCCTAAATAGCAGATTTGACTTCCTGGAATCAGCGGAAGATTGTAATCAGACGAAAGGTATGCGCAGGTCTTCTCGTTCACATTGAGGCTGGCTTGGCTCTTCGTGGCGCGTTAACTACGACCCTGCCTATCCTTTCGGGGATGCAGGCGTTGTGTATGTAATCCAATTTCTTATTGAAAAAAAATATTGTCAAAAGACAACAAACAAATGTTACGCAACTAGAGATACGTACAATGGCATTACACAATATGACTCATTCAATAATATCTAGAAACAGAAGATTGCAATATTTTCTATGTAAACTACAAAGTACTCCTACGCTAATAAAACCTAGTTTATGTTTGTTTCAATATAGTTGTGGCACCAGAGCCGATCCTAGTGGCACACAACGTACATACACTCACGCCTGTGCCCCGAAGGGCTCGACAGAGGCGTCTGAAACACCCACTTTTTGCCACCCCTAATGTAGTTCCACTTACGTAATAACGGCCAAGAACATTGCCGTCATAGGGGCACTATTTGTCTGTATATACATATGTACACTCTCTGATCCACACCAGTATTATTTTAATATCTTTTATACATATGTTTCGTTTTATGTATACTTAAAGTCATGCTAAGTCATTTTATAAAGGTTTTAATTTACTCTATGGCAATACCTCTTTACTTCACTTCTTTTCTCGCTTTTATTATAATCTCAATTTTCTGATTATTTTCTGTAGAACCCAGTTGACAGCAACTGGTCTGCAATAGGTAAGTCAGGGACTAACGCTTATAAGTTTTATTGCATAAAGTATTTCACTTATTTACAAAGTCAACCGTTTAAAAATTACATATATCAATAGTCGCAGTCGTCTCAGAGCAAAATATAGAAAGCTTCTTGAAACAAGAAAAAAGTATCGTGATATATAGAAATTTTGATTACATTAAATATTGTGAATGTATTTTACCTTGTCTAAACATGCGAATACTTATGATATTAATTTAAAACGATCAAACAAAATAATAACATTATATGCGCTTACTATTACTAACATAATTACCCAAGTATGATAAGAAATTAAACATTTTATTTAAACAAAAATATGAACTCCTAAATTTCATCGAATAAAAACATGTATCATACATAACACATGACAGGCCTGTTGGTTAGTGACCCTAACTGCTGAACCGGAGGTGGTAGGTTGAATTCCAATACGAGAAAAAATTCATATGATCTACAAATAATTGTCCTTCGTCTGGGTGTTACTTGTGTCCGTAGAGTGAATGTTTGTTAAGTCCCCTGCGGCACAGGTATTATTTCTAATGATTTGTCTTTAAAAAAATAAGATAAAAATATTGTTAGTTGTGTGTTCATTTCTGTATCACTATATCAGGTCTTGGCTACTCAACTGCACGAAAAAATGTCATATACGTTGTCATAAACTGTAACCTTTATCTAAAAAGTCAATGTGTTAACTCACGGCTGTTATTACGTTAATAACAGATTTCATGTGTCTTTTGCATGTTTCATACCAAGACCACCGTCTCAAAATAATAAGTTTTAAGGATTTTTGTCTCTGTTCTCCCTCTACTCCATTTTTAACGAGTTCAAAAAGAAAAAAGTTCTCAAATCCTTTTTTTTATGTTAGACTTACAAAAATCTTTTTATATTCATAAGTGTGCTTCTGTTCGTTCTATTTAAATTTTAAGAGAAAATTTTCATACTCTAAGTATTTCAATAATTTCTAATAATTATTTTTATAATTTAATTGGCTATTAGTTGGTTATTCTTGAGGTTAAGCCCAAATAAATTTGATGATAATAAGATTCTACTTCTAAGAGAAGAACCACGAGCATACACCTTTTTACAATTTATCACGGTAATGCGCCTACCGTGATAAATGGTAAAACGAGTCAGTTATCAACCTTTATCAACCACCTTTATTGTTGAAGTATCAACCTTTTTTTTTTAAAGCCAATTATGGAATACGTTTTTATAGGATGAAACTCCAAACTGCCTCCAATCTGAGACTATCTATGAAACTTCAAGTATGTCCTGAAGGTGTTACCCTAAGCCTTCTATTGACTGGTCTTCTGTTCTAGTTTTTGTCTTCCTCCATGACTATTGAACCCGAAGTCGTGAGTTCGATTACCAACTAGGACCAACAATTGTGTGAGACTGGGATGAAACAATTAGTAGTTTTGTAAATATTTAGAAATGTCTCAGTATGTTTATCAACAGTCTGGTTACTGGTTAAGCTCTGCTTAATTTCGGATCAGTCGACCGTGTGTGTGAGGTGTCTCAGTGTTAATAAAATATGTCATTTATTAAATTTGTACAATAATTTATATCATTGAAACATCTTTAGTAAATGTATAATACATTGCAGGTCAATCATTAATGTACATTAGTAACTGTTACTTGTTCAATGACCTGAAACTCGTCAGGTTACAAAGCATGCTTGTAATTTGGTTATTTTGTAATCACATTCTGTAATGACTATTTTAAGATGTATATGTGTCTTACAAGTCTACTTTTTCAAGTCCACTATAGTTTGCCGTTATCCGGGTACTGTAAGACACTGGAACAAATGAGTTAGACCTATTCTCCTCCACCGGCTTATAATATATATATAAGAATGTCGTCAATGTTCTTTGTTCTTAATTATATTTATTAATGGTATTTTAAAACGAGTACTGTTTTAATGAAACGATTATAATTATTTATGGTTTTAAAACGTGTAACTGATGACTGCATAAACTAAAATGTCTTCGTTTAAAAAATGTTTTTTTTTAATTTGGAATGCTCTCGCATGTACATTTTTCAAATAAGGACATGTCACTTAAGTATCGGGTTAATGTCTATATTGTTGATAACATTATAAAAATAATAAAAATTTCGCAACAAAAGCCAACCCTGAGACGTATGAGAAAAAAAAATCCCCGGCCATCTTGCCGTTCACTCCCCGCTTGACAGCTGCCATAAAAGGGCGGGAAACTGAAACTATTGACTCAGTCTCGGTGCGGCAACCACGCTGACCTGTCAAAAACGCGCGTAAATCAAACTTTATATTTTTATTTTCGGAAGGCATTCGTAAGGTGCTCAAAATGAAATACTTTGTTGCGTTCGCTGTTTTCGCTCTTGCTTTTGCCGCTGAGGAGAAGAAGGAAGAGGAACGGCCTAAGACTTTCAGAAGATTGATCCCAGCAGATGTTTTAAGAGGTCAGTGCCTAAAAGTTATGTTGATGACATTTTTGAGTCAAAGGATTTTTTCAAGGAGGTTTGGTATATGAAAGTTCGTGTATACTTCTAGATTTTATAAATATGGGTCAGTGCGTTCAAAAAGTAATGTACTGTGATATAAAATATCAAATATATATATAAAATAATATAAAATATTATATAAAATTATTTTATTTTATAATATCATTATAAAATAAAATAAAAATGAGTATATAGGGAAAACTACTAGGTTTTGATCAAGGAAATTAATCATATAACTTTTTTTTGTCTGTGTTTTAATTTGCATTTCTTGTTGTGTACCAAATGTATTCATTATATAAATTTTACGACAAATAATGAAGACTAGACAAGTGAATGGATGTCGAACATTCTAGTATAATTTTAACTTCTTCATTTAACGCAGCGTAGCCACTATCACTTTCAAAGTAAGATAGATAGATAGATAAACTCTTTGTTGTCCAAATAAAAGACAGAATTTGTACAATTGGCGGCGTAAGATTCACTTTTTATATCTTAAAAGCCATTGGAAACATTATTCTATAAAAATAAAAATTGTAAACAAACATTTGAATTTCGAATGCATTTTTAGGCATTGGACACAACAAATAGTGTTTTAAATATCGGTGTTAATATGTAACAGGTACTAGAATCGTATATTTTTTATTGAATAATTTTTCTTCAACCGCAGTGTGTGAAGTTAAATTATTTTACGGTTGACTTTTTTTCATATTTTTTTTAATACTAGCAACTTGGGTCACACATAAGACAATTGGTCAATTGTATACTGCTAAGATTTAAACAAATGATTATAATAACTAGATATTTATATTTTGGTTGAATGAATAGACAGTAGGTGGCGAAATCCATTGTTATGGATTTTGGTTGATTGTGTATACATACCATTACGTACTATTTTTAAAACTTCTTGTACTTAAAATTCAAATTTTAAAAAATGTTAACGGGTCCCTTACAGGATTGTTCTGACAGAACTTTTTAAATCATACATGTATGTATGTTTAAAAACAGTTTTGTCAGAACCATGTCCCCGAAGGGGTAGGTACGGACGTCTCAAAGACCCACTTTTCCCAACCATTTTCTAGTCCCAGTTATGTAATAGGGCGCAAGCATATACCTGTCATCCGGCCACTGTATGACTACATATATATGTATATATATATATATGTATATATGTATACTGTCTGATAAATAACTATCTTAATTTCCCTTAGTTGCTTTGCATTGTTATTGTGAATATCATTTGAATTAAAACATGAAATAATATTTTAATAGCTACTCGTAGCTTTTGCATATGTGAATGTTTAATACATATATGCAAAAGGATTTTGATAAAATATACGTATTTTTACTTTTGTCTGTTTTAGAAAGCAAGGAAACTGCATTGAAATTATAATAATTTATGAATAAAGAAACATAATCTATTTAGGTTTTTTAAATCGAGTAATTTTTTTGAAACGATTTAAAAAAGTATAATATGTATAATCTCTATGGTTAACAAGAGTTTAGAAGGCGAAGGTATCAATTATAATAATATTTAATTGAAACTGAATAACTGGCTCTTAAAAAAGTAGATACCCGACTTTTATGGGTGTATTCTTACCTTTATGTTCCTTCTGAAAAAAGGTTTAATATTTTTTTTCAAATTTAAATGGAACCGTTCGAGTAGCATCCTCTTCCAAATAAAAAAATAAATAATTTTCTGAATCCGATAGCATATGACGGAGTTATGTGTTAACCAACGTGATTAAACATACAACTGAAGTGAGAACCTCCTTTTTAATGAAATAGGTTAAAAACTATTCAACTATACACAACACATGTTTATAAAACGAACGCATAATTTACTTATATTTGACAAAAAATAAATAAACAACGAGTCACAATGTTTATACTTGCGTGCACTCAAGTTACAAAAAAGGTAATTATCAAGAAATTGAAAATAGATGTTGCGTGCGCGATGTAGAGTGAAAAAAGTATCACGCTTATGTAACAGATGGCGGTAACATATCGGTTGGTAATACGTAGGGTTGTCGAGTAGGTTTTTAATTAAGTATTTTTAACTGATCATATTTCATACTCGAATACCAGTAAAGGCAGTTAAATCTCCGATATATGCATATATGGTGTAGGTTTCAATAAAGGTGACTTCCTTGTAATTGGACAATTACTTTAAACGGTAGTCTGAAAATAATTACATTTTGTCTTTGTTTATTTATCGTTTCACAGAATCATTAAGCGTTTACGTATAATTAACATCTGACGACACCATGCTGATGGTAATATAAACGGTATAAATAAAAAAATATATAATAATTTCAATAATTAAAAAAATAGCCGATCACCCTTCTAAACATATTTTATATGAATATATCTCAGAACAATGTGAATGAGATAAAGTTACCTTTCAAACAGAAAAAAAAAGTATCAAAATTATTCAGTCTACATAGATACGACAGTTAATCTATAGAAACCTCTTTTTTGTGTCGAGGATTAATCTTCAAGTGTCTACTGCGATCCCTAGTAATAATATAACAGGTATCGTATCTAACACCTTAACGTTAACAAATTAATAGATACGGGTGTTCTCTTTTTAAAAGTTATTGTATTCAGATTGTTTATGAGTAGTATTGGTATCGAAAACTTTTTTTTTTTATACTTACATTCCACCTGCCATAAACTCAAATTTGTTTCCTTGTTGATATTTATAAACAAAAGTTAACCCAAAAACGTGTTAGTATACATAGGGGAAACAGTCAAAGTGCCCGATAGACAGCAATAGGCTTGTCCCCTATTACGTTAGTGGGACCAAATTGTGATTGGACAAAATGTAGGTGTTTTATACACCTCTGCCTACCCCTTCGGGGATACAGACGTGAGTGTGTATATGTATGTATGTTGAAAAGTGTATACATTTGGGGACTACAAAAAGCTTAAGAACTTTTTTTTTTAATTATAGACGCATAACATTTATAGTATTTTTAACGACGTTAGAAGCTTAAAATGTAGTAACAGAAGTGGAAACACCACGATTGTATTTGTTTTCGAGGTTTTCAAAGTTAAATAACGTGATGGTAATCAGTATTACGATGGTATCTGCGTAACTAGGAAGTATACAACATGGCCGCTGTACAAATAAATTACAATAATTTACAAAGAGAATAACATTTACCTGACCATATCTGCGAAGGCGAACAAAAAAAATATATTGAAAAGTTACTGGGCCAGGGTATAAGGCCTTGGTGAATAAACACTTATTATAAAAAAAAAGATTATAAACATTGACAAATAGAGCATAGCGTTCTTAATTCAATTTTTATAAAAAAAAATATTTAGTTGATTGATTTGATTATATTCACTTTACCCTGTTCATGATATTAACAATTTTATATTTACATTTTTTGATATAGCTTCTATTTACCCGACTGCGCTAGTAGGAGGGTTATATTTGTTGATTATAGGTATTGTACACACGTAGACATCTACGTATGATTTCTTTGTTACTCATAGTCTAGACGGCTTAATGGATTTCAACATGTGAGGTATTATTTAATTTGTCATGTTAATGAGACTGACATAGGGTATAAGATTTCCAAATAATAATAGTATATTTTTTTTATTTATATATTTGTAATAGGTGTGAGCGTATGTATGTATGTACTTTCATGTCTGAACTATGAAATGACATTTCAAATCTAGACCAACCTTGCAACAAATTGTCTCATTAATCTATTCGTTGTGGCTTGTTTTTCAACCGGTTCCTATTCAAACACGGGATTACGTAAGACAGCATTACGACTTAGATCCTTTAAATCGTAACGAATGATCCAATTACATGATATTATTTAACACGGCGGGTGGTTTTATATTAAATGATTTATTGATGACTTTGTTTGAGGTCACATTAATTTGTCTGAGGTGTTTAATGTTTTATTTTTAAATTATAATTGCCAGTATCGTAAGGAAGGATATAACTAGAAAGGGAGTAAGCAGTGAAGTGACGAATTATAGAGAGGAATGACTGGAATGTAACACATTGCATGGGCCTCTAGAAACGCACCCCCCTCAATTAAACACATCTGTACATTTTAAGTAAGTTAACTAACGTAATAGGGGACCAATCTATTGCCGGGCATTTGGGAATTTGAAAGGGAAAGATGTAGAAAGGAATTCAATGGAAGAAATGGGATGTTGGTGTGAAACGAGCAGGCTCGTCATCTGATAATATCTGGAAGAATAAAGCAAAATGAACCAACTAATTGTTTACGCCTGGCTGTGATGATCACGATCATTTGTTCTGTGTCTGGTTGTAATTTATATATATTATGTATGTATTTAGTAATATATAAGTATGTTTATCAGCAGTCTGGTTACCATAGTAAAAGCTATGCTTAGATAAAGAGCAGATGGCCGTTTGTGAGATGTGTAGAGTTATAATTATTATTAGGCCTCTGTAAAAAGCTGTCCCCAATTAAACAATCTGAGGGAAGTTATTACATTTCACAATCGGTTATACGTATTGGGTACATAACTATAGTGAACCTATTGTCGCAAGCAAGGAAGTGGTGCAACCCGGCTCTATGCTCGGTTGGAATCGATAAAAATCACCAAAACGATTATTTCTTTCGGCACAGATTTTGTGATTGAATCGATATTTTGAAATTGTTTATTGTTCTTGATTAACTATTGTATCATTGGTGAAGCTCGTTTACCGTCTCTAATACTTTTAGGACAGCCCTATGATAAACTGACCACGTTTGGGAGATTTAATAATTATATCGTAAACCATTAATCCACACAAATAAATAAAAGTTTGCTATATTTAATATCTAAAGGTTTTTACGTACATTGTGATTGATGACACAACACTTATACCAATTGTCTGTGTTAATTTTTGCTATCTATCTGATTGTGACGGCTAATCTCCGGAACGGGTGGACTGATTTTCATGGGATACACACAGGCAGATAGGTAATGTTATAAGAAGCTATGTTGGGTCCTTATATTTTAAAATCATAAATATGCTTACAAGAAAAGAAAACAGTTTAGTAGAGAACCTCCTTCTTTTTGTAGTCAGTTAAAAAAGCTTTAGTAGAACATTAATGTTTTTGATTATAAGTTTTAAAGATTATATACTGCGTTTAAGTGTTAAACATATCTAAAAAGTTCATCCTATCATCAAAAACCCCAAACAATAATTATATACAATTAGTATACATACATCTTTGTAAAATATTTTGCAGAAACTCGTTATTAAAAGAAAAAAAAACGAAGCGATTTCGGTCCATGACCTCTTTGGTCACAAAAAAGGAGATGCTTTTTAGGGGTGCCACATTACAATTGTCGTGAATTATAAAAAAAAAAAATTATTAAAAACTGGTTTAACTGTTAGTCTAAACTTGGGTAAGGTCGGATTATAAAATCAATATCAACAATTTAGGGTGGTGCAGTCTATATTAGCGCAGGTAGCGCAGGTATCCTTCGGCTTCTTTGATACCTGAGCTACCTGCCATAATGTAGTGTACAGCATTTATGTCAATAAAAGAATTTATATAACTGTATTTTATACCAGTAAAGCTTAAGTAGTAAGTAGTTTGGTTGTGAAGCATTACATTACTTAGACTGCAAACATTTTCAGGTTTAATAATATTGGTCTTCTAAATTATTCCGAAATCATATATTTTTTTAAAGACGATTTAGGATTAATTCCTGTATCACGGGAGACTTTACAAACATTCAAACAACGGACACAAAGAACACCCAGACTCAGAACAACAATTTGATGATTACACAAAGTGGTGTCCCGTGCGGAGATCCAACCCACAGCACTCGGCGCAGCAGCATGGTGACCACCACTTAAACCACTACGCCATCTCGCACGCCTTTTGACAACCATAATTGAGTCCCACTTACGTAATAGAGGGCGAGCCTATTGCCGTCTACGTCCTAGTCCCATCCCATATTCGCTTTATGCGATAACCACGGGAAAATATGGAGTGGCCCTACTCCACAGACGTCGGCTATCACGTTTAACTTAGTTTGCTTTTATCCTTAAAATTTTAAATGGCAATTGTGACAACCCTGATTCTGCGTGTGTAATGTTCAGTCCTTGTTTGGAGCATCCGTTATGTCGATATAAGACGAAAGTTGTTCAACTTTAAGGAATATATAAAACCTTTATTGCATCAATATGTAGGCGTGTTCAGGAAACATGTTTAAATTCCTTGCTTTTAACATAAACGGAATAATAATAACATCCTTAGCACGTTGGTAAGTGATCGTAATTGCTAAGCTTCAGGTCGTAGATTTCCACCCATGACAAATAATTGATCTATTATGACATTTGTAGGTACGTATTTAGATTTTTTTTTTTTGTTTTGAAATTCTGTTCTGGCGTGATTGAGTAACAAACATCTATAGTAACGTTAGCGTTTTTAATATTATTAGCAAGATTCCTTATTTAAAATAAATTTACAATATCAGTTGACGATATTCTATTTTCAAATTTAAGAGGTAGAACACGTATTGTTCTTCGATTTTTAAAAGTGATTCAAAAACATGCCTTAAAGTGTGAACTATTTTTTATATTTCCTGTTGTTCTCAATGAGAGGTTTGGTATAAAAACAGTCTGACAGGTATACCTATAATCTATATATATCCTATAATCGTAGCAAAAGTGAATGGAAACCTTGGATCAATCTAGAACTGCGAATTAGGGCGCTACTTAAGTATTAACTATGTATGGTTTCTTCGAAGTCTTTGAATACGTTTAGCGTTTAGGCTTCTTAACAAAAGACGTTTTAATTTTGTTTATGGTATTATAAGGCAGTCTTTCATTTATTAAGAGGTTAAATTTAAATTTAAAATCATTCGGATTACAACTGCATCATATTTGAAAGTGGAACAAAATATTGTTGAAATGCCTTTTGAATATAAACCATTAAGATTACAAGCCCACAGAGATTTGCAACACAATTAATTTAAAGCCATCTGTTAAATGCATCACGTTGGAGTTATGTAAACGCTTGGCTTGTTTCATAAAACTCCTACTTTTCGTCACTTTACGTCACATTGCCAAAGTGGTGATGGTGGATGGATAGCCCGAACTGCCTTTATTTTTGACGTCTTTTCCCGAAAATCTTGTTGATGATATCTATATGAATATCAAAGCATAAAAAATGCCGGTGCGATACCACGGCCTCACAGAAAACCGGTTGTGAAGCAACGCTTGCGTTGTATTTCCTCGAAATTAGTGAGGTTCCGGAGGCCCAACTCCTCCTCTCCTCTTTCCTCTCCCCTCATCCCCCCATCCCTCATCACCCTTATAGGCGGACACCGCACTTACGACTAATGAGTTGCAGGTGTCTATGGACGGTGTTGTCACTTACCATCAAAGGACCCTTCTGTTTCTCAGGCCTATAGGATACTATAGGGGGCATAATAAAAATGGTCAGTTGTAAGTTCAAAATAAAAAGATTTTAATGTGATATTCAATAATGGGGTTTCAAACCTCAGATTGATACTGGCTACTCAAAGATAAATAATACAAATGTTTAAAAATATATATAATAACAAATTCGTTAGTATTTATAAATAATTAGCAAAAGTTTATTCAGTTTAACATTTATGTTAAGATAGCTATATTCCGTGTTCTTTATAAAAAAAAAAATCTAAATGTCAAGAATGTGACAGTAACCCATTCATAATTAAAAGTTATTTTTAATCGCGTATATATTTAAGGTTAAGGTAATGTTTAATAACCAAACTCTCAGTGTTTGACATTTAAATCAGGATACTTGGACGTATTAAGCGATAACAGTGAACATAATAAACGTAATACCTACATAAATTGAAAAAGTCACGGACAAGTTTCAAGGTCTCCTAAATCAAATAGAATTAATAAAAAAAAAGAGATTAGAATGTTCCACATTCAATTTCAAAACGATTCATTTCAATTTGAATATTTTTTACCGTCTCCGATCCTTTCAAGGCTACGAACAAAAACTTTTTAATTAATAGCGGAAATGACATTTGGAGTGACATTTCGTTTTTTTTTGTCGTAAAGGTATCCAATATAAGATTGGATAATGAAGTTTTGGTTAAAAAAAAGTAGACTGGCTTGATGGATACTGGATCTTTTGTTGTCATATATAATACAAATTAAGCTTAGTTTTATCCAGATACTTGTAGTGTAAGTGGCAGCCGTGTGATTCTCGGAGGAGTAGAATGATGCCACCACAAGACTCCCCGCCCTGGTCCTAACGTAATTCCTGTCAGCTCTTCAAATGACCTTTCTAGAACTTTCACTGTTCTATTACAAAATGGCAACACCGAGCTGATTACGCATTACTTTCAGCAAGGAAATGCATTCGATCCTCATTAATCGTGCGATTGAGCGTTTGTCACGAATCACGACGCTCGAAGCATTCTTTGATTGGAAAAGTCGTAATATACTTGAGATAATTATTAATAGTGATTAACATTGAGTTTAACATCAAATTATCTGAAACAGATTTCAAAGAAACTTAACAAACATACCTAATAGCACTACAAAACTTGAATAAGTCTACCAACTTAGGGTTGTCACTTTAAAACGTTTAGATAAATATTCTATACACATATAGAGATTTTTTAAACGTTGTTAGTAACTTGCGTTTTACCTATTATTTTCTACTCGTTTACCATTTTTACTAAGTTTGTAAATAGCATAGAAGTACCACAAAAGTTTACTAGATTTAGTTGGCAACAATAATGCCAAATGTCTCTAAGCAATATTCATTCAACATACATTTTTAGAACACAATTTAGAACCTCCTTGCATTTTGCTAAAAATGTAGAAAAGTAACTAGTAGACTACTTTAAACTTTAAAAACACGAGTAAGCTAGGTACCAACAATTGTATTTTATTTGTGTGTGTGTATGTGTTTAAATGTAAGGATTATTTATTTGATACTTACACACATAGAAAAAAAAAACATTCCTCCTTATACATTTTTTTTTTGACATGGGGATGTATGTGTATGTAGAAGGGGTAAACGTGAGTATGTGTATTGTATCTATAAAATAATTGTATAAAAAAAATAGAACCGTAAATGACAACCCTAATTACTCAAAAGCAGTTGTTTAAAGGTGTACTCTAATTGGCTACAATAAAGCGTTACGAATGCTTCTTTGCTGATTGTGGTTGAGTAATGTCTGAAATAAAATGAACAGTAAAAAAAATACTGTTATAATGAAATCTTTTCTTTTTGTGGTATTAAGTTTTTAGCTGAAATATCCTGATATTAATTATGCGAAAGTCCTAACTATATTTGTCTGTCTGTCTATTATGCTTTCAATCCTAAGTTATCTAAGAGATTATCATGCACATTAACAAAATAACATAGAATAACTTTTATACAAAAAGTAAAAAGCTTTTAGTAGCTTTTTATGACGTAAAGTTTCAATTATCATAACGTTTTATAAAACTTTCATTAAGTAAAGAGATATTATTTATTAGCGTCAACGATGTCTAACTAATAAGTTCATAGAGATCAAAAATTACTGCAATTATTTAAAAACATGTCAATTTTAATATTTTTTTTGTCATCACATTATTTTCTGACAACCCTGCATCGTCCTACATAGCTCGATCTAGACGAATGGGTTGCTTTCACTTTTGTAATGCCTAACTGGCTTCCGCGTATACAGGGTGAATATTTACGTATAACTTTCACCGGCGATTCTGCCTGGTTTATGACATCCAGTGTGTAACTACATCCACACCCACACTTACCATTTATAAAACAAGATTATGCTAACGGCATGGATTTCCTAGTAACTGACTCAATTCCAAGCGCTGTTTGCTTGCCAAAGTTTAAGCAGACGGATTGCAGCATGACCTTTATCAAGAATTGTGTAATAAAATACAAAAAAATATAAATATATATACATCCCAGTAGTAGTTGCAGAAATGAAAATCATAAAAAAATCTTTGAATTTTCATTAATAGAAATCTGTCAGACAAGTCACTCGTGAAGCTAGTTGCCTGTTCCGATACGTAGATCCTTAGTGTAAACCATTAAAAAAAAATACTCCTCACGCCTTGACCTTGCCTTTTTCATTTTTTTTAAGTTTAGCCTACGTATCCACCCTATAATCTGGCTTTGTGCCAAATGTTGTCCAGATCTGTTTGGCCGTTCTGGTCTAGAGCTTATTGACGTTCATTGCGTAGTCAGAGGTCGTGTGTCGATACCCACAAGAGACAAAACAGAAGACACAGAAATCATTAATTACTAATACAGGCATTGTTTTTTTATAAATGAATTGAAACAGAGCCGAGTGTGTTCTCAGTAGAGTAGCATAGGGCCACCCAACCGCTTTCCGTGGGTGTCATAGAGACGAATAAGGGATCTGACCGTTATCTATTAGACAGTACATATATAGACAGTATATATACAATCAAACAGTGCAGTGATGAAAATAGCTTTGACCTGATAAGTAGTACTAAATTGTGGTTTCCAAAACTTGGGCATTTGAGAGGCTCTGCCTACCCTTTAGGGGGTACAGGCTTGAGTGTATGTTTGTATGTATGAAATGAAATATCTGTTCAAACGTTCAAATTTTTGCTTTAATAAACTATTGTATTACGATAGTTATATTACGAAACAGGTCAATAATATTTTCATAATTATTCGTCTACTAGATTTCCTGTCCAATAATAATAAATAAACGTACATACATCAAATGTTAAAATGTACTCATTTTTTCCTACGATATTTTACAGATTTTTGCAACTGAAATCTGAAATACATTTGATTTATTTCACGCATTGCTTCATTATGTTCTAATTTAACATAAAAAAATGAATATAAATTAATACAGTAAGTGCAGTCTTACAGACGGTAATCGTTTAGCAGGCTTGAAATCCCGTCATTAGCTAGTTCAAGTTACACCTGAACTGCTCTCCTTCTCTCAAGCAATTTCCTATACCCAAAGTATAGTGATAACGCTAATATGCTCTCCTGCTATAACGTAAGTCAGACAATATTACAATCAGTTTTAAATGTGCCTCTGCTGGGTTTAGCACGCATGTACATAATGTCTAGTTACAGTCGATTATTTTGTTAAGTAACAAGTTTGCAAGTGTAAAATTTGAAGGACTACTTGTTACATTTAGATTACAGACAAAAGAATTTGTTTCGAGGTCATATCTACATACATATCTATTTTAAGCTTGTTACGACATCTTGTTTCCTCAATATAATAGTTTATACGAAATTTATTTATTTCGTCTGTGCGATTTCTCCACTAGTTCTGGACCGATTTGCTATATTTTTTTTTTGTTTAAGAATAATAACTAAAATTATGTTATCTAGTGTTTGTATTTTATCTCTGTTAATTAATTTTCCTGGGCGACCACGTTTCTAGAACAAGGCGGTCATCCTGCCGTTACATCTGGCCTTAACGAGTGATAAGGCATCCTGAAAAATAGTCATAAGCTGTTTATTATATAACTACTTATACTATTATATCTCTATTTCACGTTTAAGGTTCAATATTCTTTATATTTATCTATTTTTAAATAGTGTATCTCGTATATCTATCTATATACGAGACCATTAAACAAACTGAATTATGCCGTAGCAAAGCGCACTTACGACTCTTGAGTTGCAGGTGTCTATGGACGGCGGTTGTCATTTACCATCAGGTTACCCGTCCGTTCGTCTGTCGGATAGAATAAAAAAACAAACAATATTTTTATTTTCTTATTTTTGGAGTTGGTTAAAGGTATATTTTATGTGCCTTTACTAATATAGCTTTAAATTATAATTAACAATTTTATGACAAAGAGCGCTAATGTTAGAAAGTGCCATTTAACGTGTCAATAAACTTAGACAGTATTTGTTTTCTTGATTACATTTGTTCAGTAAAAGCGAATGTTTTGCAAATATCATAAAATCAATATTGAGAAATAAGAAAGTGCATACATAAATACAATCACGCTCGGGCACGCTATCCCCGAAGTGTTAGGCAGAAACGGTAATTTTCATACAAATATATTTTATAATATATTTTTATTTTTATCATTGTTTATGGTAACAGTCCTGCCAAGTGTCAGTGCTCTTGTTTCTATTTGAATATATGTTAATAAAAATCTTAATATCTACTGTAGATTTCTAGAACTATTTAGAATGTAAATCGTGAGTGTTTCGATACGTTCAATGACATTGCGAATATATACGATGGCTAGATTGTGAAAGGCAGTCAAATAATTGTACCCGATCATTATTGCCTTTTCTATAAGTGAGTTTCAATTTATATAGCAAAAACGTACTTATACTCACGCCCAAACCCTGAAAGAGGAGGCAGTACTTTATACTTACTAAGATGGTACTTTGTTTAGATAAGACAACACCTGCATTAGATGTGGACTTTCAATACGCATCGTATTGAAAGTCCACATTTAGATAATTTCTTACCACTAGCTTAATTAAAACCTATGGCTGTTATACGAGGTCTGTATATACCATCTGGTAGGTAGAGTCAAATTACATAATCACAGCAATAGAGATGGGTTTGGCCCTGTTGTTCCTACTCCAGCCTACTCGTAGTTGCTCCTATTTTACACTATTTAAGACTACTAGCGACGTTTTTTTGCATTAAAATGATTGTATTTAATTATAAGATGGTAATTAATTAGGAACGTTTGTGAACCTTAAGAAAACCTTAAGAAAACAATTTTACATCTGTCCTCTTTGCTCGCCTTGGCGGGGCCACTGCCTTGATTCAAAGTTAAATGAGCTTTTTACACAAAAATGCATAACATATACAATAAAATACACAGTACATATAACAATGGGGTACGGCTCTTTCACAATAGGTTTCAACAACAATGACTAACTGTAAATGTGTGTACAAAGTTCAGTGAGGTGGCCGTGATCTAAAAAAAAAATTCAACTGTTGTCCATAGAAAATTCGTGTGAATTTTCCATGCAAAACATAATTACATACATTACTGACGTACATACGCTCACGCCTGTACCCCTTGAAGGGGTAGGCGGAAGTGTATCAGACATCCACATTTTGACAATTAGAATGAAGTCCCACTAGCGTAAGACATCCACCGGGCACTTAAGAATTTAGAGATGAGAAATATTGGAGTTTATTTTTTTTCTCTCTCTTATCTTATTTTAAAAAGACAACTTCCATACGAGGAGTTATTTATGTAACGAAAATAACAAATTACGGACACAAAGAAATATTGAAACTGAATAAAAGGGATTTAGTTTATACGAATGGGTTGGGAAGTATAAAGCTAGTATATAACTTAGCTATGGGAGCTTGGGGACATTCGCATACCTCCAAATAAAAAGAAAAACATTTTTCCAGATTTCCCTGGCATGTGCTTCGCCTCAACCCGTTGCGCTACAATACAGCCTGGTAACGAATGGGACCTGGCACCCTTCTGTGGTCGTTCCACCTGCGTGCTCAGCGAAGACGAACCCCAGAGGCTGTTGGAGCTGGTTGAAGACTGCGGACCTTTGCCACTGGCCAACGACAAATGCAAACTTGACACTGGTCAGTACACTTAGTACTCATACGTGAGAATACATTATACCAGTATTTATATAAATAGCGACTCTCTCCCCAATTCAAGTCGCCCAACAATCTATACTGGACGTTACAAACGTCCCGTGGGTGCGGCATGCTTAGTCTCGACCGAAGTAA
The DNA here is from genome assembly GCA_947561695.1 of Tyria jacobaeae. Taxonomy (NCBI): domain Eukaryota; kingdom Metazoa; phylum Arthropoda; class Insecta; order Lepidoptera; family Erebidae; genus Tyria; species Tyria jacobaeae. Next base: position 1,067,308 of record OX387236.1, on the reverse strand, counting down.
TCGGCCTCACAGAAAACCAGTTGTGAAGCAATGCTTGTGTGTCGTCGAGTGAGTGAGGTTACCGGAGCTTCAACCCTCGCTCCCCCTACTGAAGGGGACGCTGTCAAAAGCCTTGGTAACGTACTTGCGATTTTTGAGTTGCCGGTGTCCAGGAGAGTTGGTAGAGAGTTTTACCCTGAGGTTATCCGTCTACTTGTTTAAACTTTATGCCATAAAATATTGTTTCCATAATAACATGATTTGACGGACCATGTGTTTGAAATACATAATTGTGTCTTTAAGTTGCATCAAATATAACTTTTTTGATGAATTTAAAACTTTTATTGAATAATAAAGCAAAGACAATAATGACTTACTTTTTAAAACGCCAGCCTTTTAAAACTTTTTTTAATTTACAGAAAAGACCAACAAGACCGCACCCTTCCCCGAATGCTGTCCGATCTTTACTTGCGAAGACGGAGTCAAATTAGAGTACCCCGAACTCCCCACTCCCCCTCCCGAGGAGCCTAAGAAGGAAGAAGAGAAGAAAGCTTAAATAAAACAAACATTGGGCATTTTACACACAACTCTAATGCGTCACAAATTCCTAGCCTGCCATTGGCTGGCCAATATATATTTAAAATTAGAATCCTAACTTATTGGCTAGTTTAAATATTAGTGAAAGTAGAATGCCTGTTTTGTTTAAATGTTATAAGATTGGTCTCAAAATCTTCTTCAATATATGTATAAATTATTTGTTTAATTAATTTTTCTATTCTGTTTTATACTATTAGTTCTAAACGCGATTCGAAAATGTTTCAGAAAAATTCTCTCCGTCAGTAACAATTGTTTGAAAAGTGGATTTGTATTTCCTGGTTTTTATTGAATTTACAAAAGAGAGCAGCCAATTGTCAGTTAGACATTGTGTTGCGATGTACACAATCTAAAGCGTGAGGTTGATCTAAATAATATGAAACATAGTGTTGTGATCAATATGCTGTTGAATTTTTTTTTAGAAAACAATATTTTCTCTGATAAAATTATTTTCTAATCGTAAGGAATTTGTAAAAAAAATATATTCAACAGCGTATCTATATTTTTAGAGATTATCGGCTTTTTTACTTGAATACCTAATTATAATGTTTTGTGATATTGATAACATTAATATAAATAGAAAAGTTATTCAATAAAAAATACAAAATTTCTAAATAATCTTGTTTTATTTATAAAAACCAAAATATATTTCATGTTTTTATATGAAATTAAAAAAAAACTTTAAAGTGTGTAGTTTGATCTTTAGCTTGTAACATCATTTGAATACCAATACTACATCCCCTAACACATTTTGTCAATCATTATTTAGTCCTAATTAAATAATTTAATTGGCGCAAGGCTATTTAATTGCCGTCATAGATAACAGTCCGATCCCTAACTCACCTTTTATGACACTCCACCGAGACCAACTATACACCACCGAGACCAACTATACACCACCGAGACCAACTATACACCACCGAGACCAACTATACACCACCGAGATCAACTTTACACCACCGAGACCAACTATACACCACCGAGACCAACTATACACCACCGAGACCAACTTTACACCACCGAGACCAACTATACACCACCGAGACCAACTATACACCATCGAGAACAACACCGCAACATAATACGTTCGTCCAGATATTTTAATAGTTCAATCATATATTTATAATATGTTTATTTCACTCGCGTCTCTGTTCACGCAAAAGTTATTTTATCTATGACTCGGGAACTCTACCTTTTACATGTAAAATATGTTCTATTCTGTACCACTGGCAACATGTGCAAAATTTTAGTAATGAAAGCTCACAAACAAACAAACTATGCTTGAATGAGCACGCATTGAATCAGTCAATTGAGTTCAAATCACGTTCGAACATTCAAATCACGGAAACAAGTCAAGTCCTCCACAATAAAGGAATTAGTCCTATTTCGGGGTTATATTTTTTGTCCTACTGTAATATAAAAAAAAAACTCCAAGCCTTTCCTGATGGTCTCGGCCGATTATAGAAGAAAGGAGTATTTAAAAGATTTAACTGACTCTTTTGCAAAGCGTATAATTTATGGGGCAAACATTTTGTTGTTCCCGGAGGGGGGTATTTTTTAGCCAGAGGAGCCAAATTTATACGCTACTACTACTACTATTCAATCCAGAGATTGGTGCATATTCTGCAAACATTAATTTGCTAGTCTGTTGGTTACTCACTGCGGTGGTTCTTTAACGCTTATAGCATCAGTCTACATCGATTGGCCTATGTAGGACCTACCGTAGCTGGTATTTATTTTTAGACACCTAGAGTTTGTATAGGCAAGACATTCTTCGGTGTATCCACGAAGTTTTTTTTTTTTTTTACTGTTATGCACGGTATGTATACCTGAATAGAATATTTCTTTAGATTATGTAGCCTAATTGTCTGTTCAACTTCGTTGTTTTTTCTTTTAAAAAAATATAACCCCGAAATAGGACTAATTCCTTTATTGTGGAGGACTTGACTTGTTTCCGTGATTTGAATGTTCGAACACACAGCGTCGCCGCAATATAGGTTGCCTTGTTAAATATGCAATTTATATTATAAAGATAAAATAATTAAATACCTGCCTGTGTTGATCTATAACCGCCCGTTTCCCCTCTACTTCAAACTCTTAATAAGGAAGATGGTTTTAAATTATCTTAGGTTTAGGATCATTGCATTCGAATAAAAAGCATAGCAATCGGATTAACGTAACGATTATAAACGTAAATAACCGCCTGGAATCCCTTTGATCAATACGTTACAGCGTAAAAATGGGAAAATTAAAAGCCTATAACCTATTCTATGGGATCACCGAGGAGAACACTCTCTCGAGCAGAAAGATAATTTTGAAAATCGGTCTACGATTGGCGGAGAAATCACTAAAGATACATAAAAAAATAAATACAGTCGAACATAGAGCCTTGCAGTCGGAAAAATAATGAAAAATTGATCGGTTTGGCAAAGGCCGATTGACTTCACAATATTTGTTGTGTGTAAAGGCCTTTAAAAACTAAAAACACTTGGTATAGTATATGAGGGTACATGGCAAAACGATAATATCAAAAATATGAAAATTGTGTGCGTAGATTAAAGATAACTTGCTTTACAGTTTCTGTAACGGAGTTCTTTCATCCCAGAGCTTATTAGTCCGTGACTACGGTAATTGCAACTTGATTGAAACAATTCAAATGTATGTAATACGTATTACTTTAAAAAGGAATATACTTTTAAAAACTTTTATAGTTTGTATGTACTCTTTATGCCTTCAAAATGAGAAAAGTCACTCAGTGCTCCAGCAGGTCCCATCCGCAGAGATCGTGATTCTTGGTGACTTTAACGCCCATCACGCCGAATGGCTTGGTTCGCGCAAAACCGATCATGCGGGAAGGTCTGTTCACGATTTCGCCTTGGCATACGGCTTGACGCAGCTGGTAGCAACGCCTACGCGAATCCCAGATGCAGAAAGCAACGTGCCTTCATTGTTGGATCTTCTGCTGAACTCCCATCCTGACGGCTACAAAGTATCCGTTGCCACTCGTTCACTCGCTGCGGCCGCGAGTTACAGGCACTCGCCGCGTATGGCACGGCACTATAGGTCAGCAGATTGGGATGGAATGAGAACATTCTTTGCATCCTACCCATGGAGGCAGGTTTGCTTCTCGCCGGATGATCCCAATGTCGTTGCTGACTCTGTCGCGGATGTTGTGCTTCAGGGTATGGAACTTATCATTCCATTCTCCCTGATTCCCACAGGTGGCAAGTCCCAGCCTTGGTTTGGTCGAACCTGCAAAGCGGCGTCCCGCCGAAAGCAAATGTTACCAAGCATGGGCAAATGCAGCGACAGCACGGGATGTAAAGACCAGCACATTAAAGAAGCAATTTAACTTTGCCTCCAGGTCCCTCAAAAGAGTAATTGCTGGGGCGAAGTCGGCTCACATCGGCAGAATTGGCGAGAAACTAGTGAGTCTCCCTTCCGGAACTCGTGCATTCTGGTCTCTTGCCAAAGCTGTCCAGGGGAACTATTGTAAGCCATCCCTTCCACCTCTGCACATAGGAGATAATTCGTTGGCCCACGACGCTAAAGAAAAAGCCGATCTTCTGGGCAAACTCTTTGCGTCCAACTCGACCCTGGACGACGGGGGAAACGCACCGCCGACCATACCGCAGTGCGAGACCCGCATGCCGGAAATCCGGTTTACACAAAGGGCAGTGCGTTAAGCGCTTCTTTCCCTCGACGTTCTTAAGTCGAGTGGGCCCGATAGAATCTCTCCTATCGTGCTGAAGACGTGTGCTCCAGAGTTGGCACCGGTTTTAACGCGCCTTTATCGGCTTTCCTATTCTCTTGGCGTAGTCCCAAACTCATGGAAGACAGCTCTAGTGCACCCAATCCCTAAAAAAGGAGATCACTCGGATCCGTCCAACTACAGACCCATAGACAAGGAGGTGATGGTAAGTGACTACCGCCGCCCATGGACACCCGCAACTCAAGAGTCACAAGTGCGTTGCCGGCCTTTTAGGTAGGAGTACGCTCTTTTCTTTAAGGTTTGAAGGTCGGTATCGGTTCGGAAATACGGCAGGTGACAATTTGATACTGTACTGATTGTTGACTGTCATCTATTAGACGGTATATGTATATACGTAACCTTGACCAGTAGCCACACCGAAGTAATAATATTGTTCCTCTTGTTATTACGATATTTTATAAGCCAATGACATGTTATTTCCACTATTATAGCATTGTTTTATTATGTCCAATTTAGTTTGTTTTAATTAGTTGTACAATTGAAACAAACTAAATTGGTGTTATGATTTATTATATAAAACTGTTGGTGAATCTATTAAATAAATAAATGTATAAATAAATCCAGTGCCTGTACGATGGATACTGGCTTGCTCCTATTAAGTAAGTTGGAGTATATATATTTATATATTATAGTTGGCAAAATGTAAGGCGTTTTCTTATTCATCTTCTAAAAATACAACTCTTTCACACATTAGGAATAATTCATGTGTCGCGGGACGTTTACGTTGCAACTTTTTGTGAATCAAACGCATTTTTGCCTTTGTGTGAATAGAATTGAACAGAAATAGAATATACATTGTACACTTTGAAACAATAATTTACAGTATTTATACAAAAAAGAAATGTACAATGGGCGGCCTTATCTAAGTAAATAAATGTTTTTTCTGCCAGGCAACCTTAGGATGGACAGAAAAAGACAAGGTGCAAAAGAACATACGGGTAGTTTAGGTGTAGAAAGAAGAGAGAAAAAAGCGTTTTATTTAAGAAGGATCAAATTTATAACTAGTTACTTATATTATATATATATCTTATACATAAAATTCTTGTGTCACAATGTTAGTTACCATACTCCTTCGAAACGGCTTGACCGGTTTACTATTTTTCATACCCCTAAATGATAAGGGTGACCCTATACAATTTTTTTATGGCAGAAAAACGTTTGCCGGGTCAGCTAGTATATATGTATATTTATAATTCTACGTATGTACGTGAGTATGTCATTGTATGCGTTTGGGTGGCGCCCTGGATGGTTTAGATTCAGAAATCACCCCGGCAGATGGCGCTGCAGTTTATATCTATCTGAAGACTGTTTATGATTACGAAGTTTTCTGTTCTTCTTTTTCTAAGAATATTTTATTACTATATTTGATGATAGTTTATAGTTTTTTTTTAATAATATATACAGCAACGGCAATAGACCTATTACGTAAGGGTGACTGTATTAGGGTTTTTCACTCTCACTCTGGTCTCTCACTCATTTCGTGTTTGATTTTTAGAAGATATAGTAAATGCGACTTAAGAAGTTACACAGTGACTTAAATTATGAAGTGATCCAATAAGCGGGATCAGTTAGCCGTGCTCTTTAGGAAGGTCTAAAGAGCACGGGTCTAAAAAACCGTCAATGGTTAACAATAATGAGAGGTCATTATTGTTAATTATTGACGGTTTTTTTAAAGACAACTCAAACATTAGTAATGATTTCGTTGTCGTGGGTGACTTGACAAACATAAACCACCTACACAAAGAACACCCAAACTTGTGACTACTATTTGTTGTGTTTCGTGTGGGAATCGACCCCACTATTTTCTGGCTTAGCAGTCAGGGAACTAACCATTAGACCAGTAGGCCAAAAAACGAGCGGAGAAGTTAAGAGCGGCAGTGTAAAGCTATTTATAAGGATCCTATAAATGGGCTAAAGGTGGTGGGTGGGCAAAAGACGTATACTGACCAGATCGGCAGTGTGCTGAAGAAGGAAGCACCCGTAACCAGCGATGTATCAAAGGTCTAATGAAGGATTGTAGGAGATGGAGGAAGATTGTAGCTGTATTTCTTTCATGATATAGGCAGACAGACGAACCGACGGGTCATCTGCTATTAAGTGATAATCTCCACCTTTGGGGGTGAAATCGTTGAGGAGGGGATATGAGGGGAGGGAAAGACGAGACGGGGACATGTGCCTCTGGTACAGATTCAGATGGTTTATTGTCATCACAGGTATACATGGTATTACAAGAGGGATCCTAATTATAAAGTACAGAGCTTAGCAGAATATACCATGTCAAACTCAACGATGCGGTGGTACGTTTTTAAATACTTATCAAAAAAAAAAAAAATCTTTGTCATTAAGCTAGTCAGTAATGCTGTAATAAGTTTTTCCGATAATATTTTTTTTTTATACTATAGGGGGACAGACGAACAGACAAGTCACCTGATGGTAAGTGACACCGCCGTCCATGGACACTTGCAACTCAAGAGTTTGCTGCCCGCCTTTGAGGGTGATGAGGGATGGGGGATGCAGGGAACGGAAAAAAGAGAGGAGGGATGAGGAGATGGAAAAAAGGAGAAAGGAGATGAGGGGAGAGAAAAGGGGGAGGGGGAATTGGGCCTCCGGAAACCTCACTCATTTCGGGGAAATGCAACGCAAGCGTTACTTCACAACCGGTTTTCTGTGAGGCCGTGGTATCGCACCGGTCGAGCCGGCGCATTCGTGCCTAAGCATGGCTCTACCACTGAAATAATTAACATGTTTATGAATATATCTCTATATTTTCTTCAAATCGTAATTTTTGTGGCAATTCGTTGTAACCAAACACATCATATCTTGAGGTCTTGGTCTATTTATCTTTACAAATAGATTTTAGTTACTTTTTTCAAACAGTACAGCTTCATAGTTACCATATGCACCTTCACTAACTCGCTGATACATTTCCATTCGTGGCCTTCCTATTCGTGCCTGAGCATGGCTGAAATGTATATGCTTTATGTCAGGATCGTAGCAAATAACTCTATGTCACTGCCTATCCCCAACAGGAATCCTTATTCCTCGTACTTACATACGAAGGCGTGAGCGTATGTATGTAAGTACTTTCTTAAGAGGAATAATGCGGATATTTTCTGTAATATATAATCCACCATACTCCAAAGTGTGGTCGCCTGCTAGTCAGGGGGCCAAGGTTTTGTTTTTTAAAAATAAAATCGTTTATTTGTAATAATTGTCAAATAATTTAGGATACCACGACCTCACAGAAACAAATATGAGGCAACGCTTGCTTTGCATTTCCCCGAATATAGTGAGGTTTCTGGAGGCCAAACTCAGGGGGAGTTTGGCCTGTCCTTCCCATCTCCTCATCTCCTCTCTCTTCTTTCCCCTCCAAGCAACCCTCATCTTATGACTCTTAAGTTGTATGTGTCCATGGACTGAGGTTGTCACTTACCATCTGATGACCTGTCGGTTCGTCTGTACTCCTATATCATAAAAAAAAAACTGTTTATATAAACGCCCTCCAGTGATTTTCAGTAAAAGTTATTGTTATGTTTATTGTGAGACTATTTTCTGCCTGTTTGATTTGTCAATAGATGGCGTTGTTCTAATATAATTTCACTACCGTCGCGTTCGATCTCTAAACTATGTCCGACTGTTTCTATTTGCTGTATTAAGCGATTTCTCCGCCAATTATCTATCGATTTATATAAAAAAATAAATATTTTCTGCATGGGATACCAGGCATATAGTGAATTTGGTTTTTCAAATTTGCGTTTTTACGATTGAAAGTATTGCGGAAAAGAATTCGAAAGGCGCATGGACCGCGGGTATAAACTGTTTTTAAAAGTCAATTATTATTTATATACAAGTTTCGAAATGATATTTAAAGTTGTATATTATTTTTGTATATCATTATTCATTAAGTGTACTGTATTGACATTTGTTCACTGCCCGAGACAAGAAAACATGTCTACGTCTGTCTACTAGTGTTGTATATTAGATACCTTTCATCCTTTTTTTTATTTCAAATTTTATTTATGGAAACGGTATCTTAAAATGTCTGTAAAATTTTGGCGTCAAATCCAAAACGGATATGTGAATTTTACGATGCATGTTTGTCAATAATCCCTCTTTTTATTTTAGTATGTTTTCCTTTATTTATTTTAGTTTTTGTAATATGTAATCATTAAGGATCATGTTCGAGTGTAATAAATAATCAAACTAGTTTTTCACTTTATATCTCTCATCTCTTATAGAAAGTTATTATAACTGGTTCAGCAATTTTATTGCATTACAAAAAAAAATCTTTTCCTTTTTTATAGAACTGTATATGTGAACTACTAGTAGATTAAATAACAACTGGCGATTTAAAATACTATTCTAAATATAATTGATTGGATAGGAACATTTTTTAATGAATATATTTTGTAAGGCTCGTGCTGTATTACTATAAATATTGGTTGGCAATTAATAAACCCGCCACTTTTTTTAATCAGTTTCTCAAACGCTGTAGAACTATCTCGAATTTCTTTTAGTAGTATATAAATAAAACAAAAGTTGTATGTCAGATCAGTTGACAACTGGATCTCGAATTGTAAAACTACAGTAAATTATGGATATTTCTCGTGGAAAACTTCGGCTGCTTTTACTTCACGAATTTCGCTTAGGTCGAAAAGTGACTGAAGCAGTGCGCAATATCCCCATCACCTGGACGATTGGCACTCCACCACTGTGCGCTTATGGAACAAATTGTCACCTGCCGTATTTACGAACCGATACCGACCTTCAAACCTTCAAGAAAAGAGCGTACTCCTACCTAAAAGGCCGGCTACGCACTTGTGACTCTTGAGTCACCCGCAACTCCATGGGCGGCGGTAGTCACTTACCATCAGGTGACCCGTCTGCTCGTTTGCCCCCTATCGCATAAATAAAAAAAATGTGCATCGATGGACGAAGGCGTGTTCTCTTACGATACTACCAATCATTGGTTCAGAAGATTTGAGGATGGAAATTATGACCTATCTGATGAACCTCATTCAGGACAACCTCCTGTATATAATAGATGTATATGAGTTAAAAAGACTCATAGAAATGGATTCCAGGTTCACTTCACGTTGTCTGGCAGAGCAGCTTCAGGGTTCTCATACTGCAGTAGAAAAACAACTCCACGCTTTAGAAAAGATCTGGAAATATTCAGTTTGGTTGCCACATAAGTTGACGCCGTTTCAACTTCAGAAGAGAGCTAAAGTGTGCATGGAACTACTTAGTTATCATCGTACCAATGACTGCCTGAGGGATATAATTACCGGGGATGAATTTTTTCGCGTAAGCGCCAGTGGCTTAGACCTGGAGAAGCAGGAGTACCGACGTCAAAATCTGACAGTAAAAAAGTAGAAAGCTCTTTAAAGTGTGCGGTGCGGAATAAACGGATTTATATACAGGGAGCTGTTGCCGTTTAACACTACAATCATGGCCAATATTTATTGTGGTCAACTGGATAAAGTAGTAGCAAGATTACCGAAAAATCAAAATAAAGTATATTTTTTGCACGATAATGCGACTACATGTAACAAAAGCGACTCGTGAAAAATTACTTTCGCTTGTCTGGGCTGTCCTTCCTCGCCCACCGTACTCTCCAGACATTATGCCCTCAGATTTTCATTTATTTCGTTCTCTAGCTACTTAACAGATAAAAAAAAATAAAGACCAGCTTAAAAGTGACCTTACCACCTTTTTTGATCAAAAGCCTAAAAACTTCTACGAGGAAGGCATTATGTCTCTGTTATTAGTTGCCAACCTACCTACTACAACAACCTAATACTTACGCGACCTACTCGCCGTGTCCTGAAACCAATTCGTATGCCACTTAAACTTTTTTTTAACTGTATATCTTGCATGCAATGTGTGTCTACCATGGTTAATACAAATAAATACTATCTTATCTGATACCGTCTCTCTGTTACAATACTCTTGTAAAATTATTATTCTTAGCCTGCAGATAATAGTTACTTATACAGAGCCGCCAAGTGCATTTAAAATTGAATGAGTGGTAAACGTAAAAAATCTCAATTTCTTGCAACGGCCCTGTATATGTATATATACTATTAGCAGCAGAAGGCTACGATAATAAGAATAATACTCACTCACTCACTCACTCACTTTTTTTTTTGAGTTGAAAAAAGGAAGTGATAATACCTGGAAATTAAACTCTATACTTTTAGACGGGTTTACTTTTTTCACATCTTTTTGTAACTGCATGCTAGCGATGTTTATTTTTAAGTGTTCAAATGAGTGTTCCATTTTCTAGGACCCGCTGTATATAAATATGTTTTGAAAGATTTGTTCATGATTCTATACATACTTATAATAATTCAACAACATCTACATAATCATAATAACTCAACAACACGGTTTTGTTAATAGATAATCTACTACGACTAATTTACTTATTTTTAGTGAATATTTATTTAAAAATATGGATATTATATTTCGTTTCTTTAAACACTAAATTTTTTTACTTTGTGATCTTTTAAAATTATATTAAACTATAATGAATACCGTAGACTGTACTGTTTTTCAACAAGATCTTGATCGTCTTTTTAAGTATTGTACCGAAAATAAAATTTATTAAATTTAAGCGTCTCAAAATGTACCAAGATTTCATTCCATTTGAAAGTGGAAATAGTATAAATAATAAAACTTTAACAAGAGAGGCACCCTTGCGTGACCTTGGGGTACTGCTTGATGATAAACTACATCCTGATCAGCATATCGCAACTATTTCAAAAAACGCATATCGTATACGTCTTTGTAATGAGAACCACGACTAAATTCAAGAAAGCGAGTATCTACTATCGCGAGTGGACTCAGTCCGTTCAGGTTTTCTGTAAGAGATCATTCCAGGTTGCCTGTAAGAGATCACAGACAGCGATAAGGCCATTTTATATAAGGCCCATTGTACTACTCCCTTTTAATTATTAATGTTTTTCTTATTGCAGTTGTATAATATTCACGGTGTGCAATAAAAAGTACCTATCTATTTCTACCTATCTAGTCATAAGATCGGGAAATTTCTCAAAGCAGGTTGAGCATCGAACTATAATGCAAGAATGCGCCACAAAAGATACAAACACTACTAGATCATAATTATATTATAGTTTGGTAGAAAATACCATAATTTGCCAACTTGGCAGGCTCCATCATCACATCGGTTCTGATGATGGAGCCAGGAGGTACACGGTGGCACTTTTCAGTGGCTGCTGGTAAATACCTCGGGTTTGGGCTTATGTTTTTTTCTTTATGCTCTATAGGGGGACAGACGAATAACAACCCTCGCTCAAAGGCGAGCAGCCAACTTACGACTGTTGAGTTTCAGGTGTTCATGGGCGGCGGTTATTACTTGCTATCACGATCACCTGATGGTAAGTAAGTAACAGAGTCTTCTGTTCGTCTTTCCTTTCGTTTGACCTTTATTATAAAAAATAAAATTATAATAACTACTTGTGGGGAGTGTCTGATTGCTTAGCCAGAAGTTGTAGGTTCGAAGCTAACACGTTACGATCCACAAATACTCTTCAGCATATACCAGTAGACAACTATAGTTTGTGGTTTACACATATTTTTACCGATCTTTTAACCCACAGCACTCGACGCGGCGTTGGCAAGCTATTTCTTTACACGAGTAGAAAATTTATGGAGAAATGACCACGCGAACATATGATGCCCGATATACTAACGACTCGAGGAAGGTGACATATATAGAATGGATGGGAAAAACTATGTCCTGCAGTGGGTTGCGAAAGACTGAATGTTGGGTATAATGATGAAGACTCACCTCATTCAATGATGTGTAATATAATAATTAATAATAATATAATTGTAATGTACAACTGGATGACTATGGTTTTAAACTATCAAATGCAGTAAATAACAGTTGCCGCGACGTTACTCGTATCTCGATCCAGTGCCTAACGTAAAACTTAAGTCGTCAAGTGTCCACTTGGCGTGGCGCTTCCGATGTAGCTTGTGATAATAATGTATTTTCTATGTTTATTTCCCTATTTTTAACAGAATAATTACTAGGTTTTGATGTGGCGATGATAAAATGTTGAAAGAAACGTCACCCAATAATTAACTCAGTTATTTATTCAGGAATAATGAATTTAATTACAATTAATACATACACAATACATTAATGATTGTCAACACTTTTAATACGTGTATATATAATGAACAGTACTCCTAAAAACCTTAATTAAGAAAAAGAAATAAAAATCAATTACACACAACAGTGACATCTATGCAAGAATCTAAAAACAAAAAACAAATTAAGAAAGATACAGCTCAAAGCGATACATTCTTAGTTTTACGTAACAATCTATAAATACATTTTTAACTTCTCATCTAATCTAACACTGATTCCTTAACGTTATATGATATTACATATATTTTAAAACGTTATTATTTTTTTACTATATGATAAAATATAATCAACTATATTTTTAAAATCACATTTTTCCTAATTTTATAACATTTATATTGCACGAAATAGACACACACCGCTATTATATGTTACAACGTGTAACTGTTTCTGAACGTAAACAAAGCAGTCAACGACAATGGCGGTGACAAAAGCATGTTTTTTTAATATTCACTTGCAATGTAACTCATTTTCTCAGCCACGTACTACATGAATTGCGATTACATAATACATTCAATTATATACTTAAAAATGAGTTTATTTTACGAATAATGATTAATTTCGCAGTGATTACTAAAATTTAAAATCTCTACTTCAAAATTCATTATCATTAATTAAAATTCGTTAACGTGCAATATAATAATGTTAAAATTTAAAAAAAATTAGCGATTAGCAATTTGTGGTTTAAAACACACAAAAATATTTAGTGATATCTGTATATAGATAAAAAATAACACTTATGTGCTCAATGTGGTTATTGAAATATTTATATTAAATTATATTTCACGAAAATATATATCCTTGAAGGCTATTTAAATAAAAATGAATTGATATGTAAGAATTGTACATCACAATGATTTGGATTCAACATCTTCAATATAAACGGAGTTATTAATTTATCCGATGCATAAAAAAATGTGTCGGACCAAAATAATAGACAATCTTAAAAAACATGTTTTGGATTATGTGCAAAACCGTAATTTTTCGACTGTGATACGTTTTATAATCTTTTTACGCGAAAGACACTTTGTCTTTACAACTTTGAGTCAAGTTTGCTGATTTCTTATATAAATAAATTAACGCTACAATGCAAAATTGTTTAATGGGTAATTCTGTATGCCATTAAATAGCAATAAATAAGAACATAATATTTTATTGCATCGACTAAATACATCATTCACAAACAAAAGATGCGTGACAAAATAATTAGGTACTATAGATTTAAAAAAAATACATTTCTTCCCTTAATTGTAAAATTGATAAAGCAAAGTAGAGGTAGTAATCGGAAGATGCAAAAATATTGTTTTTACTCAACCTTACTTTTTAGATCATACATATCACGAATGCGCAACCACCTTTTGACTATTCGTTTGTGGAATGCAACGTGGCATGCAAACAAAAATATATGTCACTTTCATTTTTTATATTTAGTGCGCACACTTATATAGGTGTACAATCACCTGCACGTCAACAACAAAAGCAAGACAAATTTACGTTTATTATAATGAAATACTTCACCAAACTTTGCCTGACAACAATCAATACATTTTTCCTATTTTTATTTACATTTATTAGAATAATTCCTCTCATTTTGACCTTTCTCTTATACTTAATTTTTTATTTTTATTTTTTAAAACACTTTTCTACCGTACCAGGATATGCGTTTGTTTAAAAACAGCTGAAAGTAACGATTTAAACTTTTAGATTTCGTGTACAACCCTCTCACATAGCCTCTTTGACCGCAAGAAGTGTCGTCCCTGCCAGATAACTGCCGAAATATGTTTTAAACTGTCAATGACTTTTGTCGAGATTTATAGCAATCTCATTTGTGTAGTTCACACTGATAATATGTTTTTTGTAGGCGTCAGAGAAGCACATTAAATAAATATTGAGAAATTATTTCTAGAATGTAGCAACCAAATAAATACATAGTAAAGAAAATTGATTTACTATCCACAGTTATCTTAGTATTATAAGTTATTTTTATTGTTTACGTATGATGATTTATATTAATATTGCAAAAGTAAGACATATTTGATCTCTATGGTCCAAACTGACATAAAGACGTGAAATTCGGTGCGTTGTTTTTTTTTTTTTTAATAAAAAAGCAGCATTATTTTGCGTCACTAACAGAGGTTAAAACTGTCACACCTACTTATTAAAGCGTACATTAGTAAAGAAAAATATATAAAATGTATAGCAAAAATAAGCTAGAAGCTTTCCTGAGGCTTATGAGCGAGGCCTCATTTAAAAATATACATTTTTATGCATAAACACGATACTAAAAAATATAGATTTCACCTATTTTTTTTTAACAAATTAATTACTGTTTTTATATTTTTTTAACTGCCAAATTTAATTTTAAATGATTATGACGTGTTAAAATTGTACGAAATGTAAACATTGATACTGGTGATTCGGAAAGGATCAAGACCAGTTCTAATAGATATTTAAAGTGTAATTAAGAAATTAAAGTCATAATTAAGTTTGCAGTCAGAGAATAAATGTATACGGATTACTAGTAAAATAGATGGTTTCTATAAAATCATCTCTAGTCACCAATTAATAAAGTTTAATATTGATTTCAAGAATTTTTAACACTAAATACTCTACCGGGTGCTCTACAGGGCTCCCTATTCCTCAATAGTTGTCATAACTAGCTACATATTTATTGAAGTGATATCATTTTAAGACAGCGCACGTGTGGCCCATAGTAATTAAATATATTTTTTTAAATCCATATATTTACGCTCACGCCTGTATTCCTGAAGTGGTAGGCAGAAATGTATTAAACTCCAATATTTTATTCCTTTCTATCTATTTCTTTCCCTTGTTCTTTTATTTCTCTTTCAATTACAGCTACTCCCAATTTTCCTATCTCTAATTCCTAAAGAACCGGTTGACACAATTTGTTTGACAACATTTACGTAAGCACGACCAAATTCTAAATAGCAAAATGATTATTTATCAGAATCCAGTATCAATGTAATCAATTTTGTTTTATTCTAATTATTTTTATATTACCGCTTATTTCGCCTTTTTCTCCACTAAAGTCGGTTTCTGAAGCTCAGTTGGAGGATTTTAAAATTAAAAAGTTTTTTTTTCACTTCGCGTTTTCTGCAATTAATTTTAACGAACATTGAACAGACTAACATCTATAACAACAAGCTACATGGTACATCTAAAATTACGCTAATTCTATAAAACTTTTATAAATGTATACAATATTTTGGATTTTGATAAAATTTTATGTCAATGCGTTATTTTTTGACATCGCAACTACTTTTATGGAATTGAAGCTTTAATATGTAACAATAAGCATTTTGAAACTATTATTTTATGATATTTAATATATAATTTATACATATTTAACAAAAAAAAAACTATCATCAAAATGTTGACTGAAAATTGATTTGTCAACAGCAATGGCCGCACAACTTGGCTTTATTTTTACCTCACCTAAAATTGACCAGCCTCATATATTTGCAACACTTTCTTTTTTTAACAGTTAATTTAGAATCTGTACTTATTCCAATAAACAATCAGAAAAAAAACAGTTTAGACACATTATCTTTTTCTCAAAAACCGCGTATGATGTTAGTGTTAATATTACAATTTGGCAGCATGATGATATTATGACTCTGGTATCGATTACATTTATTTAAATTCCATTACCTACGTTTTGTTCTTCTGTTGCATTGAGCAGTTAAATTGCCGAATCGTGCATAACAATAGATATTACGTTGAATTAATATATAAATTTTACTTTAAGAAATAAGAATTCTACACATTTTGTGCGACGTGAACTCGACTTTAATTTATGATTTCTACAGTTTTAACAATTATTTTATTACTCTAACAATATTATTAATTAAAATTCTTAACACTGATCGTACCCAACCATTACTTAATAATTAAAACGTCAGTATAAGTTGAAGATTAGAGGTTATTTTGAAATACTGTCGCGGTATGCACCGGTAAATACTGGTATTTACCGGTAAATACCGATCCTGTCAAAAGTACTGTATCGCAAATAACAACAGTATTTTAAAGTTACTGAAAAATTTCGCACAGGTGTGAGTAATATTAGTTTTTATTTTGTTTCAAATTAAAGCATCAATCGAATAATATTTAAGTCTTTACCTAGACCTATTTAAATGACAAAAAATATTACTTGCATTAAAAATATTTGTCAATATGATAAATGTCAAATGTGAATATGACAGATCGAAAATCTTATTCAGGTTCTGATGAGTGCCGGACTAGAAACTATAATGGAGGAGGTTTTTAGAACCTAACAACGACAATAGCTGAGAATAAACCTCTATGAAAAGCAATGCAAACCGAACACCTTCCACGGTGAGAGGAGTTGTCGATTTTCCCTCCTCAGTTACTATTTACCGAAGGATTACCGTTATTTAAATTATTTAATTAATTAGATCAAAATTCTAACATCATTGAGTTATTTTCTGTAACGAATGATAGTAGCCGGAATCTATTATTATACATATGTTTGTAGTTATACCGGTATCATTACTTCTAAACCAGTAGTTTGTAATCGGTATATTTTACCGGTATTAACAGATATTACTAGTCTATGTTTGACGGTTATTCGTATACCAAACCGATCTCTACATGGAACACCTAATACATATTTTTATTCGTCCGAACAGCATTTCAAATAACTCTATATTAGCAAAGTTATAGTTCAACATTTTGATTTCTTTTTAGAAATATCACGATTTTTGATTTTACATTTTAAGTCACTTTATCTTTTTTATTAACGATAGTCAAGTTTTGAAAAGTAGCGCGTGCTTGAAATAACAAAAAAATACAATACACTACAATAGAAATTAGTTTTCGGTTAATTAGAAAAATACAAAACAATACATTATGTATTGCAAACATAAATATAAAAATACAAATTTAACAAAGAAATTTAGTGCGCATGTACGTAAATATAAATACATAAATGATTTCGTTAAATATAATAAAAAAAAAACTCGTGCACGACGCCTAGATGAAGACAGATCAGAGAGATTCGTGTGCCATACAATTTTGTTAACTGTTCAGTCTTATGACGTTTTTGTTTCATTTTTATTTTTATTTTTTGTTAATTTTGTGTTCTTTTCTTTTGTAACATTTTCACTCTGGCTTCAGACGATGCCATTGAACGATGGTCTGTCGAGGCTTCGTTATCATATCTTGCCAGTGCTTTGTTTCAGTTGCCCCTGAACCGTTTTTACCTGAAAAAAGAAAATATTTTATACCTTCGCCATATATGTATGTGAACTAAATTAATAAAAGGACCGGGTATTTTGGTTCACATTGGGAAAGGCATATGTATGTCCAGCAGTGGATAGTGCAGTATACTGATTGAGTGATTAATTGATGATTTAGGTGCGATTAAGTCGGTGATGCTTTTCTACAAGATTTTATTTAACTTGCAATGTATGTTTGTTCGCTTCAAATCGTGCACATTACATTGGACCCACTCCGTGTTCTGATTGATCTGAAAAGGTTAACTTCCGAAACCAATATATGGATATCATTATGATTAACATGACCTGACTCTGATTTTAAAAGCTGGTTAGGATCTTTTTTTTTAATTATACATAGGTTTAGAGAGCGTCAATTAAGGAACTTACTGTCAACCATCTATACCAAAAGAAAGACCATAGCTTACCAGCCAGCAATATTCTGCCAATCAGCTCATTCCTGCCAATATTATCGAAGTCCATGACTTGCACGTCCAGAGAGCACTCTCTTATCTTCTCCCAGGGCACGTTGAACGAGAAGGAGTCGTTGAATACAGGGTTCAGTGTGCACTTGAAGATAGCTGTCTTGCGTTTTTCTATACGCTTGTCGCCGAACTGCAGCCAAACTTTAACGTAGGGATCTGAAATATTAAAAGCAAATATTTAAGTTCAATATATTGTACGAGAAATATACGTTACGAGAGTTACGAGAATTTCCTCAGCCTTAGCCTGGGATCCCGGTTACAATCAGTATTAGTTATGAGACCCCGATGTTCTCGAGCTTAATCTTCCTAATCCACCCCATATAAGCAATATTGCTATCCTTCTATTGCCTTCTCTTGTTTTCACCATTCACTTTCAATATATTCCAATAGTTTCTAGTTTTATTTCCCATAGTTCCGGTTACCGGCAATAACAATAATAGTAACTCGATTAGCCGGACTAATTGCTGTCGTTAGGTTCGTATAATCGAAAATCCGAGTAATCGAATGTGTAAACGGCGTTTTCTCCATAGTAAAATCAATTTCTTAACTCACGTATTTATATTGTAATATTTTGATATATGTGTAATCAACAATAAGAAATTTTTGAACGCATAACATATTCCCTTCTCTGTCTCACTTTCCCTTGTTTGCTAAAAACCTGTCAACTCCGCCGTCCTCCGCTTAAAAAGTATCGAAAAGTACAGGCGAAACCGCGAAACATACAATAAATAACGCGTGATTGTTTCCTATATTCCTATTTCTATCAAAAAACGTCTTGTTGGTGATACGAGTGAACCGGCGATGAAAAGGCGGTTTGAAGCCACGTGTGCCCAGCCTCCGAAGCTGCAGCGAGGACCTTCCTGCCCCTTTGAACACTCAAGTAAGTCACCTCCAGAATGTATGAAGAAAAGCGGGTTATGTGCATATGTAGAACATAATGTTATTTGTTTATTAAAAACAACAAAACATATCAACAATAATCAATGTTTATTAAGATATTATTAAGAAATACATTTTCCAACACACGATGTATGCACTTATTTATGTACATATATGTACATTTCTTAGATTATATACATAATAAAATACTGCTGAATTAATCATGCAATAAAATATATATGTATGTGCGTATGTACGTACAATTTGTAATTGGTAACTTGCATTTGGTAATCATGAAATAAACTAATAAGTTTTATTTAATTGCAGGGTAATGCCAGTTCCGACACGTTTATGTTTGCATAAATTCGACTTGTAGGCATTTAATATAATTGATTGCGGTTGGCAGTCTGGATAATGGCGAATGCGTATAACTGAGGGCCGGATAATCGAGTTTCTACTGTACATGTATATTTTCAAAGTAATTTTTTTAATTGACTTAAAAAAAACAGGGAATTTTTATGGTTAACTGTATCTATATTGTCTTTATGTATGTTAAGCGATATCTCCCCCAATGTCTAATGATTTTTAATTTATTTTTGAATTAGTATATTGCCAGCGGTGATTCCGTTCTAACTCAATCGTGTATATTGTTTTTAGTATAGTAGTTTCTATATTGTACGTTTTTACGTGTATTGATGGCAGGTATCTACTTTTTAAAAGATTATCTATTGACTATTGTATTTTCGCTTGCCTCTTGTCCGATAAAAAACTCAGCGACTGCCTTGTTATTAGTTTAAAACACAGCAAAAAAGATTACCATCGTCGTTTATCGTGAAAAGAATTTAATTAATCTTTTAATCTCAAGAACATTTTACGAAATGTACTTAAAACAAATTTCTCAAACGTAATTAGCGTTAAAAATTTCCAACAATATGTCAGTGTCTCAAGTTACTGGACACGGAACTTCTCTTAAATTGGACGTGGAATTTTAAAATCCGCCATCTTGATTTATGTTTTAGAAAAATTTTTCACTGTCGCGATCCAGATAAGGAACAAGATTGTTATGACAGTGGTTGTAAGTTCGATTCCCGCGTATTTCAAATATTTAAATGCATACATAAATAAGCTCACGCCTTTTCAAAGGGATTTGGGGTAGGCGGAGACAACGGCCTGCCCATATCCTTACATATCTCACAAGTTTCTTCTACTGTCATCGAAACTATCATATGAATATAAATGTATGCCTATTCGCATTGGTATTTGTGTTTTTATTACTTGTAGAGGAACGGGGTCGTGTCTTTCCAACGCTAAGGGAGGATTTACCGACTCGGTGAGGTGATCAAGTTGTATATATAGTATATATTCCTATCTTTTACTTTTATTCTAGTATCTACGTAGTTCGCCTTGTCTTCACTAGATGGTGTTGATTTACATATGAGTATTCGGATTCAGCACGGGAAAAAATGTGTGAGCTACAATTGGTTGTCCCGAGTCTGGGTCTCTTCTGTGTCCGCTGTATCAATGTTTGTAAAGTCCCCCGCGACACAGCAATTATTTATTTATTTAATTCTTTGTTGTACACCTTTTATACACACATATACAGAATTATTCCTAGAGCGAAAAAATAAATATTCCTGCAGCATGTCGAGGTCACCATGTATTTGTATATACTTACAAAATATATGTATTTCAATATTTTATTCATGTTGTTAAAACTTACCGCACAAGGTACGCTTAAGTTAGGTCAAGATACTCTTTAATGCGCAGAATGTTAGATTATTAAAATATATTTTTTTTTTGTGAGTAACATTTATAGTTATTTAAAAATACGGTTTTACTCACATGTGTATTTCGGGGATGCCCGACTAGCTTCGGTCCCAACAGGAGACCTTTCTCAAGGAGTAAGTCGTCCAGCCGCGACGGTACTGGACGTCACACGAGTCAATATGTTCGATTATTGTTATTCACGAAAAATTCTGCATACGAATAATATAACAGCGAAGACCAACAAAATTACATTCCTAAATACTGAGCTTCAATGTTTTTTTTTACTATAGGGGGACAGACGAACAGACGGGTCACCTGATGGTAAGTGACAACGCCGTCCATGGACACTAGCAAATCAAGAGTCGCAAGTGCGAGGCCGTGGTATCGCACCGGTCGAGCCGGCCCATTCGTGCCTAAGCATGGCTCTACCACTGGACATAAAAGGTCTTGTGCTGATGCTGATGACTGCCACGCGTTTAATAATATATATAAAATAATAAGATAACTGTGAAACTACCATATTGCTTAGCAATTGGCATTCAACTTCACTTCAAACGTAAGGGTCACGGGGTACTTTTCTTATACGCACGTTTAAAAATGATTACTGATAAAAATTATATTACAATTTTTTTATGTCATCACATTTACTATGTGGTTCTCGGTGGGGAAGAATATGCCACATCATCTCTTTCCGGGGACAGTAAAAGGTGACTAAGGGATAGGACTGTTATCTATCAGCAATATATATATGTATACAGTCATATAGTGCATCGTCTGGTACCATCGCGGCTGGACGACTTACTCCTTGAAAAAGGACTCCTGTCGAGACCGAAACTAGTCGGGAATCCCCGAAATACACACGTGAGTAAAACCTTACATTTAAATAAATATGAATCTAATTCAAGAAAGTTTTTATTCCAGTCATATAGTGCCCGGTTGACAGCAATAGGCTTGCCTGTTTATACTATTTTTTTTATTTTTTGCAAAATTTGGTTGTAAAATACACATCTCTGTACCCTTTCGGGGACACGGGTGTGAGCGTATGTATATACGTACATAAAACATTACAGTATAACGTTTGTTGTTTGTATTAAAACAACAGGTTTGACAACTCTAAATTTAATTTACCAGTCATCTTACCATTTCATATGCATAGCATCTATACAACTTACAAACATCGAAGTTTTACGTTCATACAGTAAACATGGTTATCTATATTAATCACAGAATCTTTTCTTTCTTCATCGAACTGCGCAAGAAGGAGGGTTAAATTTATAACATATATTATAAGTATTTGTCACTATTAAATTGTAATTTCTGGTGTAACCACTAAATTTAGAATCAATCTTTAAAAACAAACCTGATTTCCCATTGATATCCTTCGCTTTAAGGTTCCTGGCCTTGAGCAGACTGAGCGTCAGCACGCTATTGCTGGGGTGGTAACATAATGAAGTCAGCAACTCTCCGCATTTGTCCTTTGCTGGTGGCTTCAGAGCCTTCCAAAATGATGGTTTCTCACTCAAGTCCACCTGGAAAATGCAAATTTGAATTTGTAATTTCAATCAAAATACATAAACTCACGTATCCTTACAGAGGTAGGTACAGGACTATGGGCTAGGTAAGGCATGTAAGATAGTCTGAAACTGAAAGCTACATACATAGTTGCAATCGTAGCACGAAATCAATAAATGAAACAAAAGCCTTACTGTGTTTAATCGCTCACAATTAAATATATGACGAGGTTTGAAATCGATCTCAAAGAATATACTTTGATGTTTGTTGTGATGTCATGA
Source organism: Tyria jacobaeae (assembly GCA_947561695.1). NCBI lineage: Eukaryota > Metazoa > Arthropoda > Insecta > Lepidoptera > Erebidae > Tyria > Tyria jacobaeae. The sequence goes on along the minus strand of OX387236.1, from coordinate 1,044,599 downwards.
AAAAAGGACAGGTACCCGAAAACGACTGGCTTGTATAAAAAAAAAACCGAAAAGGGAGTTGGAGATATAATAATAATTATAATATGTTCTTTATTGTACACCCACACAGAAACAGATATTATAACAGAAAAAAGAAATGCACAATGGGCGGCCTTGTCGCTAAGAAGTAATATCTTCCAGGTAACCTGAGGATAGACAGGAGCGTGATGATATACGTTGGTTTTGGTGTAAAAAGATAAAGAGGAGCTTCATTTTTAGCTTGTGATGCATGTAAGGATAGAAGACAAAACACTGTTTATCTTTTTGTAGTCGGTCAATAAAATATCAACTTAAATTATGCACGAGCGATTGCACAAAACAGCTTACGCACGGAGCGCCAACAACATATGCGTCGAAAGAACCTAGATTGTTCTCGACTGATTAATAAATTACTGCAGGATTTTGTTAATATTGTTACGGAAAGAAACATTTAGAATAAATTAGAATCCTTTCTATAGTAGACTAGCAAACCCGGCGAACTCCGTTTCGCCACCAGATGGCTTCGTTTTATGTAACATTTCGTTTGGTGATTAAAAGATGAAGAAAATTTTTTTTTTGTTTTATATTTGAAAAGGAAAAAATTTATTTAATTTCACAACAGTAATGAATTCATTTCGATTACAAAAATGAAGTGTTATTTAGTTTAACTTCTCTAAGTAAATGAAAGTGAATCCAAATTAAATACTGAATCGAAGCGTTATACGTGTCCGAAAATTATCCGTTTCATTGAAGTGCTCTTGGGTAAACCACATTTTTTGTTTTTTGGTCTGACGTTAACACAAACAAAGCGGATGGTTTCCCAACTCGTGAACACGCAACGTATAACTGCCCATGTGAAAAACAATGATTTTCTAAATTTATCCCGCAAACACTAAGCGATTGGCCTTGCGACTTTGTCATTGCGAACGCAAGGCGAACTGGAAATTGCAATCGTTTGAAGTCAAACGGAAGATCAGTCGGAATCATTGGTATTCGAGGAATATATACATTTTCACCTGCGTACTTTCCGTTAATAATGGTTGCATCAATAAAATTCGGCATAAGTCTTTTTACCGAAAGTCGAGTACCGTTGCAAAGTCGCGGTGGATTCAAATCACGCAATATCATAATAACTGTACCAACTTTGAGTTGTAAGTTATGTGGTGGAAATCCTGGTAACTCCAGAGAGTTCAAAAACTCCGTTGGATAATTTACTACATCATTAAATTTACTACATTAAACTTACTACATCACCAAATCGCCAGCAATTTTTGATTGAATGGTGAAATTCAGTGCGTGTACATCATTATTCTTTGCGGCAAGTATTGCTCGTTGACTTAACCAAGCATAATTCTGATAATTCTCACTAATGTTTGGGAAAACATTTTCAATAAGAGCTAATTGAGAGTCTACAAATCGGCAAAAGTCGTTGGTAATAGTAATTAACCCAGATGTCGCATCAACTAGGACTTTTCCATTTCCAACAGCTAACAATTGTTTGGAAAATTGTGCAGCACTTTGATCATTTTGAAGTTGAACTCTCATATTAGTGGTTAGCGATAATGTTTTTACGTTATTCCATAAAGGTGATGCCTTCAGGCAAGCATTCAATTCATCTGCAGGCGTTCCACGGGGAATTACTGGCAACGTCTGCCTGAAATCGCCTGCCAACAATATCATCAAGCCGCCAAAGAGGTTGTTATTTCGCCGAAGATCCTTCAGTGTGAAGTTAAGTACTTCAAGTGATTTCTTATGTGCCATTGTGCACTCATCCCAAACAATGAGCTTGCATTGCATCAACAATTTTCCCATTGCACTGGATCGGGAAATATTGCATGTTAGAGTATCAATTGTGTTTAAATTAAGTGGCAACTTAAGCGAAGAATGTGCAGTACGACCGCCATCTAGAAGAGTCGCCGCAATTCTAGATGATGCTAACGCCAAAGCTATGTCACATCTTGATCGAATAGTGGCCAAAATCAATGACATGACAAAAGTTTTCCCTGTTCCTCCAGGTGCGTCCAGGAAGAATAGACCACCAGTATAATTGTCCACCGCTTGCATTAATGTTTCGTATACTTGTTTTTGCTGTTCATTCAGCAACGGCACATTATTTCGAACGAATTCCTGCAATGTATCAACATTGTATTGCAGCTCTCGATTTAATTCTTGGTTGAATGCATCGTGCATCGATCGATTTGGCGCAATCATTCCTACTTCAATCAGTAGCTTGTTTGCAATAGTTGACTATTGCATTGATCATCAATCAGAATCAATCCTTCATTGTAGATTTCATCGGTTATTTGGATGTCAGGATTATTCGTTTGAATGCGCAAGCGATGCAAGATATCTTCACATATGTCGTCTTTGTATTTGTTCCATAACTGAATTCGTTGTGAAGGAAAACATGTGGTGATGATAATTGCGAACAGCGTTCGTATTTGGTACGCATTTGATGAAACAACTGAATCCGCAAGTGTTAAATCCCAATGAGAATCGTTCTCCAGCAAACCCAATAGTTGACATGCTTCTCGATATGTTTGGCATTGGTGGCCATTCACAGTTTTCAAATGCGCAAATGATTTTGGTCCACGTACATTTACCAACAGCAGTCGCAAATAAAAACATTCATCATTTCTAGGATGAACAGTATACATGCGACCTAGTGCATCAGTGGAAAACACCTGTGGCCAATCTGGAACTGGGGTTCCTTGTTTGCGACGTTGGAATTTCTTTGTTGATTGATTCCAAGTGTAATACTTGGTCATTTCAATGTACATCAGCGTCGCTGCGAATGGATCTGCTTCACACATTGCAAAGAAGCTAGTCAATGTTGTCGATGGTGGTCTCTCAGCTCGTTGTGCCGCATTAGCCTCAGTGAAGTAAACTATTTGGCCATTTTCCAAATGCACTGCTAAATGTAAAACTGTGGGATATCTTTCATGAATAATCGCCACAGTGCTTCATTAGTACTGACGTATCTGCCCATTTGGAAGTTGCTGATTTCGTCATTCGCATTTTCCGACGCAATACCAAACACAGCCATGTCGCTGCCTTTTGTGACGTACTTGCACAAATATTTGATTGATTTGGCCGAATGACAATTCTCAACGTTTGCATGTGTTTCGAAAATTCGTGATAGCAGCGGGCAATATGGTACAATGAATTCATTTCCGATCTCAATCTCTTGATTTTAAACTTTAATTTTGATAGTTCGACCATTATCTTCTTTTGAACGCCGACGATAAACTGGATATCCATTGTTCCCTGTGACTGTTTCAGCAACTAACGGTCGCGGATATCGTTTTGTGCACTTTCCATTAGCCATGCAAGGCGATAATGGATTTAATGCACCGCACGGTCCATGCACCATCTGTGTTGTCACAATGTCGTGTAGATGGGGATCAGTGACTGGATCAGGAATTTCAGCTGATATGATGTCATCCACTTCATTTGAATGTAATTTGTTCAGCAACCAAATTAGGATATGAGCATGCGGTAGTCCACGCTTGTGCCATTCCACCGAGTACATATAACAACGTGTGTCACCAAAAACTCGATACTTAGTAAGCACATCCTTCATAACCTTGAGTTTTTGCAGAAATACTCTGGCGATTATGTCATGGCGATCTTGCGGTTTTTGGCCCGGTTCCAACTCACGTTCAATTTCCGTCCACTTCGGATTGCATGTGAATGTAATAAATAAATCCGGAGTTCCATAATTTCGCACGTACGTCATAGCGTCTTGAGCGTATTCGTGCATGTGGCGTGGGCTTCCGATATAAGAATAATAAGATGGGAGAATCGTCAGACGTCCAATATTCTGAAAATCACCATCTGAATGAATAGCATCACGCAAGTGTATATAGTCCTCAGATCATAGCTTTGCCTGATTGAATCGGATGAACGCTAAACGTTCGGTCTCGACTTTGACATACATGTCGACAGCGAATTGCTTGAATAGCCGACGGCACTTCAGAATGACATTCTCCTCATGTGTACGAATCATCATACGATACGCATAGTAATTCATTGCGCTTAGATTTTTATTCGTTGATACGCCTGAAAATGCAAAATTAAATGAATTGTTAATGGAAACCAATAATAGCAATAATAGCAATAATTAGTGTGTGAATATTGTACCTTGTAATTGGATCGACCATCTTTAACGTGATGTCGTATCCGTCTTGCCTTTGCCAATAAATGATTGGATATTGTAACGCATCGTACAAACGATGTGTCTCGTTTACACGATGCATGATATTGCTTCTTCGCTGAACGACAATGTCTCGCGATTTAGTTGGATCGCCAACAATAATTGCAGCAACATCATTAACGGTGGGTGCATTGAATCTTAGCACATGTTCACCTGTTGGGGTACAATCCGCTCTTATGACAAATTTGTGCTCTTGCAAATGTTCAATAATTCGTCTCTTTAACTGTTGTGTTCCCTGTATATTGCACCGCACATTCAGCTGAACCACCATCGACGAAATGAAATATATTTGCAGAAATTGATGCGGTTCATCTGGTGTTAGCACCATTGAACCATGCAAATGATATATTTGTTCTTGTATCTGTAATTGCAAACAATCATTTGTAGAATACGGTGTAACTTCTGATCGTGGGATGGTGTAGTGTGTGGTGTATATTTAGTTGTTATGTGTTGCAATTCATTGTGTTGGTGTGAGTGATTGGTTATGTGTTGTATCTTTTACCTTGCAAGTCGGCATGAAGCCGCCTTCTCGAATGATATTAGCTCCAAAGGAAGTCATGCGAAAGCAGTTATTGTATTCAAGGATGTGTTGAAGAAAATGGCTGGAATAGGGATCACTTCCATCGAACAATAGTTTCAGTGGCTGTGGTGGTGTAAGTAATGGATCCAGTTTGACTTTTCCACTTGCGCAGCACAATCCAGCCGTTTCTCTTTTGAACTTTAACGCATTGCAATATCGGCATATAGTCGTCATTGGTCCAATATCTAAATTTTCATCATCACTGTAGTTCGCAGTGGGATCATATTGGAATGCCAAGCGATTGTATGATGCCAATGATCTTCGTGTGCTCACGCGTTGTCTAAATCGGGCATTTTCTCTAATTATATTTTGTCTTTCTTCGCTTAAGTTCTGTGAATACACTTGTTGCTGGCTTGCATGTCTTGTGCGGCGGCCGATGTTCGCACGTCGTCCTCTAGGTATTTTGGACTATTGACAGAGTGGTGAATTTAACCTCAAATGCACGATCCACATAATTTACACAGTTCAACTTACCACCTTAAAGACAAATGCCTGCTGTTGAAATTGAATAAAAATTTGCACAATACACGTGATTGATTTGATTGTTTCCAATTGAAATGTTAGGAAACGAATAACTTATTTTTTTTACTTTTTTTTTCACAATTTCACAGTGAACACAATACCGGTTTGTCACATGAAATTAACTGAGCAGAGAACAATGAGTAGCTGTCAAACAATGTATCACGCACCGGCACCATCTACTTAAAATATTGGTTTGTAGTACATGCTATGTATCAGAGATGGCGCTGTATGTGAAAAATGATTTTCCAACTTTTCTGTTGAAAATTTTCCTGAATTTTCTTTGCTATAACCCTCACGGAGCCCGAGACCTTTCCAACGAATGCAAAACCGTGGAAATCGGTTCGTGCGTTCTGGAGTTATAGGGTCAGGGAGGAAAACCCGACTTATTTTTATATAGTAGATAAGATATAGTAGATAAGCAACTAATGTTATAATATTGTTTAGTGTTTAGTTTTAAATATACACGTCGTGTCGTGCGTTTCACGGTGGAGTAGAATTTTGCTACCACATTTCTTCCCGGTGGTGTCGTAAAAGCCGACTAATGGATCGGACTGTTATCCATCAGACAGTATGTATACAGTCATGTAGTGCCCGGTTGACGACAATAAGCTTGTCCCTATTACGTTAGTGGGACCAAATTCTAATTCACATAATTGTGTTTAATACACCTCTACCAACCCTTAGGGGATACAGGCATGAGCATATGTATGTTTGAATGTTTATTTATTAATGTAATAAATTTTGAATCTTTTCTTTTGTACTTTGTTGGTTAAAGTAAATCTGTCGAATTAAGAACCTCCTCCATTTCGAGGTTAAAAATGTATATAAAAAAGTACAACATTTATGTATGTTAAGAAATTATTTATTGTCATTTTTTATTATACGAAGAACGTTTTGAAGTATGCACAAACATTGAGGCGTTGTTATGTTACAAAGAATTTTGAGCGACGATGTTGTGAAAGCAAAGTTCATATCACATTAAATGTTTTGAGGAGAATATACATTTGTGAAATGGCCTCAAGCACTGTATTGTAAAAATAAGCTCCCTCAAGTTTTGTTTTTACTCTCTTGACGGATAAAATTAAGTCAAATTCATAAGAGATTGTGGCAATATTTTGATAGGCGCAGTACAAGCAAGTAGAAATTTTCATACTAGAAATGCTTGATTACAAAATCAGACTGTTATCTATTTGACAGTATTAATATTTAGTGACTGGATGACGGCAATTGGCTTGTCCCCTTTCTCCAGTGGGATTGAAACTATGTTTGGCAAAATGTGGCCGGTCTTTGCCTACCCCTTCGGGGATATAGGAGTGAGTGTGTGTATGTGTGATTATATATGTATTTATTAAGAATTTCACATTTTAAGCGACACCAACAATTCTTTTGCGTCAGGGGTTGTGTCAGTATGCTTATTGCATATGGCACAATTAATTGTGTAAGTCGTATATTTAAATGCATAATATTTTATAAAATACAAGTAATAAATAGTTTTCCAAATAATCGTAATATAACTTATATACATATAATTGACATGAGTAATTTAAATTTGAAAAGTATTATTTTATAAATTGTGTACTAATTATTTATGAATAACGAGTGTCGTAAAAAGCGACTAAGAGATCGGACTGTTATCTATCAGACGGTATATTTACAGTCTTACGGTGCCCGGGTGACGGTAATAGGCTTCTATTATGTAGGTGGTACTAAATTATATGCGTAAAAGATTTATTTTGCCTTCCCCTCCAGATACATACATATATAGGCGGTGTACATGTGTGAAAATATGTATGTGTACATAGTTCACTTTAAAAAAGTTCACAACCTTCAATGCGTCTATCATAAAATTTAAGACTGATATGGTTTTCTCATCTCTCAAACTCTCGTGTAACTTTCCTTGAAGTACATCCTTTCCAATAAAAAGAAGAATCATCGATATCGGTTGACCTGATTGCATGTGCGCGACAAATGGACGAATAACTCATCGTCCATTTGTCGCGCACATGCTTAATGAAACTTTAAGACTTATATGGTTTTCTCACTGATACCATTTTCAGAACTGGGCCAAATTAAAGTGGGACCACACGGGAAGCACCAGCTTTCAAATTAAAAAAAAAATGGTAGAAATCGGTTCACGCAGTTGGAAGTTCTGAGTCAACAAACATAAAAAAAAATAGTCAAATTGAGAACCTCCTCCTTTTTGAAGTCTTTTTGAATTTGTCGAAGCATTTCTCTTGGTAAATGTCATCTTTAACTCCGACTCATTTACTTGTGTTCGTGTTGTGTACACCATAACTGGTAAACATGTAGAGGATATCATTTATGTAACTTCTTCATGCAATGTGAAATAGCAATTCAAGTTAATTTAAATAACAATGAGGTACAAATCTAATAAGATCTTATTGCAATGTTGATTCATCGGGGGTACGCCGTTTTATGGATTTTCAGGTCTTAGACGTAGTTTTTATGTCTTCTACAAAGCTACTACACAAAAAAGGTTCGAAAATTGATTCCTAGGAGAGAAACAAACCTTAGAGGGAGATGAACACCACCGCGTATGTCTTGATTTTTTTCATTCCTAAACAGGGCAAGCAAAGGGGAAAGAGGGTTGGGTCTCCCGTAAACTCACTCTCTCGGTCACACAAGCATTGTTTAACAGTTAACAGCCGGTTTCCTGTGAGGCCGTGGTAATACTCCGGTCGAGCAGGCCCACTCGTGCCCAAGCATGGCTTTACCGCGTTATATTATAAAAGAAAGAATTTAAGAAAAAGAAATACAAAAATACATACATGTATACAAGATACATAAATAGGTTTATTATAGTGTTTTTAGATTCAGTCGGGTCTTTTTAATCGTTTAAGAGAGGTATTACAGTTTCTATCAATCGCTCGGTGTATTCACCTACCTAATGTTCAATATTGGTTAAACACGCTATTAGGGATTATTTGTTTAAATTCATTTAAATTTATATATATGTTTAGATTCATTTAAATAAAATAAGTATGATATCACATATAAACATAAATTACGCACGCACCAAACACGTGTTGCGTTAAATTACGCGTCAGATTCAGGTGAAATATGCCTTTAGATTATACAGGAATATTATCTTCTTAAGGAAACGCGTACATTCTGTTATACATACAATCTGCGTGTTAGAAAAGATGACTTATGTTTGTTCTCATTTGGTGGGTCAGTAGGTAGTTGGATTTTCTCATATAACACTCGATTTGTGTTTGTAATTATAATATTTAAATGGTAAAAGCAAATTACAAAATAGCAGATACTAAAAATAATTATTGTGTTAAATATATTCAGTGGCATATCTGTCCTAAAAAAATCGCACAATTTAAATTATTTTATTTAACTTATATTAAGAGTAAAAATCATCGTATAGCATTTCATTCGGCTGCTTAAATATTATCGATATTGACACAATTTAATGTTATTTGTGTCCGTTGATTGAATGTTTGTCTTTACAAACATTCAATCAACGGACACAAATCCACAGCCACACAGGAATTATTCGGAGTTGTCTGTAAAAATATTCGGACACAATCATACGATTGTGTTTAAGAGTCATAAAAAAAACAGTCTACGAGAACCTCCTCCTTTTTGAAGTCGGTTGAAAATAAATATACATACACTTAAATCTGTAACTGTTAACGTGTAAAAAACACCTAACTAACGTAGTAGGGGGCCTATTGCCGTCAATGGGGCACGCTCTATTCTTCTCATCCGAAAACCACACGGCAATTCCAAAAACTTAAAAAAAATAAAATACATACAATACACATAATTTGACTTCACAGATGGCGTAGCAGTTTGAGTGATCACCTCGCCACTACACTGCCGCGCCGAGTGTTGTGGGTTCGATCCCCGCACGGGACAACACTTTGTGTAATCCTCAAATTGTTGGTCTGAGTCTGGGTGTTCCTTGTGTCCGTTGTTTGAATGTTTGTAAAGTCCCCCGCGACACAGGAATTAATTCAGCACGGAAGTTATCGTATATTTTTTTTTTTAACAATTACCTCTCATTTACGTAAAGGCAATATTGAGTTGAGAATTGACTTTTCAGTATATTGTCAAAGGAAGGAAAGGTACTTTGCTTATACAGATGGATAGGTGAGTATAAAGCAACAGCTCAAGCAAGTCAGGGTCGCATATCTGTAACTCGAAATGACTGATGCCGGGAAGTCCAAGCCCTCTAACTATGGTTATTTATTATTTATTTTATTTCTATATATTATAATCACAGTCGGATAAACATGCTTAAGCACGAATGGGTCAGACACGAGGGAATGATTAAGAAAAAGAGAACAAGGCTCAGAAACTCACGTATTTACACTTCCATAAGACAATACAATGTACAGAAGTATTACACATACATATAAGAGCTATGTTTATATGAATGTGACTACTAATTGTAGGTGGTTACCGCAGTGAGATTTAAATTATACTTTATTTTATCGAAGCAAGAGTCTATATTTAATCAAAAGAATTAGTAGATTGCTCTTCTGTACTTGTATATGTGTTTTGTTTTTTATGGCTTAGGGCGAGAAGGTGGGTCATATGATAATATGAAAGCCGCCACCCACGGTCACTATTAACTCAGGAGTTGTAAAGGTGCCGCCAGTTGTGTTAAGTGTATAAGGGGGAGGGGCAAGAGTAGGTAAATACAACGCAAGCACTTTTATAATTGGTTTTCGGTGAGGCCGTGTTAATCTGGTTGAGCCGGCCCATTCGTGACTAAGCATGGCTCACATACGGTTGTGGCATCTTTTTCTTAATTTTGTTTTTATTTTATTATCAAATCCTTGAGACCTTTTATTTAATTTTGATGTGTTAGAACTATAAGTTTTATTTAATTATATAAACTTTAAATGAGCTTTATAGTGTAATAAGTATGTCATAAATTTTGTAAAATGTTAAAAATAATAGTACAAATTAGTATTGAGCCTTTTATATTTATACATCGTTATTGCGGCAACATTTGTTTTAGTTTGCTTTTTAAATATAATTATTTTTAATATAGTATTTTACAAATGTTTTGGAATGGTTTTTACAATAACTTAGAATAATTAGTAGCTTTTATGTTTACTTAAGAGAAATAGCAAGATGGCGTGGCATTCGGGTTCGAAACGATGAAGTGTGCATCATTGGTCACTGAAATATACTATTCTTCAAGTATTCATGACTTTCAACATAACATTCCTGAGTTTTAACAGCATGACTTTCAACATCATATTCCTGAGTTGTAACAGATGGTTTTGACGGAGAATTGTTATACGCAGCAGATTACTTTTGCCTGTACCCTTAATACTAAAATCTTTTCAACTTCTTTTATGAATAACGATATAGCGAATCGCCATTTTCCTCACTAATTTATCATCGGAAAGTTTTATGTAAGCTTTACCTTAAACTCGCAGAAATGTCGTTCTAGCATGTCTTATATACGACTATGTCTCGTTCTTGGAGACAGCGTTATTATATTTTTTATTTATTTTCTTTCTAAGGTACGAAATCTGACAACAGAATAATCATTTTTTTTAATTAAAATGAGACAGCTGTACACAACACTAATGAGTTACATGTTTCGTTTATTACTATTGGAAGAAATGATAATAATTATATTCACTAGACACTAGACTAGAAACATACACCTATAATAACAAATATTAACAAACAATTTCAATGTCTTTATATAAAGCTTTCTTGTAACTATACAATTTTCCATAGAATCTATATAATTGAAAGCATATACAAAGATATTGCTTATATGTACATTCTGACTAGTTGACTGTTCTGGGATATATTGAAGCGGCTGTAGCGTAATGGCTAAAGCGTTGGGCTTGCGATCATGTGGTTGATGGTTCCATCCCAACTCAGTGCAGCTTAGTTGGGGGGGGTTAACAAAAATTATAGTAATAATGCGACCCACGTTGCATAAAAAGTTGATAGATTATAATTTGCTATTAGAATTTTTATTCGTTGTGGGTTTAGAAAATAGCAGAATAAATACATACAAACATACGATCACGCTTGTATTCTCGTAAGAGGCAGGCAGAGTTTTCGCTTAGTCGCCTATCAAAGTGATCTTATACCTGACAAATTGTATACAAAATAATTGATATCATTATAATCGTTCGACTAACGTATGTATTAAAATTTTTGTGAGGTTTCTGGAGCACCATTCCATCTCTCCTCTTTCCCACCTCTCGTCCCCCGTCCCTCATCACCCTCAAAGGCTTACACACTTACGAAACTTTTGTTACAGGTATCTTTGGATCACTTACCATCAGATGACCCGTCTGTTCTTCTATACCCCCATAGAAAAGGCGTAAAACACAGTTTTCACATTATTCATATTAAAAGCAAATGGTTTAGACCTACTGACAAAATTGATAGTAGAGTCACACAATAATGGGTAGTTTAATGCAAGATAGAACTAAAGACAAGAAGAAAAGTTAATTTAGTTGTAACGTCAAAGTATAAAACGAGGTACATTATACAAATAAACATTATGATAATACGAAAACGATTAACCATGATTGATCGCTTTTCATATATGCACGTATAACAATTTCCACTACAACACTGTGGTATCACATTATGGAACACCACGGTGACAGACAGTTATTATGATCTCAATGATATTGACAATCCACTCGTGCTTTAATCGTTGATACTTAAATCTTTCGTTTAATATATCAAAGCAATATCTATGTTATATATTTTTTTATTTATAAAAAGACAACTCCCGCATTAGGATTAATTCCTGTGTCACGGGGGACTTTACAAACATTCAAACAACGGACACAAAGAACACCCAGACTCAGAACAACAATTTGAGGATTACACAAAGTATTTTCCCGTGCGGGGATCGAACCCACAACACGAGGCGAGTGGCGAGGTGACCACTTAAACCGCTACGCCATTTCTGCAGTCGCAGTATTGATATTCGGAAGATATCTCTATGGCTATTACGAGAGTTATATTTATTTTAGATAGTAATTTTTAGAAGACCCGGTCTACCTTTAATCTGTGCATACTTATGCAACACTGCAATGTCCTTTACTTTCTATTACGTTCCTTATTTACTCTCAATTTCCGTGTTGATAGGCTTGACAAAATGATCACATACCTACTTATACTTTAGTCTCTATCTCAGGTATATAGAGGCGCCAAACACCCACTCTTAACAATCCATAATTTAGTCCCACTAGCGTAATAGGTAGCAAGTCTGATACCATCATCCGGGCATTGTATGACTGTATATATACTGTCTCATAGATAACAGTCCGATCCCTTAGTCGCCTTTTGAGACTACTACCGGATAAGGTGGTGATGTCATGTTCTACTCGTCTGAAAACCACACTTTATACGAGAATACACACAATATTTGTCGTGTAATAGACCACTGCCCAACCCATCGAGACACGAGCGTGAATGTACGTATCATGTATAGATAGTAAGCAATATAATGTTGAGAATAAAAATTGTTGAATAAAAACGTTGACATAATTTTGTAGCTCGTAAATAAAGGATATGTTAGGAAAAAAATATATTTAATATAATATACATAGTTACATACACACGTTCACGGCTGTATCCCCTGAGGGGTAGTCAGAGGTGTATAAAATATCCACATTTTGCTAATTTGGTCTCACTAACGTAATAGGGCCAGGCCTATTGAAGTCAATCGGGCACTCTATGATTGTATACATACTGTCTAAGATAGATAACAGCCCTATCCCCTAGTCACCTTTTACGACACTCAAGGGGAGAAATTGGGTGATATACTGCTCTATATGTATACTATATATATATCTGAAGTTGCAGTATAGATAAATAACCTAGATACCGACTGCAGCGCCATCAGCGACTGAGCCGATCAACATGACATTTTACATGCAAATTGTCAAGGGAGAGAGAAGCAGGATATGTTCCATCCAGATTTCGTTAACTAAAAAGTACCTTTTTTATTAAAAACTGTCAATATATAACATAGGCGTATCTATATACATGAATACCTCATTTTCTTAAAAGAAAGATAAACAAATAGGACATTTTTAATATTTAGTTAAGGACATATATAACTTTAGACGAATCTTACTTCTTACACAATTAAAAAGAATAAAGAAATATTTACATTACACTAAAACTGAAAAGAAAAACATAATAAAATAAAAATAGGGACTATTCACAAACATGAATCGTAAAATGCTTCCGCATCGTCGCCTACTGATAGCGTTCTCAGGAGGCTGGCAGTATTACCACGTTAAAAGGCTATGCTTATCCACTGTGCAAGGAAAAGGCTAGCCTTCTGGTAACGAGAAGTGTCAATGACTTGTTTAGTTAGTCCCTTATAAATGGAACAAGCACTGGGACCACATGATCCGTCTCCACCCGGTTCAAAAACATAATTACCCCTTAAACTGCTGTAAGTACGTTGTTTGAGGCTTTACGGACACAGCAGCAGCGCCAGCACACGCGCTGTATTTGGAAGATGTGATGGCGCAAGAGTGTCGACGCAAGTTGCATCGCACACCAAAGGTCTACCCATCCTCCATGGCAGTAATGACATACCATCTGGTCCCTTCCATCGTCTCCTACCAGACCAGTTAGCTCACGTACGGCCGGAACGAGATATAAAATTTAAAATATTGTGTTAAGCTATATATATGAATAATGTGTATGAGTAAATACATATGTTTTAGAAAAACTCATGAATTTATGAGACATGAATATAATAATGACCGTTTTATAATAAGGGTCAAATAAATATATTTAATTATGAAAAGGACGTGTGATTCTCGATGTAGTAGATTAGGGCTCCACCGATCAGTTCCCGTGGGCGTCGTAAACATCTGATGATCGGACTGGTATCTGCCAGTCGTTATATATATACATATATTTATTATAACCGGCCGTACTGCAATCGAAGCCTCTCGAAGCCTTACCCTGAGCCTAACTCTCACCTCCTTTTTACTCCTGTATCTAAGGTATGAATCTGTAATAGCTGTATTATTAAAATCTGTGAAAATTCGTGTCTAGAAGAAGGCGGCCACACCCTACCACGTATCAGTAGTATAGTCATATATTGACCGGATGACGGGCTCAGTTTTATTAATAAGCATGTGAGACTAAATTATGGATGAAAAGGGATATATTTATGTAACAAGAAATTAATGAATGAAAACATAAACCAGTTTATTTCATTTCCAAAACTAAGATGTGTCTTATAGAATCTCATAGTAAGGTGGTGATTTGAGGTCGCAAAATGTTATACATCGTACTCTATAATTTAGAAATAGCTGGTAATAGAGAAGAGCGTCAGCTGTCCTAGTGTTGGTGACTGGCTATGAGATATTATCAGTTATGTAAACCACTAATCTGACATATTACCCCCTTTAAAAATTTGCACAGCATATCACAGATAAAAAGGTAATAATGGATTTTTACGTCAGCTACTCAGGTAATATTGTATTAATACTATATTACATGAATTATTTTACATTACTTTGAACTTTTTTTTTGTTTAATTAAACATAAATATTATAAGCTATTCTTCCAATGGGCGTAAGACCTTCAGCTGAAGGTCTACGGAATTGAACTTGTCTCATAGACACAATGCGAGTTGATGCTCGATGCCGTTTCTAGCTTTCTCCAGACTATCGATATCACTGTTGCGATTCGCAATTATCATCCGAAATTGACGTTGCCTCCGGTACTATTTCGACGGTGGTAAGTATGGTAAGGGACGGAATTCCGACTGAGATATATTATCCTCTTCTTCAGGCAGTCGGTTAATAAGAAACAATTTATTCAGATAAATAGATAAATATTAATGTATATATCTTATTTTTCTCTTTGGAGTTGAATAGGGCCACCCCAATAGGGCTCCCTAAGTCGACTAAGGGGACTGTTATCTATCAGACAGTGTACCTATACAGAAGTCATTCCGTGGTTATGGTTTATAAAAAAAAATATACGCTTCTGCCTACCCCTACGAGGATATGGTTGTGAGTGTATTTATTTAACTAACATTCTTATACTAAGACCGAAAAGTGGATAGTTTTAATACTATTCTCTGTTATGACTATAGTCAAAATGATTATTGCCGTGTACTGCCCGAGGCCCGTTGGTATTGGATAACGAGTGCCAATATTTGTACAAGCTGATTCCGCAAATACTCAACGTTCAAACCAAACCTCGATTTGTTGTCCGTACGTGTTGTTTAAACAATGGATTGTTCTTGTTTATTTTACAAATTATTCAATACTGACATGGATTACAAATGCATTCCAATATTTATGTAAAAAAATGAAATATATTTATGTATGTATGCAAAAGGTTTGATTGATATTGTAGTATGACAAATCGATCAGCGCAAAGCGCTTAATTTTGTTTTTTAACTTTTTAATCATATTTTGAAACTGAGGAGTTAAACTTAAAACTACTTAAAAACACAAGGACACACAACACTTTTTTACAAAATATGTTTATGGAATCGTCAGATATTTATGAATTTTAGTATATACTATACTACATACTACTACATATATTACATATGTATATATATAACAAAATATTCAGTATAAAATAATAAAACCACAATTTCGCTTAAACCGACAACATTCATAATAAATTAGTTTTATGGTTTTATTAAAAGGACAACTCCCGTATTGGGAATAATTCAATACCGTCTGGGAATCGAACCTATGACCCATTCAGCAGTCAGGGTCACTACCGCTACAGAGTGAAATTTTAACCTACACCAGGAAACCACCTTCATCTATCCTACACTTGCCACAAATTTATTTGGGGGTTGTTGCTAAATAATTTAAAGAGAGTTTTGGCTAGTTTCTTTTTCGGCCGGCTGCCTTCCTGAACCCAACTCTCCTAGGGAATGTAGTCGTTCTAAGACGAGACAAAAGGAAGATATGGAGATATATAGAAGGAAAATGGTAGGAGGAGTAGGAGAGGAACTTGGGGTAAGTGATACAACACGCATGATGAAACGAACTGAGACTGCAGTAAGAACCAGGATTGGATATTCGAACGATCCTTAACTGCATAACAGGCCTGTTGGTCTAGTGGTTAGTGAACTTAACTCAACAAACTTCAATTCTCATACAGGACAACATTTTGTAGGATTCCCAAATAGTCATCCCGAGTCTGGGTGTTCTTTGTGTCCGTTCATTGCATGTTTGTAAAGTAACACAGGAATTATTCCTAATGACGAAGTTAATTAAAAAGAAAGAAAGAATGGAAACAAAGAACTTCTTGTAACTGGAGAGGCCACTAGGACAGGAACACCTAACATCTACACTAGAAAACCTTTTTCAAAATAGATTTTTAAATCCTTAACTCTTGAAGCTAAATTAACATTTATAAAACCTTTCGGTAACACCCTCCTTTGCAACGTATAATGTGACCCCAGTAATGCATCTCCAATTCTGCAAGATGACACACCCCTGCCTAATCCTTTCGGGATACAGGCGTGAGTAAATGTATAAAGAATCTAATGTACATACCTGACAGAGCGGCAGAAATACTTCTCCAATGGAATCATCTCTGGAGAACCGATCATAGTCAAACACGTGGAGGTGAAGAACCTGGAACAAACGTAGCATATTCAGATACTAGATTTTGCTGACGGCTTCATCTAACGTTTGCATGTATAATACAGTGTGGACCTCATTTATCACGATAAAGATTATATATCCTAAATATAAATCTATATATCGTGGGAGAGCCTTGCGATTGGGCCGGCTCAACCGGTGAAATACCACGGCCTTAAAGAAAACCGATTGTGAAGCAATGCTTGCATTTCATTTCACCATCTCCTCTTTGCCCGCCCTTCACACTCCGCCGCCGTCGTTGCCATCTCGGAAAAGAGGAGGAGAAAGCGGCTGTCATTTACCATCGGGTGATCCGCCTGTTTGTCTGTTTCACTATACCATAAAAAAAATAAAGTCATAAAGTACTTTTCATTAACGTAAGAGGAATTCTATTATTAATTTCAAAAAGTGGGCGTTTTAGGTGTAAGCGTTAGTATAGTATGTATGTATGTTTAATTTACAAAAACGGGACCCTATTACTGAGACTCCGCTGTCCGTCTGTCACCAGGCTGTATCTCATGAACCGTGATAGTTAGACAGTTGAAATTATCACAGATTATGTGCAAATACTAAAAAACAAAATAAAATAAATATTTATAGGGGCTCAAAAAAGGTGTTTCTTTTTCTCGTATATGCTAGATATTAATGACGGTAACCAATAGACGCTTGAAATATTCACAGAATATTTAGTTATATATAATAAATAATTAAATTAAAATAAAAAAAAATTAAGGGGGGCTCCCATACCACAAACGTGATTTTTTTGACGTTTTTATGCATAAAGGTACGGAACCTTTCGTGCGCGAGTCCGACTGGCACTTGGCCGATAAATGAGACAACAGGTGTCAATATGAAGTAAAAAAGTAAAAAAGATATTTTTAAACTCCCAGAAATAATAGTATGTAGCTCATTTTGATACATCTCAAGATAGGTTTGGGAAAAAACATTTTGGCATAAACATTCTAATTTTTTTAACTATTATATGAAACTAGAATTCTATGACTTTAAATTTAACAACATTTGAATTGAATCGGTTTAGCCGCTGGGAACTGAGTAATAGGTTAAAATAGGACGGAAACACATACAAATCAGACATAGTCAGTCGCATTTGGGTAATGAGTCTTCTGCCTACAGTATCTACGAATTAAGTGCTGATATTATTGAGATATCGTGTACCTATTGAAGACAACTCTACTATTAAAGTTAGGGAATGATAAATTAACAGATTTGAACCATCCTTTGTTCGTCATTGTTCCGGAGGATGCCTTCGGACAATTTTGTTAAGGACATAATTCAATTTTGGAGCTTCTATTCCAAATAGTAAGTCCTTTGAAACAATTAACTAATATTATTTATACAAACGTGTTAGTTTGTTAAACTTTCCCGCTTTAATGACACGCTATAATAATTAAATATTGTATTCGCATTATAACGGATAAAGAAAAGGACATACACAAAAATACACACAACGGACACAAATAACACCCAGACCCGGACCAATTAATTGTGAATCACACAAAATGTTATCCCGTGTGGTAATCCAATCTACGACCTCTGGCTCAGCCGTCAGGGTCACTAACCACTACTTTCGTATCGTCCGGGCACTGTATGAATGTATGTATCTTTAAATATATAAGATTTATTTATTTAAGCGTAATGAACTTTTTTCTTTTATTTAATATAAGGGGACAGACGAACAGACTTGATGGTAAGTGACAACCGCCGTCCATGCATACCTGCAACTCAAGAGTCGTAAGTGCGCTGAGGGGAGGGAGGGCAAAGGGGAGGGGAAGTATGAGGCTAAGGGAAAAGAGGAAAGGGGGAGTTGGTCCGAAGGAATCCTATTAATTTCGAGGAAATACAATACAAGCGTTGCTTCACAACCGGTTTTCTGTGAGGCCGTGTCATCGCACCGGTCGAGCCAGCCCATTCATGTCTAAGCATGGCTCTACCAAGAGAAAAAATTATATGCTCATAGTGTACAGAGGCGGAATTTATGCAGTGCTGAGGCATTCTCTGCAAAATAAGCTTCGAGTGGTATAGAGATAGTAGCTTAGGTGCATTTAAACGATTATTCAAACATAGAAACTATCATTAAGCCTTTCAAAATATAGATAATAAATATAGATAAATATAAATAACTTTATATACGCTCGTCAAATTAGTTTGCGCAATATGTACTTTCAGTAGTAAAAACGTACTATTATAAAAACTTATGCTCAATTGTTTTGGTAACAAACCATTAAATCCTGATTAGATAATAATGGGACTATCGCAGGATTATACTCTTTCTAATAGAAAAAGAAGTATTTGAAAATTCATACTAGAGGAGAAATCGCTTCACATATATTAAAATAATACATCAGTAAAATCTCATCATAGAACATCATACTTTCTTAAAGACTGTCAGAAATTACAAAGTAAGCGATATGTACTCGAATATAGTCTTTATACAGAATAATGTGCATATGTTATACACATATAATATAAATTTACTTACAGATACATACATAAATAAAAAAAACATAAGCAACAGCAAATACATAATTAAATAAAAATAAAAATAATTTGAATTTGTGAAAATTGAAAACGGTTCTTACAGCAAAAAAACTATTGTTTATTGTTATTAGCTACAACCGAGAACTACAATGAGAATCTATGAAGATTTTTATAAATATTACGTTTTAATTTAAGAGTTTGCCCTTCCCATTCAAAACATTCCCATTCGATTTCCCAATTATTTTACCATATTTCGTTATTTATATTTTCCTATGTTATAAGGGGCGCAAATATTGCCATCAACACCATGCATGAAAAATCAATGATACTTTTATAACATTAAATTAAATAACAAATCAGTTAGTTCAAAAAATCAACCCAAGAACTCACGATGGCACGTAAATTTAAGAGATAAAATAAATTAATTTAGTCAAATGCCAAATTTATTTTTTAATTTACATAATTTATTGAGCCCTATGCCAACATTACAATATCTTAGAGGTAAATGAAAATTTTTGTATCCAATCCTCGTACCATAAATTAACCAATAATCTCGAATATAAAATCTTTCCCCACAATATTCCCAACGGGAAAGTTAATGAGAAAATTTAGGTATATTACTATACCGTTAAGGGAATTACCGTTCTCAGATTCCGAATCTCGGAATAATCTGCTCTTTAAACAAATAAATTACAATTCTGTGTGTCTTTAATTGTTTTAGTTGTGTAAATGAGGTCTTAATCACGATAATATTTATGCAGCGGCATAATTAAAAGTTATATGAAACATGATATGATATTTAGAGACACAGCTACTGGTGATTTTAATCAGCCATTAATAATCTTGCAAATGGTAGCTGGAATCCAGTTGTTGCAGAAGACGGAGAACTAGGTTCCATGGTAAAAATTGGTAAAGGCCTAACAGACACTATTGTCGTAATCGTGAATTTATTTATTTATTTTCTCAGGCATTCTCTCCCAGTCAACCAGGGTGTGGCAAAAATAAATGGTAGTAGGTACAAATAGGTGAGAGAGGTACCAGTTTAATTATTATAAAATATGACATAATTATACACATATATTACTTTCATACATCTTATACTAATATATACCTATATACATATATATAAATAAATACAAACTTATATACCTACATACAACGCATATAATAAACACTATAAAAGTCTGTTAAATATGTACTAACGGTGAGAAATTTCTGCCAACTGATTGTATAGGAGGAGGAAAAGTAAAGCGGTTAGTAGACATCCTGATTTCGAGTGGTAGTGCATTTTAGAGTAGGACTGATTGGACATAGAAGGAAGAGTTAACAAAGTCAGAATTATGACTGGGACATAAGAGAAGATTGTTGTGAGTGGAACGTAGATTTCTATCGTGATTTGACGATAGAAACCGAATGTAGGGAACCAAATAAGATGGTGGAGACGGAGAGTTAAGAAAAGAGAAGAGGGAAGTTAATGCACGTAGATTTCAACTCGGAGCCATTTTAACTCGGAGCGTAAAGCAGACACGTGGTCATACTTGTGAAGATTGAAAATAAATCGAATGCAGTTATTAATCTAGTTTAATCTAGTTGTAGTTGTAGTAGTATTAGTCTAGTTTGTTGAGAAGGTCTGCATTCAGGTGAAAATAGCACACATCACTAAGGGAATAACAAGGGATTGCACCAGGATAGTTTTGGTCTTAGTGGGAAGGAAATATTTGAAACGGTATAAATTTCGGAGACTCCTAGTAACTTTCTGGCTTACACGAGTTACTTGGGCTCGCAAATCAAGCGTTGTCAATATGCAACCCCAGATCTTTAACTACCGAGTTCAAGGGTATGACTGAGCCATTGAGAACAATAGGTGAGATGGAGGTGGTATCAATCCTACACATAATGCGTTTGCTGCCTATAACGATCGCCTGGCATTTGGTGGGGTTTACGGATAAACCAAACCTCTTTGACCAACATTTCATGAATTCTAAGTCATTGTTGATTTTATCAATCGCTGGCATGTGTGTAAAGCTGCAAGTCGTCAGCGTACAGGTGATACGCACACTGAAGGTCTAGAGTAATGAGATTAATATACATTGAAAACAATAGTGGAGATAGAATACCGCCTTGAGGGACGCCAGTGTAAAGATCACACCAATCTGATGACCTGTCATCAACGCGTATGCACTGTTGTCGTCCCTGAAGATAAGTGGAGAACCATTCCAGAGCTTCTGAGGAGATCATCAAGTGTTTTAGGATGGACAGCAGGACTTCGTGACTGACGGTATTGAAGGCATTTGAAAAGTCAATCAAAACTAAAACAGTGACCTTGGTGCCTTCCATGCCCTCCCTAATATCGCCAGTTACTTTAAGGAGTGCAGAAGTAGTGCTGTGACCGGGTCTGAAGCCCAACTGTAGAGGGCTTAGGAGGTTGTGTTTGAAGACAAACTGTGAGAGCTGTTTATGTACACAGGCTTCCAGGACTTTGGATAAAAAGGGAAGAATATAAATAGGTCTGTAATGCTCTAGAAGAGATGGGTTTTAGGCAAAGGGATAATATAAACTTTACGCCAGACAGAAGGGAAGGTTCCAGAGTCGAGAGAAAAGTTAATGATGTAAGCTATGACTTCAAGGACATGATCCAGGATAGTGACTATCATCCTTCGGCTAATGTCATCACAGCCCATGGCATTGGAACGGATGGATAGGATAATCTTTTTGATGTCCTCAGAAGCAACTGGCGAAATATTGAAGTAGTCAATATTGGGTCTGGTAAGACCAGCAATATGGTCCAGGGTCCAACATTTGGTTTGACTATCAAGTTGAGTTGTAGATGAGAAGGGATGATTGATATCATTCAAACCAACTGTCGTCTGAAACTCAGTGCGCTGTGTTCTGCCAATACCCAACGTGTTAAGAAACTTCCAGATACTAGAAGGAGATGAAGCCTCTATATTTTGTAGAATATGTCGGCGTTTTGCATTGCGTATCACCTGGTTACACTGATTCCTGGCAGTCTTATAGATATCCCATTTGTCCTCACAGCGATTCTTTTTGAAGTTTATGAAAGTCCGGTCCCTGCGTCCCATCGCCATTCGTACTTCCATCATCATCCACGGAGCTGGCGCACGCTTCAATTTTACCCTCTTAATAGGAAGGAGCATGGGTGTAATAAAGGTTAATTATGGTGTTATTAAAAATGCTGATTTTGTCATCCAAATTGGTAGCCTCTACGACGCTCTTCCAGTTTGGCTTAGAAGCATCCGTGCATAGCTTTTTAATATCCATACGTCCATAGCTCCGCATAGTTAAAATTTTGGGGAGAGGGTTTGGGACTTTTCAGGACGTAAGAGAGGAAAATTAGGTCATGACGGGAAAAACCAGGAGCAGGAAGCTGGCCATAGGCAGATACAAGATTGGGAGCAGAGGTAAGCATAAGGTCAAGCCAGGTGTCTTGTTGATCAATGTTATGGTGAGTAGCTTGAAGAGGTAGGACATGAAGACAGGCTGAGTGGATGGTATCAATGAGATGACGTGTTCGAAGAGAGTTAGGTGCTAGGAAATCTGTATTAAAATCGGGCATGATGTTGTGGTGCGAGTATTCCGACCCTAAAGATTCCAGAACTGTTTCCAGACTGGAGAAGAAGTTAACAACGGGAGGGCAATAGAGTGCAATAGGCTTCCGCAGTAGTAGAAGAGTTGGAGGTGGAGGAATCGAGTCTATAGAATCGAATTTATAGATGTTGATTCGAAAGATTTAGATATTCCTCATAATTTATGCTTCAATAGGATTATCTTTCTCATTGATGCAATAAGAAACCGATTTAAGCCGAAATTTTTACAAATCTCAGGTTCTGTCTACGTAATACTTTAATCGACACGAAAAACTTTTGAAGAGTTTTCTTAAAAGATTTATTACGTTTGAACAGGCAGTTTCCTTTTTCACTCTACAATTCGAAAAGTTTCTACTTTGATCGTCTTGTCTGTTTATTGAATTGATTTTAAAAGTTTAAAAAGGTAGATAGGTTTTTTAGGAGACTTAAATGGCTAAAAGTTACTATTATTATGTCCCTTTTTATTAGGTATGTATTTATGCCGATGTGAGATCATTGGTTGAATTAAAGGTTCTTCTCGACAGGCAATTTAAGTTAGCAGGTTAGATTTTGGGGAACCTTGTCTTAATTCATTACTTACTTAAGCGATAAATTATAGTTGGTCGAAGATGGGTATTTATTTTAAAGGAACCGAGAAATGAAAAACTTCAAAAGTCAAAAGTGTCTAGGGATCAAGTACATTCTTTAATAAAAAAATAGAATATCCAATTAATATTTACCAAATCTAGTCTTCTTCTTAAATTAAAAATTACAAATTAAACCAAATTTTTTGTCAACTTAGATATTAAGACTTACGTAATTTTTGAAGATAAATAATAATACATTATTAATATTACATTATTAATTATTTTGTTTAAGTGAAATGCTTGCCTATATTTTGTAAAATTTAAAAATTGCAGTTCTTGCAAATTGTTGGAAATAAACCTAAGCCAATGTCATCAATTATGGCAAAAAAGGGCAATTTTTTTTATTCTAATACAAAAAAAACTTTGTCTTCACCATTGACACCGCACTAATTTCGGGGAAGTGCAACGTAAGCGTTGCTTCACAATCGGTTTTCTGTGAGGCAGGGATCGCACCAGTCGAACCGGCAGATTCGTGCCTAAGCATGGTTATAGCACGATAAAATATAGGGATAGGTTATATATTATGATCAAAGTCTTTGAGTTATTTTGAGTTAGGTATGTTACAGAAAAATTATGAGAGTAGAATAAACACTATACAAATTTGATTATTACGGAGTAAAATTCGGAAGAAAGTGTTGATCGGAGATATCAACAATCTATAAATATCAACCGGATAATCGAGGGAGCTAGTGAGGTATGTAAAGAACAAGTGACGTTCTGTGTGTCTGCCCTACTTTGAAGTAATTATGGATGAAAAATATCTTACCCGACTCTGCAACTTCTGTATAGGAAAACCTTCGAAGTAGAACGTCTCATTCCATCGTGGGTTGAGAGTGCGCCTCTTGATCTTCGTCTCCAGCCGGTGTTTCTTGTCAGGCAGCAGGGTAACACGCACATAAGGGTCTGAAGTACCGCTTAGATCCTTGGCAGGGAGTTCTTTGCCCTGATGAAGAATGACCAGAATTGTATACGCGTTCATAAAATTAACCATAAAATTATATTATAATTGAAAACCCTTATCATTTCGTTTCTTGTAAGAGGTCGGGAGGTGTTACACGACCTGGGGAATCTGATTATCACTTAACCTACCAAAACTAGACTCAATAAGCCCCTGTTTAGTGTTAAGTAGCTATAAGAGAGTGAGTACTACCTTGGCAATTTATTATTAATTACTTAGATAAAGACAATAAGGAATATTAAGAAATGTATTCATACATAGAAAAATATAGAGGATCATTAGCACCGTAATATTTTCCATAACAATACCCCATAGTTTCATGTATGTCCGTTAATACACAAGACAAACAGTAATAATATATTTTCTATTATGTTATCACGAATCGTTCTGAAAATCATAAAAACAAATATTGTATGAAAAATCTTTGATGTGTATGTAAATTCACGTGATTATTAACTATGACAGTCATATACATAAATAACTCTGACTTTATTTTATATGCTCCCCAAAAAAGGAGTGTTATGTTTGTTTTCAAACGCTTGAATGAAGCACAGAAAAACAGATAAAGATATTTCTATAAGATATTTGTATGTTATTATAGCATATTGCATACATACACCCGTGCCTATATTCTGAAAGGGTAGACAGGGCGTCTCAAACATGTTTTGCCAACCATAGCGTGGTCCCACTTAGTACGAAATATAATTCCAAAATGAAATTGATTATTAGTAGAATAGGGCCGCCCCATCACTTGTCGTGGGCATCGTAAAGGGTGAATAAGGGATCGGACTGTCATCTATCAGACAATATATGTATATACAGTCAGTGCCCAGTTGACAGCAATAGGCTTGAAACCTATTACCTAAGTCTGACTAACTGATTGCTTACTCTTTAAGTCCGCTAGTGATGTATGTTTTTATCAAGGATTCAGAAACTCCAATACAAAAAGATTCATTCTAATCTGACTGATAGTTCAGGAGATTAGCGCAAACAAGCACAAATGTCTTAATCTTCGTACTTCGTACAGATACCTGTATACGAAGTTGTAAATTGTATAAAATAGTTTAGTAATTTTAAACTAATATCGTAAGCCGGTTTTAGGATAAATTGCTTACAGTTAAGTTGAAAAAGTTTCGAACCCGGAGTGAAACTTTAAGGTTTAGTAAATAGGTATTTTAGTTACAAACATAATCTTATTATCAGATAACCATTTATAATATACACAGATATATACAAATTTAACGTTCTTTATATTAGTTATACACTGCAGTGTATAATTAATATACTATTATTTACTATGGTGGTGTACTATTTATTGTACACTGCAGTGTATAATTAATATACTATTATTTACTATGTTGGTGTACTATTTATTATACACTGCAGTGTATAATTAATATACTATTATTTACTATGGTGGTGTACTATTTATTATACACTGCAGTGTATAATTAATATACTATTATTTACTATGGTGGTGTACTATTTATTATACACTGCAGTGTATAATTAATATACTATTATTTACTATGGTGGTGTACTATTTATTATACACTGCAGTGTATAATTAATAAAAATATAATAGTACACTGCAACTCCTCATGTCATCCTTAATATTTCTCTCCCTCCAATGGTTGCCTGTAAGAGATCGCAAATAGCGATAAGGCCGCCAATTGTACGTTTGTTTTACTAGCTTCTTCTTTTTTATTTTGATGTAATATATAGAGTATATCTATCTATGTATATACATATGTATCATATTCCATTTAGGTTTGTTATAACAGTATCTCAATTATCAGCTCTATTTACAGTATTTCATCGAAGTAGAATAGGTTAACCCTGTCTCTTCCTGATGGTAAAAGGCGACTAGAGAATTGGACCGTTATCAATCATAGAGTATACAGTATATACAGTACCCAGTTGAAGATAATAGGCTTGCCCCCATTATGTTATAGTAAGTTATGGTTCGCAATATGTTTGTTTTATTTTTTTTTTTTTTTGTTTTTTTACCTTTTGCTTTCCATCAGGCAAAGTGGAGTCACTATGGTAGGCTAATATATAAAAAAAAAAAAAAAAAAATGTGGGCGTTTGGATCGGCTCTGTCTACCCGTAGGGATGTCGTCGTCGATTCGTGAGTGTATGTATGAATGATATATGTTCCTTTTTATTTTTTCATAGCGAAAAATTACAGCAGTGTCACGCGGTTTGTTAATACAGATGGCAGTTTAATATATTATATACAGGTTTTTAGAGGCACTTGTAATCAAATGAGAGCTTTATGTATATACGACTGACGACTGATTGTTGTTAAAGCTTAAAAATAAGGTCTTTGTAAAATTCTTTTTACAGTGTACCTGAACAGAATATACTTGTCGATTTTAATAATTTTCTTTCTAGGTATATCATTTCAGAGAAATCAGATGTATCACAAACATTCTTACTTTAGATACCCACAGTTGCTTTCATGTCAGTCTCTTACGAAATATTAGCTTAATGAAACATTCTAAAAGTCAAATGTCAGTTTCAAAATAAGTCTCAAAAAATCACAATATTTCCTTAAACTGTTTACAATCTAGATCTACATAAGAGAATACAATATGATCACGCATTTCTGAAACGGACGATACAGAGTGTGGCTGAAAATACAACACTTATTTTAACACACAGCTCTAGCATACAGTTGCAAAACGTTAGCTTTTATAGATTTTCTCAATTGTGAATTGAATAACCAAAAAATACGTAATATTTAAATTTACTTTATACATTCCACCTTTTTTTTATATGGAAACCCCCACTGGTCATTATATCACCGGAGCTGGTGAAGGTGAAGTGATATGTCAGACTCGAACCGACTAAAACCACATGGTGTTCTGTCACAAATGGGTCTATTACAAGGTACCTGGGTATACCCCAGGAGGCAAGAACCTTACACATTCCACCAGCACTTATGAGAAACGAAGGTGATAATACCTGGATTTAATACAGTCATAACTTTTAGATGCGTTTCTTTTTTTTTTAATTGCTTGCATTTTAAATATCATCAGCTCTTCTTTGGACTTTCGACTGCGTTTATGGATGATATACATATATATAATTCCAAAATAAATACTGTATACATAACAAAAAAAAAAGGTTGTCTATTTTCAAAGATCAGTGTATAATATATATAATAAATAAAAAAACTCTTTAGTTTTAATCATATTGCTAGTGGATTTGATTCCAACACAGGACAAAAAAAAAATGTAATCCACAAATGAGTTTGTGTTCTTTGTGTCCGATATGATCACTAATTGTTGACATAGTCATAATTATCATAGCAACAGAAATAATATACAAATTTATAGCAAAGCTGGTTTTATCATCAATAATTATCATAATCATAATTATTAAGCCTATCGCAGTCTACAGCTGGACAAACCTGGAAACCTAATGGATTTTTTTTATATTAGCCTACCATAGCTGCTATAATTATATATTGTTTAACACACGAATATATATACCAAAACCATAATCGAATCCCACTACGTAATAGGGGGCAAGACTATTATCGTTATCTGGACACTATGTGATTGTATATACACAGTCTGATAGATAACAGTTCGATTGTCTAGTCACCTAGGTAGAGTTGGGGTGGCTTATCTTACTCCGCCGAGATCTTCGTGGCTTTAACAATACATACCTGGATAATCCTCAAAATCAAAGTAGTATTCTGGAAGTCATATTCCAAAGAGAAGTGGATCTGGCCGACGTTTTCCGACGGCTCTGAGTTGTCAATGTACATGTCCACCAGCGATATCGACCGGTTCTGAAGGAACGCCATCTGTTAGCGAAACACAGTACTTAAAGCATTTGGGATAATTAGCGCCGTTTCGAAGCGGATTTGTGGACAAAAGTTTTGGTAAAGTGTTATGTTACATCATTTGTTTTTAATAAATTAAATAAGTTTCATAAAGAACTTAAATATAAACAAAAAAAAAAGAAACTATTCTGGTTAACCCCTCCAGCTAAGCTAAATGCTTGTTTGGTGTGAATTCACGATGGCAGTGCACTGGGTGGGGTTCTAACCCACAACAACTAGATCTAAACATATATACATATATAAACATTGTATGTATTGTAATTTTTTGGTACATCAATATTATATTTGTTTATAAATATGTATATAAAATAATAAAAAAACCATAGACTGTTTTATAAAGTAGATCAAATTCATTATTTTTTACCAAAACTTTGTCCGCTGTGAAATGTCGTGCAGTAAATTTTAGTTTTTCTGCAAATTGTTTGTAATTGCAGTAGTTTTTATAATTATGTATACAAAAGTATGATTTTTAAGTTTATCTGCAGGGTCAGCTTCCTTCGTAGGGTGTTCCCGGGTCCAATTGTGACGGAGGTGCTCCGTCACAATTAGGTCGGTTTGATTCGGCCACACCACTTCCCCATGAACGGTGAACCACACGAAAACGAAAATATTTAATAAATTTAATACTTTTTAATATAATGTCTTAGTAAATCATACTTTTATAGTAAAACAATGACAACCACACCACAGAAAACAAACAAAAGGTCTTCTATACATGCAATGGTTCTAAGGTTTGGGAAAATACACAATTATGTAAGTCTGTAGACCTTAATATAAACTGTTAATTTAAGTTATTGCAAAATATATTCTATTAGTATTAAGAACACAGGCGAATTTCAAATGTCATGTCTGGCTTCGAAACGGATTATTTGGCAATTTTAAATATGTTGTCACTTATTAAATGCTAATTATTATGTTATCTAAAGCTAGGCTAAAATTCTAGATCTACAAAGATAATTTTTAATAAAATAGTTATTAGACTAAAGAAAAAATGATTTTCAAAACTATTGCGTTGTACTATTTTTTTAACATAATTTATTTTTAAATATAATGTGAGATTTGCATACAATACTTCTTAATTTAAAAAATATATATTATTATAGTTGCAAGAATATATACATATATAAATAAATATTATATTAGTATATTTTTTTTTATTTCGTCCCCTTTTTTATTATTTATTATTATTTAGTATTACAAAAACATAAAATATATGGATAAAACTTACTAGTAAATTACAGAAACTAAATGCGTTGTAAAAAGAATTAAAGTGTGAGAAATATTTAAATAGACCATAAATGATCATTATTACAAGAATTTATAAAAAAATAATAAAACATGGGACGAAATAATGTATTTGATACTGAATGGAACATAAAATGAGAAACAAACTTTATTACTAAATCTCACAAAATATTTATATGTTGGGTTAATATTTAATTTTTAGTGGTAAGCTGGACTATTCCTACACTACATTAGCTATATCTAAATTAATTACTTGTCGTGAAAAAACGTGAGTTTTATTTGCATTTTAATTAATTCAATGTGATTTTTGTGGAATAAACTAACACTACTCCAGGTTCTCGTGTGGAATTTTGCAAGTGACTTATTATTTATATCATAAAGTATTATTTAAAGCTGTTTTAATTTGCACTGCTGCTATTAATAAAAAGAAAAAATCCCAGGTGAAAAGAGCATTTTTTTTTGTGAATATAATAAAATATTTAAAAAGCGAATCGCAAAAGCTTTCGCCGTTATTTTTTAATCTCTATTTTTTCTTATACAACCTCTTCTACCTACCATATTTGAAGGAGAAAGCATGGAAAGAGAATTCATAGTTTAGAAAAAAACACCACAAAAAGAAAATAAAAACCAAAAGGAGCACAGTTAAAAAACAGTTAAAAAAGACAGTTCGGAAACGATTACAACTAATTTTGCAGTATGACTTTATTTTCAAATTTTTATTAATAGACACGTATATTCGTACAAAGCCTTTATGTGACTGCAGAAAGTCGTGATCTTGTGTATTGGTTTGTTTAGGATTGACGTAATTTTATTTATTTGACGTGATGTCCTAATCTACTTGAAATTTAAGTACAGGATGATCCTTTCTCACAATTCTCCTTTCTCTCAATTCTCCTTAAATAACTAAAGAAATATGATAAGTATAAGAAATACACATAAATTATTTAAAGAGTAAGATTATTGAAGTGTTAGGTGGTAGATAGAATTGGCGGCCTTATCGCAATATGGCGTCTCTATAAAGTTAAATATTTTTTATACGACGGCGATATAATTTTATGGGCATTGGTATAGACCCTTTAAAAATAAAGTGATGCCTGTCACCAAGACACAGTTCGTTTTTACTTTTGATAAACGAGACAGCCCCAAAAGTAATGGAGACTTGAAGGAAATACACATCTAAGGGCAAAGTAGTCAGAAGTCAAGGAAATATACATACATCGAAGTATGTGAGTTAATACTTACATATATTTTTCATGAAATACTAGCAGTAAGGTTTATATCCTAAACTAACCTAATGACACATTAATTATCTTTTAATTATGTTATTAAACTTTTAAGAAAACTCCATTACTTACTAGTCCTTGAAAAATGTGATTTGAATTAATTATTTTTTTTATTATATAGGTATACAGACGAAAAAACGGGTCAATTGATAGTAAGTGACAACCGCCGTCCATGGTCCATCTGCATCTCAAGAGTTGTAGTGTGAGTAGTGTAAGAAGTGCGCTGCCCGCCTTTGAGGGTGATGAAAGATGGGGGATGCGGGGCAGGATCAGATACCTCACTTATTTCGGGGAAATACAACGCAAGCGCTGCTTTACAACCGGTTTTCTAGGAGGCTTATGTATCGCTCCGGTCAAGCCAGCCCATTAGTGCCTACGCATGGCTCTAAAAAGAATAAGTTAAAATTACAAAAGGAGACAATTTCAATGAGTAATATATATATATATATATATATATATTAATATATATATATATATATGTATATATATATATATATATATATATACATATATATTACCTGTGTGTTATTAACTAAGTCCAAAATTCAATGCTTGTATGGTGTAGTATCTTTATTTAATTACGGGTGCAATATTTTTTAGCGTGTTGAAATATTTCATTACGCTTCTAAAGTGTAGTGGAAATTCGACGTATTTGTTCAGAAACGAAATTGTAGACATCAATTACAACAATTACCCTTAGCAGAGCTCTATACATAGTTATGAAAGCACCAGGGTTGCCACTATGAATAATGAATATTTTATTGAAATTTTAATAACGTGCAGCAAGTGAGGTGCTGTATAACACCGGCACACAAAAAAAAATATCTATACTCCGGGCGCCACCTATCTACGGGCATGTTTTTCGACCCGCTGAATACGATTTTCAAGTCAGTTTAGGCCGTCCAGCCAAATGAAGTCTGCACATCGAAGAAGTTAAAATCCCAACACGATGGCCAATTTTTACTAAATAAATTAAAAGGTGGAAGAATAGGTATCCACGTCGTAGATCATTTGACAATGAAACAGTACAATACCCTCGAAAAACTGTTAGAAAAACCCATTTTTGTACATGCTTGGATCTTAATCTTGTATTTTGTTAATAAAAAATGTAAGAAATTTATTTATTTGTGTTTAAAAGATTTTTTTTTCCATTTTTTCAGCAGCAATTTTCTGCTATTTTATCGATTTTTTTGCAATTTTATGAATGTTTAAGAGGACTATGGGTCAAATTTATTGCAGAATCAGATTAAGCAGATTAAATTACATGAAAATCTGCGTCAATCCGGGTCCACAAATTTTTTGTACCAAGATAAATTTCCAATTTTCTTCGATTTTTGCAATTTTTGATGATTTTATACATTTTTTTTAGATTTAAAGCGGTTTATGATTAAAGTACGATCGAAATTAGTATTGAACAGATCAAAATACAAAAATTATGCTTGCCTTAGATCTCAAAATTTTCGGTTTTTTTTGGGGTTTTTTGCAATTTACTCAAAATTGAAGGCTGGACGGCCTAAACTGACTTGAAATTCGTATTCAGCGGGTCGAAAAACATGCCCGTAGATAGGTGGCGCCCGGTGTACAGATAATTTTTTTTTGTAGGCCAGTGTAATTATCAAGGATTTGATGCATTCCAAATTAGGATTTTGATATGGATACGGTTAAACAGTACTCCTTTATTCACATTTACACCTTAATATATTTGCTTAGTTAACAAAATAATTAACTTAAATATTTACTTTATTGACAGCCCTGCCATTCATGCTGGCGCTAAATAAAATACGTAATTTTGGTCTAATGCGCTCGTCCTTGCTAATTTGTTCAGGCTCTGGGTTTGGCCTAAGGTTAAAGAGTAGAACGGAACATTAGCTATAAAAGCAAATAAATGTACTTAAAATTTATTTGAAAAATGACATATTAACTCCCTCTCTATCTATCTATCTATCAAATAATAATATAGTATTTGTTGCATTATACGACTCTACAGTATGCATAGTGTACAGAGAAAGCTTTCTATTACAAAGTTGTGTAAGAAGAATTGTTATGTTTTCGAGGGTATGTACGAGAATGTTTGTATGATGTTCTTCTGTCAGGCACTAGAACTGAGACGGGTTAATGAACTTGCCTTAATATTGATTCGTCTTAATATGGAGAGCGAGAAAAAAGACCCGTAAATAAAACAGTCGGATTTTATTTTACTTTATTGTACATGTACATAAACTCTACATAGGTGTGTGTGTGTGTGGGGATATTTTGTTAAGAACTTGTGCACCTGAATGATATTTTTAAATACAATTGCTATAGCGAAAACCTGTCCGACGTTAGTATACAGTATGTTTCAGAAATGTGTGGTCAATTTTTGGATGTGTAGAGCCGATATATTATTAAATAAGCTTAAAAATGTATTTTTTTTATTTTATTTTATAATACACCCCTGTATTTTTTTATAATATAGGGGGACAGACGAACAGACGGGTCACTTGATGGTAAGTGACAAGGGTCGTCCATGGACACCTGCAACTCAAGAGTGAGTATGAGGAATAGGGGAATGCGGGAAGGGAAAGAGGAGCATGGAGGGAAGGAAAAAGAGGAGAGAGGAAGTTGGGCCTCCAGAACCCTTACTAATTTCGGGGAAATGCAAAACAAGTAATGCTTCATAAGTTTTTTCTGAGGCCGTGGTATCGCACCGGTCGAGTCGGCAAATTCGTGCCTAAGCATGGCTCTACAACGATAAATGCATAATTATTTTTTTTGTTTTTTTTTTTCGATTATTGTGGATCTAACAGTCTCCTGATAACGTACTATGATTTTTCAAAAAACATAATTACATCCGTGCATGCCACTAACATCCCTGATATTAAAAATAACTATATGTTATAGTTATGTTAAATAATACTAACTATAGTTTCAGTCATATCAGCTCTCCCCTTTACAAGTTGTAAGTTTTATAGTTTTTTTTTTTTATACTATAGGGGGACAGACGAACAGACGGGTCACCTGATGGTAAGTGACACCGCCGTCCATGGACACTTGCAACTCAAGAGTCGCAAGTGTTCATGGCGCTGCCCGCCTTTGAGGGTGATGAGGGATGGGGGGTGCAGGGAGCGGAAAGAAGAGATGGATAAAGGAGAAAGGAGATGAGGAGGAAAAGGGGGGAGGGGGAATTGGGCCTCCGGAAACCTCACTCAATTCGGGGAAATGCAACGCAACCGTTACTTCACAACCGGTTTTCTGTGAGGCCGTGGTATCGCACCGGTCGAGCCGGCACATTCGTGCCTAAGCATGGCTCTACCACTGAAAAAAGATAATTTATTTGGTTCAATTTTCAGTTTCAAAGTAGGATTTCTATTCTTTTTCTATTAAAAACCCCAATTTTTACTAACATTATTCACGTTGTGAACTAAATGACCTTTAAATATGATCACACCTTTCAGAAACATACTGTATATGGTATTAAAATATACATATATGTTTACAGCGTGTAAGTACATGAATTTTAGGTGCGGTTTCACCTAAAATTCATGTAGATATATATCACTATACATAAGTTAGTGCACCATTAAAATGTGAGACTTGAGATTTGTGATGATTTGTAGTATTTTTCACTACATATATTGTACATTTTTCACTACATACATATATACGGCTGTCGCCGAAGCGAGGGGTTCGCTCAACGATATCAAGGGTGTTATGATTGCATTGCAGTTTTTGACTAATTATGGTATTTGTTGTATTTTTTTTGTAAGTTAAGTGTCCCGTTTTTTCATTATGATATAGTTTTTTTCCAAAAAAAAGAGTTACTGATTTTCAGGAAATAAATTTAGTTTTCTGTACGCTGTTCTTTATGTATTTAGAAATTCACATATACACATCTCGTCTCGTCCGCAAACTAAACAGAGCTTGTATTATGGTAACCAGACTGTTTATCAAAACATACTTATATATTTCTGAATTCATATTACAGATTAATAACACCCAGATACAGAACAAATACTCGTGCTCATCACACAAATATTTGGCCTGGATGGGAATCGAACCCACGACCTCTGGTTTAGCAATCAGTCACTAACAACTAGACCAACGAGCCTGTGTAGATTCGAGTTCTAGCACGCCCATCCCTTAGCTGCGGTCTTACTGTGTAATGTGTCCCATGATAATATTAATATCTTCAACTTAATTATATTTCAGATAACAACACATGTGAAGTACTCAACCAAAGTTACATATACATATACTCACGCTTAAATCCCCAGGGGTAGGCAGAGTTGTATTAAACACCCACATTTTGAAAAAGGAGCCACCCTATTGCCGTCAACCGGCCACTGTATGACTGTGTCTGATAGATAACAGCCTCTTAATACCCCTAGCATCCCTTAGTCGCCTTTTACAACATCCATGAGAAAAGTATGGGTGGCCCTTTTTACTTTACCATGTATTCTAACAAATTTAATTTAAGTTACATGTTTAATATAAAGTTATAAATCTTTACAGATATATCATTTCCACCCAATTGTCTCATTGTAGTTGAGATCTCTTGCGAAGTGGACCAAAAGTTATATAGAACTTCGAAAGTCTTTCAACGCGCTAACTTCAGGAACAACTAATCAATGGCTTTGCATCAGTTAGCCCATTTACCATTACACGGGAGTCAAGAAATCAGGGAGAATTATATGCATTTTTAAACTGTTTTTTTTTTAAATGATTAAATGATTTAAACTCCGAAACTACACAGGTATGTAATTTAACGTGGATGACACCGTGGGACACAGCTAGTGTAATTAATATGACAAAGTTTACTCTTTCTCAGGATCAGTATTTTAACTGACTTAAAAAAGGCTATATTCAGTTGTATGTTAGTTACTTGGGTTCCAAATGTGACTTAAAACCAAAACACATCTACCAAATCACAGTTCAAATATATACTATTTAAAAAGACAAATCAAATGGACCTTTAAACCAAACGTTTACGCAAGAGACTCTACAATTTGCAAGAAGAGAGTTCATTTTCCATAATATTTTCACACAAAGTGTAACTATATTCAGCTTTCGAAAACATTGGTCAGAAAAAGGCAGCTAATACAATAGACGTCATGAATAATGCAATGAATATATTGACACACTACCACCCACTATATTGAAGATAATATGGTGTTTCTACATTCATAAATACACTGAAAAGCTTTCATCACATCAGCGAAGAGGTACACAGAAACGTATCAAACTTAATAGGTTTGGGAGCAAAAAAATATATTTGAAAGTGTAAAAGTGTAAAGAGCTTAGAATCCGCCATTGTGAATTTTACCCGATTGTGCAAGAAGGAAGATTAAGTTTTTTGAGTGTACAAAGCTTCTTTGACACACCGTTTAGCTTAAATTGATGGATTTCGACATGTGAGGAACACCAGGCACACAGACTTCGAAACGAATACAGGCGAAACGATAATAAAGAACGTAATATAAACAATTAGCCTAATCAGTCAAGTCGGCCTCAAGTCATGTTGACACATAATTGTGTTTTCTGCTGTTGGTAACGTAAGTGGTGGTTGGTAAGTAGTTAGTTATCCTGACTGGGTTCAATTCCCACACGGGACAAAAAATTATGGGATCCACAAATAGTCTTTCGAATCTTTGTGTTAACTCTTTTCACTGGTTGTATGTTTGTAAAGTGCCCTATGACTCATGAATCGTTACTAATGCGAGTATATTTTTTAATAAAAAAACCAGACAAGTTGGAGTCCTCGCGCACTGAGGGTTCCGTAAGCAAAATAACGTATTTAGCTTAATAAAAATTTTAACCGACTTCAGCCTTGATTCTTTTTATGATAAATTCGCATTAACTGTATTTTTCAAACCTTCATTTTAAGCTTTATAGGGTGTTAACTAATAATTTCTTCTAATTTAAACCGTCCAAATCTTAACTACAACCAATTCAATTAAAAAAATATTGAAAAAGATTGAACAAATATATCGTGTAACAATATAATGTTTACTTTCCACCTTAGAGACAACATAGACCCAATGTTGTATGTATATTCCAATGTTAACTACAAGTTGAGTACAACTTGAGTACAACCAATTTCAATTCAAATTGAATAAGTGATATCGATTTAATAATAACGGAATTAAAGCGTAATATGTTTTTTTCATTTCTTACTTTACTACCTTATCAGCTTACAAACAGAAATATTGGCTTTACATTCATACGAGACCACCGTTGACTAGGATCAATTCATTAAAAAAAAATTAATCTGTCAACTAATTGTACCGATAACGAATATATACCGATATATAATATACTCACAAAAACTCATTCTAATCCACCTTTCTGAAGCCAGTCTAGCCGTTTAATCTCTTAGGGCGTGTGATAAAGAAGCATCATACATACCTACGAGGGGTGGTTAATAAGTTCGCGGCCTAAGATGCCTCATCATCTCGTTACTGATAACACTAGTTGCCTGACTAATTGTTTGTTTAAATAACACCCTTTTTTTTTATATGGTCATTAACACTTCACAATCCAGCCCTGGAACAAGAAACTACATCATGGTTAGGGAAACTGAAAATTCCCGCAGTTTTGAGCATCGCGCAGTGATGAAATTCCTTGTTAAAAAAGGAAAATGGGCTAGAAATTTTTGAAAAAATGTCATTGGTTCTTCCGGATTCCGGACCTTCATATACGCTAGTAAATAATGGGCTCTGCTTTTTTCAAAATGGAAGAGAGAGCTGTGAAAATGATCCCCATACGGGCCACCCAGAGACTGAAGAAATGTTCAAAAAGTTAAAAAAAAATAAAACGTGGCAAGATGGCGAGCGGAATGCTAAGTGTATTTAATAATAATATTTCTGCTAAGTGTATTTAACTTAATGTGGTTTCTGATTTCTGACTAAATTTGAGATCGCAAAAAGTATTTTTTATATGATAAAACAAGAATTAACAATTTTCGGTTTATACCTTGCTTTTAGCCTAATTCCATGTTTCTAGGGTAATGGGATGTACCTTCTACGCTTTGATTTACCTACGCAATGTTGAAATTGAAAATTTAAACGATTAATGACCGTTTCTTTTGTTTTTGCGTTGACTTAGAAGCTTGACTTTGTTACTATTCAAGGAACAGCAAAGGTATTTAAGTATTTGATGTTTATTTCATTTTGATACCGCCACTCGTTCCATAGAAAAAGGGTCTAGACAGATGGACAACCGGGTGATCCTATAAGGGTGCCCTCTGAGGAACGGAAGCCATAAAAAAATACTATGTGCAGTGAGTAACCGTCCTTATCTAAGCTATTCGGCGCTGTAATTATCGAGGTATGTTCACGGTGAATACTAATTAGGGTGCTTAATTGCTCCGAGTAAAAGAGGTGCTGTAAAAAAAGATAATATATGAGGACAAAGCGAGATTAAAATGAAAAGGCTTAAGAGAAATGAAAGCATTATTTGGCTAGATGCAGTTCTGTTTAATAACTTTTGCTTACGCCTTGAGGGATACAAGCATTAGCCTATCTACTCACACGGCATGTTCTTAAGAATGAACGAAACTATAAATTCAAAGGTAAATTTTATAATAAAGTTATAACTTTTTAGAAGTAATTTAATTAATTACAATTATGATCACCCATCATGGACATAAGACATAGGATTAATCATTATCATCACGACGACGGCCTAACCCAAGAACACTAACTATCCCGGTCTTTGGGTGCCATCCATCCGATATCATCCACCTTCTTATTCTTCTTTTAATGGGACATAATTTCTGTTCCTCCCACCCTAATGTATCATATTACTTTCTAAGGAATGAAATGCCAAAAGAATGTATCCAAAGGTATTTTAATTGTTTCTGAAATGGTTGCTTTTCATAACACAAGATGAATAATTGAATCGGGTTTGATACGTGCCTAGTTTGATAAAGTGTGCTTGCTGACAAAAGTACCAACACAATAAGCCTTAAATTGTACTTTTTACCCGATTAGGTAAAAATGGAGTTAGGTTTTTCGAGAGTATGTATGTTTTTTCCTTTTTACGCCCTGAAGCCAAAATGGCTTGATGGATGTCGACTGGTGACGTGTCATTTGAATCGTAATAACACTGGTAGTAATCTTTCTTTTTTTCATAATATAGGAGGACAAACGAACAGAATGTTCACCTGTTCAAAAGAGTCGTAAGTATTTTGCCTTTGAGGTGGATTAACGAGGGGGCGATAAGGAGAGGGGAAAGTGAAGGCGAGAATGTGGTATTACTCCATACGAGCCGAGCCCATTCGTGCCTAAGCGTGGCCCTCTCTTAGTACAATCAAATTAAATGTTAGTAACATTTCAATTAATTAATTAATTCAAAAATTATAACCTAATGTGATTTTTTGAGAGTTACTTGATCACGGCAGATGAATATAGGGATACCGTGCAGCCTGTTAAGTACGTACACCATACATATATCCTTTATGCAGGGCCGTGGGTGCAGAGCAGCTCATCAGATTAAAAAAAAAAAAACGATCGTCAGAAATATTTAAGCGCGTGAGATTAAGGTAAAATGGGTTAATTACTAGCTTGGGGGTGTACAACCTGAAAATCTGACGGTTTGGGGGCAGAGTAAAGGGCAGGAGGGTTACAAAGTCACAAAGTAAAAATGTTGTCTTGTCATTCTCAAGCGCGGTTGATTGTTTTTTATTGTTAAGGTAATAATGCAAGAATAACGAATTAGATATAAGTAATAAAAATAGTCTATGAATATTAGAGAGATATATTTATTTTTAAAACATGTATTAATCAGTAAGATATTGTTAGCTGTAGATATAGTACATTTGAATATCGAATTGAATCATGAAACTTGGAGTACTTATGATTATTCTACGCATGAAAGCTAATATAAAGCGAGGTGAAACAAATATTTCAAACGGATGTATTTTACTTGTAAATTATTTTCTTAATAAGTTAGTCTAAATAATTTTAAGTGCTTTTAACGTCACATCGGTTTCGGCACACGGTTCTTTAAAAAAATATGTATTAATTTTTCCAGTCTCCAGCTTAAATAACCCCTCGAAATTAGTCAGATTTTTTTTATAAATGATAAATGATAAATGATAAATGATAAATGATCTTTATTTTGTAAATAGGTTACAACAACACTTTTACACGTCAATATATTATTTTTTTCTGTTAGTTTATGCTAGATGAGGCCGGTGTTTCCTAGCTGACTACCCTGAGAAGAAACACCGAAACAAACTCAGAGGTCAAAGTCTGTTTTAAAGTCCATACAGATGTAAAAACATATGAGAACCATGCACGCTAACGTCTGAGATGAGCTTTTGAAGAAAGCACCACGCTCATTTGAGTGGACCCGTCCACTCAAATGAGCGTGGTGTAGTTTTGATGGAACATCAAGCTAAACCTTATCTATAAAAATCCCGGGTCTTTTAAGCGGGGCGTGAAAAAGCATCTCACCAGGCCGCCATAGTGTGGGTCACCATGCTGCATTGACTACACATGCAATGAGGATGGTGACCACCACTCTTTGACTCCACCTATTGCTTTCCATCAGGCAAAGTGGAGTCACTATGGTAGGCTAATATAAAAAAAAAAAAAAAAAAAAAAAAAAAAAAAAAAAAATCTGACACGCCTGAGTATTTCAATATGGCGATTTTGTTTTCATTTTCTAAGGTTCGCTACTAACATCCGTGACTTCCGAAACTTCAGTCATTTGAATGGGAGCATTTTTAGGGTTCACTTGACATCGCGGAATAACTGACGCGCGATTTATTTTCTTCCTTTCAAGATGGCCACCCCCACCAAGAAAATCGGCAGATAATCATACCTTTGGTATCGGAGATACGTTGGGGACCATATAATTTTTATTTACATCTTTAAAAAGGGGTAGGCTCTTCCCTCACCACTGAAAGGGGAAACATACATACACACAACATTATATAACCTTTTATTTATTTATCAAACTCCAACAATTTTTATAATCAAACTACAAAATCCAATAGTTGCCAACGACGCTAGAGTAAATCTTCATTTAGTATCATAGGGTTTTCTACTATTGT
Source organism: Tyria jacobaeae (assembly GCA_947561695.1). Classification (NCBI taxonomy): domain Eukaryota; kingdom Metazoa; phylum Arthropoda; class Insecta; order Lepidoptera; family Erebidae; genus Tyria; species Tyria jacobaeae. Next base: position 1,003,519 of record OX387236.1, on the reverse strand, counting down.
CACAATTTATTATTGAAGACGGTTGATCCTTTTTTTACAGTAAATTATTACCTTAACAGCCATGCTTAGGCACTAATGGGCGGTGATAATGACCGGTGCGATACCACGGCCTCACAGGAAACCGGCTGTGAAGCAACGCTTGCAATGAATTTAAATGAAATTAGTGAGGTTTCCGGAAGCCCAACTCCTCCTCTCCTCTTTCCTCTCCCCTCATCCCGCTCTCCTCTTTCTAAACTCCTCATCCCTCTGTCTGGCTGTCTGTCCCCCTATAGTATAAAAAAACTTCGTATCTCTTATATTCTAATACCTAAGATATCAACAGTTTAGTTCCCTATTAGGTAAGTGAGTCCCACTTGTGGTTATCAAATCGTTGGCGTTTAATACGCTTCTGCTTACCTACTTAACATAGGAGAGAGTATATGTATGTATGAATATATTCAACATTATAAAGCTTTAGTTAATTCAGTGCTCCATCAGGCCGTCACTTCGAACTAATGGATATTTCATACAAAGTCCAATACATTTTGTAGAGCGCTCTTACTAAATTCCGCTGAAATGCAACTCGCTTTGGAAATAATGAAGTATCAAACACTCGAGTCAAAATTGAAATGGTTAATTTTTATTTCACTAATATTTAACAATGTTGTGTCTAGTTTTTGTTGGTTATTCGGTTGATTCTTGTCTCAGAATTGCAAAATCATCATTATCAGATCATTATCGAGTTATATCCTGTCGTTTTGCCATTTGCACTCATCCTACACTACCTCTCCCTTTTTAATCTAATGCCCCTCTGCCAACTTCTTAGGAGATACGAGCGTGAGTGTGTTGTTTAGAACTACTGAAAACCCCGCGTACGGGGCACAGATTAAATAGGAATGACATGACGTTTTGTTTAGTCTCTGCACATAACACGAATACGTTAGAAATCATTTTATTAGTTTAATTTTCGGATAAGTAGTATATTTTAAATATACACAATTATACATATGTATATACACAAAATAGTGTAATTTATATAATCTGTAATTTAGCAAGCATTGATTAAGTTGGTTATGTATACTCTATGTATGTACTCTTTCTCTCTCACTCTCTCTTACATATATATATATATATATATATATACCAATAAGATGGCTCTCTGTCCGTGACATTCACTAGGTGTTAGCATAATACCAGCGCTGCTTCTTACGAGGTAGCACTAAGCTGAGCTAACGGCCATTTTTGTCTCATACAGTGGTACTTGTTAGCACTAACGTCTGATGAATTTGTTATCCTGGCCTTGTGTGAGTACAAAATATATATATTTTCTTTCTTTCTTTCTATTTATTCTAATGATTATTCTATAAATTTGACTTTTTTTCACAAACAATTCAAATCTCCTGCGAGTCTATATCTTACAACAAAAATGTCGTACTTTCCTTTTGAAGTGATCTCCGATATCGATAACCGATTCAAAAGACTGCAGACAGTTGTCCGTTTCTGAATGAATAACTTTGTGATATTTGTTTGAGGAAAAGCAAGTTTCAAGAACTCTTTTGCATGACTTTTGTAGTATTTCTGATTTCAACATTACGTAGACTTATTTGAGATAAAAATACGATACATATGCTCACGGCTGTATTTCTGCAGGGGTAGCTAGAAGAGTATTAAATGCCCACATTATAATTAAAATTTGATGCCTTTAACTTAACACGCGGCAAGACTATTGTCACCAAAACACTTATTCGCTGCGAAGCTACAAATCACATTATGTTCACTAAATGCAGTGCAATGTAACAATGTAATATGATTATATATTATTTATTTACATTACGTTACGTAAATACTATTGAAATTAGAAATTAACATAAAATTTAATTGTTGAACAGCTCTACAGGTTGAACCATTATATGCAAAAGAACGTTGATGACAGTTTCATAACTTCTGTATTTTAAATCGTGATGATGTAGTTCTAAATCCCAAAAGATTTACTCGCTTGTTACACACTTGTGTACTTTGGTGTTGTTGTGAAAATTTTATTTACTATCTACTTTCTATCACAATTCGTTCGTTGCGTTGTAGCGGTAGTCCTGCTAGTTCATGTATACATGATTCTACTTGGAGAACGCGATTTAGTAGATATAATGATCTTACATTTAAAAGCATTAAAACATTATTTGTTGTTTACACTCCATCATGATTGGACTCAATAATCCACGCTATTAGTTACGGGAAGAAAGAGCTTTATGTCATAATCAGCAAACATGAGACACTCGGTGCTTCTAAGAACTTTAGGTAAGTAATTTATCATTATTTGGAATGAAGTAGGAATCAAAGTATGACTGTATATATACTGATCCGATAAATAGTAGCTGGATCCCTTAATTGCCGTTTAAAATACCGAAGGTAAGAAAGGGCGTGGCCTTATTTTACTGTACCGTGAACAACAAGACGCTTGGAAATAACTTGATTGATTTTATCTATACAAATATTATGTGAATCTTTAACACATTAAATACCTAGCCGCATTAGTTTTGCCTACACATTGTCAGAAGTAAAAATACACAATTCAGTATTTTGTAATAACATACTTGTGCGGTAATTGGACCGGCTCGAAGGACCACAATGTCGTGCAGTGCCTTGTTGCTACTGAATGACATACTTGCTATGTCTTGATAAATTAAAAATCCTTGATGATTTATAAAATATATATTTGATTGATACACAAGTTACCTCACAAATGACTTATTGCTAAGTGAATCCAAAATCGCATAAATGTGTAAAGTGCAGTAAATCGCTGACGCGGTAACATGTGCGGTAATTGGACCGTACAATGCTTAAATAAGAAAGAAGGAGAGTAGTTAAAAATATAAAAACTGGCAAAGGATGAATGCTAAGTACTAGATATACGCAGAAACACAGACACTTCACATGACAGGGAGCCGTGATGGCGGCGGGGGATCAGCATGACTAAAAAACATCACACACAAATACACACATACACTTGAAAAATATAAGCCTATCATAGCCTAGCCTATATAATACCTATCTGAAATGATTTAACACTGTTAAATTGTAAATCTTTCTTAAAATTAATAAATATATCTCGCTGTTGTGGGTGTTCAATTTGCATTCCCTGTCTACGGTAATACGTTGTATTCTTGGCTGTTATTGCCATTACGGTCAAATGTATTTTATGTAATACATGTAGTGTATTTATAGTCAATTCGATTCCGCACTGTCTTTTTACATATACATGAAACACATATTACATCTCAAGAAAAGCCTTATAACTTATTATTTTTATAAACACATCTAAGTTTTTGCAGTTGATCACATTATTTTGTATCACATTTTAAGTTTTTTTATTTTATTTATTAAATAAACTTTACAGCTGGATAATAGTGAATTAGTTATTAGGAAAAACACTGACTCCTTAATGATATAGCGGGTGTACAATGTCGCTTCAATCTGCCTCACAGTCCAGTGATACAAGAAAATATCAGTTCCTCAGAGTACCCCGTATGCTTGTATATATGTATATCCTATAACAAAAATCGAGCTAATCACTGGATTTTCCAAGAGGAATCAAATTTTTTTGAGTTCGGAAAGGTATTTATTGATGAATAATAAAGGCTATTTAACACATCACATCAGAAAAGTGATAAAAACGTAGGGGAAACTGGGGGCTACCGATAGTCAAACAGTTAGAGAAACAGAGACACAGAAACAGAAACTAGATACCAGTATAATATAAGTATAAAACAAATTTATGATTGTGACCAACAGCAAAAACTACACACCTATAAATATAATAACATACATATTGTATCATATCATATAAAACACATATTTTCCGGAATTAAAGTGGTCAAAAGAAACAGAGTTTTATTTTTAGGGGTTAAGGTTTAATATACTATGATATTTTATCACCATAAATAGTCTTTTATCTTTTTTCTATAGCGATCATAAAATCAATAAAAAAATCTCCCTTTAATGTAGAGATTTATTTTGATTTAATGATACGTACAATAGTAAATTACTGGTACGAGCTGTATTTAAAGATTATAAGAAACGATATACATATGTACATATATAGCGATTTGGGTTTATTGTGCAATAAATGAAGCTCTAGAAAAACTCCGCTTCTCTAATAATCGCAATAATGGAACCACTCTTTAAATAATTAAACAGATGTAACGTCAGCGTATAGACAATTAACTCTACAAACAACGTATTTATTAATTAAATGGAATTACTTGCTACGTAGTTATTTTCAAATAATTCAATCTAAGATTATTCAATCTCTATTTAAATAACAAAAAAATGTTTTTATTTATTTATAAACAATTCATAAAAGTTCTTGCAAAGAACTACAAACTTGTTTAAAAAAACATTAAAGAGTCATTTACATTAAATAATTATCGCATTAACAGTTCACTGTCTTTTACTACCGCTAATTTTTGGGAATAGTTATCATTAAATTTCCTTTGGACCATTTTTTTTTATATTAGAAAAATCAACCTCTAGTAAAAATACTTTCTGATACAACGACACTACCCATTTATTAGCAAAAATGAAAAATTGACACCTTAAAACACCAATCAGCCCACATAATATACCATATTGACTACAAAAAATATAAAAATACCCTGAAACATCAACTACCTGAATACATTCATATTAACATCAACTACGAGTAGGTATATATAAATTTAAATATCGAATATCATAAAAAAAATCCCTTTAAGTTCTACCCAAACACATTCTAATTACTCTCGAAACAGAAACTACCTGAATACATTCAGTTTAACATCAACTAAATTAAAACATCGAATACCATTCAAAATCGTTTCACATCAAATTTTCGGGTACTACCCCTTGAGTTCTAACCAAAGACATACTACTTACAGATGGGTGCGGCGGGTGGTCTTGTCCCTTGACATTTTGGAGTTGCTTGTTGTGAGCAGTTGGAGTGCGTTCTCCAGGTGCAGTGGAGGCACTCGCAACGGCTCCAGCGCTGCTGCCTGCGGGGGACTTCGCTTGAGGAGAACTTATTGAAGTAGTCCTGTAAGTATAGTATATATTCATTTACAATAAAAAATATATATGTCTTCTGTTTTTCTTTTTTAAAATATAGGGGTACAGACGAACAGACGGGTCACATATTGGTAAGTAGCAACCGCCGTCCAAGGACATCTGCAACTCAAGAATCGTAGGTGCGCTGCTGATGCGGCGATGCGGGGATGAGAAAGAAGAGAGGGATGGTGAGGGGAGAGGAAACAGGTGAGGGGAGAGTAAAGAGGAGAGGGATGGTGAGGGGAGAGGAAAGAGGTGAGCGGAGAGGAAAGAGGAGAGGGGAGAGGACAGAGGAGAGGGGAGTTGGGCCTCCGGAAACCTCACATTCCTGCCTAAGCATGGCTTTACCACCGTCAAAAAGTGTTTTTCAGTTCAGTTTGCTTTTAACACAACTAGACAATATATATACAGTCATACAGTGCCCACTTGTATATATATAATTATTTTGCTTATTTTTAAGTATTTCATAGGAAGGTTCCTATGAAATACTTAACCTTACCTTAACCTAGGTACCTGGAATAGGCTGGACGTGGAAATGTAGTTTTCCTGACCGTACAGTGCCTGAGTGACGACAATATTGGCCTGTCCCCTATTAGGTTAGTGTAATTTTTTTTTTCTTTTTTTTTTATACTACAGGGAGACAGACGAACAGACGGGTCACCTGATGATAAGTGACAACCGCTGTCCATGGACACTTGCAACTCAAGAGTCGCAAGTGCGCTGCCCGCCTTCGAGGGTGATGAGGGATAGGGGGATGCGGGGAGGGGAAAGAAGAGAGGTGGATGAGGAGCTGGGAAAGAGGAGAGGGGGGTGAGCGGATGGGGAGTTGGGCCTCCGGAAACCTCACTCATTTCGGGGAAATGCAACATTAGCGTTACTTCACAACCGGTTTTCTGTGTGGCCGTGGTATTGCACCGGTCGAACCGGCCCATTTGTGCCTAAGCATGGCTCTACCACTGTTAATGAAAAATAAATAATGTTTGTTTTTTTTTTTTGCAATGTAGGTTTTTGAGACATGTCTGCCTACCTCTTCTTGAATGTAGGCGTGAGTGTTTTTATATATGTTGCTTGTTATTGTACTATTGAAATCGTGTAGGTATACAAAAATTCATGAAGATCGATCGAGTAATTAAAGCGTGTTGCTTGACACATAAACATACTCACACTCGCATTTTTAATGTGACTTAGCCTTAACACTTTAATTAAATTAGTAGACATATTAATGGCTTAAATATTCTAATTCATTTGACCTCATTTTTGTACACACACGCTTTTTCATACACACGCCCTTCCCATAGGAGCCTATTTATGCGTTTAGCTAATGACTACGTTTATAGTATATAAAAAAAAAATAGGGTGCATATTATAAGGTTTTTATATAAATGAACCATTCGTTAGTTTTCCTTTTTTATCCGACTTCGAAAAAGGAGGAGATTTAATATTCAACTGTGTGTATATTTTATTGTGTATGTTAAGCGATTTCTCCAATTGCAGTCCAATTTTATTTTTTATTTATTTGAGACAATATACTCATGCAGTGTTCCCATAGTAACCAAATCAGGATATGAAACCACAAATAAGGTTTTTTATTGCATGTTTTGCGATTTAACGTATACATTTTAAAAATGAAGTCAATTATTAGAATAAAAACTTTCGTGACTTACATTCATATTGATTTAAATATACGGTTTTACTCTAGTGTGTATTTTTTTGATGCCTGACTAACTAACTAACTTTCAAACAAGACTAAAACAATTTTATAAGACTTACACAAACACAGATAAAAGACTGCACGGATGGTGCGGTGGTTTAAGTGGTCACCTCACCAGTACACGAGTGTGTGTTGTGGGTTCTTTTCCTATGCGGGACAACGTTTCTTGTAAACCTTAAGTTGTTTTTCAGAGTCTGGTTGTATTTTGTGTCCGTTATTTGAATAATACGCGATACAGGAATTAATCCTAGTGCGTCTTTTCAAAATAAACCTTCTTTGTGCGTCTCGCTGTATGAAAAGTTTAATGAAAGCAGAGAAAGCTTGTAATGTATATGTAAGAATAGAAACAAGCAGACTGTTGTATGTGAATGGAAGGACGTACATACATATGTCGTATGGGAAGAAGGCATATTTTTGAAATAAATTTAATATAAAATTTTATTTTTAATTTAATATATATATATACACTTTTACGACAGTAAGATCTTTAATTTACACTTTCCATTGAACATTTTCCAAGCACAACATTTTTAATAATAATTCCACACATCTCACACACGGTCGTCTGATCCTACACTAAACAGCTTGTTCTATAGTAACCAGACTGTTGATAAATATACTTATAAATTACATACAGACACATAACAAATGATCATGCTTATCATACGAATATTTGTCCCGGGTGCGAATCGAACCCACGATCTCGGCTTTGTAATCGGGATCACTAATCGCTAGACCTATAGACCAGTCTCAGTCAGACATTTTTTTTGACAATTTTTGGTGGCGGTACATTTAGAATGAAATTTAATGAAATATCTTGGGCCCGGGGATTTACAAGCGAGTTGGGGGATGTAGCAAGATGAAAGTTAAATATCCCATTAAGTCCACAATTGTACACATACTATTAAAATAAGTAGGCGGTAGTGGCGGTAACAGGTTCGCACCCCTTCAGTCCATTACCGTTATGAACCCACTCCCAACACGAGCGTTGAGGTTAGCAGGAGTTAAGAAGAATACCAACAATGCTTGACCCACATTGCTGCTATTCTTTAATAATTAAATCAATCTTTAGGTAACAATAGTATGTCCAAAATTACGGGCAAGTCTTCTTAAGACGAAATCTTCTGCTTTTGGCAAAAGATTTCTCAATTGTCCTTTTTTAGGGTTCCGTACCCCAAGGGTACAACGGAACCATATTACTAAGACTCTGCTGTCCGTCTGTACGTCTGTCACCAGGCTGAATCTCATGAACCGCGATAGTTAGACAGATGAAATTTTCACAGATGATGTATTCTGTTGCCACTTTTACAACAAATACTGAAAAACAGTGTGCTCCCATATGAAAAACGCGATTTTTTTGCACGTTTTTGCTCGATAGTGATAACAGCAACTGGTAGACGTTTGAAATGTTCTCAGAACATTTGGTCATATATTTACATTAACAATAAATAATTAAATTAAAATAAAAGAAATATTTGAGAGGGGCTCACATACAACAAATATGTTGTTTATTACCGTTTTTATAGATAATGGTACGGAACCCTTCATGCACGTGTTGGACTCGCACTTGGCCGGTTTTATTTTAATAGATCTTCGTCTTATTTTTTCGTGTATCTGTTCATAAACTTTGTTTGCTTGTACCGTTTTAACGTCTTAACCACTAAATCAGTCATAATCAAGTTCACTAAATCAGGCATAAATATTGCCAAGGGTAAAAAAAGGACCTAAGAGTCCTTAACATACTGGAAAAAGTACTCTGTAAGTAAGCGAATCTGTGGATGTAAGCTAGTAAAATACAAATAGAATTTTATAAATTCATACTGTTATATTGAAAACAAATATTGTAGTAGATATTAAAGCCATATCAATGACAGATTTAATAATGTAATTCTAAACAATCCAATAACAACTTGGTAGTCACGAGAATTGAATCCAAACTTTCAAAATAAAACCTATGTTATGATAGGTACCTTAAGATTTTACATACATACGTACATTCACGATTCACGCCGTATCCCCGTAAAGGCAGGCAGAGGCGCATTAACGCCCACATTTTGCCTATTATAATCTAGGATATTGGATATTAAAATTTTGAGTATATTGACAGGACAGAGAGAAAACCGAAGATATATCGTTTATACAGATAAATTGGGGAGTGGAAGCAACCGCTGAAGCAAGTTTAGCCTTTTTTCTTTTTTTGTTTGGAAACTCCCACGGGTCGTCACCTTACCGGGGCCGGTAAGGTGGTATGTCGGACTCGAACCGACTTAAACCACACAGTGTTCTGTCATCTGGCCGAGGTTTCAGGTATACCCTATAAAGGAAATCCCTGTGATCCCGGCAGACTTGGTCGCAAGGCGACCCACGATGGTACCTCGCGTAGCATCGCCCCCAGGCAGCGCTCATGGAGGCCGGAGATCGTTCAGCTCTCTCCGGCGCCTGGTAGGTCTTTTGCGGGATGGGAGAGTGCTAGACCTCTCCCAATCCCTTTCTGCCACCTGCTTGGCGAGCATCAAAATCACGCGCCCTCGCTAGAGACCATGGACATAACCATGGTCTACAGCGAAAGCAAGTCTAGTCTAGTCCTATAACTAGGACTAGCTGCTGCCCGGAACTACTAGCCCTCTAACTATATATTTTACTTCAAACAAAACGTACAGATGCTTCAGAAAGGCGTAGTCACATTTCAAGGTCATAAAGCGGAATCTGAAAATGATTAACAATTAAAAAATTTATAATAAAAAAACAACTTTTAATATAAAAAAAAATCCTATTTTGAATTTGACAATCCGGCCTTAAAAAAGCTCTATAGATCAAAGAGCTAATACTTTGTAAGAGAGAGAGCTAACATGACTTAAGCTATAATTACTCGTTGGCTTTATTCGGGTCTAAAGGCCGTCGTATGTTGGAATTGCTTCCTAACGTTTCGCTAGCACGCGTGGCCAGCTTCTTCAGAGGTCCTTCCATCTCCGATACTGGAAGCCAACGAGTCATCAATCGGCCGCGAAAGCCTCAACCAATTTGTAAGCTATAATTATTTAATACCAAGGTAGTTGAAAATCATTGTTCAGATAGATGATTGACAAGGAAAAGCGATTTCTAAACAAAAAAGTATTTTTATTTCAAGGTCAATCCCCTTCGGGGATAACCATATTGCTGTCACCCGGGCACTGTAGGACTGTATACATACTGTCTGATAGATAACAGACCGATCCTTTAGTCACCTTTTACGACACGTTGGGTGGCCTTATTCTATTCCACCGTGAACCAAAACACAATTTTTTCTCAAGATGTTGTTGTGTGTAAAAATGTAGTTTTATGGTTTACACCTACTTAGATAAGCAAGCCCTAAGAATGTTATCCAGAATAAACTGCATATAATTGTTCAATTTTCTATTAAATAGAATAAAAACATTTGATAATTATACATCAGCAGACGTCTTCTGAAAGCATGCTGTGTATTGAATGTTGGATGAGTATAATGATGTTTTTTTTTTTGGTAAATAACACGATATGGACACCTCGAACAAGTCGTTAGTGCCCTGCCCACCTTTGAGGGTGACGACGGGAAGGGAGGGAGATGGGGGGGGGTATGACGAGAGGAAGGGTTTGGCCTCCGATAACTTCACTCACTCGGCCAATACTAAGTAATACTACTACATTTCTAAATTTACGTTTTTATTGTAGTCGTACACATCACGCTACAACATCACACATCATATTTACATATACTTATATTCATAAGTAGTGTTATATTGTTACTTTTCCGATTTTCTGTGAGGCCGTAATATTACTCTAGTTGAACCGGCCCATTCTCGCTCCAGCACGGCTCTCATATAGTAAGAATTTAGAATTATACTTACTCAAGTTGCGCTCTGCAGACCCGACAGTACATGGAACAAAATAATAAAAGATGAGTATATATATTTCAACAACACAACTATTGCCGCACTTATAGCTGCAGAGAACATAAAAATGTCACATTCAAACAGAATTAATAGAAATTTAGGATAGATAATATTGTTTTTTAGCAATAACTTTTAATACGATTATGGTAAGTAATTGTTGAAAAGCTTTTAGTATAAGTTTATGTTGATAACACCCCTTTTTTACAATTTTTTATATGACTGCTCATAATACGTGTGTATTTCCAATGTTTATAAACATTCGTATGTTAGTTTAGATTTATTAGAACAGAATGATTGATAGAAACAGATTGGGATGTATGTGGAATTACTAAGATCCTTAGATGCTCGCAAGTCACAAAACAGTAAAAACAGTGGTAGCTGTTTATTTGACGTAGAAAACAACGTGTTTCTTGTGTCTGCCTCCGTTCTTCCTTGTCAACCAGATAAGTTATCAAGAAGAAAAGTGTATTATTGTGTACACGAGTATATCGTTTCTTCGTTTCGTTTCTATTTATTACTCACTAGGAAGTATTCCTGTGTCGTGGAGGACTTTATAAACATACAAACAACACATACAAAGAAGATATAAGATATTTATGGTTCACATAAATTTGTAGTTAAGAGGACTCGTACTTCCCGCCGCCAGCCAGTACGAGTTACAGGTATTCCACCTTGACTTTCTTAAGCTATTGCTGTACTCCCCAACCCATCTCTATAAGCAATTTCCCTTCCCTTCCCTTTCTACCCCCCTTTCCTGTCAATATACTATCAATATACACTATACTAACAAATTTTCCCATCTAATTCCCAAAAGTGCTCGGCTCGCACTATCCCAAAAGTGCTCAAAAGTTGGACTAAATTTTAATCTTCAAATGTAGATGTTAAAAACGCCTCTGCGTAAGTAGTGTATGTATGTGATGTATGTATGATGTATAAATTTTCGTTAGGTTTTTTTTTTATTCTATAGGGGGACAGACTAACAGATGGATCACCTGATGGTAAGTCACAACCGTCCATGGACACCTGCAACTCAAGAGTCGCAAGTGCGCTGCCCGCCTTTGAGGGTGATAAGGGTTAGGGGGATGTGGAGAGGGGAAAGAAGAGAGGGGGTGAGGAGATGGGAAAGAGGAGAGAGGGAGTTGGGCCTCCGGAAACCTCACTCATTTCGGGGAAATGTAACGCAATAGTCACTTCACAATCGATTTTCTGTATGGCCGTGGTATCGCACCGGCCGAGCTGGGCCATTCGTGCCTAAGCATGGCTCTACCACTGTCAAAAAGATCTTAAGTGTGGGAATCAAACCCACGACCTCCGGCTTAGCAGTGATTATCAGTAACAACTAAACCAACAGGCAAGCATATATATTGTAGTGGTAGAGCCATGCTTGCTTAAGCACGAATGGGCCGGCTCGACCGGTGCGATACCACGGCCTCACAGAAAACCGGTTGTGAAGTAACGCTTGCGTTGCATTTCCCCGAAATGAGTGAGGTCTCCGGAGGCCCAAAATCCCCCACCCCCCTAATGATAGCGCTGTTAACGAAAAGGATACCCCAGGGGGGTACCAGCGCTAGCGTTGGAGAATCCCCCCCTGGACGTCCACCCTCAGTACGGATTATGCCTGAGCGTGGACGCCCAGGCTGCCCCTCGTACTCTGGGGGGGGCTCAACTGCGCTCTCAAAATCTGCTCGGGGCAAGAGAAGGCATACCATGGCACCCCCTGTCACGTTTACCGTGGATTTTTGCAACATCAGGGGCTTACATTCGTACCTCGACACTGTCCACCACCACCTTGAGACAGCAAAGCCGGCCTTGCTCTTTTTAACCGAGACGCAGATATCATCTCCAGCGGACACATCCTACCTCTGCTACCCTGGGTACGGACTGGAACACTCCTTTGTTCCTAAGGCTGGTGTATGCGTGTACGTTAGAGATGATATCACTTCTTGCCGCCTCGGCAATCTTGAAGGTAGGGACCTCTCCATCTTATGGTTACGTGTAGACTGCGACGACCATCCCCGCATCTACCTATGCCTCTACAGGTCCCATAGCGGTGATGCCGAAACGGACCGACTCATCGACCACGTCCAAATGGCTACAGACTCAGTGCTCCAGCAGGTCCCATCCGCAGAGATCGTGATTCTTGGCGACTTTAACGCCCATCACGCCGAATGGCTTGGTTCGCGCAAAACCGATCATGCGGGAAGATCTGTTCACGATTTCGCCTTGGCATATGGCTTGACGCATCTGGTAGCAACGCCTACGCGAATCCCAGATGCAGAAAGCCACGTGCCTTCACTGTTGGATCTTCTGCTGACCTCACATCCTGACGGCTACAAAGTATCCGTTGAGGCCCCTCTTGGCTCTTCGGACCATTGCCTGATTAGGAGTATGGTGCCACTCGTTCACTCGCTGCGGCCGCGTGTTACAGGCAGTCGCCGCGTATGGCACTATAGGTCAGCAGACTGGGATGGAATGAGAACATTCTTTGCATCCTACCCATGGAAGCAGGTTTGCTTCTCGCCGGATGATCCCAATGTCGTTGCTGACTCTGTCGCGGATGTTGTGCTTCAGGGTATGGAACTTTTCATTCCATTCTCCCTGATTCCCACAGGTGGCAAGTCCCAGCCTTGGTTTGGTCGAACCTGCAAAGCGGCGTCCCGCCGAAAGCAGGAATGTTACCAAGCATGGGCTAATGCAGCGACAGCACGGGATGTAAAGACCAGCACATTAAAGAAGCAATTTAACTTTGCCTCCAGGTCCCTCAAAAGAGTAATTGCTGGGGCGAAGTCGGCTCACATCGGCAGAATTGGCGAGAGACTAGTTAGTCTCCCCTCCGGAACTCGTGCATTCTGGTCTCTTGCCAAAGCTGTCCAGGGGAACTTTTGTAAGCCATCCCTTCCACCTCTGCACATAGGAGATAATTCGTTGGCCCACAACGCTAAAGAAAAAGCCGATCTTCTGGGCAAACTCTTTGCGTCCAACTCGACCCAGGATGACGGGGAAAACGCACCGCCGACCATACCGCAGTGCGAGAGCCGCATGCCGGAAGTCCAGTTTACACAAAGGGCAGTGCGTAAAGCGCTTCTTTCCCTCGAAGTTCTTAAGTCGAGTGGGCCCGATAGAATCTCTCCTATCGTGCTGAAGACGTGTGCTCCAGAGTTGGCACTGCTTTTAACGCGCCTTTATCGGCTTTCCTATTCTCTTGGCGTAGTCCCGAACTCATGGAAGACAGCTCTAGTGCACCCAATCCCTAAAAAAGGAGATCACTCGGATCCGTCCAACTACAGACCCATAGCCATCACCTCCTTGTTCTCCAAGATAATGGAATTCATTGTTAACTGCCAGCTCCTCCGGTACTTAGAAGACCACCAGCTCCTCAATGATCGACAATACGGCTTCCGTCAGGGTCGTTCAGCTGGTGATCTTCTCGTATACTTGACTCACCGGTGGGCACAGGCGATCGAGACCAAGGGGGAAGCGTTGGCCGTTAGTTTGGACGTGGCGAAGGCCTTCGATCGGGTCTGGCACAAAGCGCTCCTTGCGAAGCTTCCTTCCTATGGGCTTCCCGAGAAACTGTGCAATTGGCTCACCAGTTTTCTTACAGACAGAAGCATCAAGGTCGTTGTTGACGGTGCATGCTCCGACTCCAAGTCTGTTAATTCTGGTGTCCCACAAGGCTGTGTGCTATCACCCACGCTGTTTCTTCTGCATATCAACGACATGCTGCAGATTAGCAGCATCCATTGCTATGCAGACGATAGCACGAGTGATGCCCTTTACACCGGCCGCGCTAACATTTCTCGGGTAAACGTCATCGAAAGCCGATCCAAACTTGTGTCTGAAATCGAAACTTCTTTATCAAAAGTTTCAGATTGGGGTCGACTCGGTTTGCGCGTTCACCGCTAAAAAGATGCCATTGGTCGTATCACCTCAATTTGAGAGCACTTCCCTAACTGTATCAGCCAGTATCGGAATCCTTGGCGTCGATATATCAAGCGAAGTCCAGTTTCGCGGTCACTTAGAGAGTAAGGCCATATTAGCCTCGAAGAAGCTTGGTGTGCTAAACAGATCGAGACAGTATTTTACTCCGGCCCACCGCCTGCAACTTTATAAGGCGCAGTTTCGGCCGCACATGGAATACTGTTCTCATCTCTATGCAGGTGCACCCCAGTACCAACTTCTGCATCTTGACCACATTCAACGGAGAGCAACTCGCATCATCGACTGCCAAGATATTTCTGATCGACTTGACACCTTGGCGTTGCGTAGAGATGTAGCTTCACTCTGCATCCTCTATCGCTTGTATCATGGGGAGTGTTCAGAGGAATTGTTCGGACTTATACCGGCTGCTGGTTTCCGCCATCGTCCTACGCGACAAAATATCCATCCCCATCACCTGGACGATTGGCACTCCACCACTGTGCGCTTCTCCAGAAGCTTTTTGCCTCGCACAACCAGCTTATGGAACAAATTGTCGCCTGCCGTATTTCCGAACCGATACGACCTTCAAACCTTCAAGAAGAGAGCCTCTACCTAAAAGGCCGGCAACGCACTTGTGACTCTTGAGTTGCGGGTGTCCATGGGCGGCGGTAGTCACTTACCATCAGGTGACCCGTCTGCTCGTTTGCCCCCTATCGTATAAAAAAAAAAAAAATATATAAAGCTAGTTAGTCGTAAATTTTAACAATTTTGAACACGGCCATAAGTCTTCCCTCTATTAAGTAAGTTGGATTATATACTATAATTTTACAGTCGGCAAAATGTATGACTTAGTAAAGGCATACATTTTGCCGACTGTAAAATTATGGTCTCTGCTTACTATCGAGGAGTGAGTATATTATGGATCAACTTGATTATCAACTTTATAGTGAGAAAAAAAGTCATATAAAAATTCGAAGTTGCTAACATTTGTCTGATTTGACATTTAAAACCTAGACAGCTAGAGCTTCTGTGTAATCATTGGTCGGAAATACCCGAGAATTTGCAAGTACAATTTTGATTACAACAGCAAGGAAGTCTTGCAGTTTCTCAGTGAGATATCTGAGTTTGTACTACTTGTAATCAAAGTTTCTTTGGATCCAAGTTTTGGACAAAGCCATGTATGCACATATACATATATTATATTTCTTTTTATTACATTTTTTATTAAAGTTTGTAGTTTGAGAGTGGTTAGGATGGAATAGGGCCATCCTATCTGTTATGGGCCGTAAAAGGAGACTAAGCGATGGAATGTTATATATAAGATAGTATATAAGAGTATACAGTCGTACAGTGCCCAATACGGCAATAGACCCTTTGTTATCTCCCATCTCTTAATTTTCAACCCTAAAATGTTAGCAACCTCAGGTGCTATTAGACAGTATTAAAAGAAAAAACAGTCAAATTGAGATTTTGTTTTTTATAATATAGAGAGACAGACGAACAGACGGGTCATGTGGTAGGAAGTGACAACCTCCGTCCATGGACACCTGCAACTCAAGAGTCGTAAGCGCATTTACTTACCTGCCTCTGAGGACGTTGAGAGATGGGGTAGTGCGGGAAGGGGATGAGGAGAGGGTAGTTGGGCCCCCGGAAGCTTCACTAATTTCAGGGGGTTCAACCGTCGTTTCACAACCTCACAATCGGTCTTCTGTAAGGCCGTGGCATCGCACAGAAAATACTTTTCGTTACCCAACCGTTCAAGAAGATAGGTTTATGTACAGTCTTACAATGCCCGGATGTCTGTAATAGGCTTGCCCCTAATAATGGGCTTAATTATGAATGACAAAAAGTTGGGTCATAGGCGTGGGCTTATGTGTTTTGTCAATATATACCATATTGCATAAATCTAAAGAATTTCAATACAATGGGTGTAAAATTAATGGCACTTCGCACCCTTGTCACGCTAGGAAACGAAATCTCAGTACAACAATGCCACATGTTTGTATAAAAGCTTGGACATAATAAATAGGTTCGAAAGAGCTGTATCACGGCTATATTATTTAATATTTCTTCTTTCCAACTTATTTTTCTGTAAAAAATGTACGCTGTATTCTTAGCCCCTGAAAATGACTACTGAAATAGGTTGCCAAGTTAAGCCATGAAATGTTTACAGACAAACTCACTTTCACATTTACATATATCTGTTAAGTTAGTTATTAGGGTTTGTATAGCAAACTTCGTTAACGCAATTTAATAAATCACAGAACGCCATCTATCGGGTGTTAACAAAAATATGTATACAATGTTTAAATTGAACACATTTCACATGACTGTGCTAGAAGGAGGGTTATTTTTTCGAGTGTATCATACAGATGTAACTATTTACGAAAAACTTTAAATAAATACATAATACATTTGATGCCATGAGTCAGGCATGAGACGTTTCAAAGAAACTTCTTAATACTGAAAATGGCGTTGGGTATTCATACAACATTTCGAGTTAACGCCAGCAAAAAAAGTTTTTAGCATTATTGAGCATTATTAATGTCCTGTGTATTATTATTTTTTACTTATATAGGTTTGATGGTTGTACTTTCATTAAGAGGACTCCGACTTCCCGGCACCACCCAGTTCGAGGTATAGGTATGCGACTTTGACTTGCTTGAGCTATTGGCTTATATTTCCCCAATCCCTCTCTATAAACAATGTACAAGGGAGGATAGAAAAGAAGAAAAGGTTCTTTTCTATCCTCCCTTTCCTGTCAATACACTTCAAACTTTCCCATCTGATTCCCAAAAGTGCGGGGATGACGGCATAGGCGGCAATGTCGGCGTTAATAACGCGTCTGCCTACCAATTCGAGGATGCAGGCGTGAATATATATATGTATATTTTTATTTGCCTATCAATATGACATCGCATAAGCCATATATACTAAAACTTAACTAAACTTTAAGAACATTGAACTTAAAAGTTTAATATTCCCCCTATGTTATCGTCCCTCGCTTCCCTCTGTTTAATTAAAAGGGCCAACAATATTTACTATAAGCGTTTTCATCTCCACTTAATTACGTTTATTATATTAAATAAGCCCTTTGTTTTTATAATCACGAATTAATTTAAGGTTTTTACCTACTTCAAACCAGGAGGTGTTATTTCTTTTTGTTTATTTTGTTAAAAGACCTGATGAAAAAATAGTGTTTTGGGCATACAAATATTTTTTGACTTAATTTTTTCTAGCCTGCGACTTCGTCTCGTCGATTTTTTTATAGAAAGCCTATTTTTTTTATTACGTTTTTGCAATCCATTATTTATGTATGTACATACACTATCTGTATACATACATAAATAGTGTGATCATGATATTTCTGAAGTATATGGATAATTGTAGTTTGATGACCAATGAAGTGGTCTCACACCCCCAAATAAATGACGTAATTATATTTATTAAAACGTATTAAGTTGCTTTTGAATCACCTTTCGTTTTAAGTCCACTAGAAGTGATATTGTTAAGGTTAAATAAATTTAAAAGCTTTCTCAAGCGGGGCTATCTTTTAAGTATTCGCTTGGTGTATCTGTAACAGTGTGATGTTTTTTTTTTATACTATAAGGGGGCAGACGAACAGACGGGTCACCTGATGGTAAGTGACAACCGCCGTCCATGGACACCCGCATCTCAAGAGTCGCAAGTGCGCTGCCCGCCTTTGAGGGTGATGAGGGATGGGGGATGCAGGGAGCGGAAAGAAGAGAGGGGGGATGAAGAGGTAGGAGATGGGGGGAGAGGGGGGGGCCTCCGGAAACCTCACTCAATTCGGGGAAATGCAACGCAAGCGTTACTTCACAACCGGTTTTCTGTGAGGCCGTGGTATCGCACCGGTCGAGCCGGCCCATTCGTGCCTAAGCATGGCTCTACCACTGTACAATTACTATCTGCCGTGTATTCGCATACTGTTAATTACCTGTTCGTACTCAGCTGTCTCGTCATCACTTATAGTTCTGCTACTCTACATTGGTATGTTTTGTTCGTGAATAAGCTATTTCATAATAACGTCAGCTCCAAGTCGATCACAATACACTTCACCTATTGTATAACTTCGTTCGTTCTTCGTTCGTTGCCACAGGAAATTGAAACTTACACAATGGAAGCAGGTTTGAATTTTATTTGTTGTGCTATATTGTTTTATGAGATATGAGTGAATATACTGATAAAGGTGAAACTTGATGAAATTCTTAATTAATTAAGTTTGTATGTTTGTTTGTGTAAATTTTGTACGATGTCTTTATAATGATTAGATAAAGAAATGTTTAAATAAAACAAAATAAATTTTAGACTTATTACTTATATTACTGATTGACTTATATAATTATATAAGACAATCAGTTGACTTATACTATACAATTATATAAGTCAATCAGTATATATATTTGACGTATATGTATTGACTTATATAATTATATAAGTCAATCAGTATATATAATTGACGTATATGTATTGACTTATATAATTATATAAAGTATATAATTATATAAGTCAATCAGTATATATAATTGACGTATATGTTTTAGTATCGTGTACTTTTATTTTTAAACTTCACTAGAAAGATTTCGGAGAGAAGCAATTAAAAGAAGATACGACACTTTCATTATTTTTAATTTCAATTTACCCCGTTAATAATCGGTTGGGTAGTAAAAAGTATACAGAACTGATAACGATAATTTAAGTGAGGTAACAGCCACGAACCTTCTCCTCACCGGAGCTGACGGAGAAGTGTTATAGCGGAATAGTATCAACTTAAACTACACGGTGGAGTTAGAAGTCAGAAGTGGGTCTATTGTCAGAAGTGGTGCAATTTGTAGGAAAAAATTAAACTTCCAGGAACCCCTGCAGTCCTTGAACGCCCTACCGTCCTCCAGTAAACAAGAAAAAAATAAGCCCTTAGAAAGTCATTGCCTCTTCTGCTTTATTGTTATAATAAAAACATGTCAGACACATTTACATTTTGTTTTCACTGATTTTATCCAACAAGCCGTCTAGACTATAGGGCGTGTCAATGAAACATCACGCATTACAAAAACATAACCCTCCTTCTAAAGAAATCAGGTACAAACAATACACCATTTCAAGAATAATGCTAGATAAGCACGGTATAAGAAAATATTGAGACTAAATCCCAGTCACGTTCAAGCTGTAAAATTGGGTCCCAAGCCACGATTTTGAGGAGTCGCTTTGAGGCATAATAAATACACCGTTCAAATCATAGTGTGTCACATAAAATGAATTCCTGGAACCAAATTTAAGATTCCCATACTTTTATTGCAATACATTACGTTTTAATTTACCAAAATTATTGAAACCATTCAGTTATATTTTTCTGAAATTCATATCATTTTTTTTTTGTTATACTATAGGGGGACAGACGAACAGACGGGTCACCTGATGGTAAGTGACACCGCCGTCCATGGACACTTGCAACTCAAGAGTCGCAAGTGCGCTGCCCGCCTTTGAGGGTGATAAGGGGTGGGGGATGCAGTGAGCGGAAAGAAGAGAGGAGGGATGAGGAGATGGGAAAGAGGAGAAATTAGATGAGGGGAGAGAAAAGGGGGGAGGGGGAAGTGGGCCTCCGGAAACCTCACTCAGTTGCTCAAGATGCTAGAATAAAGTAGTTAAAACAGTTTTAAGTTAACTATATTTATTTTAAGAAACTGGACAAAATGGCTCGGCCATCTATAAAGTTGGTCCGCTTATGGCTTCTGGTGCATCGATTTAAAAGAGTAGTTGAAAATTTTAAGTACTTTTGATAAAAAAGTTGAGAGTTTATTTATTCAATAACTATAGCACTTAAGACTGAACCTACAAACATATGTATTATTATTAAATTAGCATATACATATGTATGGATTTAATAACATTACACTTGTTTTTGAAGTAACAGGTATACTACCCTGACCTTTGTTTTATTTGTATATAGGATTGTCCCTTTCCTTCTTTTCTGTCAACATACTTCAAATTTACCCATCTCATTTCAGCCTCACAAAAAGACGGTTGTAAACCGATTCACCGAGCAGGGCAATTTTTTGTTTTTTTTTTTTTTTTTACTTTTCGTGTGGAAACCACCCCGGGCCATCACCTCACCAGAGCTGACGGTAAGGTGGTATGTCGGACTCGAACCGACTAAAACCACACTTTGTTCCGTCATGAGAGCGTCTATTGCTAGGGATCCGGGATACCCTCAGAAGGAAACATCCGGGAACCCCAGCAGACCTTGGCCACCTGCAAGCTAGCAGGCGACCACTTTGGAATATGGGGGTCTTACGCCCCCCACATCAAATAGGCGCACGTGAAACACGTACGTCACGCCACCGTCTCAGGCCTGCTTCTGCTGGGGTAACGGTCAGCCCAGCCCGATACCCCCAGGCCATCGCTTATGGAGGTTGGAGATCAGTAATTGCTCTCCGACGTCTGGTGCGTCTTCTGCGGGATGGGAGAGTACTTGTCCTCTCCCTTTCCCGTTCCGCCGCCTCTTCTTGTGAGTTTTGAGTGGCAGGTCTGGTTTCCCTTTAATACGAGTACAAAAAAATCAAAAGTTTCCATTTACAAATCTAAAAAAACCTGGACGAAGCACATCCACTCAGTAAGTAATTAAATCGAGCAGCTAAGCTTATATACCACTATGTCTAGCTTACTGTACAAAGCCTCACAAATTACAAGCTCTTTTTGCACTGAAAAGTTGAGGAATTCTCCAGTCCATAAATAAATCAACAGATATGCTCACGAAAGCTGACAAAGCCGGTCCCAAAACCGTGATCGCCCAAAAACATTTTTCGTGTGAAAACCTTCATCTATTTTGGTTATTATTTTGTATCCTCTTGTTGGATATAAATCTTCCAAGAAAAGAAGCTAGAAATAAATAGCTTAATCTATTTAAAAGTATATATTCGTCGTGGCCAGATCATAGCATGAATCTCTTCATGTTGTGACTAAGCATTTCCTGAAATGGAGAAATTCTATGAAATGGTCGATCACATCATGATATGATTAGGCCAGATTATGGGATTTTATTGTTCAATGGTCTGGCCTTATAACGATATGGTCATCTAAATGCACGAGTACCTCAGGATCATATCTTGAAATAATTATTCATTGTTTTAGGCGCTGATGTTATTTTATAATTGTGATGCATCATGACGGCTGATAAAATTTTAAAAGCGAATAGTAATGTACAAATAGAAAATAAAAGTGCTGTGAATATCGTTAGGACAACTTAGACTGGCAACTTCGATATTGAGAATTTGTACTCAATTTTTTATATGATGGAGATACTTTTGTTCACATCATATTTAATACACCACCAGCCAGTTATAGTAATAGTTATGCGATCAAAACTTTCTTAATTATACTCAAAAATCCATCTGTACATCTATCAATAGCAGTATCCCTTTCTAACCTCTATTTCATATACAATTTACTTTGAATTGTCCCAACTAAACGCGTCCGTATATTGGCAATAGGCTTGCCCCCATTACGTAAGTGGGACGAAATTGTAATTGGATAAATGTAGGCATTATTAACGCCTCTGCCTACCACTACAGGCATCTCGGAGTGAGTGTATGTTAAGTGAGTGTATATACATATATTTATGTTATAAACGGTGTAAAATATTATTAATGCGGGATGCAACTTGCGTCGGCTTTAATGAAAAAAGATAAATTATATTTTTGAGCCGTTTGGGATAACTTATAGGGTCCGAGTGCTCGCTCCATTTATGAGGCTAAGTGAATGATCGATAGTTCTGTAGACCAGAAGGCTGGCGTTTTTCTTTCCCAGCGAATAGCGAGCTGGACTGATGATGGAATCAGGAGGTAACTAGATAGTGAAACATACATATAATCAAAAACTACATACATACATATCTTAATACGGCAATTATGAAGATATTTGTATAGTGGGAAACAAATGCATAGAATCATTACTTTTCTTTTTTTTTTTGAAAGACAACTCCCTCACTAGGAATATTCCTGATCGCAGGAGACTTTACAAACAAACAGACAACGAACACAAAGAACACCCAGATTCGGGACAACTGTTTATTGAACCCACAACCTCCAGCTTAGCAATCAGGGTAACTAACCACAAGACCAGGCTATAGGCTAGGCAATTAAGGGCTGCCAAACCGTATCTCACCCCCTTCCAATTTTATACTGAATGTACCATAAATCTTTATACCAACATTACGATAAAGACTCAAAACGGTTATTTATAAAATAGCTACCTAAACGTTTTCCGCTGCTATATCTACGTTTATGTCACTGCCACGCTATTAAGTGTCCTAGCTTGATTTTTAATAGCTTACATATTCCTCAAGAAATGCCTTATCCAATACAAACATATTTCCTCGAAATTGACAATACTCCAGAGATTAACCCATTTAAACAAATAAACAAAAACGTTTTCTCCACCACTTTTATTATAATAGTATATATTAGTTTGGTATTTTAGATCAGTTTTATCTCTTTATCGATAAAATATCTCGTTCGACAGAGATCACATGTCACCAGCAAAGGCGTCAGTCTGTGCCCCATATTCCTTTCAGACGTCACTCAAACAAATAATTGGTTTTTTTCGCTATGAAATGATGACAATAGGCTTCAACAGGGAATAAACTGACCGTTATATATAACTTGGTTGGGATATTGGGAAATTAAATTAGGATCATATTTGTAACACCCTGTGTAATATATTCGATTTACACACGGGCTCGCGAACATCTATGTACCTCTACTAAGCAAGGGTATATTGTATTATAATTATACATAGATTCACATTCGTATCCCCGAAAGGGTAGGTGACGGCGTAGTAAATACCCAAATTTTGCTATCTACAATTTAGTTCAGAATTTGTAATTTAAAACTGCGAATTAAAAGCTGATGTGTCTGTCACCTTCTTAAGAAATAGCGAGACATACATATGTATATACATACATGCAAGCCTATATCCTTAAATTAACTGCTAAAGCTAATTTTTTTTTTATGCGATAGGGGGCAAACGAGCAGACGGGTCACCTGATGGTAAGTGACTACCGCCGCCCATAGACACCTGCAACTCAAGAGTCACAAGTGCGCTGCCGGCCATTTAGGTAGGAGTACGATCTTTTCTTGAAGGTTTGAAGGTCGTATCGGTTCGGAAATACGGCAGGCGACAATTTATTCCATAAGCTGGTTGTGCGAGGCAAAAAGCTTCTGAAGAAGCGCACAGTGGTGGAGTGCCAATCGTCCAGGTGATGGGGATGGATATTTTGTCGCGTAGGACGATGGCGGAAACCAGCAGCCGGTATAAGTCCGAACAATTGCACCGATTATAATTTAGACCTGTTAACGTACGGATGTCGGCATAAGAGCCAGAAGGTTAGAATAGAATAATCTTTATTGTTTACAGTGTAAAGTAAACAGGGAATCTTAAAAATAATTATTAAAGCTAGGAACAAACGGCGGTGTTATTACTAAATCCGATCTCTACCAGACTACCTTTGGAAGGTACCACGAGAGCGAGAGTTTGTGGTAGCTGACGGTCTTCATACTGTATATGCATATACTTATAATAATAAATATAACTAAACACACATACATAAATATGTGTACATACACACACATATCTGTATTCAGCCGTAGTAATACATAAATGACAGTTAATACGAGTTACAGATTACAAGTAACATAGCTGAAACTGGCTGTTCCGTGTACACTTGTAAAACAAAATTGAACTTATAGTCTAAAGTATACATAATTAAGCAAGCTCCCGACAAAAACGTTTACGGTGTTTACACAAATCTTGAGCTACAGATTAATAGTTTATAACTGACAACTAGATATTTCTACCAGTCTCACTAATCTGTCGCCATTTTTCTCTGCACCATTCGGGTTCGAATGGTGCATGTTCTTATATAGGTGTTAGGGTGACAACTCACCAGAGGGCGCTGCAGCAAACACTTGTTTGTGCAAAACCAAAACTACTAGTCCGGTTTTGATGCAGTTTGTGGTTGACACACAAGGATTTTATCCTTTTCCAATTACCTTGTAACCGTCGTGGGTAATCTCAAAATTTTTAATTTTACTTTTCTAGTAACTTTCATTTTCATTTCAACCACTGAAGTTAATGTTCTTATTTTTAAAAGGTAAAACATGAAACCGAACTACATTAGTAATTTCCTCTGAGGTCTGCTTACGTTATCTCCAAACTTTTAAACCCGGTCACTTCAAAACATACTGTCAGATAGATAACCAGTGCGATCCCTTCCCTCCGATCCCGAGTAGCCTTTTACGACATAAACGGAAAGAGATGGGGTGACCCTATTAAACTCCACGGAGAAATTGAATAAGGAAAAAAAAACTAAAGAGACAGATCATTAATACTCCAAACCGGCATATCTTTCGGATTGAACTATAATTTAGTCCAATTTACGTAATACGACAAGCCCGTTGCTATCATATGGACACTTTGAGAATTAAATGGGAAATTTGGAATATATCAAAAGGGAAACGAGAGAAGAAGAGATGAATGGGAAAGAAAGAGACATTACTTTTTCAGATAGATTAGGAAGTGTAATAAATAGCACTAGTACACCAGTTTCAGTTGGAAGGCTCGGAGTTTCCGGCATCAGCCAGTTATAGAGTTATAGGTGTACTCCCCAATGCGTATGTATAAGAAATATCCCTTAATATTACTACCCCATCTAATTCCCATAAGTGCCCGATTGACGGCAAAAGGCTTACCCATTTTGGCATGCGGTCGTAAGTATATGTATGAATTAAATATAGGTAGGCAGAATAAAATTAACTAAACTCGTATTTCAGTAGGCAGACAAAATCTCTAATGAGAAACATTTAATTTCACTCCCTAACATTGAGAGTCCAATTAAATTTGAGATACGTCTGTAGATGAGGATTGTTGATAAGTTGAGAGTTAAGAGCGCTCGCACCTGGTACCAACATGTCTAGTTTACAATCCTTATATAAGTCTTATATTCGTATTATATTTGACAATAAACTGTTACTCATGGATAGATAGAGATCACTTTATTTGTACACCACTATTACAGAAGAATTATTCATACAAATACATTTGTCAATTTGATTATTTAATATTAATTTGAGCCTTATTGCTTAGTGCAATTTCTTTAAGGCAATCATGTGACGGATCAAAATGAGTTGGAGAGACAGCAGTAGTTGTAAGTAATATTAAATATAAGGCAAACTGTAATCAGTCACTCCTTGCTATCTATAATAATATAGAAATATTTTATACATTTAACCAAACTGTTAAATGGAAATACACATAATATGTATAACTACTCAAGTACTACATATATTATGTATCATAAATACATATAAGTAACTAATATATAGGTACAAAAACGATGAAACTAAATTGATAGATAGATAATATTCATGAACCATTTTTTTTAATAGAAATTGATTGTGCTTTCCTAATATTAAGTGTGACCACAAACGCATAGCTTGTTGCACACCCTCAATCATAGTTGTGGGGTCGGGCTTCCCGGTGCCAGCCAGCTCGAGTTATCGGTATGCGACCCTGACCTGCTTAACCTGTTGCTTATACTCCCCAATTTATCTGAATAAGCAATATCCTCTTTCTTTACTGTCAAAATACTGCAGATTGTTCTCATCTAATGCACAAGAGTGCCACGTTGACAGCAATAGCTTGCTCTCGACTACGTAATCGGCAATAGCAGAGACGTTAAATACGACTCTAAATACCCTTTCGGGGTACAGGCGTGAGTGTATGCATGAATTTCCTGTAAAAAGATAATTTCAAACCCATGTGTGTATATAGTTTTGTATATTTAAAAATACATTTTTCATTTTACTCGTTTTTTTACAAATCTGGTAAAATATTTAATAAGCGCAAAAAACATTGGAAGACAAGGAGGCAGACAGATTGGTATATAACATTTGGTGGTAGTATATTAATGTCCCCCACAATTAATCTATTTTTTGAATATACTACACAGGCTATAGATTTTAGTCGTCGCTTAGGCACGGCTCGATCGGTGCGATACCACGGCCTCACAGAAAACCGGTTTTGTAGCAATTCTAGCGTTGCATTTCCCCGAAATTAGTGAGGTTTTCGGAGGCCCAACACCCAATCTCATTTTTCCTTTCCACTCATCCCCCCTCTCCTCGTTCCTATCTCCTCCTCTCCTCTTTCCAATCGCCGTATACCCTCATCCCTCATCACCCATATAGGCGGGCAGCGCATTTACAATTCTTGAGGTGCCGATGTCTATGGACGGCAGGTGTCACTTACCATCAGGTGACTATCGTCTGTTCGTCTGTTCCCCCATATAATAAAAAAAAAAGCTTATATAGAACAAAAAACGTATTGTAACAATATGCCTATTACCTGTAAGGGTTTGACTTTAATACGCAATTCAAAATTATTGCGATGGTAACACGATATATAGGGTGCCTAATTATTAAGCTGGCTGAGTTAATGAGTTTCATTGTAACTAAATAAAGCTCCGGATAGATTACGTATATACGGACTAAATTCAATTACAGAAGGCGTTTGAGTAAGGACTACGATAATATGTGTAATCTAATTATTCTAGTAGTTATTCTGTTATGTTGGTAATAGAAAATCGCTTCTCTCCAAACTTCCTGCATTTGGTCTGCCACCTAAACTCTGCAACTGGGTTGCTGCCTTCCTCGAAAAGCGCCGCATTAGGGTTCTCTGCGACGGCGCGGCCTCAGACTTCCACGAGGTAAGCGCTGGTGTACCTCAGGGCTCCGTCCTATCGCCTACGCTGTTTCTTCTGCATATCAATGACATGTTGGCCCTTGGCAATATACATTGTTATGCAGACGACAGTACAGTGCACGGGCGATATTTCGGGCATCCTACTGCCAAGCTGGCAGACGTTGAGGAAAAACGACAGGAGCTTGTCGCTGAGCTCGACCGGGTCTTGAGCCGCATTTCCCAATGGGGCTGTGAGAATCTGGTTGAGTTCGGCGCCAAGAAAACACAAGCGTGTGTGTTCTCTAACAAAAAGTCTCCACTCCTTCCCCTTCCTACTCTTCAGAGCACTCAACTGCCACTGCAGGATAGGCTTAGTATTCTGGGTATGGATATTTGCCGGGATCTCAATCCGCGCGATTACATCGAGAGTGTCACTAAGGCGGCCTCGCGTAAGCTCGGCGTTTTGAACAAGGTGAGACGGTTCTTCTCGCCCGAGCAACTGTGTCTTTTGTACAAGACCCAGGTTCGCTCCTGCGTGGAGTACTGCTCTCATCTCTGGGACGGCTATGCGCAGTATTTGCTTGACGCTCTCGATCGGTTGCAGCGGCGCGCAGTCCGCATTATCGACTGTCCTGAGATCACCCAGTCTCTTGAGCCTCTGCAGTTGCGAAGAGATGTCGCCTCTATGGCAGTCCTCTATCGCCTACATCACGGGGAGTGTTCTGATGAGCTCTTCCAATTGGTCCCACCTTCTCCCTTCCTCTACAGGACTACGCGTGCTGGCCTGAGGAGTCACCGTTTGTGCGTCGAAAATATACGTACCCGAACTAAACGGTTTGGCTCTTCTTTCTTGTGCCGATCGGTAAAAGCCTGGAATTCTCTACCAGCGCACGTGTTTCCTTCCCACTATGATCCCGGGTCTTTTAAGCGGGGCGTGAAAAAGCATCTCACCAGGCCGCCATAGTGTGGGTCACCATGCTGCATTGACTAGACATGCAATGAGGATGGTGACCACCACTCTTTGACTCCACCTATTGCTTTCCATCAGGCAAAGTGGAGTCACTATGGTAGGCTAATATAAAAAAAAAAAAAAAAAAAAAAAAAGCTTTTTGTTACCACGAAAACGTAACGAAGTGAGTTTATTACTATTCTAATGTCACCGTTATATTGTTACCCATTTCTAGTTTATATATTTTTTTATGACATGAGTGACAGGCACCTGCTATGCCATCAGCTCGTATGCGTCCTATATAAAGATCCTATCCAGTCCTATCCAGAAAATTGCAAATTAATAAATAAAAAATATTATACCATTAATCATACCAATTTTCAAGGCGTGGTTATGAGAGAACGGTTCATCTGACAAAAAATTTCAATCAGTCTTTTTTTGTAGACAATAAAATTCTCTTAAAAAAAATGTCTCTTAGTCAATTTCATTTACCTCGACGGTTTAGGAATTATGAGACAAAAACCCGCTCCGAAAAAAAAAAAAACAAAAGTTGCTATGATAGACCTCTTAATATAAATATTAAAGGCTCAAATTCTACTTTACTTAAAAAAAATAGTTGTTTTTTTTTTCCCAGTCTAGTATACACACCCACATATGTGTAAAAATAAAAACCAGTTTTTGCCAGAAGAGTAAAAGATAAAAAGAAAAGTGTAACTAGCAACTTCCTCCATCCGGAACCCTTAAAGAGAGGTTGCGTTACTAGTTGGCTGTAGTTCAAGCTGTTTAAAAAATGTACAGACCTACTTGGCGCCGTATAATTAAAATAAACGGTGCCATATATTGACTTTGAGTGCTTTTAGGGTACCAACCAGTAATTTCATACAATGATTAAAACATACAACAGAGCCATCTAGCGGAGGTCCAGTAAATAACATTGGATTGATTCGTCCTGTATCGCAATATAAAAGTTCTCACATAGATTCGTTTATATTATACAAGTTTCCAATATCAACTGTCGAGGAATCTTTCATTGCGTTGGAGGGACATAATACCTTGCTTGGGGAGGGTGAGTGTGATTTCAACTATTCAGTTGGTAAATGTGGATGATTTACGCACGCCTGCCATTCTTGCCCTCTCGGGAACACAGGCTTTAGTACAAGTATTTATATATTTTAAAAAGAGTAAAATATCTTTATGAGATTTTATGTAAGTGAAAACTGCAGCATCTTGTAGAGTATTACGTAAGTAAAAGCTAACAGCTCGGTAGTTTATAATGCTTATGCAATTTGGCTTCTAGCTCGACCTGTCGTTTAGGTTCCTATGTAAAATATGTTAGCTTAGAATATTATATTTTACTTTAAGATATCCATTAGATATCATATGGTATTTTCAAAAAATATTTGTATCCTGTATTGTTGACCTGGGAGAGCCATGCGTGATAAGTACGGGCCGGCTCAAATGGAGTCTCGTGCTAGGGCTCGCAGAAAATCGGTTTTATTGGCACTTTCAAACGCCATGCAATTCCAACTCTTTAGTGTACCACCACGGGACTCGTCTGCTCATTTGCCACTATCCCATGAAAATAAAACAACCAAAATATACGTAAAACAGTCAGCTGATAGTTTATATAAGTGATATTGTCTCACAGTCAGGTTCTTTCTATTTTAATACTGTATGGGACAGACGAAAAGACGGGTCACCTGAGGGTAAGCCATAACCGCCGTCCATGGACACCTACAACTGCAGAGCCGTAATTGCACTGCCCGCCTTTGAGGGTGACCAGAAATGCTGGATGCGGGAAGGGGAAAGTAGAGGGGGGTGAGGAAAGTGGTAAAGGAAGAGGTGAGTTGTGAGGAGAAAAAAGGGGAGAGGGGGAGTAGGGCCTCCAGAAACCTCACTCATTTCGGGGAAATGCAACGCAAGCGTTACTTTGCAACCGGTTTTCTGTGAGGCCGTGGTATCCCACCGGTCGAGTCGGCCCATTCGTGCCTAAGCATGGCTCTCCCACTTTTGTACTGTACTGTATCAGGTCTAACACACACAAATATATCCTATCTTTTACTAAAAACAATGAATATGCATAGACCACTAAAATGTTACAACATTGAACCTGCCGTATTTCATAACATACTATAGAGAGCCAAAAAAATACGAGCAACAAAGAAAATATCTATTCAATCATAACAATGATAAACAAACGTACATATCAATTTAGAATAATAGATATTGCTATTTTCTGAGCATTCTTTCATCCCCAATAAACATTGATATTCCCACCCCAGGTCTTGTATAACACAATACAAAAGTATACCTCTTTTGTTCAGTAGGAAACGTTATGTCGTATGAACCGGTACAAAAGACTGGAAGTGACGGCTAGGGTTGTCAATAATACAAATTATGATAAGTTACATGAGAAACCTGAAAATTTTACTTACTTATTCAAAGAATTTTACACAAAGGTGTAGCCATGTGAAGTCATGTTAAATGATAAATGATCTTTATTTTGTAAATAGGTTATAAACAACACTTTTACACGTCAATATATATATTTTTTTGTTAGTTTATGCTAGATGAGGCCGGTGTTTCCTAGCTGACTACCCTGAGAAGAAACACCGAAACAAACTCAGAGGTCAAAGTCTGTTTTAAAGTCCATACAGATGTACTGGTCAAAAACATATGAAAACCATGCACGCTAACGTCTGAGATGAGCTTTTGAAGAAAGAACCACGCTTATTTTGAGTGGACCCGTCCAAACAGTGCAAGCATTTGTCAGTTATCGTGTGGCTCAATTTAGAACTTTAAGGAGCTCAACGAACCGACGAACAGTACCAAAACAAAATTACTGGAAAAAAGGAGAAAAGAAGAAGAAGAAAAAAAGAAATAACCTACATAGTCCTCACATTTACAATAAATAATTAATAATTAAATTTATAAATTAAAAAAAAAAAAAAAACAAATACATATTATACTTAACAAAGTATTCATGTCAAAAAGTACAAAGATTAAAACAATGAAAAAAAAAACAATATAATACTTAACAAAGTAAGTATTCATGTCAAAAAGTAAAATATAAAATGTCAATATGTATAAAAAAAAGCAAAAAGTAAAAACGAAAAACATAAACGAAAAACAAAGGCTCATGTACATTAATGAAGCAGCTCATTCCCAAGCCTTTTTATCTTCAATGTAATCTTTAATTGTGTAAAAAGCTTTCTGACTTAGTTTTTTTTGATAAATGATTTAAATTTATTATTACTTAGTTCTTGTCTTTGGCTAGGAAGCCTATTATAGAAATGTATACTTTGGCATCTAAACACTAGCACTAGCACATATACAAGTTCGATAAGAAATTAATGATGAAAAGGGTCACCCTATCTTTTCAAGTTTTTTCCCCATATTTTATTGTTGTCCCGTTGTCTTGTTATTTTTACATGACTGGTAGTAAAGAGGCCAAAGAAATACTTATTTATAAAATTAATATAAAAATATTTTTCTTCGTAGCAACCCTAGAATAGACTTGTAACTGGTAGAAAAGTCTACCTTCAATATAGTATATATGTATATATGCTCAGGTGGGGGAAAAGTTCTTGTTTTAAAATGTTTATCATTAACAACACCTTTTAACGGTATAATCACATAATAACAAGTATGTATTTATATTTTGTGAAGAAACGGGTGTTACAACACAAAGGGATCCTCTAACCAGGCGAGGTGATTAAGCCCAACCGTTTATGTTGGGAAGTAGTATATATACTAATCGGCACGAGAACTTTATTATCATGATTTAGGATTGTACTACGTCATTGGTATAGTTACTACATAGTACGACTTGTCTATATATATGTATATATATATATATATATTCTAGTATAGTATGTAATAAAGTTAACTGAATAATTAATCTTGTTAGCATTATAAACACGTGATAGTATTCTAAGGCTGAGGGGATAATTGCTTCTTAATCTCTCACACAAAACGGCTGAACAACTTTAGATGGAACTTCGTATTGTAATTCAAAGTAAATATTTAAACCGGTTATTTGCTTTGCAAAGAAAAATGTACCTAGAGTTTTGAGAGCGCGGGACACAATGTCAGGGTCTAACAATAATTTTCTGCCGATGGGGTTAAGTTATAGGAAGAATTATAATGTTTTATTTAGTTCATAAAATGTATTTCACAAATCAATCAATTAGCTAACTGTAGTCCACTGCTGGACATAGGCCTCCCCCAATGCGCGCCATAGCACCCGATCCTCCGTTTTTCACCTCCAGTCGCTCCATTCGCCGTCTCCCCACTTGACCGTTGAAGAAAATGGGTACTAACCTTCAACGGTCTGCTTCAACGGTCGTCGGTCTTTCAGCAGATGTGGCCAGCCCATTGCCACTTCAATGTGTTTATTCTTATAGTGTAAGTGTAATTACGTATGTATGAATATATTTCTTTTTGATATAATATTTAAAAACAAATATAAATACCATCAATTCGTTTCCGATCGTCGAAAGACGTTTTTTTATCTTAAATTGTTGTCGTAATGTAAGTAAGTAGCGTGGTAGAGAGAAAGGTTGACACTCTCTCCAAAACACCCCTTGTAACTACAACATACTCGTATATTTCTCTCTAAAATAACTCTAAACTTCGCCACACGTAATTAACGTAAAGGGCATGAGGTGGGCCCGAGGTAGTAAATGAACAAATAAGTAAAATAAATAAACTATATAGCAAATTTATGTTAATTGAACAAATAAAACGGACTTATACGACGTGACTAGTAAGTACAATTATAATGAAATTGCTTTTAATAATCAAATACAATTTCATAATCTTTAACACGATTGTATTTGTACGTGGGAGCCGCGGGCCGCACTGCACCGCATCATATTCGTGCTAAATCATTTTCGTTGTATGAAATGTCTAATGTAATGTATTTATTATAATGTCGTGTGGTTCATGGCGGAGTAGAATAGGGCCACCCCATTTCCAAGTGCCCGGTTGCCGGTAATATGCTTGCCACCTATTACGTTAGTTGGACCAAATTGTAATTGGCAAAATATGGGTTGTTAAAACACCTCTGCCTATACATGTTTGTAGTTTGAAAGAAAATACAATTATTTAACATTTTAGAAATAATCTTGTGATGGAGTCAGGAGAGGAATGAAAGTGGAATTTTGGCAATGGCTTCTGCTGAACTTGGTAAGGTTGAATCTAGATGATCAGTTAAAATCTGCAACTGATTTTTATTATTAAGTGATATACACATACAACACAACGCAATCACTTCTTCGCAACGGGTTTTCTGTGAGGCCGTTATATTACTATGGTCCAGCCGGTCCATACGTCCTAAGCATGACTCACCTAGTATACTCGTAATATATGTACATATAATACTGTCCACTTCTCTTATTTAAAACACTCCCAGGAATTTCAAATGTGTTAATTTCTGAGACTTTAAATTGATATTACAAATTGTAAAAAGACTTTAGAAAAGTTAAAAAATACATGTGGTTTTTTGTTTTTAAGGTGGGGAAATCCATCATGGACTGACCTCCGCCTGGGGTACGGCGGAGGGGTGTGCCGGACTCCTGCCGGCTAAAACCACCAGTGAGCTCCATCTCGCACCTTCTGCCATGGATACGGGAGTCATATTCGTCCGCGTCCCAAGCAGTGCTGGCCCGCATGTGCAGGTCATGTGGGTTAGGTCAATCTATTGATAAAGTTGCCCTTTTTAAACTGAATTAGGTAATTCATTCAATTTATAATATAAATCCAGTCGTGTCTGCTTGATATTTACTTAATTGTATATATGTATATAATCTCGTTAGATGACTCTGACTTCACGTCACCAGCCAGTTCAAGTTTTTTTTTATTTGCAAGCCTACCATAATGACTCCACTTTGTCCGATGGTAAGCAATAAATGGAGTCCAAGAGTGGTGGTCACCATCCTCATTGCATGTCTAGTCAATGTAGTATGGTGACCCACACTATGGCGGCCGTGTGAGATGAGTTATAGGTATGCGACCCTGACTCCCTTGAGCTATTGCTTATACTCCCCAACCCATCTGCAAATACAATATCCCTTTCCTTCTCTTTCTATCCTCCTCCCAATATACTCCATACCCATCCAGTTCCCAAAAGTGCCCGGCCATAGGCTCGGCACGAAAATGGATATAAGTTGTAAATGGCAAAATATGGATGATTAATACACCTCTGTCAACTTCTTCGGGGATACCGGCGAACGTAGGTATGTTTAAATAAGATGATTATTCTGAAATTATATATTTAAGCATTAAAAGTTTTAATTTAATAATTTAAGCATTAAAAAGCGTTGCCCGATTTTAGCTTAATTTGCTGTCTTTTTTTTCTGTTCCGACACAAGAATTATTGAATTAAAAAATGAAATCAGTGCAAGAACTGTAAAATTCATGATAGTTATTTTATTTTTATAAAAGAATGATTGTTTAGTTATTTTATTTCTGTGATATAAAAGAGTTTACAGTTCTTATAATAGTTTAATTTTTTTTGTAAGCCGGTTTATAAAAACGTTAGAATTTTAAAAATGAAGTCTGCGCTGTGCTAGCGGTTATGACAAAATTAACAAAGTTATTTTGAGTGCTTGTGTTCATAGTCTGGCCTGTTGGTCTAGTGGTTAGTGATCCTGACTGCTAAGCCACAGGTCATGGGTTAGATACCCACCCAGGACAAATTATTGTGTGGTGAGCATGATCATTTGTATGTGGATGTAATTTATCTAAATTTTTTGTTGATTCTTTCTTTCTTTCTAAAATATGTATGTATTTAGAAATATGTGTCTGTCAGCAGTGATCTCAAGCATTGATTTCTGTTCCATGACAAATAAATTTCACATATAAAATAAAGAAAACAGCTTTTATCGTTTGTTAAAAGAAAAATTATACAGTGAGACAGGGGTCAGTTAATTATTATTACAATGTACAGGCTCCTTAATTTTTTTTAGAAATCGGAATTTGCCGTGTTTGCCGAGAGGCTATAATTTATTTGAGAACCAAGTCAATTTGACGGCTGTATGGCGCATAATCATTTTGCATTTCTAAGTCACATTCTTGAGCTATTCTGATCGCACTAAATAAATATACACAATACATCACAAAGCAGTAGAACAGCTTTATATATAACCACTAGCTGCGCCCGACAGACGTTGTCCTGAAGTTGCAGAATAGATAAATAACTAGATACCGACTGCAGCGCCATCTGCCGGGCTGATTTGTGAATCTAAACCATTCCCAGATCCCGTTGAACACACACAAAAAATTTCATCAAAATCCGTCCAGTCGTTTGAGAGTAGTTCAGTGACATACACACTCACAGAAGAATTATATATACATATAAAGATTAACAAATAAAATTGTTAAATATCTGACCGTTCTGCATTTTAACTACGGGTCTTTTTTCTGACTTTATTTTGAAATATTGTACTCTATGTCATTCTTACTATTGAGATGTTGGCTTTGAGCTTTGGAGCATAACATAGAAATATTTTGTATATGTACATATAATTGCTTGAAATACATTTCACAAATAAAAAGAATGTCTAAAAATATTTTACTTCTTTCATACCAATGAAAATTTTTTTTAAATGAAAAAACACCTGCACTAGGATTACTTTTGTATCGCAGGGGACTCTACAAACATTCAAATAACGGACACAAAGAACACCCAGTCTCACACCAACAATTTGTGTATTACATAAAGAGTGGCCCCGTGTGGATCGAACACACAACACTCCACGTGGCACCGTAGTGCAGTCTATCATCACCATTAACATGTAATATCAGATGAATTTTGTATTTGAATCAGGTCATTAGCACAAAGGGGTTAATTTTATGTAAACTTAAAATAAAAGGGCCGTTTAGGGGCGAGCGTGTTTGAAAGGTCTGTTGAATGTAGCATAAGCTCAAGCTGGTATTTTAGGGTCGTGGTAAATGGAGCTCTTTTGTCACTGTCTATCCCATACTACCCTGGATTATGATTTTGCATTCTTTTTCCCAAATTTAACATTGGAAAGAGTTTTGACTGATATCTTTTATAGACGGCCGCCTGCCTGATGCTAACCCTGAAGAAAATGGGACTGAGACTGCAGTAGCACTAAGGGGCTTTCGCAAATGTTCATCCCGTGATTTGAGAGTTCAAGGGTTGAGACATCAACTGGCCAAATTGTAAGTAATAAGTTAGTATTATACATATTAGCGTCACAGAATATTGGATCATAAAATAATTTCTTAGTCTTACAGTTCAATAAATAATTTTATTCAATCAGTTAGTGCTATTTTGGAGTCAATAAAAAACATACATACATACGTTCACGCTTATATCCCGATTGAGTAGGCACAGACGTATCAAACTTAATTAAGCGATAATTTAGTCCGGATTATTTTTATTTATTTAAAAATTTCATGCACACGTGAACATAGGCGGACTTAATGCCTAGGGCATACTCTACCAGTCAACCTTGAGGTGGTGAAGAAAAGCGATAAGGTAGGTGCAGTCATCTGAAATTTACTGTATTGTAATGTATTTTAAAACAATTATAGTTACATATATATATACAAATACATAACAAATATACACATACATAAAAATATATAATGAAGAATATATATATATATACTAACATACACTTATAAATAGGTATACAGTCGAGTGCATTGTGGTTATTCTGCTTATTCAGCGAGGAGAAGTTCCCGTACTTTGTTCTTAAACGTTAAACAGCTTTCAGACATTCTAAGCTCAAGAGGAAGCGCATTCCATAGAAGAACTGATTGCAGGAA
Source organism: Tyria jacobaeae (assembly GCA_947561695.1). Lineage (NCBI taxonomy): Eukaryota > Metazoa > Arthropoda > Insecta > Lepidoptera > Erebidae > Tyria > Tyria jacobaeae. The sequence continues at coordinate 966,417 of OX387236.1, read as the reverse complement.
GAAAGATGAGTTGACAAAGTTAGAGTGTGAGGAGGACATAAGAGGAGCAAATTGTTCGAAGAACGAAGGTCCCTGTCATGAGTGGAGCACAAAAATTGAAAGTAGGGACTTAAGTAAGAAGGGGGACACGGGGAGTTCAAGAAGGTGTACAGAAAATTTAGTGCTCGCAAACTGCGACGTTGAAGAATAGGGAGCCACTTCAATTGGGAACGTAAAGCAGAGACATGGTCATACTTGGATTACGTCAACGGGGCACTGTATATAACACAGTACCATCCCTTGATTTATTGATTCAAGTATTGCTAAAATACAATCTTTTACAAAAATTTGTGTGATCTACAAAGATTTGTCCTGAGTCTGGGTGTTGTTTGTGTCCGTTGATTGAATGTTTGTTAAGCCCCCTTCGGCCTTCTGTCTTCCTAATACATGCGTTATATTTTATTAAAAAAAAATCAAATAACAGATTTATTAGTTCGGATCGCAGACTACACAGGAAGAGATGGGACAGCCTGATTCTACTCCACCGAGTACCACCACTAAACTCGTATATTTACTTGGCGTTTAAAATGCGTCGTTTTAGACTTCATATGATTTGTCATTAACACAAACCTTTATACATAACCATACATTTCGTAGCATTAGGCGCGTAATGTTCTCGACCTTTTTACTAAATTAACTTCATATATTTTAATGTAACTTGACACTTAGCTGGGTTAAAAAGGTTACGAGCATGTTACATAAATGTCCCTATTATGTCATGTAGAAGATAAACATACATACATATGTATAACTTCGCAAGTATGGTTCTTTGGTGGAATATTCTAGATTTTTGTTTTATTAAAACAACTTTGACGTTCACAATCAGCCGTCTGATCTCAAGCTAGTCAGAGACTGCTGTTAAATATATTAATTTACGTATTATACTTTCTGCAATCACGATATTGCAATGCAAAAAAAGACGAACATAATGCCGTAGGCATTTTCTGTCAGCTTAGGGAGGTGCAGAGATGTGTGGCAGGTCTTTATTTAAAATTTAAATCAAAAAGGTGTGACACAAGTAGTCCTACATACATATATAAACCAATTAGTTTTATTCATACACTTCTATATATATATATCATATACTACGTCGAACCTAGGTATTTGTTGTGAAATCTTATTAAGTAACGTGTGAAGGAGAAACTTTGAATGGATGTTTGTTAATCAATCTCGCCAGGACGGCTGAACGGATTTGAATATAGTTGGCAGGTCTCTAAAAGCAAAATGTGCTACGATTTCCAAGCGAACAAGGTCTTGGGCTACAGCTAATTATTTAAAATAACTGATAAAAATATCATTAATATACACACTACATAATCGAAAAACTAGAATCTTATTAAGATCACTCTTGCATCGATCTGTGTATCTGTCACCGATAATGATGTGTTACAATTGGATGATATTTTAACACATAATTAGATGATTGAAACCTCTCCTTAAAGAAATTTATTTTAGCAATAAAGACCACCCATTGTACGCCATAATAATTGTCATTGGTGTAGAATAAAGTTTATTCTATTATATTTATATTCAATATTTTTCTATAAATTTCTCTTGAAATGCATTTCGGTATTGAAGAAAATTTAGTTGCATCGTAGTTGTACATGTTACAATACCACAAGGTATCTATTCCTAGAATGAATAAATGATTATTATTATTATATTATTATCCATTCCAAGCGATTACTAAGTTCCAAGTCATTAAATCTGTATAGCAGCTTATCCCATGACAGCCCAGACTCCTTATTTAATTTTATTTATCGCTGCAAATAGATTTTATATTATAGTTTATTACTTACTTAATTATTAATTTTTCATGAAATAGGATTAAACCTTAATTTTTTCAGGAATATGGGTTATTGAAAGTGTATGTTTCAAATTATCGCATTTTAACTACCTAAGTGTCAGCCTGACGGATACAGGCTTGTCCCGTATTAAGGAAGGATACATGTTTATCGCTCTTACTTCAGACATCTCACACATCGCTGTCTGCTGACAAACTAAGCAGAGAGCAGAGCAGAGCTTGTACTATGGTAATAGATGATGATATACATGCTTATGTTTGTACATGTTTGCACGTGTTGTTTTGTCAGTGACTTTTATTATATATATACATATATATATATATATATTATTTCTTTATTTTAGTTGATAAGTCCATAGGTATTGTTGGGTAATGTCGCCCGACGATGCCAAGCTACACTAGGTTGGCACTGAAAATCAGTACTGGGGTGGGTTATGCCCCTCTCAGTGTATGCTGAGTGTCCATCCAAGTTTTTGAAGCACATCTTTCGCTAACGACATTTACTATTTTCTTCTTAGGGTTACTACTTACATTAATAAGTTAGGAGGATCATCATAATATTGTATTTTTAATTGTTTTGTAGTGCTCTAGGAAACCACAGCGGGGTCGTCTGTTGTTACCACAGCGGGGTCGTCGGTTGTTACCACAGCGGGGTCGTCTGTTGTTACCACAGCGGGGTCGTCTGTTGTTACCTCAGCGGGGTCGTCTGTTGTTACCACAGCGGGGTCGTCTGTTGTTCAATAGGCGACCACAGGGATTTCCTTTCAAGGGTACACCTGAGGCCCCGGCAATAGGACTATGTGCCGGAACACCGTGTGGTTTTAGTCGGTTCGAGTCCGACATACCACCCTACTGCTCCCAGTAGGAGAATGACCTGTGGGGGTTTCCACACGATTAAAAAAAAAGTGCTCTAGGAAAAAAAAAAATTATATGAATTTATGTGTTTTTTAAACAAAGGTATTTAGATCATTGTATGTGAATGCCGTCGTGTTTTTGAAAATAAATATGTTTTTCTTTCGTTCTTTGTTTCTTATATATATTTTTGAATACCTTTGCAATAAACAAGTTTTATAGTTTTAGGCATTCGCAGTTTTATAGTTTTTAAAAGTCCACTGTCACATTTGTAAGTTGATTTGTTTTGAACTAGTGTACGAAAAAATTAAGATCGTACGCAATAAAGAGTACTTTAGAGGGGACTTTCTAAACATTTAAATAACAGAACGAGCAGACTCTGAACAACATTTTTTTATAGATTACATACATACAAAGGTTGTTGAACACACGACACTTTACGCGGCAGCTTATTGCCTTACCTCGGCAATTAAACCACTGCGCCATCTTTGCAGTCAATATACATACATATTTCTTACTTATTATAACTATTATTTGTCATGGGTGTGAATTGAACCGTCAGCCTCTATCTTAGCAGTCAGGTTCACTAACCACTATACCAACTGGCCCGTTAAATTCTGGCATCATTGTCAAATTTGTGTGGTTAATACTCATCTGCCTAACGGTTCAGTTAACATATTTAGGTGTGTATGTTAATGTTTTAATATACCTACATTCAAAGAAAATACTTATTATATTACAGTTCATTTTCCACATAACTCGTACTAAGCTGAAGACTCCTGTTCATAAAAACGAACCATTTGCATTTTAGGATTTTTTTTTATAATATAGGGGGACAGACGAGCAGACGTGTCACCTGATGTTAAGTGACAATCGCTGTCCATGAACACCTGCAACTTAAGAGTCGTAAGTGCGATGCCTGCCTTTGAGGGTGATGATGGATAGGGGGATGCAGGGAGGGGAAAGAAGGGAGGTGGATGAGTTTATGGGAAAGAGGAGAGGGGGATGAGGGGAGAGGAACGAGGGGAGTTGGGTCTCCGGAAACCTCACTAATTTCGGGGAAATGCAACGTAAGCGTTACTTCACAACCGGTTTTCTGTGAGGCCGTGGTATCGCACCGGTCGATGCGGCCGATTCTTGCCTAAGCATGGCTCTACCACTGTTATAAAAATTAATAGGCCCTTATTATATATGTATATACTTTTTGTAATTGTCACGGCTTTCACAGAAGGCTATAAGCATGAGCTCCTTGAAAACGATGCCACTTTTGCCCACCAATAATTTAGCCCTACTTACATAAAAGGGCACTGCAGGACTTTATATATGCTGTCTGACAGATACCAGTCCGATCAGTCGCCTTTTATGACAAGATAGCTAGAAAGATATGGGGTGGCCCTATTGTACTCCTCCGAAAACCACAGTACAAATTACATTATAACTGTTTCAATGAAATACGTTTTCTACCGCATTCTCAATATCAGTTTATTTCTCTTTAACATTCTGTATGCGTTCTATTTTACTGTCGTCAAAAGTGATAAAAAAACCGTTTTATTATTTAGAAGCCTATCATACGATTGAATATATGAAGATGCAACCTATACCCGGCTTCTCCTATACTTATATACATACTGCTATACAAAAGATATTTGAACTAAAGTCTCGTACAAAACCTCGTATTTTAAATTTCCTTTTACGTAAATTTGAAGGAATGGCAGCAACGTGCTTTCAAGAGATTCTCACAAAGAGAATAACCTAATTATTCGGGCCTCAATTGTACAGAATATTAATAAAATTTGTCTAATTCACTACTTCTCTAGGGAGTGACTCCTTATGTAAGTCGAATGAAGACCTTATTATATAGTGTTTGACTGTCAAGTCCAATCCATTTGTAAGTCCATTTGTACATATGTAAATACCCTCGTTTGAGATGATACTAGTTAGAGGCGTATCAAAGTGTCCTTTTTTTGTATACTATAAGTTAGCCCCTATACTATATATAGGGGGCAAGGCTGTTGCCGTCGTCTGGGCACTGTATGACTGTATATGTACTGTTAGATACCAAATATTTTTTTTATTTTTGGTGTGTGTACGTGGGTACTCGCTACCGATAAAAGGCAGCGCAAGGCACGTTCATGACTATCAAGTGGGAACCTATAAAGGAGTTTGTGAGCAGACTCGCCACGGGGATGTTTGAGCGGGCTGACCGCTCGAAACTTCCCCACCTGGTAGGTATTGCTCCGCTCCCACATCCAGACGATACAACACTCATCCGGAGGCGACTCAAACGCCCTGCTCGCAGTTTCTTCGAGCGGGGCATTGGCTTCGCCATCGGATGCAGATAGCCAACCACCGGTGGCCGGTGAGCTAACTCCAATGACCGGCTCACAGTGGTGAGCTGCGAGGAAAACCACTATAAGGAGCCCAGAGCTTCAAATAGTCTCCCCACCCCCCTCAACAGGGGTGAGATGATACCAGATGGTTCATGACTACTAAAACTTGCGATTAGGTCGATGCTCTGCCGGTTTGCGTCGGTGTGACTTGTATGTCCTTTAGAATTTATACATTGGTTTGTTCCTTACGTTTTAATTAATGTTAGCCGTGTACAATTGTAAATAATTTGTGTAAATAAATTGTATAATCAAGGGGTTTTGTTCATTTTTAATAAATATTCCACGTCAGACCCAAAAGTATCCTACATACTGTCAAATAGATATCCGCCAGATTTCTCTATCTAAAATGCTAAAACTATACGTTTGTAGAATACTTTTGGCCGTCACGCTTTGATATCGTCACACCTTTTATTATTATATAAGTTATAGAAAAATATATGCAGTACCAATACATTATTAAACCCAGGTTCTGTTTTTAGATACAGTCCTACAGTGCCCGGAAGTCATAGTTGGCAAAACGTTCTCGTATGAGACAGAGAGCCTACTGTATCGTGGATGTAGATATGAGCGTGAGTATTGATTTAATACTTTTTATTCAATAGTTTTTGTACAAAGTTGTGCTAGCGTAAACTGTATTTTCTTTATCTAAAATCATTGTTTTGTGTATTCTTTTCTGAATAAAACATCAAGTCCTGAACGTATTTTACGATTATTGATTTAGTATTTAAGACACGAGCCTCACTATGTCGTCAGCATGCATGCAATAACTAGTAAATCGTATATTGAAAATTAAAGAAAATATGCAGGTACTGCAGTGTACCAAAAAAATAGTCGTAGATTATTCACTAAAAGTAACTTACGTAAATTGACCTAAATCGTTATCTTGCCCACTATTTAGTGCATAAAACTAGCATTAAATTCGAATTTGTTATATGTTATAGATACGAGAATTAAAGTTATAATAAAATTAATTAAAATAAAGACTCGAACTTCCAGGTTCCAGGCCAGCAGTTACAGTTACAGGTAAGCGACCCTAGAGCACAAAACGATCTCTGGAGCTCCATGAGCGCTGGCCTGGGGGTAACGGGTAGGGCTGCCCTTACCCTAGCAGAAGCAGGCCTGTTCCACACTCGTCTCTCAAACTGGAGTTGGGCTAGATTAATGGTGGTTGTGCCTCTTGCAAAGGAGGTGCCACCACCATCCTGGGTTCCTGGAAGCATCCCTCCTAGGGTATACCCTAGTCCCTTGCAATATACCTACTTGTGATGGAACACCGTGTGGTTTTAATCGTTCTACAATACCACTTCACCTTCAGCTCCGTTGAGGTGATAACCCCTGGGGGTGTGTGTGGGTTCCACACAACAGAAAAGGTATGTGACCCTGACCCGCTTGAGCAATATTTCTTTCTTTCTCTTATTGTTTTGTATCTTTCATTTTATTTATACACTCCCAATTTTCAATTACTCAATTACCAGAATATAAGGTGAGCTAATATGTTTATCAGTTTTCGTTTTTTATGTTTTTATTTTTAACTTTTATTGGCTCTCCCTTTTTACGGCATATTTTAATTTGCTTTTAAGAAAATGTAAACAGTGCTGTATTACTATTTAGTATATATTGTAATCTCTATCTGGTGATTCAAAGTGTTGTCGTGAAAAGAGTTTGTTTGCCCGATTCCTCCTCATATAGCTCAACTGTTTGGAAACGGGCAGTTAGAGATCGACACACTAGACAGAAGGTTATTCGACTGCATTTATGTTTGTTGTACGTGTGACGTCTCATGTCACCTCGACGTGTGAGGTATTATTTGAATCGTTTTGAGATAACATCAGCAAACAAAGTTAAATATATTTTAATACTGGAAAGAAGGTCCACGCTCATGCTGTACAAATTTAGCTCCCACAAACATTAATTTTTAAATATCTTCCGGAACAAAGCGACCCTTTTTGCTTTAATATTTAACCAAAGATTCATGGTCCGTGGGTTTTAATAACGATATCTCGGATTCAGGTTGTAATTGTAATTGGATTTCGGTGTTGATTATGTAATTACTTGTTAAGCTTGTTGTACTTAGTAGTACCTATTTTTTTATATTGGACTTTAAAAAAAGGTGATAAGCGCCTTCAATGCCCGTCGGATTCTTTCCACAATACTTTCAATCGCACAAACGTACAACTTAATAACTTATTTGTAATATCTCTGGTATTCCATGGACAATTCTGGTTTGGTTACAATAGGTCCATCGCAAGATTGAACTCTTTCGAATAAAACAAAATTTAAAAGTAGGTCGGCAATTACGAGAAAGCACTTGACATATATACAAAAAAATACATACAGGAAAACACAATCTCCTCGTTTTTGAAATCGATTAGAAATTATAAATTATCAGACAGCATACAAACAAAATATCCAGTCATAAAAACCCAGGATGACGGCTTAGACGGCAATAGGCTTTATTTAAATATACGGCATTACTCAAGTGTGTATTTCGGGGATGCCCGACTAGTTTTGGTCCGGCGGGAGACCTTTCTCATGGAGGAAGTCATCGAGCATTCGACGTACGGCAAAAGGCTTTTTCAGTTCACTTGTAAGTGGGACCAAATTATAGTTAGCGAAAAGTGAGCGCTAGAGACGTCTCTGCCCATCCGAATCATACTAGAGACATCTCTGCCAATCCGAATCATGCTAGAGACATCTCTGCCTATCCGAATTATCCAAAACCTACGTGAAACTTTTTTTTTAATAATTTATACTAACAAAAGCTTGACAAAGGCTATTTCTTGAAGCGAAAATTAACCTGAAGGTTGCAAAACTTTGGAAAGTTTGTGGGAGATAGTGACGGGCATCAGGTATGCATAATAAACTTTAAGATCTATTAAATAATTCCACTTCAATACAAGTATGTATGTGCTGTACTAACATCACTTTTATAGCTCATAAAAGTGATGTTAGTACAGCACACAATCTTGAATCCTTCATTCTTATACCATTTTAATTTAAATTAGTAAATTGACACTAAGTTTGCCCCCTATTACGTTGGTAGAAATTGTAATTTTCTTTTTTTTTTTTTTATATACTTTAGGGGGACAGACGAACAGACGGGTCACCTGATGGTAAGTGACACCGCCGTCCATGGACACTTGCAACTCAAGAGTCGCAAGTGCGCTGCCCGCCTTTGAGGGTGATGAGGGATGGGGGATGCAGGGAGCGGAAAGAAGAGAGGAACGATGAGGAGATGGAAAAAAGGAGGAATTGGGCCTCCGGAAACCTCACTCAATTCGGGGAAATGCAACGTTACTTCACAACCGGTTTTCTGTGAGGCCGTGGTATCGCACCGGTCGAGCCGGTCCATTCGTGCCTAAGCATGGCTCTACCACTGAAACTGAAACTTTGTAAAATGTACCTCCTTAGGGATACATGTGTAAGGTTATGTATGTATGTAATCTAAAAATCTATTACGTGTTAGTTTCATAGTAATAGGGCAGGGTCCCAGATCGTTCCAACTTGCTCCTTGAAGAGCTTAAGTTAAGCAATTTCGTCAGAATATACTTATTAAAGGGTGAGAGGTCAGGGTCACCAGACTCGTTCTAATATATTAATGGTGGCTGGTGGTAATAACCTGTTAAATATTTAGACATTAGATTGATTGATATTCAAAGAAATATTTAGTATTTTAGTATTTAGCCGACTTTGAAGAGTACAGTATTATATCAGTACAGTATTATCATCATTTGGTGACAAGAAAGAGACTTTTTTAAAAGAGAGGCAGGCGAACAGATGGGTTATCTGATGGTAAGTGATAACCGCAGCCCATGGACACCTTAAGAGTCGTAAGTACGCTACTCGCCTTTGACGGTGATGAGGGTGAGCGGGAAATTACGAGGGGAAAGTGGAGATTGGAAGTTGAGTATCTGGTACCCTCACTCGATCGGCAATGCAATGCATACATTATTTGTCTACTGGTTTTCTATGAGGCCGTGGTTTTACTCCGCTCGAGTCAGCCCATTCGTGCCTAAGCATGGCTCTCTTACGGTAAAATGAAGTCATTTTCAGATATTTTATTAAACAGGTTGTTTTAAAAACGTGTGGCCATTAGGGTCGTGTACCTAGTAGACCCCGTGAATAACGCAAAGCTGTACAAGTTATGGAAAAATTTGCGTCTTTTTATCCATAAGTCCTATATTGAAACTGATAATTCAGCCCTTTCTTACAGTGCGCGGACTGTTACCAGTCAGTTTAAGTTATAGCTATGCTGTGGCTCCCCCCCCCCCCAAATCTATCTGTATGAGCAATATCATTTTCCTTGCCTTCCCATCTTTCTGTTAATCTACACCAAATTGTGCCATTCAATTTCCAAGTGTCCAGATGACGGCAATAAGCTTGCCTTACGTAAATAGGACTTAATAATTGTCACCAAATGGAGCGTGAGTGTGTGTATGTTTGGAATAAAGCCTTAAAATTGATCTATAGAGGTAATATAAGCCCTAAAATTGATCTATAGAGACTTGCGATCAAATGGTTGCGCCTTCAAACCCCGCCCAGTACACTACCGTCGTAAACGCACCTAACACAAGCATTTAGCTTAGCTGGGGGGGTTAACGAGAATACTAGTTATGTGTGACCCACGTTGCTAGTACAGTCTTCCTTTAAAAATAGAAAATAAAAAAATCTTAAGAGGGCTGATATGACGCATAGCATTTTTGCTGTAAAAATAACGATTATTATTTACGGTTAAAAACTTATAAAGAAATAACAAATAATCCCTTAGACAGACGGTTGATAAAAAATTATAAAGTGTTTTTCCCCAATGAAATTACTGATGTTAAATAATTAGCTTATACAAACAAGTCTCCAATTTCCATTTGACTAGCCGTTTGACATCAATGTTGATTAACGACCTAACTGTGTTATAATTAACCCATTTGTTACGTTAAAATTAGGTCAAGTGATTCAATAGAAATATAAAATAAAAATATACACTTATTAAAGCTGTAAATATCAAAAAATTCTAAATATTTCAATAAAATAACGCCAAAATAATAAATATCAATAAATTTCCATTTAGCGTTCCGTTTAGCATTTTTGACAGTGGTAGAGCCATGCTTAGGCACGAATGGGCCGGCTCGACCGGTGCAATACCACGGCCTCACAGAAAACCAGTTGTGAAGTAACGCTAACGTTGCATTTCCCCGAAATGAGTGAGGTTTCCGGAGGCCCAACTCTCTTCCCTCTTTCCCCTCCCCCCCTCTCCTCTTTACCAGCTCCTCATCCACCTCTCTTCTGTCCCCTCTCCTTTTTCCCAGCTCCTCATTCAACTCTCTTCTTTCCCCTCCCCGCATCCCCCTATCTTGAGACTCTTGAGTTGCAAGTGTCCATGGACGGCGGTTGTCACTTACCATCAGGTGACCCGTCTGTTCGTCTGTCCCCCTATAGCATAAAAAAAAAGCGTGGCTATATTTCCAGTCTCCTGGGAACGCTTCAGGTAGGCGAAGATAGAGATTAACGCATGTATTCATGTGTTCTTTATTGCATTCCATAATGTTACAAAGATTGTGTAAAAGAAACTATTATCATATGGACCCTGTCGGGCGCAGCAAATTAGGAGATGCGAAGAGATCACGTGACAATTCAGTTTATTGAAGATTTAGTTACAGTTAGTTGATTACTTACATATAGAGAGTGGGTGTATCTTATTTTGAAATCTATTGATCATCTAAAAACTCTTTTACTGTATAATATGATTTTTATTTCAATTTAATAATACAAAAATTGGTTATACGGGTTGTACATGTTTGTAAATAGCTATTTTTAATAGTTGTTACTTGTTTTTTAAATGTTATTATATGTTAATATAAGAATTGATATATAACATTGTCTGTTGCCCCCTATCTCATCAAAAAAACAAAACTCAACTCCCTTCTTTATGTATTTTTTCCTGAAGATTGACTACTCAAACTGGTATATTTGTACGTGGTAGAGCCATGCTTAGGTACGAATGGGCCGGCTCGACCGGTGCGATACCACGGCCTCACAGAAAACCGGTTCTGAAGTAACACTTGCTTTGTATTTCCCCGAAATTAGTGAGGTTCCCGGAGGCCCAACTCCCTTCTCCTTATTCCTCTCCCCTGACCTCCCCTTTTCCCATCACCTCATCCCCGTCTCCTTCCCATCCCCGCATACCCTCATCCCTCGTCACCGTCAAAGGCGGGCAGCACACTTACGACTCTCCAGTTGCAAGTGTCCATGGACGGCGGTTGTCACTTACCATCAGGTGACCCGTCTGTTCGTCTGCCCCCCTTTAATATAAAATAAACTACGAGTATAAGGTTACTCAAATTTCATAATGAATCAAGCCATGTAGTCTCCAAGGATAGACTAAGAAACAGCAAACATAAGAACATACACACATTCACATGCATGCATACATAGAGTTACGCCAATATCCCATATGCGTATAACCCGAGATATACGTAATTAACGTCAATATTTTACCGGCAGTAATTGAATCCCATTCACGTAATAAGGGGCAAGCCTTTTGCTATCATCCGGGCACTTTTAGAAAAAATCGGAGTATATTGACAGAAAAGGGATGATAGAAAGGGAAGAAGGGTAGGATATTACTTTTATACAGATGGATTGGGGAGTAATAGCAATAGCTCAAGCAAGAACTCGAACTGGCTGGAGCCGGGAAGGTCAAGCCCTCTGACTAACTATTTACACTCGAAAACCTCTTTCGTGATCAGCTCCATCATCCTTAGTAAGCATCATAGTTCTAAAGACAGTTAAGTACTAAAATCAATAACTTCACCGTACCTATAGCAGCTGGCGGATATCGCTGGCTCCAAACTTCATTAGCGACACGAACTTCAAATAATCGTATAATTAAATGACCGGCTGACGTCGTTAAATTTAACCGATATTCCATCGGTTAATCGGATAACCACATGACTTTGATATGACTAGTTTCATTAGAACACTGATAGTCATGGCAAGATTAACTGACGAATTTTATGAATTTGAGCTTTTTAGTTCACTTGGAGGAATCAGACTTCCCGACATCAGCCAGTTCAAATTATACATAGGCATGCAACCCTGACTATCTTGAGCTAGCCAATGGATCTAAATAAACAATATCCCTATCTATCCCTGCTTATCCTCCTTTTCTTGTCTACGTACTCTAAACTGATGATGTCAATAGGCAAATGCCCCCTATTACGTAAATAGGACTTAATTAATATACCCTGCCTGCCCCTTTCGGGATACAGGCTAGAGTGTATGTATGTATTTTAGGTATAGTGTCTGTGGATGGAACACGCCCAATCTTCCAAAAGGTACAGATGACAACCATCGATCTCGCAGACTGAAACCATCATGGTTGAGCCATGCTTAGGTACGAATCAACCGGAGTAACAACAAGGCCGCACAAAAAACCGGTAGACAAGCATTGTACTGCCGAGTGAGTGAGAGTACTGCACGTCCAACTGCCCTCTCTTCTTTGACCTCCCGTCATTCAACCTCTTCCCCCCTTTATCACCCTCGTAGCATACCATTAATAGCACCGACCACCATATCCCAACTATACGGTCCTGTTCTGTCTCTCGAATATTTCCTTAATTACAATTGTTTGAGAACATAACTGTTTATGTTCATTCAAAGTTAAATTTTGTTGGTGAAAGTTAAATATCATATATTTTGTTGCCAAAGAGTGAAAGGTATCGACAATACTAGAAGTAGTTCTACATAAGATATTACAACTTTTTACAGCGAACTAGTGTGGGAGTTGGCAGCGTTTCAATCATCCCATCAAAAACATCCTATGTTTAACATAACTAATTAACGGATAAATTGTTCACTACTCAATCATAAAACATATACACATCTTTAAAAAATTACAGAGTGTTTTAAATATTGAGTAAGCAAGTATGTTTATTTGTACTTATGCGTGTTTGGCATTAACACTGTTATGGATACAAAAAATATCTTGAGTTAATTTCTATAACAAAGGACTCTTATCAAGGGACAGACGAGCATACAAGTTACCCGATAGTAAGTGACAACCGCCATACTTGGACACCTGCAACTCAAGAGCCATAAATGCGCTGTCCGCCTTTGAGGGTGATAAGGGTGCGGGGGTGGAAAAAGATTAGAGTAGGGATGAGGAGATGGGATAGAGGACAAGCAGGATGAGGAGAGAGGAAAGAGGAGAGGGGGAGTTGGGCATCCGGAAACCTTAAGCGAAATGCAACACAACCGGTTTTCTGTGAGGCCGTGTATAGCACCGGTCGAGCCGGCCCATTCATGCCTAAGCATGGCTCTACCAAAATAAGATACGATACTGTATCTTAAGCTAATAACTCAATGTGTTCTTGAGACAGTTGTCAAATCTATAGACAGCATATCTGGCAAACTAGCTTAAAAGTTTGTTTTGCCAACTGCAACCGCGTTTAGTTGTTCAATCGAAAATTTTAATTTGGTATAATATGTGAATAGAGGATCGGACAGTAATCAGATTAAAATCTAAAATGTATTTAGATGAAACAAATATACTGTTTAACGATTATTAATCTAATAATAAATAAATATGGTATGTGTATGTTTATATGTTGTTATATGTAGGTATATGTAGTGGTATGTGTATGTTTATATGTTGTTATATGTAGGTATATGTAGTGGTATGTATATTTAGTGTATGTATATAAACGTGACAACATATTTCTTAATATAGCATTAGAGTAACCTTCTTCTGAACTTCTTCATTTGTACATCTGCAAACTGGCCTACTTACTAATCCATTGCACTTGTCCATTACAAAGGTTGTCTGGAAGAGATCGCAGCTAGCGATAAGACCGCCGATTGTACCAGTTGCTCGTATATTATTTGTTTCATATTGTTTATATTTTTGTGTGTGTACAATAAAGAATATTGTATTGTATTGTATTGTATTGTAAATATAATTCATTTAAATATTTTTAAGATATAAAATTTTGATATTTACAATATTTTAATCTGTACTGAAGCACAAATCAGAGTGCGTGACATCATTTGTGGGCAATCATTGACTGCACTACATACTTTCCCTCAGTTATTTCCACAATTTTGTTGAAATTCTAAAAGTTGCTAAAAGATTACCGATAAATTAGGATACGGTAATCAATTTAAAAACGGTCACGTGGTGTTTCTCCAGGTTTTCATAATTACGAAAGCCGACAAACGAAATCTTCCCACAGTGGATACGTTTATGATTTGTAATTTCTTTGCAAGTAATTCAGACTTTTGTGATACTGAATTTCGAAATGTGAAAGCTTCTGTGTATTATTATAACTATTATTTGCCATAAAGTACCTAGTACTTGAAAAAATACTATTGAAATAACGAACAAAACATAACCTCACGGCAGATAAAACAAGTAAAAATGATGTATGCTCTCGTATATAGGACTCTCGTATATACTAATAACTTCTAACATTACACAATGTATATTTACTAAAAAATAATTTAAGCAAATTTCATTATATTTATTTGTAGTAAGTTACTACTGAATACTTTCGTCAAAATGATCTTCACAAAAGTAAATTTGTGAAGTTACAGACATTCCATCGCACTGTCTTCTCGCTAAGTGATCGCTAGGCATTTTTTCGTATACCTGCTTTTCTTTGCACATCAAGGAATATTTTATTTGGAGTAGCTTTTATGTGTTCGTATATTGAGGTACTACACACAAACGATACTTTTTTCGTAACAATAAATAAAGAATCTACCCACCGAACAAAACTTCTCGCAAACTTATGTCTATGCACCTGTTTTGTTATGACCACAAATGGATCGGATGTTTGTTTTTTTTTATGGGCAGAGAGATTTTTATTTTTTATGGGTGAGATTTAGCGGCAGACCGACAAACGAGCAGACGGGACCTGATGGTAAGTGACTACCGCCGCCCATGGACAACTCATGAGTCACTGATTCCTCTTTGAGGCTTTATCTTGGCTGTAGCGCCATTTAAGGGTGTGTTAAAATATAGACTACCTATACATACATATATGCTTAGGTACCTTTTCTGGCGTCGCATAGGTTATTATAAGTACTTATGATTTTTATTTGATTGGAATAATTACGTGGTGTCCTGTGAATGTCAGAATAAATGCTTTCTTTCTCTCTTTACTATATACAAAGCCGTATGGTACTCGGTGGAGTAGAAAAGGACCACCCTATTCCTTTCCATTGGTGTCGTAAAAAGCGACTGAGGGATCGGTGTGTGTGATCATACAGTGCCGGTTGATGGCAATAGGCTTGCTTTCTATTACGTTAGTGGGACCAAGTAAAATTGGCATACACCTCTGCCTACCCCGTGGAGGATACAGGCGTGAACATGTGTATGTATGACTGTAATAATAAAAAGGTAGCCGTGGGTTCCGTAGAAATTAAATTTTTAAATAGTTTTTGAATTTACTTAGACTAAGTAAATTCAAAAACTGTGATGCTTATAATATAACTATAGAAAATTGTATACTTTATATACGACTTCAAAAAGGAGTAGTTTCTGTGTACGACTGTATGTATGTTTCTATTGTGTGTACAGTTATTTCTCCGCCTGCGACTGCCAATTTTTCTAACGGCCAATTCCAAAGAGTATTTTACTTCTTGCGGTGGTCTCATTGTAATATGTATAATCAGGATTTTATTATGACGTACAAAAAAGTTATAATTTTTTTTTTACGATTGAAAGTATTGCGCAACTAATTGTAAAGGCGTACTTAAGACAGCTCTCTACTTTTTTTGATAGTCAATTATAGCTTATACACTCGAGAGCAAACGATATCTTTATTCGACATCTTTATGTGGTCAGGATTTGTTGTTTTCGAGTGTATTTTACCCTAGTCAGCTAGAAGAAGCATATCTATCGACATATAAGGCTGAACGATGATGATGATGATAATGTATTTGTTTCTAAATATGTGTTTGTAATATGTGCGGTGTCATTTGAATGATCTTAATAATAGAATAATAATGATAACATCTTTAGAATTGACACACACAGGCCAGTCAGAATATTATTAATTATTACTTATTAATAATAATATTCCTATATTGTAAGGTGACGGTAGATGAAAAAATAAGTGACGTCACACGTAATTTGATAAGGTGCCTTAAAAAGCCGCGCTTAGATGCAGCTAGGTTCTTTTTCCGTCGGACGGCGAGCAGAACAGTCAAACCTGACCCGTATAGTATTCTTTTTTACTTAATGTTTCTTTTTGTATGTAAAATAAATGTTTTTATTTATCAAAAAATAATTATATAACGTTTGGTTTCTAATAATATTATTATTATTATTCGGGATATTAATGTTTACGTGTTCGTTCGTATTTTATGCAAAAAAGTCATCATGCATCTGAGTAAAACCTATCCATTCTATTCGTATCTACAATAATTTGAGAACACGTAATGGATGATTAACACTACGTAATTTAGTTCATAAGAATTCTGTCTAGCCTGCCTATTACCTAGATAAAACTGAATCATTACTATTAGACGTCGTTTTTAGCAAAATCCGCAAAAGAGAATTATCATTGCCAGCGTAGGAGAGTTGATTAATGAACTGAATATATTCCAAAGAGAATTTCGGTTCGAGCCGATTAGAATAAATTTATTAATCCTTTGACAGTGAAACACGAGAACCAGGCGTAAATTTTAGAACTAGCACTCGCCCGCTCTAATTTAATTTTTTTCTCCCTTGGGAACAATACCTACTTTTTCTGGATGACATATTTAAGTACTTTTCCGTACTTCAGGTAATATGTCTGCAAAATTTCATAGTTACCGTCTCAGTGAATAAAACGTCCATGTTAAAGTTAAATAAACTCACGAGGCACGAGGCAGAGACCACTCCTACGATCCTTTTTGCTAGGATTCTGACATACCTTTATTGCTTCTTCAATTTTCATGCCGTTCCGCATACAGGCTTGTCGGTTAAAAGAACTTTTGGCCTGGCCTTTGCTTAGATTGCCTTGAAAATTGTCCAAGAACATTCGCCTAGGTCTTCCTCTTCCGACAACTCCATTTACCTCTGCCATATAAATACCTTTTGTCAATCTTGTTTCATTAATCCTTTAACAGTTCAATCAGTGTGAGTGCACAATTTATGGAGACAAAAGTTTTAAATTGCATCATTCCGGCAACAATATATTAATGGCCTATGTATGTACATACAGTGAGAAAACATTTTGTTTATTTATGTGTCGGACAGTTGCCATGACTGTACAACGTACTATACTCATAGCGACTTATGTAACAAAACATTATTAAATTAAACAAGAAACCCGACCACATAAAAACATCAATTTAAAAAACAATTTTTTTTTTACTCCCATGACCAAGATAAATCTAATGACATCTCATACGTACAAATCCGTCAAACAGTTAAAAGTATCTAACGTGCCCATAAATTGAAAGAAAAAAAAAATCGTTCTAAAACATTACCCCCTTTCGGCCGTCGGTTCAACTTTTGCTTCTAATGAAATTAAATAAAAAAGTTGTAATAGTTTGCAAACTCGAGGAAATTAAAAATAATTTAAATTCAAGTAATTTTTTTAAATCATAAAATTGAAATAATTATTTGACTTGTTTTAAAAATAATTCGTAGTCACTAAATATTCCAGAACCCTGAGAAATATTCTTAGAATATACGTAATTATGTATACATACATACACAGTGTAAATATTTGTGAACATGATATGTCTATACATCGTACACACAAATATTTGCACTCCAGCATTGACATTGCATTGCATTAAAACACTCTACTACCAACCCGTACTGGTCGTTTTTACCTACAGATATTGTTCCAAGTACCTTGAAACAAGCGTCTTTTAACAAAACCATTTTCAAAATGGCTGCCACTCTAAGCAACGGTAAGGCAGTTTATAAATGGCTCTCTGCGTATTATCAGTGCTAGCTCCGGTATCGGGAAAATGCTTCCGTAGCGTCCTATTAAAAACTGACGGCCGGACTGGATCTTTTTGCTGTATCCATAACAGGTACTTGTATTTTACGAAAAGTCTGCGCGTTCGTATAAAACTCGAGTTTAAAGTATCGCAATATAAGTACGGTAAGTAAGGTAAGCATGTCATCTACGTATGAATATATTTGTAGGTACGTGTTTAACAATTTAAAGCCAAGTTATGTCTCAAGATATTTTCCTGCAAGTAAGTTATGTGTGTTGATGTGAATATTCAACGAAATTCATAGGTGTTAATTATGAAATTTAAAAGTACATAAAATGAAGAGAACAATCTCCATTTGGTCAATAACTTGGATTAAAACAAAGATTTACCTTATCTCGTCAGATTATGTTTTATTCAGAGTTAACAATTCACTGTAGTAGTCTAGTGCTTCAATCTGCCAAGAATATAAATGAATTGGTATTTCGAAGTTAGGTTTGGATTTCAATCTTATGTTGAACCTTAACATGTTGTAGACGCGTAAAAAAGTGATTTTTGAATTTATCAAAGCCATATTGCACCAAAAAATTCGCTGTAAGCGTTATCTAGATGTTACACCCTCAAATATATACTACATAATATGTCGTATCTATCTAAAACTTTTAAAAATAGTTTGTTTTTCTTGTTTATTTATTTTCTATATTTTCATAGCTAATTAACCATAGGTTATTCACCGTACACTGCTGTGTGAAAGAACTGCTGTACGAATGATAAATTCTAGGCTTTGTTATTACTATTATAAGCTGTATTGGTGCCAACACTTATTTATTTTATTTTATTTATTTAAAACTTTTTTCACTACAATATTGTACAACGGCGGACTTAATGCCACAGGCATTCTCTACCAGTCTACCTTTGGGTTGTGTAGAGATAAGTCACTAGGTGCACTAGAAATAATAAAACAGATATAGTAAAAAAGGAGATTAACTGTGAAAAGTCACATAAATATATAATATAATGTAAGTATAATATATATATATATATATAATATATACACTTTGTATGACACATACAAACATCTCTTACCATACACACGTACATATAAAAATAACATACATATAATTAATCATTGTTGTGATGGTTCTGCAGACTTATGCACTATATGAGCTCGTACTTTCGTACTTATGTATGGTACGAAAGTTGGGTATGGCAGAAGTACGAAAGTAGAATTAATGCTTTAGAAATGAGAGCATTGAGGTGTGAAAGAGGATGTAGTGATTAAAATAGAAAAAAGTATGCTGTACTGGTTCGGTCATATCGAAAGGATGAATGAAAATTGACAAAAAGTATTTATATATAGTATTAGAGGTGAGTGGAGTTGTCGGAAGAGGAAGACTTAGGCGAACGTTCTTGGACCATATTCAAGACAATCTAAGCAAAGGCCACGTCAAAAGTACCTCTAACCGACGAACCTGTATGCGGAACGGAATGAAAGTTGTAAAAGCGAGAAAGGTATGTCAGAATCGTAGAAAATGGAATGAAGTGGTCTCTGTCTACCCCTATAAAAAAGAGGCGTGATATTATTGATGTATATATGAAGATACTCAACAGTAATATAGTAATTTAATTTAATTTTATATCGTAATTATTTATTTGTATAAGCTATTATTGTTTTTCTTATTCTATTAATTATTTACCTACTACTATTACTATTGTCACAATATGATGTTTGTAATGTAAATAAGCTGTTGAGTTCCTTAATATATAAATAAAAAATAATAAATAAAAAGTGTTCACTAGTACTTGTAATTATAACAAGTGTACCCATTCGTGTCTGTATGTATTTCTGTGTCGTTATTGCTCATCAATCAAAATCATTTGCTGAAATTAAACCAATCACAGGTATTTTTAATTGTCAAAAGGAGAGGTCAGACAGACTAAATCAATCGTGATGCAGAAGAATAAGAGAAGAAACATGTTTTATAGAAACACCAAGGGAACTCTTTTTCAAATAGTTAACTTAATCTTCTTGTAACAGTTTATAAGTACTAAATAAAATATGACATTGATCTGGAAAATAAACAAATTCTATTAATTCAACAGTGGTAGAGCCATGCTTAGGGAAGAATGGGCCGGCTCGACTGGTGCGATACCACTGCCTCACAGTAAAAATGAGTCAGGTTTCCGGAGGCCCAACTCCCTCTTTCCTGTTTCCTCTCCTCTCATCCCCCCACTCTTCCATCCCCTCCCCGCATACCCCTACCCTCATCACACTCAAAGGCGGGCAGCGCACTCACGACTCTTGAGTTGCAAGTGTCCATGGACGGCGGTTGTCACTTACCATCAGGTGACCTGTCTGTTTGCCTGTCCCCCTATAGTATAAAAAAATAAAAAATAAAAATACTACAAAGTTTTAGTTAACTTAGCAGTCCTCGAATAAGCAGCTCCGATTAACAGCACTCGTTCACGAGCATGACGCATCCGCCAGTCATTGTTCATCTACCACGTCTATCAAGAGATGGACTGATCTTTGTTTAGTTCTTTATTGAAGGTTTATCCGAAGCGTTTTTAAAGCCAGTATTGAGATCGTGTTTAGCTGGGTGAACCGATTTTGATGATTTATTTCTATTGCTAAAGCTGGTACTTCCCGTGTGGACCCATTTCAATTTGGTCCAGTTCTGACAATGGCATCAATGAGAAAACCATATAAGTCTTAAATTTGCATTAAGTGTGTGTGCGAAAAATGAACGATGAATTCAATATCACGCCAACCGATTTCGATGATTCTTTTTTTATTGGAAAGGATGTACTTCCAGGGTTGTTAGGTGAGAGTTTGGTTAGGTTCTGACAGTGGCCTCCATGAGAGAACCATATAAGTCTTAAATTTTATGATAGACGCGTTGAAGCCGGTTGTCTACTTTTTTAACAACCGGCGCAAAAAGAGGGGTGTTATAAGTTTGACGTCGATGTTTGTCTGTCTGTGCGGTTTTTTTCAATTGAAAGTCAGTTTCCTTGCGGTGGTACTTAGCTAGGTTTGGTTAATATCGGTCTAGCAGTTTAAGAGCATCAGCTCTTTTCCAAAATGATGTAAGGCATTTTTGGCGTATGATTACTCGATTAAGTGTTTCACGCGTGCCAGTATAGTTGTTAAATAACAATTTGTTGATAACTTCGACCTGATGCTGCAACCAGAATGTTCTCCAGAGAACCCAGCTCTTCGAAAACTCACAGCACACATATATGTTGTTCCTCAAACTATAAGTATTTTTTACATATGGGTTTTTTTTAATTTTGTTATTTAATTTTAATTATAAAGTGAATTATATTCATAGTAAGTTAGTGTTAAATAACTGAGAACCCACTTTCAATATATGTCAATATATGTATCTTCTAGGATCGGTTACTTATACCTACGAATTTAAACTGTTCATTTTTCGTTACAAAAAGTATTTTTGTATGCATGTTTTTATTATTTGTAAAGATCGATCGATAGTGGATGCAGGCCGCTTCATTGAGACTATATCAGTGGATGTGGTATGGTTGAGATGATGATATTGATGATGTGCTATTTAATTTTATACATCTCCATGCCGAAATTCAACCCCATTCGTTCAACCGTCCTGACGTGACTGAGTAATAAACATCCATCCAAGTTTTCGTATTCATATTAGTAGTAAAACTTATAAAAGTCTTTGCATGTACTACTATTTATTTCTGCCACACTGCAATATTGACTGGGAGAGAATGCCTCAGACTCTAAGTCCGCCTTTGTACACTATGTGCATGAAGTCATAATAAATAAGTAAATAAATAAAACATTAAATCATGATACCAAAATGAAATGATTGCAGGTCTACTAACATTTATCGTTATACAAAGTTTTTCAAGTCCCTTTATGGTTTTAAGGTACTAGTATATATTTTACTTTTCGTTACATTGAAAATCTATACTTCATCATTAATGTAAATAACCTAGTTTTATATGTAGCAGAAAAATGGTTAGAAGTTAAAATATTGGAAGATAAGACAAGCCGTGTATTCCCGGTGGAGTAAAATAGGGCTACCCCACTGCCCTGATCCTGTGGCTGTCGTTCTAAGGAATCGGACTGTTATATATAAGACAGTATATATACAGTCAAGCTTGCACCATATTACGTAAGTGGACTAATGTATAGTTGGCAAAAATACTATTCGTGGATATACATATATTCTTGAGTGTACGTCCTACTTTTAACCAAGTACGAAGGTTCTTAATTCGATTGAATATTTTTATGTGTATTCTATGTCTTATTCTGTTTTTACACTTTTACCCTTAAAAATATTTTAAGAATTTATCATGCTCACGAGGCAATTAAGTCAGTTTGGTATATGTACAGTTTGGCAACTAATAAACCCGCAACTTTTTTCATCAGTTTCTAAAACGCTGTAGAACTATCTTGAATTTCTTGGAGTAGTATATAAATAAAGCAAGAGTTGTATGTCAGATCAGTTGACAACTGGATCTCGAATAGTAAAACTACAGTAAATTATGGATATTTCTCGTACTTCGGCTGTTTTTACTTCACGAATTTTGTTTAGGTCGAAAAGTGACTGAAGCAGTGCGCAATATATGTGCAACGATGGGCATTGGCACAAACATTGGTTTAGAAGATTTAAGGATGGAAATTATGACCTATCTGATGAACCTCGTCCGGTGTGTGTCAACCTCAAAGTGACTGAAGCAGTGCGCAATATATGTGCAACAATGGGCATTGGCACAAACATTGGTTTAGAAGATTTAAGGATGGAAATTATGACCTATCTGATCAACAAATTGTTATCCAGGACGACCTCCTACAATAGATGTAGATGAGTTAAAAATACGCATAGAAATTGATCCCAGGTTCAATTCACGTTGCCTGGCAGAGTAACTTCAGTGTTCTCATACTGCAGTAGAAAAACAACCCCACGCTTTAGAAAAAAAGATATATTCAGTTTGGTTGCCACATAAGTTAACGCCGTTTCAACTTCAGAAGAGAGCTAACGTGTGCATGGAACTACTTAGATATCATTGTACCAATGAGTAGCTGATGGATGAAATTACATGTTATGTACATACATTTTTAATGACAGACACGAGTAAAAAAGTTATTTTAAGTGTGTGGTGGTGAATAAACGGAATTATATACTCGGAGCTGTTGCCATTAAACACTACAATCACGGCCAATATTTATTGTGACCAACTGGATAAAGTAGCAGCGAGATTACTAAAAAATCACAATAAAGTATACTTTTTGCACGACAATGCTCGACCACATGTAGCAAAAGCGACTCGTGAAAAATTACTTTCGCTTGGCTGGGCTGTCCTTGCTCACCCACTGTACTCTCCAGACATTATGCCCTCAGATTATCATCTATTTCGTTCTCTAGCCCACTACTTAGCAGATAAAAAAATTAAAATGAAGACCAGCTTAAAAGTGACTTACTACCACTTTTTTTGATCTAAAGCCTAAAAATTTCTACGAGGAAGGCATTATGTCTCTGCCAGCGCGTTGGCGACAGGTGATAGAAAACGACGGTGCTTATATAGTTGAGAAATAATTTGATTTTGTATACTTAAAAATAAATAAATTTGTGTACAAAGATGGCGGGTTTATTAGTTGCCAACCTAATACATTTAATTTGTTTGTATCGATTACCACAGAATAACATAATATACAGCCATTGAGTAGTTAAGGCATGACATTTAAATGACTTTGTTAGATAGAAGATAAATATATACAAGTCGGGCTTATATAAAGCAGCGTCGTTGCGATAGTTTAAGTTTCACTTTCGGCAATGGAAAAATAGTAACTATCATATACGAATAAACCGCCATATTGCATCGCAATTGGCATGAAACTTTACTTATAAACGTACATTCGTGGAGGACATGTTTATACATATTGATAAGTATGTTTAAACAATAATTATAATATAACAATAACTATAATAACTAGACACATGTCACACTTGTCCGTCTGATCTGAAACTAAGCAGAGCTTGTGCTATGGTAACCAGACAGTTGGGGTGCGGGCTAGAAAACCTCCACGTGGTGTTCCCTGGGCAACGTTGGCGACGACGCAGCCTTCTCCTCCTCCACTTTTGAGGAGGGCGTCATCGCCAACGGCTAATATTCTGGCAAGAAGAGATGGCCATTTCCTTCAGCCACTAGGTTGAGGCTCGGCCCAGCAGAGTGGGCTTGTATGCCGATCCCTCTGTTGGCTCTTCGCTCCTCGGAGCTGTGAGGAAGGAAACCTCAATAAAAAATTACCAAAGTGGGACCCTTTCACGGGTCGGTGTTTCTCCACTGTATACAGCGGAGAAAGAGGACGGGCTCGGCGTGCACTCGCACTGCCACCGAGCAGGCATCTGGAGATTTGTCTCGATGCCACCGTCGGCATATCGTAATCCCGAAAGGAGTGTCGTGGTTACGTCTCACGGCTCTGATCGGGGACGAGAGTCTTGGCTTAACTGCCCGGACTGCGAGGAAGAATACCTCTATAAAAAATAACCCCGAATCCCGTGTTCTGGTGCGTGACCATGGGATGCATGGCTGATGGGTGGTTCAGTCGTAAGCGCACTCCCAGCCGGGGCACCTGCGGACCCCTCGGTTGGGAATAAATCTACGCTTACCCGGGTACTGGGGGATCTCTGCCCGGGTGGACCTCTTAGTTCTCCCCCACTCGTGGGACTAGTAATGGAATCTTTTACTAATTATAATAAAATTAAAACTGATGGGATGCAGGAGAAGAGCAAGGCGAAGGGGCATAATAAGAAGGCGGACAAGACCTCGCCTAACGACGAGGAGGTTTTGACCAAAACGCCTATCTCAGAGATGCTCCCAGAAGGCAGGTTGACTTCTGGGAGCAGAAGAATTTCGATGCGAGTGCGCTCTAGGACCACCAGTTCCGCGGCTGACTCAGCCGAGGAAATGGAACTAGAGCCCCGCGATTTAGAAAACCGTAAGCGTGGACGGGATGAGGACGTTGATACGCCTCAAGACATGCTGCCGCCAAAAGTGCCGAGCAGCAGGCGTGGGAGGTCACGTACGCCAATCCCGGCCCCGTCAGGTTCCGTTTTTTCCAGGGCTGGAGGATACGCCCGGACGCGAGCTGAAGGTGAAATCGTTGCCGAGGAGGAGATCACGGATCTCCTTCTTAAAATCCGTCCACCGGTGGAAAGGGGTTCTGATCCACTTACTCCGGTGGATTTGAAGGAGAGGACGAATGCGGCGGTGGCCATCATCCGGAAAGTGGCCACCAAGTCCACCAACCTAAAGGGCTCTTTTGTCAGGGCCCTGAAGGACTCCTCCTCGGCCGTGTCGGAGGCCATGGAAGGCCTCATTCAGGGGGTTTCGCACCTCCAAGAGGCAAACGATCGCCTTACGGCGGCTAACGAGCGCCTGACGCAACAGGTTGCCGAGCTGAGTGCCCAGTTCGCACACTTTCGGGCTGAGGCGAGTGCTGCTAGTCCACAGCAGTCAAATCCTGCCACCTCACCCTCCCCCGTCTCTGATGCCCACTTGCGTCAAATTACAGATGCAGTGTGGCGGATGATGGACGGGCGTCTGGCGGGACTGGAAGCAAGGCTGCCTCCAGCGCCCATTGTTCGGCCGCCACTCGCCGCAATTGCCGCCGTAAAAACAAAGGCCACATCGGGTTCGACGCCACTTCCAGTCTCGGGTGGCCGTCTCGCGGTTTCTTACGCGGCAGCTGCGTCTGCGTCTGTGCCTGCAAAAGCACCGAGGACTAGGCAAGTTGCTAGGGCTGTTGCGGGGGCAGCGTCGGAGTTCCCTCCACTTCCACTCACCTCTCAAGTACGAAAACGTAAGAGCGCCCCTAGTGCTCCCTCTGGTGTTGAAGCTGTCTTTGCACCCTCCACGTCTGCTCCCTCCAATGATGGGTGGCAGAAAGTTGAGGGAGGTAAGAAAAAGAGGTCCCGAAGAGGTAAAAACAAGGCCCCAAAAAGTGCCGCTTCTGTGACAGATACCGCCACAAAGAAGGCAAGAAAACTGCAGGCGCCCAAAACGGCGGCTGTAGTTGTTACCGTGTTGCCGGAGGCGGCCAGCAATGGGTTATCCTACGCGACTGTTTTCAAGAAAGTCCGGGATAGCCTAGGTGGCGAATTCGGGGCCTCAGGTGTGAGGCTGCGCCTTGCTCAGACGGGGGCTCGAGTTCTGGAGTTCCCCGGTGCTGAAGGTGCCAAGACAGCGGACGTCGTTGCGGAGAAGCTGCGGGGAGTATTTACAGCGTCGGATGGTGTTAAGGTGGTTAGGCCCACCAAGTGCGCGGAGCTGCGCATATCGGGCCTGGACGACTCAGTGACGGTGGAAGATGTGCGTGTTGCCATTCGAGAAAAGACGGTATGCAACGCGGACATCATCAGGGTAGGCACCATCCGCCCCGGTCCAGGTGGTCTTGGCGCGGTGTGGGCCAGTTGTCCCGTGGCATCAGCCAAAATTTTGGGTGATGCTGGCAAGATCCTTATCGGTTTCGTCAACGCCAGAGTCACAGTCCTGGCGGCGAGACCGATGAGGTGCTTTAAATGCCTAGCGTCGGGACACACCCGCGTCAAGTGTGGAAGCTGTTTTGACTGCAGCGGGCTCTGCTTCCGCTGCGGTCGACCGGGGCATAGAGCGGCGGAATGCTCCGCCGCCCCTCACTGCCCAGCGTGCGCGGCGGGTAATTTACCCGCCAATCACCAGATGGGGCAGGTTGGCTGTAAGCCTCCTCGCACATCTCCGAAAACATCGGTGGCTAGCCAATCGGCCCAGGCTGCCACAGATGCCACTCGTGCGTTGTCGTCGTCGCCCATGGAGGAGGCTGTAGTAACGATCCAGTAATGGATCAAGTTTCCAGCCTCCTTGTCCAGACGAATCTAAACCACTGCGCCGGTGCGCAGGATCTCTTCCTGCAAACCATGGCGGAGTGGTCGATTGGTGTCGCCGTAGCTGCGGAGCCCTATTACGTTCCTCCCCGTCCAAACTGGTTGGGTGACTGGGACGGCTCCGTGGCAGTCATCGGCTCCACAGCGGCTCATTCCCCACCCTTGTCGCTAAGAGACAAGGGTACTGGATATGTTGCCGCTGAATGGGGGGGGATTACCATTTATGGTGTCTACTTCTCCCCCAACCGGAGTCTGAGCGATTTCGAGGTGTTCCTAAATAACCTGGAGACCTCGATACGGCGACTAGCGTCTGGGCACGTTCTAGTGCTGGGGGACTTCAACGCAAAGTCCGTTGCATGGGGTTCCCCCAGGACGGACGCACGGGGCAACGCTGTCGAGGAGTGGGCAACATCAGTGGGCCTCTGTCTTCTAAACAGAGGTACCACCAACACGTGCGTGCGACAGCAGGGGGGGTCGATAGTGGACCTTTCGTTCGCTACCCCTGCTCTTGCCGCACGAGTAAGGAACTGGCGTGTCCTGGAAGAGGTTGAGACGCTCTCGGATCACCTTTATATCCGATTTGAGCTCTCCCGGACCCAGGATCCCAGAAGGGGTCACATGGCGCGGCGCCCTTCCCGCTTTCCGCGGTGGGCTGTCTCAAAGCTTGACCGGGACCTACTGGAGGAGGCAGCCATCATTTACTCTTGGCTGTCTCCGCAGCCTACCGAGGAGGTAGACATGGGGGCAGGCCGCTTTCGTGATGCGATTACGCAGATCTGTGATGCGGCCATGCCCCGCGTTCTAGGTCGTCAGCCTCCAAGGAAGGAGGTCTACTGGTGGTCCCAGGAGTTGGCGGATCTCCGCTCAGCGTGTATTCGTGCCCGGAGATCTTACACCCGCAGCCGGCGGCGTCACCGCGAAGAAGGGGAAGAGGACCGGCTTCAAGAGGAGTACCGAGAGGCCCGGAAAACTCTAAAGCTGGCCATTTGCCGCGCCAAGGAGGAGAAAAGAAAGGAGATGCTGGAGGGTCTCAATCGTGACCCCTGGGGTCGCCCTTATCGTGCGGCGCAACAAAAGCTCCGTGCGATGGCCCCCCCCCTTACTGAGACTCTCCAGCCCAGCTTCCTGCAGGGAGTGGTTGAGGGTCTTTTTCCGCAACGAGAGGAGCACTCACCCCCGTCGATGGCCCCCATGGCTAGAAACGACGGGGAGTACGGAGGAGAGGAAGTTCCACCCGTCGCGGAGGCGGAGATATGGGCGGCTGTTCTACGGATCCGCTCCAAGAACACCGCCCCCGGGCCAGACGGGATTCCTGCCCGAGTGTTGGCCCTGGCCCTTGACCACATGGCAGACCGCCTCAGGGAGGTGTTCGACGCTAGTCTAGTGTCCGGGCGCTTCCCTGATTGCTGGAAAAGCGGGAAGCTGGTGCTTTTAAGGAAACCGGGACGGCCTACCGACTCGGTCGCGGCCTACAGACCCATTGTGCTGCTGGACGAGGCGGGTAAACTGTTTGAGAGGGTACTCTCTGCCCGCATCGTCCGGCACCTGAATGAGGTCGGCCCCGATTTGTCGGACGCCCAATTCGGTTTCCGAGCGGGTCGTTCGACGATCGGAGCTGTATTGCGTCTGAGAGCCGTGACCGAAGAGGCGGTGAGCTGTGGCGGCGTGCTGTTGGCGGTGTCATTGGACATCGCCAACGCATTCAATAGTCTGCCATTCAGTTGCATAAGGGAAGCGCTCCGCTATCACGGAGTGCCACAGTACCTGATGCGGCTAGTGGCAGACTATTTAGAGGAGCGTACCGTCGTGTACGAGGACCGAGATGGAAACCTGAGTCGTCGGCCCATGTCGTGCGGTGTTCCGCAGGGGTCTGTCCTTGGACCACTCCTGTGGAACATGGGGTACGACTGGGCCCTTCGTGGTGACTTCCCCCCTGGGCTGGGAGTAATCTGTTACGCCGATGACACTCTTGTCACAGCCCAGGGGTCGAACTTTCAAGAGGCGGCATGCCTGGCCACAAGAGGAGCCTCTCTGGTGGTCCGGCGCATCGAGGCACTGGGTTTGCGGGTGGCCCTGGACAAGACGGAGGCCCTTTTATTTCATGGGCCCCGTCGTGGTCCACCTGCCGGTGCCGCCATCATGGTCAACTCGGTCCTCGTACCGGTTCGGGCCCATATTAAATATCTGGGCCTGACCCTTGACGGGAGGTGGCTCTTCGACGAGCACTTTCGGCAGCTTGCCCCAAAGCTGGTCGGCGCTGCGTCCGCTCTTGGGCGCCTTTTGCCTAACTTGGGTGGTCCCAGCGTCGCTACTAGACGGCTGTACACGGGGGTTGTTCGGTCAATGGCACTATATGGTGCACCGGTGTGGGCGGGGGCTCTTACCGCCCAGAATAGGGCACGCCTCTGGCGCCCTCAGAGGGTTATGGCGGTTAGAGCCATACGCGGTTACCGCACCGTGTCGACGGAGGCGGCGTGCGCGTTGGCCGGAACTCCCCCGTGGGACTTGGAGGCGGAAGTGCTCGCTGAAGTTTATCGGCGGACGACTGATTTCCGGGCGGGTAGCAGCAATCGGCCCCCGCCCGAAGAGGTACGCGAGTGGCGTGAGGCCGCTCGCCGAGCCACGATGGCTCGTTGGTCGTCCCGGCTGGAGGCTCCACGTGCTGGCTTTGCCGCCGTGGAGGCGCTCCAGCCGGTCATCGTCGAATGGGCAGAGCGGCAGCACGGGACTCTTTCTTTCCGACTAACGCAGGTCCTTTCCGGGCACGGCTGCTTCGGAAAGTACCTGCACTCGGTCGCTAGGAGGGAATTAAGTCCCGCCTGCCACCACTGCGACTGCAGTGAGGACTCGGCTCAACATACGCTCGTGGATTGCCCCGCTTGGGCGGTTCAGCGTCGGGTCCTATCTGCAGTCATCGGAGAGGTTCTCTCACTACCGGCCATCATACGCTCCATGGCTGGTAGCGATAGGAATTTTACCGCGGTCGCAACCTTCTGTGAGGAGGTCATCTCACAGAAGGAGGCGGCGGAGCGGGCCCGGGAGAACGATCTCCAATCGGACCCAATTCGCCGCCGGCGAACCGGGCGGCGTAGGCGCGCTTACCAGCGCCTCATGCCGCCCTGAGTGTGGCCGCGGGTGGTCGGGACGGGTTTTCCTTTCCACCCGCTATAGTGGCCAGCCGCGAGGAGGCGACGTCCTGGTGTGCCTGGACGCAGCCTAATTGAGAGTTGCAAGAAGGTGGTGCCCGCGATTGCAGGCAGGCGCTAGGAGGGATCCGGATGTCTTAATAAAGCTGTTCCCGGATTCCTCCTATTTTAGGCGCAATATGGCACACCGTGTGGTTTTAGTCGGTCCGATTCCGACACACCGTCTCACCGAAAGCCCCGGTGGGATGAAGGCCCGAGGGGGTTTCCACACGTAAAAAAAAAAAAAAAAAAATGGTAACCAGACAGTTAATAAACATACTTATGTACTTCTAAATATTGCACGGATGGCGTAGCGGATTCAATGATCGACACAACGCTGCCGCGCCGAGTGTTGGAGGTTCGATCCCCGCTAGGGACAACACTTTGTGTAATCCTCAAATTGTTGTTCTGAGTCTGGGTGTTATTTGTATCCCTTGCTTGATTGCTTGTAAAGTCCCCCGCGAAAGAGGAATTAATTGCTTTAATGAAGTACACTAAATGATATAATTATTTAACTAAATTAGTATTCCGGATACAAAAACAAATATAACATTTCTTGAATGTATGACCAACAAAAGCATTTATTTAAGAAAAACAAAAAAGTTTGAGTTTTAAATATAAGTAAATTTAATGATGTCTCAAGATAGCCTTGACCGCCAAACAGTACAACAGTGCATCGTATCGTACACGTGTCACTCAATTACACATTCTCACGGGTTTGTTTGATTCACAAACATTTGATGAAACCAAAGACATGTTATTTTACCTCCAGGTCAGCTTAGAACAACTTCACTGGTATCGAAACTTACCTGTAACAAAAAATACACATTTTTACTTTTAGAACTTTTTTATTCTTAGTATATATGTATGTATATGTATATATAAAAAAAAAAAACATATTTTTCTTACCATTTTTTAGACACGAGAAGTGTCGGTAAGTTGCTTAACTAGTTCCTTACAAATAGAACGAGAATCCACCCCAGAACTCTAGATGCATATCTACATTGTCTATAGCTATCTCATCTCACTCACTTCATAAATTTTCTGCAATACCCAACTCTTGCTACTACACGGTCGCTACGTCGGTATATAACTATTTTTTTTTATACAATAGGAGGACACACGAACAGACGTGCCACCTGATGGTAAGTGACAATCGCCGTCCATGGACACCTGCAACTCAAGAGTTGTAAGTGCGGTGCCCGTCTTTGAGCGTAGTAAGGGATAGGGGGATGCTGGGGGGAAAGAAGAGAGGGGTCTAGGAGAGGGGGATGAGAGCAGAAGAAAGGGAATAAGGGGAGTTGGGCCTCCGGAAACCTCACTCATTTCGGGGAAATGCAACGCAAACGTTCACAACCTGTTTTCTGTGAGGCCGTGGTAACACACCTGTAGAGCCGGCCCATTCGTGCCTAAGCATTGCTCTAGCTCTGTCAAGACTTGCAGGAATATTGTAAAAATACATATAATTTATGTCAGGATCTGCCGTCCTAACCAAACCTGGTCAGGAATAAGGAGTGAGAATATGTATGTTTATGTGAATACTGATTTCATCAATTAATCAATTTGTCTACTACAGTCCATTGCTCCTCTGCCTCCATATATTTCATATTTCGTTTAAATTTTCTTCAAATCTCTAGATCTGATAATATTGCTCTCACCTTCTTTAAATGCTTAACTCGGCTCGAAATCTTATTCGTACCTTATCTCAACTAAGTATAATTCAGATGAGAATAAGACGAGATCATCTCCTAAATATTTTTCTCGTAAAACGATTTATAAATGAGATACCATTTAGGGTGTGTTCACATTAGTTTACTTTTGGACAAACAAAATTTATTATTCGTGAAAGCAGTTTTCCGCAGTTTAATAAACGTTTATAATCACTGTTCCGCTTCTAAGAATGTTAGCGTAATGTTTTATAGACAATATAATTCCTAAGTAAATACTCTCTCCAATAAAAGAACAGTTCCAGACACAAGGGGAAGAATTAACTAACTAACAAATAAAAAGCTTCTTAGCTTAATATATAATAATAAACATAAATGAGAAAAGAATTTGGTCCCACTGACGTAATAGGGAGAAAACCTATTGCCGTCAATCAGTATTTTATGACTGTATACATATTGTCTGGCAGATAAAAGTCCGATCCCTTAATTGCCTTTACTCCATAATCAACACTACCGGCAAGAGATGGGGGGCCCTATCCCACTCTACTAAGTACCACACGGCATGAGTAAAGATTTAGATAAAAGGTTGCCTAATTTTTTACCTAGATCCTGTCTTTCTCTTTACAAAAGTTGATGAGTTTAGTGGTAAATAATGTCAATCCAATCACTAAAACGTAAATCTCTATATAAATTCTACAAAATATAGAGGCTTCATCTCCTTCTAGTATCTGGAAGTTTCTAAATACGTTGGGTATTGGCAGAACACAGCGCACTGAGTTTCGGACGACAGTTGGTTTGAATGATATCAATCATCATTTCTCATCTACAACTCAACTTGATCGTCAAACCAAATGTCGGACCCTGGACCATATTGCTGGTCTTGCCAGACCCAGTATTGACTACTTCAATTTTTCGCCAGTTGCTTCTGAGGACATCAAAAAGATTATCCTATCCATCCGTTCCAATGCCATGGGCTGTGATGACATTAGCCGAGGGTTGATAGTCGCTATACTGGATCATGTCATTGAAGTCATAGCTTACATCATTAACTTTTCTCTCGACTCTGGAACCTTCCCTTCTGTCTGGCGTAAAGCTTACATTATCCCGTTACCTAAAAAAAATAACCCATCTCTTCCAGAGCATTACAGACCTATTTCTATTCTTCCCTTTTTATCCAAAGTCTTGGAAGCCTGTGTACATAAACAGCTCTCACAGTTTGTCTTCAAACACAACCTCCTAAGCCCTCTACAGTCGGGCTTCAGACCCGGTCACAGCACTGCTTCTGCACTCCTCAAAGTGACTGGCGATATTAGGGAGGGCATGGAAGGCACCAAGGTCACTGTTTTAGTCTTGATTGACTTTTCAAATGCCTTTAATACCGTCAATCACGAAGTCCTGCTGTCCATCCTAAAACACTTGATGATCTCCTCAGAAGCTCTGGAATGGTTCTCCACTTATCTTCAGGGACGACAACAGTGCATACGCGTTGATGACAAGTCGTCAGATTGGTGTGATCTTTACACTGGCGTCCCTCAAGGCGGTATTCTATCTCCACTATTGTTTTCAATGCATATTAATCTCATTACTCTAGACCTTCAGTGTGCGTATCACCTGTACGCTGACGACTTGCAGCTTTACACACATGCCAGCGTTGATGAGATACCGCAAGCCATTGATAAAATCAACAATGACTTAGAATTCTTAAAATGTTGGTCAAAGAGGTTCGGTTTTTCCGTAAACCCTACCAAATGCCAGGCGATAGTTATAAGCAGCAAACGCATTATGTGTAGGATTGATACCACCTCCATCTCGCCTATTGTTCTCAATGGCTCAGTCATACCCTTGAACTCAGCTGTTAAAGATCTGGGGTTGCATATTGACACAACGCTTGATTGGCGAGCCCAAGTAACTCATGTAAGTCAGAAAGTTACTAGAAGTCTCCGAAATTTATACCGTCTCAAAAATTTCCTTCCCACTACGACCAAAACTATCCTAGTGCAATCCCTTATTATTCCTATAATCGACTATGGTGATGTGTGCTATTTCGACCTGAATGCAGACCTTCTCAACAAACTAGACCGTCTTCTCAATAACTGCATTCGATTTTTTTTCAATCTTCGCAAGTATGACCACGTGTCTGCTTTACGCTCCGAGTTAAAATGGCTCCCTATTCGCCAACGCCGAAATCTACGTGCATTAACTTCCCCTTTTCTCTTTTCTTAACTCTCCGTCTCCACCACATTATTTGGCTCCCTAGATTCGGTTTCTATCGTCAAATCACGACAGAAATCTTCGTTCCACTCACAACAATCTTCTCTTATGTCCCCCTCATAACTCTGACTTTGTTAACTCTTCCTTCTATGTCCAATCAGTCCTACTCTGGAATGCACTACCACTCGAAATCAGGATGTCCACTAACCGCTTCACTTTTAAGAGGAGGGTACGTGACCTCCTGTTTAATCAGTGGGCAGAAATTTCAAACCATTAGTACATATTTACCAGACTTTTATAGTGTTTATTATATGCGTTGTATGTAGGTATATGTATATAAGTTTGTATTTATTTATATATATGTATATAGGTATATATTAGTATATGATATATGATAGTAATATATGTATATAATATGATCATATTTTATAATAATTAAACTGGTACCTCTCTCATCTATTTGCACCTACTACCATTTATTTTAGCCACACCCCAAGGTTGACTGGGAGAGAATGCCTGAGGCATTAAGTCCGCCTTTGTACAAAATGTGCTATAAGTCGAAATAAATAAATAAATAAATAAATAAATGAAATCATTGAAATTCCGGATCCTACATCACCCTCAAAGACGGGCAGTGCACTTGCAACTCCCCTTATCTTTCATCTACCCTCATCCCCCTCTCCTCTTTCCCGTCTCCTCATTCCGCCTCTCTGCTTTCCCCTCCCCACATCCCCCATCCCTCATCATCTTCAAAAGCGGCCAGCACACTAGCGACTCTCGATTTGCAGGTTGTCAATACTATCAGGTGACCCGTCTATTCGTCTATACCCCTATAT
Source organism: Tyria jacobaeae (assembly GCA_947561695.1). Classification (NCBI taxonomy): domain Eukaryota; kingdom Metazoa; phylum Arthropoda; class Insecta; order Lepidoptera; family Erebidae; genus Tyria; species Tyria jacobaeae. The sequence goes on along the minus strand of OX387236.1, from coordinate 931,591 downwards.
AATAATAAAAAAAAGTAAACTAGTGTAAACACAACATTAAATCGGATTACATTGACAGCGAAGATAAAATCTAAAAAAAAGGAATCAGTGTTTACAGGATTTTATAAGGAAACATTTTATAAAGACATAACATTTGCTTGCGCAGGTTTTTTTTTTTGAATCAGGTAAACGAGACAACTGCAACTCTCAACTGGGACTCCGGTATTTGCTACGAGCGGTTTTTGCCTAATTATTGCCAAATTTTGTACATCCCTCAGAAATAGAAACGATTGGAGATTTTTATTTTATTAAACTTAATAGTTATATAAGCATACTAAAATTCAAGAATAGAGCGTACTCCTACCTATAAGGCCGGCAACGCACTTGTTACTCGTGAGTTTCGGGTGGTAATTATTACAAAAGTAGGACTAAAATATAGTCGGCAAACTGTAGGTGTTTAAAAGTCTTCTGCCTACCCCTTCGTATGTGTGTGTGTATGTATATGAAATTTGTATTCTTGCAATTTCTATAACTTGTATTGGTCACCAAAATATTGTTAAATAATTAATTTAGTTAGACCTAATTAATAAGCCTAATTGGTGAAATTACAGAAGAAATAGGGTTCTTAACATAATTGCAACAATTCAGAACAAACAAGCGAAATTACTAAATTGGGGTCAGCGGGATAATTAATTGTGTTCATTATTTCCAATTGAATGTACGACAATAGATTGTCTGATTACGTAAAAATAGAAGCACAATAAGTAGAATAATATAGAAATGAATATAGTTTATTGTACACCTTGAAACAAAAATGTACAGTATTTATACAAAAAAGAAATGCACAATGGGCGGCCTTATCGCTAAATTCGATTTCTGCCAGGCAACCTTAGGATGGACAGAAAAAGACAAGATGCAAAAGAATATACGGGTAGTGTAGGTGTGGAAAGAAGAGAAAACATACCTACATACAATTATATATATATATATACATATATATAAACATGCATATACGTACACATATATTATATACCATGAGTTTATTAGATCGATAAATGCAGCAGTTAGACAAAAAGTATAAATGAGATATAAACAAAAAATATAGCAAACCAAGTAATAATCTTTCACAATTTTCTTATATGTGGCCAGCGATTGGGCAAAGGTAAAGGTGTAAAGGTAAATTATACCACAGGCGCACAGCCTGTACACTAAAAGATAGGTCATAATACCTGGTTGAATGTGGAGGTACTGCCAGTTCCAATTAAACGTTGGAATGTGTATTGAGAGACATCGTTTGTTTTTTACTTTAAAACGCTGTGTAGCAAAGAAGCATTATGTATGCCACAACTTACAAATACACACTTCACATACGAACTACACGCTCGATCAAATCATCTATCACACATAATAATTGACTTTTAAAAAGGACATAACCGCCTTAAATGTGCCTTTGAATTATTTTACACAATAGTTTATTTTCTGATAGAGGTAATTTCCTTGGTGCCCCATGATCAAATCCTGATTATATTACAATGGGACCACCACAGGTTTTTGGACCACCAAGACAGACGAACAGACGGGCATCTGATGGTAAGTGAGAACGCCGCCCATGGACACTTGCAACTCAAGAGTCGTAAGTGGAGGAGTGGAGTCGTAGGGGGATGCGGGGAGGAGAAACAAGAGATGTGGATGAGGAGCTGGGAAAGAGGAGAGAGGGGATAATGGGACGGGGCGTTGGGCCTCCGGAAACCTTACTCATTTCGGGAAATGCAATTATGGGCGTTACTTCACAACCAGTTTTCTGCGAGGCCATGGTAACGCACCAGTTGAGCCGGCCCATTCCTGTCTAAGCATGGTTCTGCCACTGTTAAATGGTATACTGTTTCGAAAAGCAAAATTTGAAAATCGGTAGACATTTCCAAGTATTTCGAGTACGTTTAACGGGATTATGATCACCATATATTATTAATGACTGCGATTATAATATATTATATATATATATAAAAAAATTGTTTGACTGTCCGTCACTTGGAACAAAGATACAAATGCCTTATAAGTATACAACTTTGCCTATAACTTTTTTACACAGTCAAGAATTTGTAAATCAATCATACAAACACATGTTACATAAGTACCTACTTCAACAAATAACCACCGCACCTATTATACTCCTGTAAATCTGAGAAAACCCAACAACCTGACGTAATTCTCAATACTCGTCGAATGAAAGGAATTACTCTGACAAATTCGTGCAATAAAACAAAATTGCACGTTATTACATCCCATATACAAGATGTATAAAGGGCCAGGATTTCTTAGGGTTTGAATCTAATATGGCGGAGCATCGTTTGTGTACCATTGGATTTTTGTTAGCCAATGGAGGAAGTATTGATGTTTTCTTATTTTAACCCATAAATATTCTTACCCGACTGCGCAAGAAGGAGAGTTATATTTTCGATGATGTTTCTTAGTCAAGCCCTAGACTAGAGCTTAGATGTCGATTTAATGTCTTTCGACATGTGATATATAATTTGAATAGCTTCAATAGTAGCTGTGCATTTAGAGATACCATCAGTCAGCATGTCGCTGAAATAAACATGTTTTTCAACCGACTTCAAAAAGGAGGAAGTTCTCAATTCGACTGTACTTTTTTTTTATGTTTGTTACCTTAAACTTTCGACTAGGTGAACCGATTCTGATGTTTTTTTGTTTATTTGAAAACTAGTGCTTTCCGTGTGGTCTCATTTTAATTTGGTTCAGTTCTGACAATGGCATCAATGAGAAAACCATATAAGTCTTAAATTTGCATTAAGCATGTGCTCGAATCTAGCTCAAATGGACGAATAACTCAATATCACGCCAACCGATTTTGATAATTCTTTTTATATTAGAAAGAATAAGTATATCTTAGGGTAGTTGGATGAGAGTTTGGTAAGGCTCTGCCAATGGCATCCATAAGAAAACCATGTAAGTCTTAAATTTTATGATAGACGAACTCCATTGTCTACTTATTTAAAATGAATTATTAATTAAAAAATTTCACATTCATTTTTGAGAAAGAGATTGCTTTGTGTTGTATGATAGCTAGTCTGTTATTTTTTAATACCTCTGACAAGGTTCATGGAAAATTACTTGATTATATAATAACTGAAAACGAAACGGGATTTCCGTGTTTTTTTTCGGTATCAATAAGGTGACTAATGGATCGGTCTTCTATCTATCAGACAGTAGTTATGTATACAGTCCTACAGTGGCCGGATGATGGCAATAGGCTTGTATCTATTAATTAAATGGGACAAAATTATTGTATTTAACTGACAATATTTTTTCTACTAAATTATTGTTTCCAAAAAGGTGTTGTGAACGCCTCTTCGGGAATATAAGCGTGAGTGTATGTACGTTAGAACTGATTTAAAGTAAAATTTTTCACCGTAAGATCAAAAATCTTCGCACAACGCTGCGTGTTAATGATTCTGGCAGTAGGCTGACAAAATTACATTCCCGTTTATGCAAGAAATTGTTGTAACGTTCCGTTTTACGCTTCGCTTCGACTTTACCGCCTTGTTCAAAATGTTCAAAATTGTTGTATAATACCAGTACAACTTTTGGAGTTATCGCTTTTACGTAATCCCGTGGAAAATGTATACTTTTTTACGCAACGGCAATAAATTATAATGGCTTTGAATGTTACAGGACAAGGATTGACCAATAAGATGATCGATAATAAATTCATTTGAACCGATAATTAGCAATGCTTGTGTTGTGCTTCACCGAATTATTGACGTTATTGTAGGCCCAATCCCACCTTCCACTCAAAGGTGGGTAGAGCACTTGCTACTCTTAATTTTTAGGTAGTAGCATAAACTATCATGCGATCCATCTGTTGGGCTGCCCCATCTACCTTAAAAAAAAAAAACAAATTGGAGCGTTTCTTTGTTATGTTAAAATAACAGCTTTTAACTATATATATATATATATATATATGTATATATCATGAATCATGAAACGCTTATGAGGGCCGCTCATCGTTGGGTAATGGCCCGCGGGTTCAAACAACGAATTTGACAAATGAGGTCGATGTTACAGACTACATAAACTGAATCTAAAAAAAATGTATATCTGTCTGTTTGTTTGTACCGGCTAATTAGACAGTGGGACTGATTTTACAAGGAGTAAAATATGGCTCCTTTTTTAAAACAGATAATATATTGCTGATCAAAGTCGCAGTATAGAATGAAATGTTCAGTCACATCGTCACACTTGTAGTCAGAATACTCGTAGAATAGAAATAGGATAGAAACAGACTTTATTGAACATCAAAAAAAAAATTGTTGACAAAGGAACCTTACAGCAAACTGGTTGTTAAACCATGCTTGCTTTATGTTTCCGAGTTAGTGAGGTTACCGGATGCTCAACCCCCTTTCACTCCTCCTCTTTTCTCTCCTGCCTTTCCCTTCCCCTCTTTCCTTTCCCCTACCCTAAAAGGCGGACAGCACTCTTGTGACTCTTGAGCTAAAAGTGTTCATTGGTGGCCGAAGTCACTTACAACCAGGTGACCCCATATACTATAAAAAAAAATGCAACAGATAAATATGTACGAGTACATATGTATGTACAAACTTCGGCCTCATACCTGAAAGCAATTCCTTACAGGCCACCTTTGGACATACCAGGTACTTACTCTTGATGTACTAAGTGCGATAGTTTTTAACAAGTTATTGCAAATACGACACTATCAACCTTCAAACTATTTACAGCGTATTGATGATGCATTGGTTTTTGTTTAGCTGCTAATTTAAAAATAAATAGGGTGGTCAAATCAAAACAACTTCTTCAACGATACCGCTGAAGAAAAGGGTCCCGTAAAAAATATTTACTGACGAGAATTATTTTACTATTGAGCAATGTTTTAACAAGCAGAATGTCCAAGTCAAGTTCATGCTCAAAGGTCTAAAGAAGCGTCCCAATATAATAGTCAGCAATGTCCAACGTGGGCATTATCCAGCCGTCAGCTTAGTCCCTCAATGTGCATGATTATGATTTATGGTCAGTTTTAGAAAATATGGCCAGCTCTAAACGCCATGGTTATTTCAAGTTTCTCAAATAAGCAATAACATTTATTTTTAGGCTTCCGTACCCAAGGGGTAAAACGGGACCCTATTACTAAGAACCCGCTGTCCATCTGTCCGTATGTCCGTCTATCTGTCTGTCTGTTTGTCCGTCTGTCACTAGGCTGTGTCTCATGAACCGTGATAGTTAGAAAGTTGAAATTTTCACAGATGATGTATTTCTGTTGCCGCTATAACAACAAATACTAAAAAAAATAATAAAATAAATATTTAAGGGGCTCCCATACAACAAACGTGATTTTTTGCCGTTTCTATATATAATTGTACGGAACCCTTCATTCGCGGGTCCGACTCGCACTTAAATTATTCTACGTAAAGAATTAGTTTACAGTTGCCTTTTATATATGTAGCAAAATAAACCAGTGAGAGTTTTCCAAGTTTAATACACCTCTACCTACCCCTGAGGGGATACGGGCGTGAGCGTATGAATGTATGTACATATGTGTGTTATATGGTGTACGACACTAACCTGACCGAGTGACCACTCTATTTCAATATATTCCATATTATTCCAACTTAAATTGCCGATGGCTGTCTACCCCGTCGCGATGAAGACATCTATGTATGTTAAAAATATTATTAGTTTTATGATCCACAAGGTTTTTTTAAGACGCTATGATTGGCGTTGCTTTGCGTTATTGCTGACAATAATTCACTCGTCTTAAAGATATGTCAGTGACAATTTATCTTACAAATTGCCAATGTGTCAACGTTTACAGAAAAAACCTGCTTACTCGTTATAAGATAAAGAGTTCGTATCCCTTCCTCAGGGTCAGGCAACACATTTCAAGATTTAATAAAATTGTTTTTGGAAATTTCGTTACGTTTTCGTTCCATTGCTGTATTGTAATCGTGTATTTTTTTAAGTGATTATATACAAGCTTACATGTAAGCAGTTTTCTAATTTTAATGTAGTCTAAACATTAAGTATATATTAATATTTTAAATAAGCTCCCTTGTTAGACCCTATCTGGACGATATTCGACTTAGGGGTTTGGACTGTAAATCTATCAGACACTGTATATATATTCAGTGCCAGGTTGATAGCAATAAGCCTTAGGGAGACAAAGCTATTCTTTTAAACTTAAAAAAAACATATCGTGTAACCTTTCTCAACTACTTACCGACTAGCAGCATTTTAGAACCAAGTTTAAATTTTGCATTGTCAAACAATTTACAAATGTATTTAAAATATCAGCTCAATCAAAAACTGAGAAAATCATCAAATTGAACTTGCAAGACTTGCAAGATTTATTATATATAGAAAGACACTGGGACAAGTGAAACTAAATAAAAGCTTACAATACAAACAACACCCCACCAAGCAACCAAAACACCATTGCGTAAGAGAGACATAACAATATGGTTTTAAAATAAAACTTTCTCGAGTTGCATTCATATTTGTTTAAATATACGGTTTTGACAGTAGACCTTTCTCAAGCAGTATGTCGTCCAGCAGCGACGGTACCAGACGGCACACTCACTGGCTGGACGTGGACGTCGGGCATCTCCGAAATACACACGTGAGTAAAACCATGTATTTCAATAAATATAAAAAAATGGTTGCCAAAAAGGGGTCCTTTGAGACCCATTTGGAGATGTATGTATTAATGTGTGTATGTTTGTGTGTATTTACCACACCTATAACTCACTACCTATTTGTATTTTTATACGGCGTAGGTACTATTAGTATGAGTCGAATTACAAAACAAATATAACAAGCAGCAACGCTAGGCAAACAGAAATGATCGATAAAATATATAAAGTATAGAACTAGCTGTCACCAGCATATTAGTACTTATTAGGCACCTCTCCCACCGCTTCTAAAAAGCGACCAACTACATTTATGTTATTGCTGCAAATACCTTCATTAAATAGAGATACGATAGAATATATAATTTTGTTGTACATTTAAGTACTTAGCAGTAATTTTTCCTAAGAAAAAATAAACGGATAAATCACTGCCGGCGCAAACTCTCTCCACTAGTTGTTGCAGTGACAAGAAATATCAAGAATAAGAAATAAGATATAATATTACCAATCCCACCCAGACCAGAGGTTCATCTTTTTTTTTTTTTTAAAGACAGCTCCGGCATTATGATCAATTCCAGTGTCGCGGGGGACTTTAAAAACATTTAAACAACGGACACAAAGAACACCCAGACTCAGAACAGGAATTTGAGGATTACACAAAGTATTGTCCCTTGCGGGGATCGAACCCACAACACTAGGCGCGGCAGCGTAGTGGTGACCACTTAAACCGCTACGCCATCAGTGCAGTCATTCTATTTAATAGAATAGTACAAAATGTAAGTCTCCTCCCGAGCGAGTGGTGCAAATAAAAAATTATATTAAAAACCATTAAAATGATTCATGTTCTTATTATCTTTTATATGTATATATAGATATATTATCCTATTTTTAAGTTCTGTGGATGCGAATAAATAACTCGTTGCACTCGCTCTACTCGCTTCTCTTTCATCGTCGACACTAGGACAAGTGCCTTATGCTTTAGAAGCGTCATTCCAACACCCCATTTCGGCGAAAGAGCAAAACTTCAACATAGTAAGTAAATTGCCAAGTCACTTCAAATAACATAACTTACCTAACAGTTTTAGTTTTAGTTGAAATTGAAGTTAGGAAATACGAAAATATTGAACTGTTACTTCTCAAGAAATTGTAGTTCGTGGTTTTAAAGAAGCTGTTTAAGTAACAGTGGTTATAAATATATTTAGTGTATACTACAACAACGTTGGGTGGGCAGTCTACGTCCTACGTCTAGATGTGGACCTAAATCCTTATTTCTAGTCGGTCCATCTGATTAGGAACATAGAGCTAACTGACGAGCTAACGAAGAGAAAAATATGAAAAAAAGAAACAAGATATTATTTTGTTATAATATTGGGGGACAGACTAACAGATGGGTCACCCGAGGTTGAGTGACAACCGACGTCCTTGGACACCTGCAACTCAAGAGTTGCAAGTCGAGATGAGGGGGGGGATAGAAGTCGGGGGCTGAGAAGAAGAAAAGAAGAGAGGGGAAACCACACTAATTACGGCGAAAGGCAAAGCAAGCGTTGCTACAGAACCGGTTTTCTGTGAGGCTGCGGTGTCGCACCGGTCGAGCCGGCCCATACGTGTCCAAGCATGGCTTTACCACGACAATTCCTTTGAGCATTACATATAATGTAATACATTAAAACGTGCAAGTTTATGTGTCCCTGTATGTTATCCCATGTTCAAATGTTGATTTGGTTACAAGAAACCTCCTGGAGTATACTCTTAAGAATAAAAAAAATAGTTTGAAAATCGGTCGAAAATTGGCGGAGAAATCGTTTGAAATACAAAAAAGAAAAGGTACATAAAGTCGAACGTAGAACTTCAAAACGAGGCTCTTTTTGAAGCCGATAAAAATACATACATACATACATACATACATACATACATACATACATACATACATATACTTCGAGTCCATATCCAATTGGCAAAATGTTAGTTATCGATATAAGTAAGGTAAATGGATACCTTGCTTATATCGATAACTAACATTTTGCCAATTATAAATTTAAGCTAGTAACGTTCGAGGGCTCGGGGCACCAGCCTGTTCGAGTTATAGGTAGCGACCCTGACTTGCTTGAACTATTGCTATATTGCAATATCCCATTCTATTTTTTGATACCCTCCCTTTCCTCTCAATATACTACGAATTTTCCCATCTAAGAGTTCATCAGAGTTTGCTGGACGGCAATAGGTACGTAATTCAGACTTTTTTTTTTTTTATACTATAGGGGGACAGGCGAACAGACGGTAAGTGACACCGCCGTCCATGGACACTTGCAGCTCAAGAGTCGCAAGTGCGCTGCCCGCCTTTGAGGGTGATGAGGGATGGGGATGCAGGGAGCGGAAAGAAGAGCGGAGCGATGAGGAGATGGAAAAAAGGAGAAAGGAGATGAGGGGAGAGAAAAGGGGGGAGGGGGAATTGGGCAATTCGGGGAAATGCAACGCAAGCGTTACTTCACAACCGGTTTTCTGTGAGGCCGTGGTATCGCACCGGTCGAGCCGGCCCATTCGTGCCTAAGCATGGCTCTACCACTGAAAAAAGACTAAACTATAATCGGCTTAATGTGGGCGTTAGTTACACTTACTCTCTGCTTACTCCTTCAGGGATGTAGGTAATGATTATGTAAAGTAATGGGATACTATACTATACTATATATATACTATGTATATATATATAGTAATGGGATCTCTATTTTATCAACCGAATTCAAAAATACGACTATATATATATGTATATATATGTATATATATTATGTTTGTTACCTCATAAATTTCGACTGCGATACCGATTTCAAAGGTTTTTTCTTATTTGAAAGCTGGTGCTTCCCGTGTGGTCCATTTTTTATTTGGTTCAGTTCTGACAATCCCATCCATGAGAAAACCATATAACTCTTAAATTTGCATTAAGTTTGTGCGCGACGAATGGACGAATAACTCAATATCACGTCAAACGATTTCGATAATTCCTTTTTTTCGGAAAGGATGTACTGCAAGTGTAGTTAGATGAGAGTTTGGTCCAGTTGTGACAGTGTCATCCATGAGAAAACCATATAAGTCTTAAATTTTATGATAGACGCATTGAAGTCGGTTGTCTACTTTTTTTAAAGTTAATTATCTCTATTCTAATCAACCGTCAACCACACCATTTAAGTTTATAAATATGTAGGTACACTAGAGTTTCATCAAGCACCTAACCTACCTCTACAAGAATACAGGCGTGAGTATATAATATGTAAATATATGAAAACTTACCTCTGAGCATAGTATTCGAAGAAAGCGACTAAAATCTCGATAGATCTCGTCATTGCAGCCCACATTTCATGAGTGTTGCATTTTGGTGTCAGCCCAGATGGAAGACGAGGCGGTCCGTCCGACATTAGCACTTATTTTAACATAATTTAATATATTATACTTCACTTAACATACAATATCTGTTTATTAATTTTATTGTTTAAATGTTCTGCTAGAATAATAAACCAAAATAGGATAACATATAAGACACGACTACGTATAAATTAATGCATGTGCAGTACATACACATACTGAACAAAAAAATATTAGTCATAATCTTTAAGTATATAAATAAGTTGGTAAATGAATTACTAGTGTTTCTGTCTGCTATTAGCCTTAACTAATCAAAAGATCTCTATATTTTGTTAAATTGACTGCGCAAGACGTTGGTTTATATTTTTACGAGTATACGTATGTGCATCATTATGTACTAATGATGTTTGTTTGTTCGTCCTACATGGATTGATTTCGACATGTTATGTGTCATTTGAATAGCCTAAAAATAAAAATGTAAACTCAATAACTTTTATGTATTAAAGTTCATATTTAAATTTATAAATAAGTTTTATTTTTTTTATATTAGCTATTATTTATGTGTGTATTAATGTAACTTTCCACTTAAAATTAAATTTAAAAGAAAGAAAAATTACGAGAGAAATTACGTAATGAGTTACGCGGTGTTAGAAACTAACACAAATGTAACTTACAATGTTGTTAAGAAATGTGCACTTAAAGCAAGAAAAGCATTTCAAAAGAAATTTAAAAAATCAACATAATTATTTTTAAGTTCTATCATCTATTAAGCAAAAGCAAAAATATTATGGGTCTAAAAATAATGTCTAAAAGCTTTTGACTTGTATCGCTGGTTAAAAAGTTAGCCGTGAAAGGATTTAATGGGTCAAAGCTGATGTTCCGACACATATTTATTACTTTCAACCCTTATTCACCCATTTGTCGTTTAGATCACAAAAGTTAAATATATGTCTGTGTAAAATGTAAAAAGTTAAAAGGATGTACCTGACCGACATAATTATTCTTTTTAGTGTTTCATTTTCAATTCAAAAAGTAAAATTATTAATAAAATATTAAACCTTATAAAAATATTATTTTTTGACGACTGAAGTCATTTCAAAATCTTATAAACTGTCCATGTCCAAAATGTCCCACTATTAAGACAATTTTATTGATGCTTCACATCTTGAAATGCATAAAATCATCTGGGCACATGCATTAAAAAGTTATATACATAGATTAAAATTGCAAGTACAAAAAGACTGCAACAAGTCTGCTGTTGGATTTGGATTACACAGTTACCATTTCAAATTTGAATTTACATTCAAACATACATACGCTCATACATTTTTTTTTTCGCGTGGCATCCCCCTCGGGTCATCACCTAACCGGAGCTGACGGTGAAGTGGTATGTCGGACTTCAACCAACTAAAACCACATGGTGTTCCGTCACAAGTGGGTCTATAGCAAGGGTCCATTGTATACCCTAAGAGGGATGCTTTCAAGAACCCAAGCAGACCTTGGCCGCGTCTTTTGTAAGAGGCACCACCACCATGAAGTACGGGCCTTGCCCCCTCCGATTTGAGAGGCGAGCGTGGAACACGTTGCAAAACCGTCTCAGGCCTGCTGGAGTATCTGGCCAGCGTTCATGGAGGCCGGAGATCGTTCTGTGACGCCTATATCTACGTTTTTTTACGTCGATGTCTGTCTGTCTGTCTGTGGCATCGTAGCTCTCAAACGGATGGACCGATTTCGATGCGGTGGTTCTTAGCTATGTTTGGTTAATATCGGTCCAGCAGTTTAAGAGTATCAGCTCTTTTCTAAAATGATGTAAGGCATTTTTGGAGTATGATTACTCAGTTAAGTGCTTCACGCGTGCCAGAATAGTTGTTAAATAACAATTTGTTGATAACTTCGACCTGATGCTGCAACCAGAATGGTCTCCAGAACTCCAATGAACCCAACTCTTCGTAAACTCACAGCAGGATTTGGATTGCCATATGTATAGCTTTCCTGTTAATATACCCATCATTTTGCAATCATATTACCTGAAGTGCCCGGATGATATACGACAGCAATAGGCTTGCTTCCATTACGTAAATGGGACTTAATTATTACTGGTAAAATGTGGACATTAAATACGCCTCTGTCTACCACATTGGGGACGTGATTGTATTGTATGTATGTTCATATGTATGTAAAGATACTTGTAGTGATGCAGAAAGTCTTCATTAAAGTGTGGTAAAAAATTATCTCGTAATTAAAAATAACGAAAGCTACATTAGGTTAAGTACATTAAAATATTCTGAGCGTAAACCCTTTGTTGGTTAAACTTTGAAATATTAAGCAAGCTTTTAATAACCTTTTAAACCTTGTTGTTTTATTTCATAATGCTTTCCTTATTTTAATATTCCGGGTAAGTCGAGACGCGAGGCTTTCATGCATCACCATTTGTGATTCATGGGTGATTCTTGGGATCTTACTGTTATATATCAGACAGTACGTATATATACAGTCATTCAGTGTTAGGATGACGACAATGGGTTTGCCCCTATTACGTAAGTGGGACAAAACTATGATGAACGATTTTTTTTTAAAGACAACTTCCGCACTAGATTTAATTCTTGTGCCGCGGGGACCTTTACAAACATTCAAGCAACGGATACAAAGAACACCCAGACTCAGAACAACAATTTGAGGATTACACAAAGCGTTGTCCCGTGCGGGGATCGAACCCACAACACTCGGTACGGCAGCGTATTGGCTGGTCAAGTCATTTAAAGCTCTGCTTTGGCTATGGGGATATATGAATTCCCAAACACGGTCCCCAAAGTCGGTTACTTTACTGCATATGCTTAAAATATACATCTATGAAGAGGGGGTGCAGTGGCTTCTCAAGTGCACCACATTTTGCTGTAAAGTGTAAAGCTGTTGCCGTCTTTCGAGCACCGTATGTACATATTGTCTGATAGATAACACTCCGATCCCTTAATCGCTTTATACCACACCCACGGGAAGAGATGAGGTGAATTGAGGAGGAATGGTGACTGTACGGATGGCGTAGCGGTTTCAGTGGTCACCTCGCCACTACGCTGCCGCGCCGAGTGTTGTGGGTTCGATCTGCGCACGGGACAACACTTTGTGTAATCCTCAAATTGTTGTTCTGAGTCTTGGTGTTCTTTGTGTCTGTTATTTGAATATTTGTGAAGTCTCCCGAGACACAAGAATTAATCCTAGTGCGGGAGTTGTCCATTATATTAAAAAAAAAAACATAAAAAACATTCTTCCGAGAAATAACAAGATATAACCAAGTCCCTAATGCTTAGTAACGATATAAATTCAACTCCCTCCAGATAAGTAGTTATTCGATATCACAACACAAACTAGAACACTTTCTTACAATTGCGTTATTCTGAAATACGGAAAAATCTGAATTTGCCTTATTTACCCAATTTGTGTAATCTCCAACAGATACAGAGTGGGTTGTCTTTTTAACAGTCTTCAAAAAGGAGTAAGCGCTTAGATTGACTGTTTTTTCGATGGTGGTGTGTTTGTTAGGCGATATTTTCGCAATTTGTGCCCCATTTTAAATTGAACACAATCTTTCACTTCTGAGGTCGGAGTTGAAGGCATTAAAAGTATAGCTTATTACAGCTTATTATCATGGCAGGAGCACTGAAGTCGATTTTTCTTTTACAAAGTACTAGACACCAACCATCTTCCAGACTCCAGTTCCAGTTTTTGTTTTATAGGTTTTATAAGTATAACAATATAGGTATTCATTTAACCACCCAACCAAAAAAAAAAAAAAAATACAAGAAATAACTGCTAAATCCTTTTTTATTCTGACCGGTATCAGTCGATGTGATGAAAGGTCATCTAAATCTGTTCAAGCATTAAGAAGTAAGAAACTCTTATACATGTGAGGGAGGGATGGTGATGAAACCTAACAAAATTACTTGACTCCTTCTTGTAGTCGTGTAATAACAAGTAAAATTATTTAAAAAATAAATAAGTGTGAGTGCATCTATTCCACTAATAAGACGACTCAAATAATATATATATAATATATTCAATATGATTAAAATTTGAACATAATCGACCTCTTTATTTGAGACTTGTCCCGGGCGCGAGATGTATATACATATGTATGTATGTATATTTGTCTTCCCTAAATGAAGAAAATTACACCAATTCAGATGCAAATATCAATATTAACAAAGCTATAGTTCAAAGAAAATGATATTGTTACGGAAGTGGGTACAGGGATTGGAAGGAAACTAATGTCACTGCCGAGAGTAACGATTTATTTGCGTTTCACAATATTCCGAACGCGTAACACTCACAGCACAGAACGAGTTGTACTGCACGAACCGCGTAGCACTGTTCCACACTGTCCCCGCGGACTACACTTAACTCAGTCCAACGGTAGCACTGCACTACTCACTATTCACTTTCACTGTTCACTTCACTTCACTGTACTACTTTTTCACTTCTTCTTCTTATTCTTCACTTGAGAGCACTTTCCACTGAACTGCCCTGTAGGCGCGTCTGGAGCTCTTTATATACCCCTAATTTCCATCGTAATTTGTTGAATTTCGACTGTCATTTCGTTATTCTTTTCGATTATCTTCTACAACCTAATCTAGTACTTTCCATTATATTCGAATTTTGTAAAGAATCATCTCCATTTACTAGAATTTTCTATAAAACACCGAAATCACAAACAAAAACCCATAGAGTCCTCACGGCATTCGGCTCGCAGCCGTAGCCACTACCGCTCAGCTACCGTAACTTGTCAATTCTCCTTCAAAAAACTTCTATGCATCGTTTGTCTGTGCGGTGACGTAGGCATGGCGTCACAATATTGTTGAGATTGCAGAGTTTGTCAGATCAGCTAAAATATGCAAATGTATTCATATACCATGTTGAAATCATTAGTCCCGAATGAAAAGTTACTTATACATCACTTAATCACTCAGGGATTGTCAATATTTAGCAGTGTGGTTCTTAGCGGAGTAGCATAATACCCCGTCTCTTCTTGTGGTCGTTGTAAAAGGCGACTATGGGATCTTTCTGTATATAACATGTCTAGTAAATTATTTTTTAAATGATATAGGTGGACAGATGAACAGATGGGTCACCTGATGGTAAGTGCCATCCGACGCCCATTAACACCCGCAACTCAAGAGTCGTAAGTGCGTTGTCCACTTTTGAGGGTGATTAGGGGAGCGGAAAGCGGAGAAGGGGGTGAGGGATGGGAAGGAAGACAGGATGAGTGGAGGGAAAGAGGAGAGAAGTGCACCGCAAGCATTGTTTGACAGTCGGTTTTCTGCAAGTGGTATTACTCCGGTCGAGCCGGCCCATTCGTGCCTAGGCTTGGTTCTCCTACAGTAGGTGTCTGGGTTGACGGTGTTAGGTATACCGCATACTACATAAGTGGTTCTAAGTTATGATTATGTTTTGAGTTTGAAACGTGTCTGCTGAAACTTTTGGGCAATTAGGCGTCAGTGTATGTAAGTTCCAACGTTGGGTTCGAAACACCTTAAAGTCGAACTAAACACTTTGACAGCTATTGCAATCATTCAAGCTTCAAACGTAAAGTGAATAGGTTTCTCTTTGCAAGGCGTATACCACCTTTATCTTAACATCACATGAATTGGATTACTTAACGCCAATTACCTATAAAAAAATATGTATTTAAAAATATATTTACGTTTATGATCGTGATTGATGTATATGCACATGTACTAAGTGTTCATACACAGTTCATTCACAAGCATATTAAAATCGGAAAACGGAAACGTAAAATATTTTATTAATTTAAGTATAAAAATTTTCAAGTAGCCAGTTTTTAAATATTAAAAAAAAACTTTTTTTTTTGTTTTAACCATTCTTTTCTTTTGACTTACATAGTGTATGCACTGCTGAATTTCCGATTTAAAATATCAAGAAAAATAAATCAATCAATTAGAAAATGATACATTAGTTTTCTAGTACCTACTAGTACTTTAAGCGGTGAAAAATGCTGAGACCAGAGAGTCCCTTGAGCCTTTGCAGTTGCGAAGAGATGTCTGCCTCTATGGCAGTCCTCTATCGCCTAAATCACGGAGAGTGAGAGTGAGAGTGAGAGTACACGACTACACGTGCTGGCCTGAGGAGTCACCGTTTGAGTGTCGAAAATATACAATCTTGAACTAAACGGTTCGGCTCTTCCTTTCTGTGTCGATTGGTGAAAGCCTGGAACTCACTACCAGCGTACGTGTTTCCCTCCGACTTTGATCCCGGGTCTTTTAAGCGTTGCGTGAAGAAGCATCTGACCACGTCGCCATAGTGTGGGTCACCATGCTGCATTGACCACACTTGCAATGAGGATGGTGACCACCACTTTTAGACTCCTCTTGTTGCTTTCCATCAGGCCGAATTGAATCATTGTGGTAGGTACAATTTTTTTTTTAAACTTGCCCGTTGAGACAAATTGTAATATATTGTAAATAGTGGGTCCTTACTAGAAATATAATAGATATAGATATATATACATATATAATTACATGCATATGTAAAGCGGACACCTAGTCTCAGAATATCATGTACGTGTTAACATAGGGTCATCGTTTAATTACTCGTTTATCCCAGACTACTCCTGATTATTAAAAAATGTGATTGACAAATTTGGATGTTTATTACACTTCTGCCTAGCTCTTCTAGGAATTAAATGAAACAACTGTACTGTACTAATGCATACTCCATTTAAGTAGGATCTTGTGTCTTAGTATAATTTAGAATCTTTTTCTTGTGCTGCTGTTTCCTTAAGTTTGACCTTTAAAGAAGGTCATACCTAAATCTCGGAACTTTTATATTTGAAAAGGGCACTGGCAGTGTTCACTTGAAATTAGGCTGAAAGGCGTTAAAATTTGACAGTAAAAACCACCTTTAAATGTAGGTCACACCTGCTAAATCTTAAAGTATTTTTTTAATTTGATATACTTTCTCATAACTTTCTTTTTTATTTAGAAAGACAACTCCCGCATTAGGAATAATTTCCATGCAGCGGGGGGCTATAAAAACACTCAATCGACAGACACGAAGAACACCCAGACTCGGGACCGACCGTACCGTGTGGAAATCAAACCTGCCGTCAGTCCACTAGAGATTAGTGGATACTCTGTCTCAGTATTGGTCTAGTGACTAGACCAATAGATCAGTCAAATGACGACCTATGACTTTGACTACCTTTGTGGTGCGTTAATTCACTCGACTGGCATATTAGTGGTCACAAGTTTAATACTACTCACTTCAAATATTTATATTCATGAATATATTCACATTAGGACATTCGTTTTTATATATACCATGTAAATAAATATGATAGATAAATGGTGTTTTTTTGTAGAGCCTGCAAAGCCCTATGTTATATATGGGTACATATACATACACTCTCCCTTATATCCTACCCCTAAAGGTATATCAGACGTAAACCCTTTGCCAATCATAAGTAAGCAACTATTCTAATGACTTAGTACAAAAAATAGTCACGTAGACTTCCCAACGTGAACAGTTTGGCCGCGGTCCGCTAAATATGATCGCCTCACTTGGTTGGAGGATGGGAAGAATTTTTAGGATCCAGAATCCAGGATCCGTTCCCCCAAATATACTATATGATAGATAACAGTCTGATCTATCAGTCACTTTTAACGACACCCGAGAGAAGAGATCCGGCAACCGTATTATACTCCACGAGAAATATATAAAAATATTCTATACTAATCTGCCAAAACCTTTTTAATATTTGTGTTTCGTAAAAAACTCAGTAGTAAATTAGAAAATTTATAGGAGAAATCTCGTCAAGATCGTGCAAATATTACACTTGAACCTGGTGTTTTAATAAAGCTCAGAGATGTTAATAAGATTCGAAACTTATTTCATTACTGCTTTTAGTTAAAGCAGAATAATATCGCAAACAAGCAGAAAAACTGCGAAAGCCTTTTTAAACGAAAAGAAAAATATCATAAGTAAAAGCTTTATTCTTGAAATGTTGAAGGGTTTCATAAAACTGTTTTTTTTTTTATGTGTGATCAAGATTTTTGTTAATATTTTACAGGTCTCATACATACATATGTACATACATACATACACTCACGCCTGCTCTGCCGTAAGGAAAAGCAGAGGCGTATTAAATGCCCACATTTTCCTGACTAACCTAGCCCACCGTACGCAATAGGGGCAAACCCTTACAGCCAATCCTTCATAACGGGCCTTACCGCCAAAATTATGGCGTGCCCTGGCTTATACTCCCTAAACCATCTGTATAAAAAATAACCCCTGTCTTCCCTTTCTATCGCCCATCTTTCCAGTTAATAAACAAAGAAAAGTACAATTATTCCGATCTAATTATCAAAAGTGGCGATGGTAATGGACATTACGTAACTTGAACTAAATCTGCAAAATGTTTGTATTAATTACGCCACTGTCCCTCCTTCACGTACGCAGGCGTGGTATGTATGTATAGATAACAAATAAATATACATTTTTGTAAAGAATAATCCATAAGCAGATTGCATCGCAGCCTGCAATTAAGTCGCCCATTATAACACTTACATCGTATTGCTGTTGTACAATTTGATGTAAAAGAATATCATGTTGTTAACACTGACTAATATAACAATACAATTTAGGAACGATGTTCCTTATCGCGCGTTACTCACGTTACAACGGGAACGAGACCGAAAACGGTGTAATAAGACTTTTTCCAACACCTCTTGCTGTAGTTGCAGCCGTGTTTTCTCTGACCGGGGGTACATATACCCCTCACCCCTATTACTATATTAGTATGTATAAGTTTTAATGTGTATTTGTATATTTTATAGGTATAAGTATACATATATGGGGGCATCCATTTATTACGTGAGCTCTAATTGGAGGTGAAGTGAAATCTCACTTAATCTTATCTTAAAAAATATAAAATATTACAGATATTAAAAGAAAATGATTTATACTAAATATTTTTTATGTTATTTTTTTTTATACTTTAGGGGACAGACGAACAGACGGGTCACCTGATGGTAAGTGACAACCGCCTTCCATGATCACATCTGCAACTCGAGAGCCGTAAGTGCACTGCCCGCCTTTGAAGGTGATGAGGGAAGGGGTGTGCTGGGAAGGGAAAGAAGAGAGGGGTATGAGATGGGAAAGAGGAGAGGGGGATGAGTGGAGAGGAAAGGGGATAGGGGCAGTTGGGCCTCCGGAAACCTCGCTCATTTCGGGGAAATGCAACGCAAGTGTTACTTCACAACCGGTTTTCTGTGAGACCGTGGTATCGCACCGGTCGAGTTGGCCCATTCGTGCTTAAGCATGGCTCTACCACTTTAATTATGTACAAAATTAACTAAAGTATACCTGAACGGTTATATACGGAATAATAAAAATAAATTTAGTTTAAAATATTTTTAGCGTCAATCTGACGTAAGGAGAGGGGGCGTCCAGGCAAATCTCACCAATCTTACCCAAGGGGGGAAGGAGTCGAACTGATCGACAAATAGCTCACGTAATTAATGGATGCCCCCTATTTCTGTATATACTATTCTAGTCTCTTCCTTTCATACATTGACATAGTTTTACTGTAATTGTGATATTAAGTAGTTTATGTACACCTTTACACCTGTTAACAAATAGCATCTGTCCATTTAAACCATATCG
Source organism: Tyria jacobaeae (assembly GCA_947561695.1). Lineage (NCBI taxonomy): Eukaryota > Metazoa > Arthropoda > Insecta > Lepidoptera > Erebidae > Tyria > Tyria jacobaeae. The sequence continues at coordinate 911,921 of OX387236.1, read as the reverse complement.
GTAAATTTTATTTACTTTAAACTATTATTTTAGGGTGTATAATAAAGAATGTTGTATTGTATTGTACCAATAACATAATTTATAAATTTCCCTGAATATAAATAGTGATTGGCAGAAAGTGGGCATTTAAGAAACCACTGCTTACGCCCTCGGGGATATAGACTTGCCCCTTATTGCGTTAATGGAATAAAATAATAATTGCCAAAATGTGGGTACTTAATTTACCTCTGCCTACCCTTTCAGATATACTAGCGTGAGCGCATATATGAAAGTATGTATGAATATTTTAATCACTTTACAAAATTGCTTTTCATTCGTTGACCGACTTCGGTCGATATCTTTTGTTGATACAATTTTCCTTTGTATAGGAAATACATTCGGTTATGTGGTAGCTTCGCCCACCCACAAGTTATGTTTATATACATCGAGATCAGTACTTCTTTACTTAAGGCAGGAATATTTTACGATGATTGGTTGATTACATAAGGTTTGTAAGTGTAACAAATAAAATCAAATTATGTTTTAAAATATTATAGTACTGAATTTAAAAACATACCGCCTTAAAAAAAATCTCAATTCGACTGTTTTTTTTTCCAAGCTTTTATTTACAAATAACACTACACCTGTCGAAATCGAACAAGCCATTTAGGTTCTATGCTATGACAAAGAAATATCATACATACACAACTACATACATACATATACTCGAAAAATAAAAAAAAAAAAACTCTTCCTTGCGCAGTCGGGTAAAAATCTATACGTACTATTTAAATACAAGTGCATCTTTAAGAGATTAAATTTTTAAATGTTAAAATCTAAATTAAATTTCATGGTTGTGCTATTTAAAAATAAGGAAATACTCGTATTCATAAAATTGTCGTTACATGTCGTCAATATTCTCTACATAAAGATCGCTGCAGGCGTATAATGTGTACTTCAGGTAAATTGATCCACCCGCGCCACCCTACGCTACTACACGACCAACACTTATAGTCAACAGGTGCAACGACCTGTATATATATTGCAAATAACACTTAACATCGAAAAACACTGACAATAACATTTAATAAAAAATATTAAAAAAAAAACTTGATCAAAACAAAAAAAAAAAACACTTTTCTAATTCGATATCCAAAAACAAAAACAAACCACAAATTGTAGACACAGATTTTTGAATTAAATTTTATCAGAACACTATTTCATAAAACTTTAGGCTTTGTATTTATTTACTATCGCGAATCGGGAACGGAGGAAGCGTTCGAGACACAACGCCGGCTTACATCAACTGCCCTGGCGGGAGTTTTGCGCATGCCTCATGCAAACTTGTACATTACTGACCATTTTAATGTACCCCTCCCGTCCGTCCCGCTTAACTAATCCTGGTACTTCAAAGAGCTTTTGGGTAAGCGGTGAGAGATCTACACTAACTGGTTTTCCCGGGTACAAAGGCTGTACGAATCCACAGTTGGTTTGACAATTTTTCTTGGTCGTATTATACTTGTTCTTTTATTTTTCATTTATGCTGTCCTAGAGATAATGTTATGTATAAGAGTGTCGTTTGTGAAGAGTACAAGGGTGTGACATTCTCTAGTTGTTAATGTAATAAAGCGCGCGCGTTTTTTGTAAGTACAGAAAAGTATCTAAGTACAGATAATATTATACAATAATACAGAAAAGACAGTCTTCTCGCTAGTTGCGATTTCTAATAGACAACCTTTGTAATGAACAAGTGCAATGTATTGGAACATAGTAGTTAGAAGGAGCACAAAGTGAGCTTATAAGCTCATACATATAAAATATATATATGGGTAGAATGTAATTGCTAATCTTTCAGTCTTTATCGTGCTAGAGTCATGCTTAGACAGGTTTAGAGCCGGCTTAACCAGTGCGATACCACGGCCTCACAGAAGACTGGTTTACAAGCAATGTTTGCGTTGCATTTCGCCGAAATTAGTGAGTTTTACGAAGGCCCGATTCCTCTTCTTTCCCCTGCCCTTTTCCCCTCTCTGCTTTTTCCCATGTCCTCATGTCCCCTCTCCTTTTTGCTGTCCCTTCACCTTCCCGCTCCTTATCATCCTCAAAGACTACCCTACCCTATAATATAAAAAAAAATGCTTCTTGACTCTCTTGACTTGAGATATCTTATGCACCCTTAACCTTCACACTCATCATTTTTCCACCTTGAGCCTGGGTATCCACTCGTCTTCAGTCTCATCTGCACATCCAGGCCAGACGGTAGTCTAAACCCCATTGTAGCATTTATTTGCAGTTGACTTTTAGTGCAGACTCTAAACTGCATAGGGTTTAAAATTGAGACTCGAGACGGTACAGTTGTATTTAATACATTTACAAAGTAAGTTGCCCACAAAACCTTTTAATGAGAGCGTATTTTGGATAATGATTTAAGGTAGCAATTTTTTCATGTGCAGTCGATAATCTAGAGATACCTAGTAATGGAAACGAACGTCAACTGCCACAGTAATGGTTGTCATGGCTATGAGACAATATCAGTTATGTAAACGGTCTTAGCATCATTGGAAGAATATAAATTACAAGTTCTACATACATATATATATCCCCGAAAGGGCAGTCAGAGGCGTCTCAAAGGTCCATTATCTGCCAACCATAGTTTATTGCCACTTACGTAATAGTAATGAAAGAGATGGGTTCCCTATTCTATTGCAACGAGAATCGCTCAATATTATGTTATATTCGGAATTTTAAAAAAGTAGACAACTGACTTCAGAGCGTCTATCATAAAATTAAAGACTAACATGGTTTGTTCATGGATGCCATTGACAGAACCTTACACAACTCTCATCTAACTACCCTTGAAGTACATCCTTTCTAATAAAAAAAATATTATCGAAATCTTTTGGTGTGATATTGAGTTACACGTCCGTTTGTCGCGCACATGCTTAATGCAAATTTTAGAGTTATATGGTTTTCTCATACATGTCATTATTAGTCGATTGAAAATAGCAAGCACATTAGCAACTGCCTGTAATCCTAACACTCCTCTTTATACCAAAGAACGAATTGAATTCTCACATAGCACACATCCGAGAGCCCTTAGGACTTCGGAGAACTTGACATTAAAAATGCTATCACATGACAAATTTTATGGACAAGTCCTTTTCCGTTGTATACGTCTATGGAATGCATAGCCCTTGCCCATCAGGCGCACAAAACTTTAATCATTTTTTTTTAAATTATAAAGGATTTATTTATTACTATTATTACTTACTTGCTCAATAATAAGCATTTCTTAAATGTTTTTTAGGTTTATAAAAATAATATTAATACTAATGTGTGAATTGTAAATCTTAATATTTATACTTTATGAATGCAAAGTGTATATATGAATAAGTCAATTAATTAAACTCTTTTACTGTTGAAGCTGTACGCTTGTGGAATGCGTTGCCAAAGAACATTAGGCTAGCGGAATCATTGAACATTTTTAAGAAAATGGTTCCTGACTATTATTTACCACTTTAGTTCTGTTATCTTGTATTTATTATTGCCATATTAATAGTATGTATATATGTATCGTTTATATGTGTATGAACGTATTTTTATCTGTATTTGCATTAGTATGTATGTTATATGTTATACATAAATATGTTTAGTTTTTATATAAGTTTTAAATTTGTGAACAAGTTAGTATAGTTTTCATTAATAATTTTGAAATGATCCTCCAACTACCTCTGTCTCTCCGAAAGATTATATTCCATCCTAAGCTTACCCTGAAGAGATTGCATATAGGAATAAGGCCGCCATTTGTGAAAATTCTATAGTTTTCAAGAATATGTAATTATAATAGAGTTTATCTATCTACGTTTGAGACACCCCTAGGTAAGTGGAGTTAATTCAGGTATTTCTCATTAAGGACATCGACGCTGCTAATTCATATTTTATGACTGCCAATTTGTACCAAAAATCTGTTGTATTGTGATATCCTTACATTTTTATCCCCGGAGAGGTAGACAGAGGAGTATTGAAAGTCCACATTTTGCTGACTATATTTTAGTCCCCCTTACGTATTTGGGATTTTAGTAGTTATTTTGGTATAATTTGGTTAAATTAAATAGGAAAATTGAGAGTATATATACACAGTACAATAAAATATTCTTTATTGTACACCACAGAAAAAAATAACAACATAAACACAAATATTAATATACGGGTAACTGGAGCAATCGACGGTCTTAACGCTAGCTGCGATTTCGATAATGTAAGTCAAAGGATTAGTGCATAGGGCAGTTTGTAGATGTACAAATGATATATACATATAAAGCAAAAGAAAGGATGGCAGAGGGGAAGAAAAGGGACATTGATATTTAATTTACGTAATAACACTCACGCAATTTAGACGAATCCAGCAACATACTGTTATGTTGCTGGATTCGTCAGCTAATTAAGCCAAGCCGTTTTATAGTTCAAAGAAAGAAGAACATACATATGTACATACCATTCAAACATACATATAATGGGTATAAGAATATGAAGGGTAATCATTTAACAAAAAGAAACATATTCACCTTGTTTATATCGTATACCTTGTGGGTGGAATTTCATAAAATCCGTTCTTAGCTGACCTCTACTCGGCAAAAGGAATATTCCTACCAAAATTCAAGTCTCTACGCCTTATGGTTCCAGAAATATCGTGATGAGTCAATATATCGGTGGAAATCTCTAATATATATATAGATAAACAGCCACCTGAGCTATCAACCAATGCCTAAAGCGGGTACCATACTTACGAGCTTCAAACTCACGCTTCTAAAATACGCTTTCCTATACTGCTTACGTGACAAGACTCGTGACAAATTTACTAGTACGATTCCGTGTTGTCAAATACTGTGGAGCTGATAATTTTCTTTCTTTCTGATTCCAAAGTAAGCAGATCATGTACTATGGTATCCAGACTGCTCATCAACATACTTATATATTTCTAAATACATACATATTATATTTATAAATAACACAAAACAACAACAAATGATCGTGCTCATCACACAAATATTTGTCCTGGGTGGGAATCGAACCCACGACCTCGGCTTAGCAGTCAGATTCGCAAACCGCAAGACAAATAGAATCCCTAATTAAATACATTTGTAGAATTATATTATAATGTGCAAAATGATTGCGATTAAAACACATCTGCCCTCTTTTCTTTTCTTTCAAAGTGGGGAATCTTCATGGACTGTCCTCCGCTAGTTATCAGGGGGTGTGCCAGACGGGACCGGCTAAAACAACCACAGTGCTCCTTCTTCGCACCTACTGCCGAGGGCCGCCAGAACATGACATTCTTTCGCGATAACACGGCTTCTGCCTACCCCTTTTGACTTACAGGCATGAGTGTATGTATGTATGATTAGATGATTCACAGGCGAGCAAGATCGCCGAGCTAGAAATACGCGTAACTACTCTCTAGTGTGCCAGTCACCCGCTTAAGATAATTATGGATGCTGTATAGGATCGAGAGGACTTCAGGTAATCTTTGTGAAATGAATCTCAAATCGACTGTTCTCCAAGGCTACTATAATTCAAGTAAAAATGATTTTGAGGTAAACTGACAATATGTTAGGGACATTTTAAAAATAAATTATGTACATAGAAATGAAGCCATGCAAATCTTGGCTCTAAACTTTATTGTAGGCGCTCACGCGATGACGCCTCAACATGCCCCCAGCCGTTGAAAGCTTGCCTTTCAACCGGAGATTCCAATAAACGGCAAATCTTCGATGCAGCTCGCCTGACCACTCCATTCGCTGTCCGGATGTCAGCAACTCTGCTTATGTTGTCGCTGCCTGGATGAAGAGCAACAATCCGACCCATCTTCCACTTAAGTGGCGGCAAATTGTCGTCCTTTATAATGACGAGGGAGCCAACTTGCAAGGAGTCCTTACAGGTGTGCCATTTAACTCGCTGCTGAAGCTCGGAGACGTATTCTTTGCTCCACCTCCCCCAAAAGTGTTGCCGTAATTGCTCGATGCGTTGATAGCGAGTCAGACTGTGAATCGACTGATCACGAAGATCCTTGACTGGCAGGGACGTAAGAGGTCTTCCAATCAAAAAGTGCCCAGGAGTGAGAGGCAAAAGGTCTTCAGAGTTCGACGAAAGAGGAGTGAGTGGCCGTGAATTTAAAACACCTTCAATTTGAACTAAAGTCGAGTTCAATTCCTCGTATGACAAATTACAATTGCCCAACACTCGGACTAAATGGTGTTTAGTCGACTTTACTCCCGCCTCCCAGAGACCAGCAAAATTTGGCGAGTAAGCAGGTATGAAGTGAAATTTTATCCCATCTTGAGCCACACTATCAGCTAAGGAGCTACAATTTTGCTTTAAAAACTTTGATATCTCATTGTACGCTCCTACAAATGACGTTCCATTATCAGAATAGATATTTAACGGTTTCCCTCTTCGGGACATGAATCGTCGCAAAGCCTGTATATAATTACTGCTCGTCAAATCACCCACTAACTCTAAATGTATGGCTTTACTGGTAAAGCATACAAAAATGACAATATAGACCTTTACCAATCTAGATCCACGACCTTGACGGCTGACAGAGTTAATCGGGCCTGCATAATCTACACCTACGTTTTGAAAGGGGAAGTCCGCTGGAGAAAGCCTACTTGCTGGTAGATTACCCATTTGTGGAGAAATAGTCCTTCCCGCTTGACGTCGGCACTTAACGCATTGCCGATAGCAAGCTCTAGCCAAACTGCGACCCCCCAGCGGCCAGTAAGTTTCCCTTATTGTTGCTAGTAATAATTGGGGACCAGCGTGTAGTAACCTTAAATGCTCGTATCTAAATAAAAGTTTAGTAAAATAATGAGTGGACTGTATTAATATTGGATGTTTCTTTTCAAACGAGTATTCAGAATTGTGTAACCTGCCTCCTACACGCATGATTTTATTGTTGTCTAAAAATACATTTAATTTTAATAATTGGTTTTTATTGGGTAGTATTTTATTATTAATTAATAAATTATATTCCGGGAAAGACTCACGTTGTGACTGTATAATGATGCAACTCAATGAATATTCTAATTCTTCTACAGACAGAGGGGAAGAGCACAATGGTTGGCCCTTACATTTGTTAATAAAACGAAACATATAACATATAGCACGTTGTAATCTTAAGAAATTAGAAAAACGTTCGAAAGGTATCACGCCTGTACTAATCGCTTGATTGTTGTGACAACTGACCAAACAAATAGTAGGTTTCGTTTCGGGCAAATCACTAGACGCTTCCGACGTTCCAATGCCAGGCCAAGCACTGCTGTCCTTTTGCAGGAACGATGGGCCTTGCCACCATAGATCAAGAGACTGCATAGCGGTCGCGTCCACCCCTCGCGATATGAGATCAGCAGGGTTCTCATGAGTGGGCACATGTCTCCATGTGCACGAATTAGTTTGGTCTAAGATGTCTGCAACACGATTCCTAACGAAAGTGTTTAATCTAATCGGTAGCATCTTTAGCCAACCCAGAACAATCATAGAATCTGTCCAAAAAACTACACTAGAAGCCTGAGTACGAAGTGAACTGATTACCTTTTTGTACAAATGGGTACCAACGACAGCCGCACAAAGTTCAAGCCTGGGGATGGTTATAGGTTTAATGGGAGCGACACGACTTTTTGCTATCATAAGGTGAACGGTGATATTACCTGCTAGATCCACAGTACGCAAATATAAACAAGCACCATAAGCGCGTTCCGATGCGTCGGTAAAAATGTGGATTTGAAGTTCTTTGTACGAGTCGCAAACAACACGACGAGGAATATTTAAGTCACGAAGTGCTGGTAACGCTTTAATTAAGTTAACCCAAGTTGTGGCAACCTCAGCGGGCAACTGCTCATCCCATGATAATTTTTCAAGCCACAGCTTCTGAAGCAACATCTTCATACGAATAACGCACGGCGATAATAATCCTAAGGGATCAAAAATGCGAGCTATGACTGCAAGCATGTCTCGCTTTGTACTTCCACTATTATCAGGTGTATTAATCGGAAAACATAACAGATCCGTTTGAGTTTGCCACCCTAGTCCTAAAGTCTTGTTGAGAACATCGCTTTCGATATTTAAATCGAAGAGAGGCTCGGACCTTTCCGCAATTAAGGTAGGCTCATTGGACTTCCACTTCCTGAGAGGCATACAAGCAGAAGCAATAGCGTCAGTGACCTTACAACGCAAACTGTAGGCATCCTCAAATCGATCTTCACCTGTCAACAGATCGTCCACAAAAAAATCGTGTAAAATAACTTCGGCGACCCTTTTGTCAGTACATTCTAGTCCGATTTGTTTGAGACATCTCGTGGCCAAGTACGGAGCGCTTGCAGTGCCATACGCTACTCTATTCAATTGATAAACCTTAAGGGAACTAGATACATCGTCACGCCATACTATTTTTAAAAGGTGTCGATCTGAAGGATGTACCACTATCTGTCGGTACATCTTCTCGACGTCTGCAGAGATTACATATTTATATAATCTAAATCGTAGAAGAATAGATATTAAATCGTCTTGAACAGTGGGCCCCACCATCTGTATATTATTTAATGAAGTGCCAGAAGAAGTAGGAGCACTAGCATTAAAAACTACGCGTAACTTGGTAGTAGTGCTACTCTCTCTAAGTACCCCATGGTGAGGTATAAAATATGACGGCTTCTCTTCATTAATATTACACTCTGACATATGCCCTAAAGAAATATATTCTGCCATAAAATCCTTATACATTTTGTCGAGTGAGGCGTCGTTCTTGTTTCTACGCTCGAGTGATAGAAAACAACGTTTTGCACGAACAAATGAATCGCCTAACAAATCTGTAGATTTCTTAAGTGGTATCTTAACGCAGAAACGACCATCAGGCATACGCGAGGTATTTTTTGTAAAATGTTCTTCACACTGTTTTTCTTCAGTGGAATAAGTAGAAGACTCATGACAACTCTCTTCTAATTGCCAAAACCGCGTTAATTGGGTTTGAATATCATCTACTTCAGAAGAACTTTAAGAATCTAAGTGGTTGTAATTACATTTAATATTTGAGAAAGGTTTTACCATAACGCCGCTATTAATTGGGCCACAAACTAGCCAACCGAGCTTAGTTTGATACAAAACTGGTTTCCTATCTCCTAATACTATTTTTTCTGACCCTAATAAGTTCCAAAACACATCGGCTCCAATTATAATATCAATGGCCTTCGGTGTATGAAAATACGGATCAGCTAAGTTAATTTCAGTAGGTATATTTAATTTTACTCGTCTACTGGGTACATTATCCGTTATTGAGGGCAAAACAAAACATGTCAAATTATCGCTAAACGATTTGCAAAGGGATTTAATATTAAAGCGACACATTTTATTTACATGAGATATAGAATTATTTATACCTTGTACAGACATGTTTGTTGATACGAATGGTAAACCTAATTTTCTAAATAAGCTTTCGGTCATTAAACAAGAGGAACTGCCCGAATCGAGCAGCGCGCGCGCTATATGCTCCTTATTATTAACATCGTAACATCTTATCAATGCAGTCGACAGCAAGATATCGCTCGAATGTTCACTTTCACTTATGTTAGACGACAGCGTAACATGACTATTGAGGGCTGTGGTTACGGTGGAGGGGCTGGCAGAGGAGACGCGCGGGGGCGAGGACTCGCCGCTCACCTTATTACCTGTGAGTGTGAGAGGGACCGGAACGTCACCGTTTGTAGTCGCATTATCTGTTGCATTGTATGCCATTGGTATTTGTTTGTTATGAATTAACGTGTGATGTTTGCGACTACAAACCTTACACCCTGGTTTTCGGCAGTTGTTGGAAAAGTGCCCACGACGAAAACAGTTATAACACACCTTGAAGCTTGGCAACACGGATAACCTATCATTTATGTTCAACGACAGAAACTGTGGACAAGTGTTGAGGTTATGATCGCCTTTGCACTGCGGACAGCTGGGTGTCGATGTTGTGGGGTTATCATGTGTGCCAAGAGATACCATCGCCTTCATCTTAGTGTTAACTTTAGTGCTCGATGAACTAGTATTGCCCGAGTGACGTGATAACTCCATCGTTTCAAGCAAATCTGAACGATTCCTCATAAATTCAATGAAATCATTGAATGAAATAGATTTATTTTTATCTAAACGACCTTTGTACTCTTCCCACTCTCGGAATGTTTTGAAGTCTAATTTTTGACTAATTAAATAAATTAGAAGTGTGTCCCAGCTCGTGACAGGCTCGCCTAAAGAACTTAAAGCTCGAATATGTTTATTTATTTTGTCAATTATACGTTTTAATGAGACTGAGGACTCCCTAGTGATGGTTTCGAGGTTGAACAACGCTGACACATGATTATATATTAGTAAACGCTTATTGTCGTACCTATCACATAGAAGATCCCAAGCTACTATATAATTTTGAGCTGAAAACTCGATTGATTGTATTACTACAGCGGCTGAGCCCTCTAATGATGTACGTAAATAGTGAAACTTATTCACTTTATCAATATCATTATTGTCGTGAATTAGACTGGAAAAGGTGTCTCGAAACTCGAGCCAATGATCATAAGAACCCGAAAATGTAGGTAAATTAATAGTGGGTAATTTGACTAGCTGATGACGTTGAGAATGACCACAATTAGGATTAGTTATCTTTTGTTCAGATTGTGTGTGTGATTGAACGGAGTTTATTAATTCTTTGGCTTTGGCGAGTGAAGAATAATACTGCAGTTCAATAGCCGTGCGTTCGGCTATTTCATCGTCGATGTCCTCACACGCACACTCAAGCTGCAATTGTATATCGTTAAATTCATCGTAAAGTAGTTCTAACTTATTTATGCGCAATTGTAACTCCGTTACCTGACAGGATGTTAATTTAGAATCCGTTAAAATACCTAAATAATTTCCAAATACGGTCAATCTCCCTTTACAACTGCTACGCTTCCTTTTAAGTTGGTTAACATCAGCCATTCTGGGAGACGAGTACTGTTGATCTGGAATTTTACAATTATGAGATTACCACTAGTTTATATATATAATGTTTATATACCTACCTAATAATAAAATAAAAGTTGAAAATTTATATAATGTAATGTATTTAACTTGAAATTATTTAACACTAATTTAATTACCAATGTTACTATTTATTGCTAATGAAATACAAAGACAATATCTAAAATTTATAGGAAAGACTATTAGATTTGTAAAAATGTTAACAAATGTACATAATGTAGGTAAGTAGCTAACGATGTAACTTTTATGTTACTGTACTGTATTAAATAAGCACGAATTAAATAATTACTCCACTACAAACCTAATATTGTATAAATTCTTTTACATATACTTTCAGATATATCTTTAAAACTTTGTAACAACAGTGATAAAAATAGTTAAGTACTAACCTTGGGTCAGCCATGTAAAGTGGTTAATTACACTATTCAATTATTACCTGAGCGAGTGTTGGGTGAACTTTAATAATATAATATTTGTAACAAATCCGTTGGTTTTATTGATTGAATGCTAACGTCCAAGCCACTTATCCTTAAATCACCTATTCACTCCTTAACGTAGTTCCGTTATTTTTTTTTTATTTATTTTTTTTTTTTAATTCCTCTTCGAAATATAATTCCTTTTTTCAATTGCGCTGATAATTTATTATTTGAATATCCGGCAGAAGGGCCATGTATAGGATCGAGAGGACTTCAGGTAATCTTTGTGAAATGAATCTCAAATCGACTGTTCTCCAAGGCTACTATAATTCAAGTAAAAATGATTTTGAGGTAAATGACTGACAATATGTTAGGGACATTTTAAAAATAAATTATGTACATAGAAATGAAGCCATGCAAATCTTGGCTCTAAACTTTATTGTAGGCGCTCACGCGATGACGCCTCAACAGATGCCATTACGAAAAGATAACATTATGCCGCATTAACATCCCCCGTTTTGCTCGTATGTCGATAACGTGATAATTGACATCATTAATGAGGGGTGGGGTCGCAGTTAACAGCATCTCACATCAGAAATTGAAATTAAAACTCAATATCTGTGTTTCTTGTAATACGTCAACAAATATTTTATCTATATATTAAAAAATGTGATTGTTTATAGTTTTTTAGATAGATAGGGAAAATATAATGCATACGCGTATCAGTCAGATAATTAATAAAGGGCGTCCTTATTGCCTAATGCAATTTCTTCGAGGCAACCTTCGGATGGTTCAATTAATGATTAGGAAACACAGAGGTAGTTGGAGGTGCAGTTCAAAACTTTAAAGCAAAACTATACTAACATTTCTAGAAATATAATATTTACATAAACACTATACTTATTTATGTATGTATGTAACATGTAACATATGTACATACAAAAATACACACAAATATTAATACATACAGCAAGACATAAATTGGAAGAAATATGGAAATCATAGACTAAAGTAATCTATACTAATATTATAAAGCTGCAGAGTTTGTTTGTTTGTTTGTTTGAACGCGCTAATCTCAGGAACTACTGGTCCGATTTCAAAAAATCTTTCAGTGTTAGATAGTCCATCTATCGAGAAAGGTTATAGGCTATATTTTATTTTCAATAAAATTAGGGATCCGTAAGAAAATTGGGATTTTGTAGCCCAAGGTGTAAAATCAAAAACCTATTTATGCGTGCGCTGCAAAAACTATTGACAGTAGAACACACACACACACACACACACACACACACAAAAGATGTACTACGGGTTTATAGGTCTTATTAAGATCTACAAAAAAATCCGCAAGAGCACATATCTAACTATCATAGTTTAGTCACAATAACTGCTTTCATGTTCACAAAAATATTAAATCGTCTGAAGAAAGAAACTACGTTAAATGTTTATCGTAATATTAATCCTTATCCAAATTAAGCATTATGTTATCAAGGGTATTTATGTAGAAGTAAAATACTTTTTGTTTTATTCCAATCGGACATTTCGTTGAGAAATTATCACGAGTATAAAAACGCAAAGAATTGGTACCTCCTAATGAGTTATTTGCCAAAGAGTTTTATTTGTTGATTAAGAGTATTTCATTGTGAACAAAATTGTCCTTAAAATCATCAAATCAGTTAATTTCAATTGTGATCAACATTTAGCTTTCACAGCTAGTAAATAATATTCAGGAGCCTTTTTCTCGAAAGTTTAAGCCTATTGATATTTGGAAACGCATTTCACAAGCGTGCATTCCACAGGTTTAACAGTATAAGATTCGTCGTAAAATTTTGTTGAATGCAAATGTAAAAAAGATAAGACGCTTCTCTCAAATTATCAGATGACCTTTGATATTTTTCATGTGTATCGCGAAGGAACGTGAACCGTTAAGATTAGGATTGAATAAAACGTTGTAAAGAAAAGTTAGGATGTGAGAAAACAAAAGCGACGTATGGAAATTTCTAAGCGGAATCTCGAAATGTATCTAGATTAATTTTGCCATCGTGTTGTCACCATCGATAAGACCTGGGTTCACCGTTTCGATTCCCAAATATAGAGACAAAGCATGTCTGAGAAACGACCATCCTCTCCGCCCACAAAGAAATTTCGAGTTGTGGCTTCAGTGTTCTGAAATAGTGAAGGAATCCTTTTTATTGATTATATCACGAGAGGCCAGACTATTACTGGACCCTATTATGCAGATTTAATCCCATAAATGCGATAAAAGAATAACGTCTCGGAAAGCAGTCATTAGGCCTGTTGTTTCTTCGCGATAACAAGTTGAGCGCAACTTCCAATCAATGAGCTCTTCGATTGGAAGTGGCGCTCAATTTCTACGGACCGGGACGAGTTTTCACTTACTCCCAAAATTAAAGGATCTAGTTGCGTGCTAAATCCGTGAAACTAAATCTGAGAATGATGACGCGACGAGTTATGGTCGTCATAGGTAAGTTTTTTAGAAGAATAAAATATTTTTGTTTGTCATTTTGTTTGTCATCTGATGGTAAGTGAGAGCTGCTGCCCATGGACACCTGCAACTCGAGCTGCACGAGAGAGCGGGACTTGGGTCCCCGGTGCCTTCAGTTACTCGGCAACAAAATGCAAGCATTGCTCAACTACCGGCTTTTTGTGACGCCGTGGTATTACTTTGGTTGAGCAGGCCCATTCGTGCCTTAGTATGGCTCTTCGTCGGATAAATATTTCATAGTTTATTTATCAGCCAATTTCTGCAAGCTGGTACTTAAAGTTTAATATCAAACTAAGTCACACGGTGACGACATCAGATGTGTAAGCTTTTATATCGACCATGAAATAAACTTCCATTAGATTTTAGTACTAGATTGATTGATAGCTTAGCTTAGAAATTAATTTTAACATTTTGTGACTCTTTTCCTAACTGTACTAATTTGCAATAAGGTATATAATTTAAAATTGTTTAGGTATGATTGTATACATTTCAAAATGTACATAGACCACCTTTTTATATATGATCTGTAAAATTACCTTTGCTTCGCATATAAATAATTACAGGGTTTTAACGCTAGTTTTAGAGTTTGGACTTTTGAATTTGGTGTTTGATGTAAACTTTTTGGTTTAAAGTTTAGAGTTTGTAATAACTCACTGAAGGTTTTTTTTAATAAAGGGGGAAAGACGGTTCATCTGATGGTAAGTGACGACTACTGCCCATTGACACCTGCAGCTCCAGATAAGTGCAGTGACAGCCTTTGAGGGTGATGGGGCTGCAGGACGGGGGGAGGGGTAGAGGAAAGAGGAGAGGGGGGTTTAGGCAGCCGGTACCCGGTAAATACAATGTTTTTAATACTTTGTTGAGCCAGCATATTCGTCGCTAAGAATACTTTATTACCAATACGTAGAAAGATTTAATATAAATATGAAAATGTTGAAATGGTTTTTGTTGATTTAGGACGAAAAGAAAATTGGTATATTAATAACAGAGTCCTTTCTAAATTAATCAAAGTCTTTGAAGAAATAAAGAAAAAACGTTGCATAAGCAATTACTATCCAATAGAATATAATAGAGAGAGATAGGTATACATAGAGAGTATACTGACTGAGTACCTGACTTCTTCTAGCTATTGCTGATACTTCCCAATCCATCTGAAGATGCAATATTCCATTCTATCTTCCCTTTGCCATCAATATACTCCAAATTTGATCATCTAATTCCCAAAAGTGAGAATATAGGCTTGTCATCTATAAAGTAAATGGGACTAACTAACTAACAAAATACACACATACATAACCTCACGTCTTACTCCTGTCCAGGGAAGGCAGAGACGGTAGAATGCCATTGGCCACAATCCTGACACACAACTTTCGCCTGCTTTCGAGTGCTTCTTACATTGCTTTTCAAACGACTTCAAGAAAGGAGGAGTTTCTCAATTCGACTGCATCTCTTTTTTCTATGTTTGTTACCTCAAAACCGAACTGAGTGAAATGATTTTGATGATTTTTTGAATTGAAGGCTGGTACTTCCCGTGTGGTTCAATTTGGTTCAGTTCTGACATTAGCATCCATGAGAAAACCATATAAGTCTTAATTTTTATGATAGACGCATTAAAGTCGGTTGTCTACTTTTTTAAAGTCTTTAGTATAGTGCCTACCTGACTCACTCGCTCACAGAAGCCTTAAAAATTTATTTGAATAGTTGCTCTTCACTCATTATTTCGCGCTCAAACCAACACAGCATTCCTTTGTCTATTTTTGTCACTACATCTTCTTTCAACCCACAGCTTTTTCTAACGAAATCATTCCCCACTCTTCAATAAATCTAACATTACACGTACTTCTCAGCGAACGCTATTTTTCTCTCATGTTTCTTCTGTTATACTCAACTCTCAGTGCCATACATCAAACTTGGTGCCAGCACTACCACAGCTTTTAATGACACGTTCCGACTTTTCACAAAGAAGTAAAGAACACCATTCATTGAGTTTACCTTTTAAACTCTTCTATCGATATCTCTGTCATGCTTGCCATCTCTTGAAAAAAAAATGTGTACAATGTGGGCTTTAATTACGTGCCTATAGACGCCTGAGTGTGTGTATTTTTCACTTTCTTCAAGAGTAGGAGGTTCTCAATTCGATAAATGATTATTGAAATTAGGTTTCACCTTTTGAAACACCACACAGTTTGGATTGGATTTACAGTGGTACTCGAGTGTGATAAAAATACAGCTTATTACAATGTATCATTATAGGCTCTTTGAAGTTGGTTATATACATACAATCACGATTATATACTGCAGGGGGTAAGGCAGATTCGTATCAAACGTACGTATTCTGCCAAACAGAGTTTATTCGCAATTACATAATAGGTAACAAGCCTATTTATGTCATCCGAGCCCTGTTTGACTGTGTTTATACTGTCTTATAGATAACGCTATTAATAGTCACATTTTACGATAGTCACAGGAATGTATGGGGTGGCCCTATGAACAGTTCTGTTTTCTTTTTATATTTGCCTACCATAGTGACTCAACTTTGCCTGATGGAAAGCAATAAGTGGAGTCAAAGAGCACTTGCACTTAGTTCTAATTAACAAAACAAGCTCTTTTAAGGCCGGCATAGTTAAAACGCTTTTATACAATATATCTTATTTACACAGTAATCTATATTAATACTATAAAGAATTAAAATTTATTTTTATGTTTGTTTGAAGACACCAATCTCAAGAACTACTTACTTAATTTGATGATTTTTTTTTAATTAAGTAGCCCGTTTATTAAAGAAGACTATAAGCTCAATTATTATATTATAGTGCTACTACCCAAGGAAATAAGCATAAAGGAACAGGTATTTATTTTCTGCTGTTCACTGTGTGTAAAAAAGCTTTTAAAACATTCACAATTTATATTAAAATTTGTTGAACCTAGTCTTAACTTCATCCATTATCCAAAGTTACAAAAATTTCGTGACTTGAAAATTGACACAAATATGATATCCTTAACGCTGTAACTAGTTACAATGAAAACTTCTTAGCTAAAGTAGAACGATAAAAGTCATCCCATCTTTGAACTTTTGCAGAAGCGGTGAAGATCAGCCGGCCTCAAGTTCGAAGACAAGATTGGTTTTATAATAGATTTATGAAACATTTAACTTTCTCACTATTGAACAGCTGTGGCAACGGGTGCGAAAATCTTATTAAATTCATAGTTGTGACATTTTAATCAGAGCACTGAGGTAGACAGGTAGATATAAAGTTGGTAAAAGATGGAAGCTTACCACAAGTTAAACCTTACCATTATTTATAGCCGAGTGGTTTTCAGTGAGTCTGTGTGTGAGTTCGATTCCCACAATACACAAAAAAATGTGTAACCCGCAAACTGTTTTGTGTCAATTGTTTGTATGTAATAAATTTAAAAAAAAGGAAAACTGTCCCCTCTATCTTCCCGTAAGTGTCGTAAAAGATGACTGTATATATATATGTATATTCAGACATACAGAGCCTGTGAGACGTCAATAAGCTTGCCCTTTATTACGTTAGTAGGACCAAATTATATTTAGCAAAGTAGGCGTTTCAGACGCCTCTGTCTACCCCTCGGATACGCAGACGTGAGTATATATGTATATATAATAATAATAAAAACAATTTATTGATCCAAAAGTGTTACAGCAACAGTGAAACATGTTAGACTCAGAAGTGTTTACTGAATTGTAAGCTAAAGTTCCAGAAAGTTACATAATATGTAGGCTATTCAAAAAGTAGTAGTAAGTATACAATTAGAAGTGTACAAAGGGCGGCTCATTGCTAAATGCTTTTTCTGCCAGGCAACCTGATGGACTGAAAATAATTCACTTTAAAAAAGTAAAGGCCGGCAACGCACTTGTGACTCTTGAGTTGCGGGTGTCCATGGGCGGCGGTAGTCACTTACCATCAGGTGACCCGTCTGCTCGTTTGCCCCCTATCGCATAAAAAAAAAAAAAAGTGGACAACCGACTTCAATTATAAAATTTCTTCGCTTATATGGTTTTCTCATGGATGCCATTATCAAACCCTAACCAAAATCTCATCTAACTACCCTTGAAGTACATCCTTTCCAATAAAAAAGAATCATCGAAATCGGTTGGCGTGATATTAAGCTATTCGTCCATATGTCGCGCACATGCTTAATGCAAATTTAAGACTTATATGGTTTTCTGATGGATGGCATTTTTAGAACTGGACCAAATTGAAATGGTCCCATTCCAATTTGGTCCAGTTCCGACACGGGAAGCACCAGCTTTAAAATAAAAAAAAAACATCAAAATCGGTTCCCCGAGTCGAAAGTTCTGAGGTAACAAACACAATACATTTAAAAAAATACAGTCGAATAGACACTCTCTTCTTTTTTTAAGTCGGTTGAAAACAAGATTTATTATTATGAACTTTTGTAATAAAATATTATTGAACCTTACGGCTTCATCGGTGACCGGTATCAGAAAATATTAAATTAGTATTTAGGAGCATTCAACATGACGACCTTACATATTTTATACGTATGTGAAACCTGAACCATTTTATTTTAGAGTAAAAGGGGTTATAGGTTGAATAGGAACATGAGAATATATTCTAGAATTCTGGCAAAATTAAAATGGAAGCCACTAGAACTTCTGACGGAATTCAGACACATGATAACATTTTAGGACCCTGTACACAAAATGAATAAATATCCAAATAATTTGAAGCCACATAACTTAAATTATATATACTTACATATTTACTGTTACGCTTATATCGCTCAAAGGGTAGGCAGAGGTGTCTGACACTCTCTGGTGAAACTCGGATTGCTGACGTTACCGCAAAAGGTAGAGCCATGCTTAGACACGAACGGGCCGGTTTCCGGAGGCCCAACTCCTCAGTTGTAGGTGTCCAGAGTTGCAGATGTCCTTGGACAGCGGTTGTCACTTACCATCAGGTGACCTGTCTGTTCGTCTGTCGCACTATATTATAAAAAAAAATGCGAGGAAGCTGATTCAATAATATGAAAACTGTACTGCTAACTTACTGTACCATTACAAATCAATTCACAAGTTTTAGAAACCCCATGCTCATCATTAATTTAGTGCTACGGAATAAGATTCTGGACAATTACAACTGCAACTGCACGTTAAAAAAATAATCACACAGTATTTTTAAATAAAGAATACGACAAGCTTTAAGACTTATAACCCTGCCATTCCGAAAATATAGAAGCTTATAAATATTCCGTGTTTGTTATGAGCAAAATAAATTACTTGTCCTTGGCAAAAATCGGCAAAGTTTGAAGGCAACCGAAGTTTAAAACAAAACATTTGTTGTTCTCTCACATCGTCGTGTAATGGGAAAGTACCTACATGTTACATAATGTTAGGGTACATTGGCGTTGAAGAGAGTTTTGTAGTTAGTAACTAAACTGAGAAATTCGAGGTCATAATCCTAAAGCCACCGTGAATTTGGGAGGTTTAATCAGCCGATACTTAAGTATCATGAAGAGCGACTCGCATCATCGACTGCCAAGATATTTCTGATCGACTTGACACTGAACGCTAAGGGCGTTCCCTAGAGATGTCGCTTCACTCTGCATCCTTTATCGCTTGTATCATGGTGAGTGTTCAGAGGAATTATTCGGACTTATACCGGCTGCAGGTTTCCGCCATCGTCCTACGCGACAAAATATCCATTCCCACCACCTGGACGATTGGCACTCTACCACTGTGCGCTTCTCCAGAAGCTTTTTGCCTCGCACAACCAGTATATGGAACAAACTGTCGCCTGCCGTATTTCCGAACCGATACGACCTTCAATAAAAGAGCGTACTCCTATCTAAAAAGCCGGCAACGCACTTGTGACTCTTGAGTTGCGGGTGTCCATGGGCGGCGGTAGTCACTTACCATTTTCTAGAGTAAGATCAGCCGATTTGAAATCGTCAAATGAGTGCACTCCGATACAGCTTCATACTGTACGTCAGAAAATCAAACTATCGGTGGACTAAAAATCAATAATTCGCGATGGCCCTTTAGGAGACAATAGACGATTAAGGGCTAGTTGTTTCACGTCTAGTTTACGCACGGTTATTAGTTAGAAATGGAGATTTGAATTGTTGCTGTCATTAATATATTAGAAAAACATTTTTTTATAGATTACTGATATTTTATACAATAGGGCAGGCGAACACATGGGTCACCGGATGGTAAGTGACAACCGTCGTCCATGGATACCTGCAACTTAAGACTCGTAAGTGTGCCGCCTTTGAGAAAGTATGGGGGATGCGGGGAGGGGAAAGAAGAGCCCTGTGAGGAGGGGGAAAGAGGAGAGAGAGGAAGAGGGAAGAGGAAAGAGAAGAGGTGGAGTTGGGACTCCGGAAACCTCACTCATTTCGGAGAAACGCAACGCAAGAGTTGGTTCATAACCGGTTTACTTTACTGTGAGGCTGTGGTCGAGCCGGCCCATTCGTGCCTAATCATGGCTCTACCACTGTTTAATATATTTTTACATTAGAAAAAAAACTTTAGGTACCCAATATGGGGTATATTGGGTACCTAAAGTTTTTCAAGCAACCTCAACTTAAAAAGCCGGCACACCGTGTATATAAATAATATGCGGATCTCTGTCGTCTCCTGCATACACACCGCGCACCTAAACGTGGTGGGACGTACTCCTCTTTTGAGCATGATGTCATGCACTTTCTGTGAGCACTAGAGCAGATCAGAACTAATTTGTGTGCGGTAGCCGATATTACTAGAGGTACGCAAACATTACACGCCTATTATAAAATAGTTCATACACGCAAACCAGGAGCGGTTGCGCGCTCTTAGCGACCGTTTTAAACTGATGTCGCAGCAGCAGACGTGGTACTCCTCATTAAAAAATATACGTATCAAGAAATAATTGTGCATTGTTTTTTGTTTTCTAATGATGTTTTCTTTTAAGTAGAAATCTCTAGTATTGTCATTTAATTTCCCTGCAAATGTTGTAATCAACAAGTGTTGTGAACCATTTTAACTTGTTGACACTTGGCCGAGACCCAAGATGCTATTGAATGTTTTAAGTAGATGTCATAAGGACACAATAAAAGCGCAATAACAGTAATAGCTTGAAGTTAACTGGCTGCATTTACTTTTGTTATATACAAGGATATTGAAATATATTTGAATGTTTTTTTTTACTCCCTTGAGCCTAAAATACTTGATGGATGATGTGCGGTACCGTGATAGTGTGTGTATTGATCTATAGTTTAAAATATTTTGAAAACTATAACGTAAAATTCGTTATGTACATAAGACGATTTCAAATAATTTTTGAGCAATTTTATGCAATAAAGATATTTAATTTGAATTTGAACTTGAAATGAAACGAGCGTCTGCTGTCAGAATTGTGGTAAATGCCAGTTAGGTATATAAACCCTCGGTATTATTATTAATTATTTATAATCATTATTATATGAATAATGATAATGATGGTGAAATATGAGAGTTCACGCGCATCATTGCTCTTTCTAGACTATCGATACACGACTACACGTAAAATGTTGCGACCTACAATCACCATCCGATATCAACGTTGCCTCTCGGACTATTAGATTCATTTTAAAAGCTTAGGTAACATAGGGCATTCATTTTTAACTGAACGTAGGAACGTAACTCTAAGAAACCAAATAGAGAAGAAGTTAAAAAGTAGACTTTATATTTACACACATACAGTCGGATTTTATATATTTGTTGATGATGCAATTAACGAAATATATTTTAGTAGCGAGTTGGGTGATTAAAAAATTAAAACAAGTCAAAGTAAATAATATAAACACCAAAACCTCCTTGTTACTCGATGACAAAAAACGAAATAAACAAAATGTCAAGATATTCTATTACATAAAAGGTTTTGTTTGTAATCGGTCCCAAAATAAACAAATTGAAAGGCATCAATAAAATTTAAGAAAATGTTGAATAGAGTTTGAGAAGTTGACGACTTCGCAACCCTTTTTATTATTAATACAAAAGGCTTTTTTTCAGGCGTCGATCAATTTTCATTTACATAAAGGATTAATACTCTTTTACAAAAATACTATGAAATATGATTACGACGTCTGCTTCCCAAAAGGAGAGACAATTGATAACCATATTTTAATGTAGTATGTATATATGTAATTTATCTAATGTATGTAATTTAATAAAAGAGAAAAAGAGAATAGAAGGGGGAGGAAAGAGATATTGCTTTAACAGACGGATTGGGGAGTAATAGAAATATTTCAATGTAGTCGCGTCGCATTCTATAAGTCGAACTGGCTCGTGCCGGGAAGTAAGAGCCCTCTAAAGCTACTATAGGGTTCTGTATATATGTATATCAGTTTACTGCTAATGACTGCCCTGTCTGTCTAGTGGATAGTAACCCTGACTCGTTTCTCATACTTCTTTGTGTCCACTAATAGAGT
This sequence comes from Tyria jacobaeae, assembly GCA_947561695.1. Lineage (NCBI taxonomy): Eukaryota > Metazoa > Arthropoda > Insecta > Lepidoptera > Erebidae > Tyria > Tyria jacobaeae. Next base: position 889,535 of record OX387236.1, on the reverse strand, counting down.
GTTTGTAAAGTCCCCCATGACCCGGGAATCACCCCTAGCAATAGTATTGTCTTATTTAAGATAAATAGATTTATAAAATAGTGTTTGGTTTGTCCGATTGTCAGCGTCTGTTAAGCTTTCTTGCCTTCTTTAGTTACTTAATCAATCACTATAAAATCTTGCAAACAGACGAGTAATATATTTATACGGTCAAGGTCAATAGGTATAATTTAAAAAATATCAAACCCAATTTCATTATAAACTTTATTAATTTTCAAATTTTATGGATGACTAAAACGCTTATCCCTAAGTCACTTCCACTGTTACGACGTTGTGGCTCAATAAAGAACCAAATAGATTTATATATATATATATACTAGAAAAACAACACTCAACACTCCTTCTTGCGCAGTCGGTTAAAAAGTACTTTTCCTGAGACATACAAAAATAATGTATAAGCTAGGGAAGTGGATGAAAACATTGTACATCGTATATAAACAAATATGTGCAAGAAGTTTTGATTTCCAAAACCATTTTTTAAAAAATAAATCTTGTATACTTACTTAGAAGTCAAAACTTTTATACTTTTGATTGCCTGTTGATCGAGTAATTAGTGTCCCTGACTGGTGAGCCAGAGGTTGTGCGTTCGATTCAAATACGGGAGAAATATTATGTGATCCACAAATAGTCTTTCTGTTCTTTGTATCCGCTATTTGTATGTACATAAACAGGAATCATTCCTAGCGCGGAAATTATCTTTTTAAAACTAAACAAACTTTAAATGTGGTTACAGGACCCTGACTACTCAGCATCAGCCAATTCAATTTAAATAATATTCGACACGACTCTGACTTGCTCCACCCACCCATCCCATGCATCCTTTTCTTACCTTCCCGTTTCCTTTCAAAATAATCTTAATTTTTCCATAGTTTATTCCCAAAAAAATTGGCTGGTTCACAACAATAGGCTTGCCTCCTCTACATGAATGGGGCCAAATTATCATCGATAAAATACCCATGTATATAAAATAAAATGTCTATGTACCTTAGTGGGTATGGGCGTTCGTGTATCTATGACTGAATGAAAAACAAAAGTTAAACTAAAATGTAATGAGTGCGTTCTCCTTGTTGACTCGAATATTTAGTTGGAAAAGTTATACTGAACTAAAGTTATTGTAACTTTAAGTATCGTGTCTAAACCTTTGATTTTGTGCCTCATTGTATCCTTAGAAGTCCCAACAATATTTATTTAATTCAACTTGTACAAAGGTAAACTTAGCGCCCTAAATGACTGAACAAAATCGATATTCTGAAGGGCGAATGGTGTTTGTTATTAGACAGCTGGGTTCTATGTATATGTCTTTCATTTGGTGATGAAATGTGATGTTTGCTAGTGACAAAACTAAAAATATTATATATTGCTCACTTATTTAAAATGTTTCCAAAAGCTCTCTTTAGTTTTTTTTTATGGAAAGAATTGGCTGAAAAATCAGCAATAGACTCGGAATCAGATTTTAGATAGCAATTGGTGGGTGTTTAATCACCTCTGCTTACACCTTTACTCATACAATCGTGAGTGTGTATTTGTTATTTAGATTATGAAACATAAGGAATTCATTACTATTATTTACAACTTAATTAATTATTCATTGGGACTATTAGCTCGTCGCTTTGTTTGTTACGGAATAGTTTGAATACCTGTGGTAGATAATTAGTACAGTTTACTAATGAACCAAAATGTTTATTATATAACACATCATATCATTCACAATATCAAGATATATAGGTCGATAAATGGGCAAGGTGTAATAGTTGACACGTGACCAAAATATGTGTTTATGATACTGTAAAATGCTGTACAAATAAAGTATTATCTACCTATATATCTATAATATTAGTATATATACAATACGGTTAAAAAAGCCACAGGGGACAGGGTACATTAAATTTTCTTTTTATGGCCTATGGAGACAAACGAGCAGACGAGTCAGGTGTAAGAGCGTTGGAGGCGAGGAGAGGAAGGTTTGGGCCTCACTCGGTAAATACAACAATTAGTTTTCTATGTAACAACTTCTCCTACTGAACAAATAGTCATAAACAAGTCGATAAAAACAACGCTCGAAATATTATTAATGAATGAATGACACAATAATACTCCCACTTAAATGACACTTGTGTCTTCCTTGCACAGACTCCCCCACTTTGAGTGTTAACTCTTATACGGATTAAGTAAGTCATTATAGAGAAAAAGACTTGGAATATCTTAAATACCATTAAAATGATTACTTTCATGACTTGAATTTCCTATTTTCCTAACTTAAGGACCACTAATTATATATTAGTTGTTTTAAGCGACTTTATCTATCTATATTATATTCCAGACTATAATCTATCTTTATGCCAAATTTCATCAGAATCCGTTCAGTCGTTCATAAATTTAAGTAACATGTATCGATTTAAAATTACGCATTTCATTTTTTTTATTTCGATCAATACTTTTGTATTTCAAAGTTTCGTATGTATTTCGTATGTGGTATAAATGGTGAAGATGTTAATAATTAAAAAATAATTTACTCTAATCTTGAATTGAGAACTTTCTTTTTATTGAAGGCGGTTAAAACCATAAAATGTATCAGCTTTAATAGAGAAAACATTTTACTTCAATTTCTTTGGCCAAATTGAGTGAATTCATGAGCCAGCGTCATAACATTAGACGTAAAAAATATTTTAAGAGAGTAAAATAAAACAGAAAATTTCGATTTTATAGTAACAGGTAATTATTTTACAGGCGTTATACTATCTTAATACCGCACTAAATCTAATTATTTCATATAAAACTACTCTATTTTTAAGTTTGCATCGTAATTATTTCCCCGCAAAAGCCAGCTCGAGTTATAGTTATGCGACGCTGACTTGCTTGAGCTATTGCTTATACTCACCAGTCAATCGGTATAAGCAATATCCTTGCATTTCTTGTTACATTTCCCCGACATGAGTGAGGTTTCCGGTGGCCCAACTCCTCCTCTCCTCTTTGCCATCTCCTCATACCTCTTTTTTCCCCTCCCCGCAACCCCCATCCATCATCACCTTCATAGTCGGGCAGCGCACTTGCGACTCTTGAGTTGCAGGTGACCATGTACAGCGGTTGTCGCTTACCATCAGGTGACCCGTCTGTTCGCCTGTTTTTTAAATACATCTTAATAATGTATTCTCCATCATAATAAAGTTATTTTATACCTCATTCTAATAGTTAAAAACTTACCAAATGATTTTATGGATTTTTTAAGTCAACAATCTAAACTCAAACTGTAAATGCCGTTTTTGCAACATTAAAATATCGCCCGACTATCAGATGTTGTCATTATTATGCTTTAGAAGTTTCGTGGCCAATTCTTAACCAAATATACACTGATATTTCGACGACGCCCGTCCGAAGTCTGGCTGATCCGTCCGTGACCCAAACGTCACCTCGTGTAACAAATAAATCCCTTAAACGGTGTACATACATCACCACGTAAATGTCACATTCTTACGCCTCATTTATTATTGTTCCCTACGACATGATGTATCGTGACGTTATGAATCTTAGGCTGGAACTCCTCGAAAAACGATGCAATGAATCAAATATGCTTTTGTATCATATATACTGCTGAATACATGTGTATAATTATATTATAAATGCAGAAGTAAGTCCGCCCTGTCCTCTTATACACTTTCAGAGTTAAAACAACCGACTAAAACAATTTGGATGGAAGTTCGTACAGAGATACGCAGGACCTTGGTAAGAACATAGGCTCCATATTGCTGCGAAGATGATCTAATATGGATTGTACGGTTGTGAAACCAATCATTTGTAATGGGCCTACGTGCGGCAATGGATTTCTATATTATAAACTACGATGTATATTTTTTATGAGCGATCTGGCTCTTATTTATGCCTCAGACAAGGTGTACGCAATATTTCAGGATTATCGGTGTAGTAGTTAGGCATGAAGGCCTTACAAAGAAACAAAATCATAAATATTTAATGAATGGTGAATATTAATTAATTCTTGTGAATACTTTTAAGTGTGACTTGCATTTATACAACCTAAGCATCCATGACATCTTTCTTTTTGGCATATAGCAACGATATCATTTAAAGTTAAATAACTCACCAAAAGCGAGCGTAGCGTAGCGAACTGTTAAATAAATACTAATATATGAAATTACAATTTTTATTGTACCCAAGGGGTCATTATTTTTAAACCTCTACAGATGCTGAGAAGAGAATCTTTAAACAAAAGATTTTTTCCCATACTTTCTGTGCACCTGCGAAATGTGTAGGGCGCTCTATACTTCTGGCTAAGGCTGTATATTTATACACTCACAACTATATATCCGTTGGAGTAGGCAGAGGCCTCTTTCGGACCCACTTTTACCAATCATCATGTATTACTTACTTAATAACGGCCTTAGGGTCGTGACATTGCTGTTCGGCTCTATTCTAATTCACCGAGGACCACATGACATTCTTAAACATTATAATAATATAACCTGACTGTATAAAGCAGTTATTTAGAATGCAATAGAGTCTTTGCCTAAATAAAACTAGTCTGTTTCTAGTCCAATATAAAAGTATGTAAGACATGGGATTGAGACTAATACGAATCTGGGAAGAGACACGAGGTCGACGGTAGAAAAACCATGATACGCCGCCCATAGACAATTGCAACTCCAGAATCGTAAGAGTGCTACCTGTCTGTAAAAAGAGGGGAGAATGGAGAGGTTACCTCAATCACTCGGTTAAACGCAAGCATTGCCGTTTTAGAACTTCGATCGAGAGAGCCTATACGTACCTAACCATGACTCTTTTAAGTACAAATCTAAAAAACGCGCTCACCTGATACATCGTGAAAAACCATCGGTTTCGTAGTCAGTAGGTTTACTTGAAAGAATTGAATGAATGAATGTATGAATTTATTATTCACATATCATGACATATATGAGATACAATATTAAATATGAGCCAAGTAAGCCACCTCCTGGCTCCATCAACAGATATGCTCCAAGATACCAAAATATCGTTTTTAATCAAAACTATATACATACATATTAAGTTTCATTTAGATAAAATTTGTTTGTTTTTCTTTTATTATTTTTAATTCATTTAATGTTTTCTGCACAATACGCACACAGGCAGACTTAATGCCAAAGGCATTCTCTGCCGGTCTACCTTATGGTGATGATGATACGACTAAAGTAAGTGTATAAAAAAGTATAAAAATGAGTATTAGAAATAGACAGAAATTGAATATAATTATACATAAATAAAATACATATATATGTATATATATATATATATGCAAACATACATATTCATATAAACGCTTAGTATTCTGATGACCCTGCACTCTTTTTTTTATATCAATAATATCAGACAGCTCACACGCGGCCGTCTGCTCCCCAACGAAGTAGAGTGTGTACTATGGTTATTATGAAAAATATACTTTTATATAACTAAATAACGCATTTAGATAGATTACAAATGATTATTCTAATAGCCCCCTTCGGGGCTACGGGCGTGTATGTATAATATAAATAAAAATATATTATTATCTTTCTCGTTCAACTTGTAGTTCTTTGAATGGCCGTAGTTTATATAGTAAATCCATTATCTGTTTGGGGAAAAAATATATCCCACTTACGTGTAATTTATTGAGGGTCCTTGACGAGGTCACGAGATAAAGGGCGGCAGTCTCCCCTGTTTCATTATTACTTTTGTCTCTATCAATAAGTATGATTAAATATAATATTGTTGAGAGTCAAATTACATATGTATGTGTCAAAAAGGTGAAGTCAATGTGAGATACACATTTAGAAACAAGATATATATTATATTTCATTTTTATATTATAACAAGATATATACTATATTTATTTCAATTTGCTAAAATTTCATAGTTTTTTATGCATATATTTTCTGAAATACCCGAATATGTCGTACCGTGGAAGAGCAATTCTTAATCACGAATAGGCCGGCTCAACCGAGTAATATCACACAGAAAATCGGTAAACAACAAGGCTTGCATTGCCAAATGAAGGAGGGACTCGAAGGCCGAACTTCCCTTAATCTCTTCCCCCCTCGCCCTCTCTTCTCATTCCCCTCCTCTCATTCCCACTCTCCTCTTTCTCGACGATGATTGTCACTTAATTTCAGTTCTCTCTTTTATTCGTCTGCCCCCCCATATCATAAAAAAACGCCACAAAGTCCCTTGGTGTTAAATTACATATGTATATTTTCAGCTCTCTCTCTTACGAAATTTAAGTTCTATAAAATAATTTTAAGATTATATAATGAAATATGACCATACCTTTCAGCAATAGACTGTATACAGCCACCCCTTTAATCCAAAGGGGTCAGTAGAGGCGTCTTGAACGGCTACATCTTGCCAATTTTAATTTAGTGCCACTTGTGTAATATTTTAGTGGCACTTATGTAATAACTTAGTGCCATTTGTGTAATAATTTAGTGCCATTTGTGTAATAATTTAGTGCCACTTGTGTAATAATTTAGTGCCACTTGTGTAATATTTTAGTGGCACTTGTGTAATAACTTAGTGCCATTTGTGTAATAATTTAGTGCCATCTGTGTAATAATTTAGTGCCACTTGTGTAATAATTTAGTGCCACTTGTGTAATATTTTAGTGGCACTTGTGTAATAACTTAGTGCCATTTGTGTAATAACTTAGTGCCACTTGCGTAATACGGGGCAATCCTATTGCCATCAACCCTTGCCTGAGAATGTATATCGTGTCTGATAGATAGTTAAGAGAAAAATTATTTTTTTTTTTTTTTATTTATTTATTTATTTATTAGGGCCCGCCAACAATTGTTTACATTTTTACCTTAAAAATATTACAAATTCAATATTATGGATCATAATGTAACAATTACTTAAAGGTAGGCACAGCATGCATTATTACAAAAAAAGAGTATTTAAAAAAATGGTAAATCACAAACAACACAAGAATAAACAAGTGAGAAAAAGTGACAACAAAATTAACATTTACTATAAAGTTAAATAAACATAGTTATTAACATTTGACATCAGTATAGAATAGCCAATTCAAACGTTATTCAGGGTCTGGCAATGAGCTCAAAATCGACTTAAATCTGTATAAAGAATCGCAATGGATATCAATTATGTCACTGCAGCCATTTAACACCTTGCAGAATCTCGCACATGGAGAATTAGCACCCAGAACAGTTCTCCTCAATGGCGGACACAGTGGCGTGATAGGTTTGCGCGGAATCCTTGAAGGCACTCGAAATCTAAGAAGAGCCAGTAACGGGGTGCAATCAATTTTGTAATTGACAGTCTTAAAAGCAAAGATTGCGTCATTTAATTCCAACCGACTGGCAAGAGATTTTAAATTAAAATATTTAAGCCTGTCTGAATAGGAGCGAACTTTTTTGGATATGCCATTGCAATATGCAAGATGCCAAAGAAATCGCTTTTGGACTCGTTCCAATCGCAGGGAATGCGTTGCGTAGTGTGGTCGCCAGACTATACTGCAATATTCTAACGTGCTTCGGATAAGACTATTATAAAGCAATAATTTAGTCCTGTTGTTACGAAAGTTCTTACAGGTTCTTAAGACAAATCCTAGCATTTTGGAAGCTTTCTTTATAATGTGATCCAGGTGATGCAAAAAAGTTAGTTTCTTATCAAATATCACACCGAGATCTCTAATCGTATCCAATTCGTCAATAATGGTACTTTTTATTTGGTACTTAAAGTTGATGGGGTTACGGCTCCTAGTAAATTTTAAATACTTACATTTATCAATATTTAAGTACATTTTATTATTTTCACACCATTCTACTAATCTATTGAGATCACTTTGAAGTAGCCTAGCATCTTTCTCAGATTTAATGAGTCTTGAAAACTTCAAATCATCTGCAAATAAATAAGTGTCGGAATACAAGAAACAGTCGGGGACGTCATTAATGAAGTAATTAAACAAGATTGGCCCCAAATGGGAACCTTGTGGCACACCGGATAACACGGGCTCTAAATTTGATTGATAACCATTGAGTACTACATAGAACACTCTACCTGTCAAATATGATGCTATCCACTCCAGCATGGATCCACATATACCGTAAGCTTGCAGTTTGGACGTCAAGATTTTGTGGGAGACCTTATCAAAAGCTTTACTAAAATCAGTGTAAATTACATCAGTTTGATGACCTGAATCCATGTTTTTAAATAATGTCTCGGTGAAAGATACTAAGTTTGTACTCGTGGATCGTTTTCCAACAAACCCATGCTGACTCTCACTCAAGTATGCTTTTAGATGATTTTGCAAATATGGACATATTAGCATTTCGAAAATTTTAGCAAATGATGATAAAATGGAGATTGGTCGATAATTGGATATCATTTCAACGTCGTTAGATTTGTGTATTGGAACCACTTTTGCATTTTTCCATTTTGAGGGAAATATACCACTAAGTAGTGACTTGTTATAGATCAGCATTAGTGGGCGAACTAACTCTTTGGAACAGGCTACAATAAAAATAGGTGAAATTTCATCAGGGCCAGCTCCCTTAGTTATATCTAAGCTATGTAATATTTTTAGTAGATGTTCATGTTCAACTAAGGGGCTACTTAGGGACAGGCTATGCTTTTGAAGTGATTGTATATGCTCAGTTTTGTATTTGTCGTTTGAGTATTCTTCAGAACTGTAAACTCTAGAAAAATAATCAGCAAATAGTTGACATATTTCCGTTCCATCCGTTGCGGTTTTCGATCCATCGGCCATAGATTTGGGGTATTCACTAGATCCCCCTCGTTTGGCCTTTACATAACTCCAAAATACTTTGGGATTATTTTTTATTTCGTCTTCCATAAACCTAATGTAATTATTGTAACACCATGTTGACAAACGATCGCAGCACTTTACTATGTAACTTAATTCCAATGCATCCAATGGGTTACCATATTTTTTATACCGTTTCCTAAGCTTATTTTTTTTGTTTAATAATTTAATTAAGCTGCGACTGAACCATGGGGATATTTATTGCCTTTTGGTACGCGCATTGGTACATACTCTTTAATAGCATTACTAAGAATACTATAGAATACCTCTAACATACCGTCCACATCACTGTGTCCTGCAAACAATTCCTCCCATTCAACTTTACCTAAGTAATTTGTCAGCGATACATAGTCACCTTTATAGAAATTTGGTCTTTCGTGAGCATCATTATATAATAGTCTAGGTTCCATATTTAAGGTAATAGTAATATCCAGTGCTGGGTGCAGCCGACTAGCGTTAGTAATAGGATTTAAACTTGAAGCGACGTGATACGCTGGATTGGAGGCTATTACGAGATCAAGCATACGGCCATCGGAATTAGCAATAAAATTTAATTGATGTAACTTATTCACATATATGAAATCCTGTAGTGTTTTACTTATACTAGACAGACTAGAGTTACTACTAGATTGTGTTCTTGATATCCAGTCTATATCACGCCGGTTGAAGTCTCCCACAACAAATATTTCGCAATCCGTGACCTGCTCGAGTACAGTGTTACAATTTTCTATAAAGTCCTCCAACACTGCCCGAAGTATCGGGGGAGGTAAATACACTGCACAAAAAATTATCTTTCGGACAGTATTGGAACGTGAACCAGGCAGATCAACAACAACCCAGATATCCTCGCTGTCAGACTCCCAGTTTCTGATGCGTTTAGACTTTATACTTTAAATTACAGTAAAGACTAGATTGTGGATGCGACTTTGTCTGTGTTTTATCAACCACATTAAGTTTTATTAAAACGGTATGTTTTTCTAGAACTTCCTATTTATTTTTAAAAGAAAATTTATTAAAACGTGTTAAGTTCTTTTTCGACACACATTGGAGGCTATTGCGATCGTCGAAAAGTTTAAACTGCAAATAACCGTGCATTCACTGTTAGTTATATACCATAACATTATAAATTGACACACAAACAGTATTAATTACACACACATAAACAAATAAAACGTCAGGCAAATTAATAGATGTGTAATACCTACATATCGTGTTAATTCCCAATTTGTTTTTATTATATTCCATGGAAAGCGAAAATTTACAAGCGAGTAAGCAAAACTGCTTTAAACAATATAAAACTCGGCAGCATTATGTTTTAAATTTTCTATTTTTGCTGACGTCATCATTCCCACTGTTAACGTTATTTAAATGATAATGAATAAATAAACTTCAAAAACATAACTCTTTACGGCCCAGTCAATAAAAAAAACGAGTAGAAATAAGAACTTTCTCCTTTTTGCAGTTGGTTACAAATTTTTGTAAACTTTAATCTCAAGCTGCAACTTCAAATGATTGCAATTTCATGTACAGTGCACGCAAAAGTTTTGAGGTTAAAACCTTTTTTGAGCAGTCTACAAACTTCTGAGGGAGCCTGTACCGTTGCCATGACAACTTGATCGATTGGTGAAGTAAACCTGTCTCGTTCCGCCTTATATAAATGTGTATATTGCTTTCTCTTATCCGCGGTCTTTATTCGAAATTGCTGTGTTCGAAATTCGAAAGCGTTTTTTTTTTATATTTTTCCCATTGGATTCTTGTGGTTAGAGTATTGGTATTCTGTTGGTATTGCTATTGTTTATATATTGTTACAAAAGCGGTTCTAAAATATGTTTTCAACCATTGACACAAAAAAGAGGTACGTTAAATGTTTAACGTTGTGTATCGGTGAGTATGTGTATTAAATCGTAGCTCCTAAACTGTTTTTTTTATTGAAGAGGGGGCTTGATCGAGTGTTTATAGCTTTAATACAAGCAAAAGTTTTTCAGCCAAGGATTTTGTAATTGTATTTTGCATTTGTAATTCAAATTTATACTTAATATCAATATTTATTTAAAATAAAAATTTCGATTTTTTTTTAAATTGCAGCTACACAGCTACTTCTATTACTCCGTTGTGTGCAGCCTGAAACGTCGGGAAAACAAAAAGAAGTAGGTATAAAACCTTATTATTCCCTTTTTATCAAGAATCGTCTAATCTAAAAGTGTAGTACTAAGTAGTGAAAAATAAATTATGAAATTTGATAAAAATTAAAATTAATGTAGAAATATATACATATATACTCTGATTTTGAGTCATAAAAGCACATTATTGTTTTATAATATTACAATTTAAAGTCGCAATTTTTAAACTGTATATCACGTGACCAAAAAGACGAGCTGCCATATTGTGACGACATATAGGCAAAAACTGGCAGTGTAAACAGCTTGGTACATATCTATCAACTTTAAGTTCAAGAAGTAATATAATTGATTTTTACCAGTGCATTTTATTTGTACATATATATTTATTAAAATGCAAACAGGTTTTGTAGTAGATAGTACGAATCTGCCAAAAATTTAATCAATGATGGTTGCAAGTTCTTTGCGCGTAAATGTTTGCAAAGTATATAAATACAATCGCCATTTAATTAATAACGACTTACAATTAATCTCGTTTTGCGAGTTCCAACCAAATACTCCTCATTTCAATATCATCTGGCACTTTGATAAACAACTTTTCTGGAGTTTTAATGCTAGTATTTGTACAACTACATAATACACACCAACGATAGCGATTGTGATTCATTTTTTTTTTAAGTTTTTCACCAAATATTTATAGCTGTTAACGTTGAATGAGTGCCAATATTACGTCACCAAAATGGCTGACAGCGTTTACGCGGGACTAAAAAAGGTTTAAAATTTTATTTTATTTTAAGGTAAGAACGCGTGTTTATTTTGCCGAAATATATTTGTTTGTGGCTCTTAATTTTTATTCCGAAAATACATATTGCTTACAGTATTGTCCGCCTGTCTCCAGGCAGTATCAGGCAGTATCTCATGAACCGTGAATAGTAAGAAAATAGAAATTTTTACAAATGATGTATTTCTTTTTTTTTTGCTGCTATAACGAAAAATCTTAAAAAACAGAATAAATAAATATTTAAGGGGGCTCCCATACAACAAACGTGATTTTTTTGCTCGTTTCTGCTTGATATTTATAACGGCAACAGGTACACGCATGAAATATTCACAGAAAATTTTGTTATATATTCACTTTAAGAATTAAGAGGGGCTCCCATAATGGTAGGGAACCCTTCGAATATTTTGTCAAGTGTGGTCAGGGTTCATATTAACCACTAGACCAACGGGCCACTCACCAGGCCTGTACTACGCGGTCAGGGTCACTAACCACTAAACGTGGTTAGTGACCCTGACCGCTAAGCCAGAGGTCGTGGGTTCGATTACCCAGGGGAAATATTTGTGTGATGACCATTATCATTTGTTCTGCGTCTAGGTGTAATTTATATATAGTATGTATGTTTATCAGCAGTCTGGTTACAATAGTACAAGCTCCGCTTAGTTTGGGATCAGATCAGATTATTATTATTATCTGTTTATTCTTTTTTCTTTTTTCTTCTCTTTTTAAAAAGACAACTCCGGCATTAGGATTAATTCCTGTGTTGCGGGGGACTGTACAAACATTCAAACAACGTACACAAAGAACAACCAGACTCAGAACAACAAATTGAGGATTACACAAAGTGTTGTCCCGTGCGGGGATCGAACCCACAACACACGGCGCGGCAGTGTAGTGGCGAGGTGACCCCTCAAGCCACTACGCCATCAGTGCAGTCATTCATTCAATTAACAAACATAAATTTCATTTTTAAATATGAAAGCAAGACATAAAATATAATTAAAAACATAAAAAATAGTGTCCCACCGGTAGCGGGTACAGGGACCAAGCTACCGGTGGTTAGGGCTCCAGAGACAAGAACCTCCTCACAATACGTGCCATATCAAGAAGGACTGCCTTTTGCATCAGGCCCTTAACCTAGCTACCTAACGTGAGTGTCTAAAGGTTTTGGTCAAGGCTTATTATATTATATTGCGTAATATATAAAAAAGGATTAATTTCTGAATCTTTTCCTTGTTCAAGTTGGTTAAAAAAATTGTCCAGTCAAGTGATAAAATGAAAAAGCAATCGTTTCTTATTAATATTGACTTAAAGGCGTTCTCCCTAAGGGCAGATACAGCCTTGTACCAATTCAACGAAGTTAATTTGATTGATTTTATATTAAAGAAGTAAAGGCCTTGTGTATAAATATGATATATTTTAGTATTTGAGGGTCTGAATTGACTGTACACACATGGAATTATTATTTTTTTACTTTGTAAACAATTCTTGCTATAAAATTATTAAGGTTAAAGTAACGTTGTCGGTATTAGACAGCCAATCCAAATACTCAGATCCTATATATCCGACTGCGCAAGAAGAATGGTTATGAGTTTTGAGTTATGAATTATCTGTGTATGTATTTATTTATAATAATTGTTTGTTACGCCTTAGGAGCGTCAACGTCTTGATGGATTTCAACGTGTGAATTTAAATTGGCATAAGAAATTTATAAAGAAAATTATAAGTAAAATATTTATGTGATGTCAAAGGGTTTCTAAATATTTTTCAAATATTGTCATTTGACTCTGAAAATCGTAAACCAACCTTTTTTTTTGTATGTGGCCTATGGTTGAGGAAATAGTGGGCGCTTAAATTGCCTTTGAATATAGGCCTGAGAGATTGTCTGTATGTATTAATTTGTAAATTTGCTTCTTTTTAAATAAAAAATACTTGTTATACGAATTAATGAGCCTCTCAGTAACGGCCACATTTTAAAAGACTTCGAATTCAGATATTCATGAGTCTTGACGAATCTCAGATTCAAGAATCTACTATTCAAGTAGAAAAGTTATGTAACGAAGAAATATGAATATAAAGAGGTTTATTGTATCTCAAATAAATTTACATTGAAAAAAGGAAGATACTGGGCCTTTCACGGCATGGGTACGTTTTCCGCTAAATTGTAACTTGAATATATAGCGACGTCATTTTCAATGTTCTTGAAACATGAGTTTATCTTTTTTTTTTATTTATTTATTTTTATTCAGAAAATACATATTGTTTACAGTTAAACCTCACACAATAGTATATAAGTAAATATTAAAACATTGGAAATAAACAATGTGGAACATATTCAAATATAAAAATATATAAGCTGTTGGGTCACAAATAGGGACCTACTAAGTAGGCAATAGTACTAGGAATAGTCAGTCTCGAGGTTTTTTTTTTTTTTTTATACTATAGGGGGACAGACGAACAGACGGGCCACCCGATGGCAAGTGACACCGCCGTCCATGGACACGTGCAACTCAAGAGTCGCAAGTGCGCCGCCCGCCCCGAGGTTGATGAGGGATGGGGGATGCAGGGAGCGGAAAGAAGAGAGGAGGGATGAGGAGATGGAAAAAAGGAGAAAGAAGATGGAAAAAAGGAGGAATTGGGCCTCCTCAACTCCTCCTCCTCCTCAAACCTCACTCAATTCGGGGAAATGCAACGCAAGCGTTACTTCACAACCGGTTTTCTGTGAGGCCGTGGTATCGCACCGGTCGAGCCGGCCCATTCGTGCCTAAGTTGGCTCTACCACTGAACTGTAACGCCCTGCTGTCTTCGTGAACAGATATTCAGAGCATATGAATATGTCTAGTGCTTGATCAAAATTTATAATTTTTTTGACGTATCTAACCGCACGCGACAGCGGCACGAACTGAGCGAGGTTAGTACGCGCGGCTGGCGCTGCTAGCAGGCGCTGGTGGCGCTCACGCACCGCGCAGCTTCCGCGCCGCTGCGCCAATTCACTTGTGCTAAATGATTAGGGTTATATGTAAAACTGCAAAGTAGACTGAAAAAGTATGTAAGGAAGGGTATATTACGACGTATTGCTAACATTCTGCATTCCTAGAAAGGTCGTAACAACTTCTGTTATATATATATATTAATATATTAAAAAATATTATATGTTACTTAATGGTAATACAGACACGTAATGTCAGTCAAAGACAATATACGTACAGATAGCATATAATTATGACAACAGGCCGTGTTATCACTTCTGTAGACGGACGGATATTACTTAACATGAAGTAGTAATTACCATAAACGTTATTTAATGGAAATGTTGAATGATATATTGAATTGTCCGCACATCTTATTTTATTTTATTTTATGTGCACTTATGAACTGTATAAAAAAAAAAAATATTTGACAAAGAGTGTCCTTGGAGTTTCTTGCTTGTTCTTCTCCATAGAATCTCTGGCTTCATAACTGACTTAGTCTGACCGACTTCCACTCTTGACAACTCAAAAATGCCTGTGATTGGTTCAGTTGAGATAAACAATTTTGATTTCGGTGATATCTTCGCCGCAGCATTTATACAGATTTCGTTAAATCTGGATTCTGATGGTGTTGTACCACTATAATGTTAGGATTAGATATGATATAAACTATAAATATAAAACGTTAGTAATTAATTATTTAGAGGGCTCGTACTTACAACTCGAAACAGCATTTCGAGGTATAGGTAGTTGACCCAGCCCAGCTTGACCTATTGCTTATACTCCCCCATCCATCTCAATAAGCAATATCCATTTCCTTCCCTTATATTCTCTATTTCCTATCAATATACCTTAATTTTTCAGACCTTATTCCCAAAAGTGCCCGGGTGACAGCAATAGGTTTGCCCCTATTGCGTAGATCAGACTAAATACGGCGGGTGATAATTACGCCTCCGTCTACTCTTTCGGGAAACAGTATATGTATGTATGTAAATATAAAACCTACACAATAAAACACGCATCTTAAAAAGTCTTATTACATACATAGGTATGGCATGCATATATACTTGTTTATGATATATATAAATAAAAATAAATAGACTCGCCATTTAAGTTCTAACCTATAATATTTATCAAGCATATTGCTTTAAAGTGCTCCTTTGCAAGCAACCGGTTTAGCCAATTAAATTAGCCAATTGGCAATTTATGTTAGAAATCGCGATATTTTTAAAACGTTTAGTGCTTGTTGCTAGTAATATTTTCCGCACTCGATACAATCTAATATTCTATATACAGATGAAGTCAGGTCGTGTGTAGCCAATCCACCCCTCACAGGTCAGTAGTCAAGTGAACCGCTTTGTTAATAGACCTCTTCTGGTTCACTGCGGTGGATATAATATATGTTGTTATTACAATTATACGAGTACACAATCAATCCTTATTTAATAAAGGTATGGAGTATCAGAAAACATTCGCATAAGTTATGTGGTAACCCTAAGAGACCAGTACTATTTTTCTGTAAGGTAGATTAACCCCATTTAAACGACTCTAAAAAAAAGTTTTTAATATTAACCGGCCCAAGCTAACATCCAATTCAATTAAAAAATAATTATAAAAATCAGTTCACAAGTGACGGTGATATCACTTAACGTGTGTTATTCATCTCTTAACTTTCCTTGCTAAGATGTAGAAATTTTCTTCAAATTAAAATGAGAAACAAGGGGACACATACTCATTCAAATATCACTCATTAGAAATAGTTTAATAAATGACGGAGCTATTCGAAAAAAAAAAGGAAAAAAAGTGAGAACCGTGGGAGAGTCATGCTTGGGCACGAATGGGCCACCTCGACCGAAGTTGTACCTCGGCCTCACAGAAAACCGGCAGACAAACAATGCTTGCATTCCATTGCAAAGAGTCCCCATCCTCGTCAAGGATTTCTTTATATATCATATGTTTCTTCTTCTTTCTTCAATGTGCGGTGTTTACCTTTGACATTTTAACATGCATTGAATGTATCATAACGTGTAAGTATTTTGTAGTAAACCTTTAATAAATAAAACAATAAAAGATTACATTCCCGTTTTTGGTTTGTCGTGTAACTACAAAATTGTTATACCAGAGTTATACTCACTTTATATATATCAAGGTTATTTAGTAAATGTTATTATAGTTGCTCAGGTTACCGCATTTATAAAACTTATTTACTAATAGTCAGTTAATTGGTATTTGTTATCGTACCTGTTATTTTGTGGGGTACCTCGTTCTTTCTCGTGGGAGGGCCCAAAGACACGATGAACAGTATAAACAAACCTAATTCTCTATATACGTATGTAGGTTTATATTATGATAAATGCGTGATACGATATAATATAAGTGGTGAGTCGAACCCCACCCAGTGAACTACCGTTGTGAACCCACCCCTGACATAAGCATTTAGCTTAGCTTCGGGGGTTAAGGAGATTACCAGTAAGGTATAGCTACCCACGCTGAAAGTATTCACTTATTTAAAAAAGAAAAAGTATTGTTTTCTATTTATTTATTTATTTATTTATTTATTTATATCTTTATTGTATACATACAAAATTACAAAGAGAAAAACAAAGGATGAGTTACAAAATATGCAAATGTTACAATAGGCGGTCTTATCGCTTACGGCGATCTCTTCCAGACAACCATGACACGGATTTTCGGCATTCAAAAATGTTTGGGTTGCTTACATACAAGTAACACACCTAATCCTCTACGTAAATGGTTAAAATATCATTAAGACAATTAATATTTTTGCAAATTTAACCGAAATTTATTTAAATTTTCGTTTCAAACGTATAATACATACATATTAGAAGTTTTTTATTAATAGCTGACCCTATAGATATCATTTTTACTGTTATGCTGTTTACCTTATTTTGGTATTAAGTTTGCCAATTTTTCTATGTTTTAAAACCCTTTTTTTGATTATCAGTAAGACTTATAATAAATAGTTCTTTGTAACTGGAAGCGTCGAAATCCTTGCTGTGATAGACTTACCTGCAACAAAATTAAAACATTGTGAGTACCATTGTAAAAAGTAGGCATATATATTTACATATATGGGGAGTATTACAAGAAGGTGCTGTTAATTAAATGAAATTTACTGTAAAAAAAGCTTTAAATTAATTAGTTTTCTATTATTTTTATGTAGTACACACATACAACATAAATTGTATATTCTTATCTGCAGTATAGAGGTACAACGAGCAGACCAGATACCTGAGTGTAAGTGAAAATCGCCGCCCATGCAATTCATTCGGCTAAATACAACGATAGCATTGTTTTACAATTAAAACATTTGGTTAAATATTTTGAGTTATTATCTTATCTCTATCTTAACTTATCTATCATATCTTATCATAACTTTATTTTGAAAATGTTGTAATAAAAAATTGGATCTATTCAAATAATAAATTAGGGTTGAAATTATACCCACTTGAATACGTTAAACTATTATCACAAATCGTTATCACATTATCACAAAAAAGTGGACATAGAGCGCGAGAGACAGGCACACAGAAAAGACCACAGAGACTTACACAAGCAGAATAAAACAGTACTGTTCAAGAGTTATAGAAAAATTTACTTTTACACAAGCGCAGCCGCGGTTTTTGCTAATTATTAAAAATTGCAACTACAGTTATTTTCTACTGCTGCCTAAAAAACGGAAAATGACATGCACGTCAAAGTCAAATTGATAACCGAAATTTTGCATGAACTTTGTATCTCCACCTGCTCACTGCCCCTGTACCAATAAACAGCGCTATTAAACATTAACGATACAGAAAGTATGTATAGATATCGTTTTCTATCGTCGCCGTCGCAAACGTAATACAAAGACTAAACGCAATTTGAGAGACCCGGTGGTGGTGGTTACTCCTATGATGGGGGGATGGGGTTCTCTGGTCTGATTCTCATTCAGTGCAAAAGAGTGTGTGTTCTAGTAAAAGCTTTTTGTTTTGGCCTATATAGCGATAACAATTTTTATATTTCAATTTTTATTTTTAATATTCTCCCAATTTTCCTATTTAATACCCAAACTGCCCAAATGACGACAACAGCCGTACTCCTTACTACGTAACTGGAACTGAATTATAGTCGTCAAATTGTCGTCTGTTTACAGTCGTAAATGCATGTACGTATTAGTATTTTTGTTATTCAAATTACGAAGTTTCTTTATGAAAGTAATATAATATCTAAAGAGGACTTCTTTTTACCTTGGACTTGTTTACTTGTGCCACAAACTGCGCATTAAAACCTCACAAAAAAAAAAACAAATAAACAACCCAAATTACTTTGCTAACGTAAATTGGCTCATAAAATTCTAAAATATAAATGTAGGATCTTAAGAAAACCATTTAAGTTACAAGCAGATGTATAGCAGGGGTCTACCATTTTGTTTGTTTATTTATCTATCTTTTATGGGCTATCGCATGCGACTGCCAGCCAAGAGGTAAAGGTTTCGATGCCCGGCTCGTGTCAAAAAGTGCTATTAGGTTTTTGTAATAATGGCTGGGGCATCGGACTTGCGATTAAGTGGTTGCGGGTTCAAACCCCGTCCAGTACACTACCGTCGTAAAATCACCCCTAACACAAGCATTTAATTTATCTGGAGGGTAACAAGAATACTAGTCAAGACTAGTGACCCACGTTCAATCAAATCAAATATCCTGACAACTAGTCCAGCCATCGAACTCAGTTAGCCTTCAGGGTTGCGGAGGTCAGATGCCCGTCGCTCCGTGGAAAAACTGATATTCAGGCAATAACTGGTTGATATATATCATATATATCATATATATCATATATATCATATATATCATATATATATATATATTATATGATATATGTATATCAACCAGTATCTTCGTTGTATATATACCCCTATAACTTCGTTGTGGATAAAACTAGAACCTTGAATTTTCGGTAACCAAGCAGGCATTGTAGAAACACGATACATTTTAAATTTCATTCGATTTGAAGTAGTAAGTAGTTTAAGAATTAAAACTAGTCAAAGTTTCTTAATTTCTAAATTGACAACACTCACTCACTGACTGACCGATCATCAAAACTAAGGCACTTCTAGCAGACATAGAAGCTTCAAATTTAGAAGATTTTTAGTGTTTAGTGTATTAATTAAGGAAAAACTAAAATATTTTGCAATTTCGGTTCAGTTTTCTACATACACCGACTGCATAAATAACTTCATAACCTTATATAAATATATAGGATTACAAAGTTACATTTGCAGTGGATGAATCAGTACCTGTACGAGTGGATTAATCACTTATTATTCCATTATATATGTATAATATAATGATATAATAAGTGTAGATAGGTACCTATATATAATTATGTTCAAAGGTAACTTGTAAAAGGTCAACGGAATAAAAAGCAAGAGTGGGACATGTCTAATGAAGTTGTACCAAAATCCCACAAAGTATTAAGTAGACTAAATTGCCTGAAATAGCCAATAGGACTATCTACAAAAAGAAATGAGATGTCATCAAAAATATAACTTGCAAAAAAACAAAGTCTTGCAACTCTTTTCTACAGTAAAAGTTGTGAGATCCAAGTAATACCAAGTTGGTTAATATATTCAGTCCCCTCTTAAGGGTCTTTCTTAAGTCATTACGTAATTAGCTAACTTAACAACATCTTATAGTGACCATATCAATATTATAAATCTTTTATGTTTTAAATAAATAGATTGACTAAAGTCAATTTATCTGTTTTCATCAGGTCAAGATGTAGCCAGCTGAAACTGACTAAAGATTTGATGATACTTACGTCAATCAACCTCTATTCATATCATCTATGTCACTTGTATGTGCTTAACCACACTATAAAAGTGATAAATGCAACTTTGGAAATATTTATTTAAATATACGGTTTTACTCACGTGTGTATTTCGGGGATTCCCGACTAGTTTCAAGAGAATAGGCCTTTTTCAAGAAGTAAGTCGTCCAAACAACTAGTTGGGCATCCCCGAAATACACACTTGAGTAAAACCGTATATTTAGATATATATAAATCTAATCCCTCTCCCACCCTCTACAGGAGTACACGTGCTGGCCTGAGGAGTCACCGTTTGCGAGTCGAAGATATGCGATCCCGAACGAAACGGTTTGGCTCTTCTTTCCTGTGCCGATCAGTGAAAGCCTGGAATTCCCTACCAGCGCACGTGTTTCCCAATTTGATCCCGGGTCTTTTAAGCGGGGCGTGAAAAAGCATCTCACCAGGCCGCCATAGTGTGGGTCACCATGCTGCATTGACTAGACATGCAATG
Source organism: Tyria jacobaeae (assembly GCA_947561695.1). Taxonomy (NCBI): domain Eukaryota; kingdom Metazoa; phylum Arthropoda; class Insecta; order Lepidoptera; family Erebidae; genus Tyria; species Tyria jacobaeae. The sequence continues at coordinate 868,507 of OX387236.1, read as the reverse complement.
AGGATGGTGACCACCACTCTTGGACTCCATTTATTGCTTACCATCAGGCAAAGTGGAGTCATTATGGTAGGCTTACAAATAAAAAAAAAAAAATTCAAGAAAGTTTTTAATCTCACTTTGAAAATGATCGATAAATGCGATAATGACACTTTCTCTACTGGGTTGTAACTTTAACGCCTGTCCATTATGTACATAAATACACTCACAGCTGTATAAGGGGTTGACAGAGGCATAATAAACGCCAATATTTTGCTGATTATAATTAAATACCTTTTAAGCAAAAGGGGGTAAGCCAAAATAAATCTCCAATCGCCATTCTGTTCTTGTCATGTCTCAATTTAATTTGGCAAAAAGGCAGGATATGAGATTGTATAGAGTTTTGGCTGGATTCTTTTACAGTTAGCATTTCCTTTTTTTTACTGACTGAGATCATTAAATGGTTGTAAATATACTGTCATACTATTTCATTGAAAGTTAATCAGACGTGTTGAATTGGAATGATTTCGTTAATGAGATGATATAGATTCAGGTAAAGCCAATATAATGCAAATAAACATCTATGTATGGTTTACTGTTAACCTAAAAGTACCAAAGAAGCTTCTAGAAAGCTTAAAGCAAAATCAAAAACAGTTTCTACCTTAGAGAAGTGTAGTTTTATTTCCGCAGCATTAAATTGAAATAGATATTAAATTTTTATTTGTTCGATACTTTAGCGACGTGGAAAATAACTTTAAACTTTACGACGTTTCGAGTTGATGAGTTCATTAAGTGAAGCTTTAACTTAGATTATTTTTTTATGATGGAATTGGAATAAACGCTGGTGAGGTGATCTTATGTGCAGAGTGTCATTGGTTGACAGAAAGAGCAACATACATAGATTTTCGGGAGAAGTGCGGTTTAAAAGAAGAATTTTGACGAAAATTGAAAATACTTTTTTTCTTTGATGATTCGGATATGTGGAAAGAATGAGGGCGGAACGAATGATAAATCACTTATTTATTTTAAGCCCTAGCATTCAATTCAATGTTTTCCGAATACCAGTCGTAATGCTAGCCAGTTGTGTTTTGAGAACCTTTACAATCTTTTGTTTTTCAATCAGGAAAGCTCAATCAATTACATACTGCGAATATGAAAGTGAATGCCGATAGGGGTCGATCGCTCAGAACATACACTGATCAAATTGGTGATGATTTTTAAAGAAAGGGCAGGTCAGAAGAACCCGATATCGAAGGGCTTTTATCAAAGGTGTAATGGTAGTAGAGAAAACTTGTGAGGTATGTAAGAATTGAAGCAGGTGGCGGGCTGTTATCTCTGCCTACCTTAAAAGGAAAACGGCTCGAGCTTATTTATGATGATCAAGATGGATCACAATAAGCTATATTATTCATCCCTTAATACCACTATTAAAGGTGAAATATTTTCTTTACATTTATATGGGACCACCCTTGAGAACAACTTAATAACATGCAAACAGTATATTGTATTTAAGGAATAAAAACTTTATTCAATCGAATTCAGAACGTCCTTCTTTTCGAAGTCAGTTAGTTATACATACACCTATATCGTCGATGGTTAGACAGAATCCAATCGCTCTCGTTTTGCCAATCAAAAAGAAAAGCAAGCCGTCATCCTGGCACTATTTATAGGTACTTGTACTGTTGTGTATAGAAAACATGATCTCGATTGCTGAGTAACCTTTTACGGTATTCTAGTCTACTTCACGTATATCCATATATCCGTAAATGGATGGAAGTAGATTCCCAGTACAAATGTCGATGTTTAGTTGTAGACAAGCGACTTCAATGCGTCTATCATAAAGACTCATATGGTTTGCTCATGGATGTCATTTTCAGACCAAACTCTAATCTAATTACCGTTGAAGTACATCCTTTCCAATAAAAAAAGAATCATCGAAATCGGTTGGCGTGATATTGAGTTATTCGTCCATTTGTCGCGCACAAAATTAATACAAATTTAAGACTTATATGGCTTTCTTATGGATGCTATTGTCAGAACTGGACCACACTGGAAGCACCAGCTTTCAAATATATAAAAAATCGTCGAAATCGGTTCACGCAGTCGAAAGTTCTGAGGTAAACATAAAAAAAAAATACAGTCGAATTGAGAACCTCCTCCTTTTAAGTCTTTTGAAAATATACAAATACTTATATATAATATACTTATGGCTCCAGGCTCGAAAAAACTAACAAGTCATTTCTAGTTTCTTCTTTCAAGTCGTCGTCAATGCGTGTAAATTTATAATAAAATTCCTGATAATAAACAAACTTCATAATAGTGTTTAATTGAATAGTATATGTTGTACACGAAATCTTGTAATATCTATCTGGTAATTTAAAAGAATGGACATGAGTTTGTTTGCAATATTTCTCAACCATTTGGATACGGGTGGTTGTAGATCAACAAAATGATATTAAATTATTAAGAATATAATACGATATATAATATAGGTTGCATTGGCTAATAGAAATTGATATTAAATTATTAAATATCTGCATATTTAATAATTTAATATCAATTTCCATTAGCCAATGCAACCTATAGTTGCGATGACGCTGCGTGTATAAATCTATAACTTTAACTTTAAATAATTTATAAATAAGATGATTTCGAATAATTGTTAAGCATTTTATGAAATAAAAATATTTAATTTGAATTCGCAAAGTCACAACAAGGCACACAAGAGTTCATTTTGTTATGATATTAAATGACAACAGTGCCCATCGACATCTGCAACTCCAAGAGTCGTAAGTGCGCTATCCACCTTTGAGGGTGATGAGGTAGGAATAGGATATGGGAAGTTTGACCTCAGGTACCTTCACTCGGATGTTCAATGCAAGCACTGTTTGTCTACCGTTTTTCTGTGAGGCCGCGGTATTGCTCCGGTCGAGCCGGCCCGTTTGTGCCTAAGCATCACTCTATTACGATAGAACTTCACTTTCAATTCAGCTCCTATCATTAGATATCCCGCCGGTCCTTCTATTTGTGACGCATTTAATATTAATTTATAAATTTGGGACAGGAAACATGTAGTTAAAAACAATTTGCATAGTAAATTACGTTCCCTCACTATGAAAGGCACGGTAATGAAAATGATGCAATTTGTGAAGCTATCCTCACTTTGTTATCGTTTAATAGTGAGAAGAGTGAATTATGTTATTGTGGGGAAAGCTTTTCTTTTCAAACGACTTCAAAAAGGAGGCGGTTCTCAAATCAACTGTATTCTTTTATGTTTGTTACTTTCGACTTCGTGAACCGATTTCGACGATTTTCGACGAGTTGGTGCTTCCCGTGTGGTCCCATTTTAATTTGGTCCAATTCTGACAATGGCATCCATAAGAGAACCATATTAGTCTTTAGGCATTCAGCATGTGCGCGACAGATGGACGAATAACTCAATATCACGCCAACCGCTTTCGATGATTCTTTTTTTACTGAGATGAGAGTTTGGTCCAGTTGTGACAATGGCATCCATGAGAAAACCATATTAGTCTTAAATTTTATGATAGACGCATTGTCGGTTGTCTACTTCTATAAAGTCCCATTATTGGTTTTTGTTCTGAAAATAATAATAATATGTGTAATGTATTAGAGTACACACACACTACAAACGACATATTTTACGTATCGCTTTAGAATGTATTTATTATTTATTGTTTTTTTTTGCGAATATGTGTTTACGTTAGAAGTTCTTCTAAGCTGTTTAACACTGTTCTACTATATTCCATCAACAGGCATACAAAGAACAATCAAACTATTTAATTAAGATTTTTACATGAAAAAAATAAAAGATATACTTATTATATTGTTTCATTGATGTGTTGTTAAAAAAATAAATAAAAATAAAGTTTTTAGTTTTTTTTACGTCATGATATGATGTTGCAAACAATAATAAGCAATTGCAAATGTAAATACATAAATATGATGTCAAGTGTTGTAAGTAATTAGATAATCTACCACCGATAACAATTTAGAATATAGAATACCACTAATGCTAGTTACAATTAATGTTGTCATCTAAGTGATAACATTTAGCAATCATTAGTTCTTAAAAGATTGTGTATTGTCAATATTTTAGCTTATTGTTTTTTTTTTTATACAAAGGAGGACAGACGAACAGACTGGTCACCTGATTGTAAGTGACACCGCCGTCCATGGACACTTGCAACTCAAGAGTCGTAAGTGCGCTGCCCGCCTTTGAGGGTGATGAGGGATGGGGGATGCAGGAAGCGGGAAGAAGAGAGGAGGGATGAGGAGATGGAAAAAAGGAGAAAGGAGATGAGGGGAGAGAAAAGGGGGGAGGGGGAAGTGGGCCTCCGGAAACCTCACTCAATTCGGGGAAATGCAACGCAAGCGTTACGTCACAACTGGTTTTCTGTGAGGCCGTGGTATCGCACCGGTCGAGCCGGCCCATTCGTGCTTAAGCATGGCTCTACCAATGAAAAAATTGTAAACAAAAGGTGCATTACAGAAAAGGCTTTTTATATATCTTATCATTTTGTTTTACTAACATGGCGCACTCGGTGATGTACAACAAGGCATAGTCAGAAAGTAGTAAATTAGTTAAGTTTGCAACTATTTGGTAACCTAACATGAAACATAGTCCTCATACACCGTTTCTGAACTATGAATGCAAGTGCCAGTCAGTGTGGTTAGTAGAGAATGTGATCCCGTATCGCAACGTTGATGAGACAAGTGCATGGTAGGCTGTTTATTAATATAGATCTACTCGCTGGGCTCACAGTCGTGCACACATATTCTATATATGCTTTCGTGTTCAATTTACACACACACATGCATAAGCTCACGCCTTGATCCCCTAAGGGGTAAGCAGAGATCTATTAAACACCCACATTTTGTCATTTAGAATTTGGTTCCACCACACACAAGCCTTTGGGGACAAGTCTATTGCATTCAACGGGCACTGTATTACTTTATTCATACTGTCTGATAGATAACAGTCCGATGCTGTGTGGTTCACGATGGAGTACAATATTTTTGACATAAATATAAACAATTATAATCACACATCCGGTGCCGTCGCGGCTGGACGTCTTACTCCTTGAGAAAGGTCTCCTGTCGAGACCGAAACTAGTCGGGCATCCCCGAAATATACACGTGAGTAAAACCTTATACTTTAATAAATTATAATTTTTATAAGAATATGAATCCCTACTGCACTGTTAAGTTCCCTCTTTCACTGCTGACGGAATTTAAAATGTACATATATACCCCATGTCACTCCCATTTTAAGAGGAAATGATACCTTACACGTCGAAATTCCTCCTTTGAGCTCTAGGCCGTGACAAAGAAACAGCATACATACATACACTCGAAAACATACACAAAAAGGATGGTTATAAATAAATATCCAAATTGAAGTAACTGAGCTACTAAACCTTCTCATAAGCCTTCCCATTCTAGATAACTCTCTCTATTAGACGAAGAGGGGAAACTCACCGTACCATTGCTTTCAAAAAGAGTACCCAAATACTTATCTTAGTAAAGGATTCTTTTTTTTAACAAACAATCACTTAAACCCGCCATCTGTCTTATATTCATATAAACTAACTCTCAAAGTGAGCTTCTTAATACATTTTTGTTACAACAGTTGGTACAACTATGCCATCTATCCATCCTAAAAGAAAGTAAATATTCTTGACTTTTCAGCGCCATCTATGAAATAGCATGTTAACACCTTTTTTGATGTAGGTCTACCAGAGACGCCGTTTTTATGAAACTAAAGTTGCGAAACCTTAGATACAGATGGCGTTTTTGGCGTTTTCAAATCTTTTTTTAAAAAGTAGAATGGTACACTGCGCGTTGAAGTGGTTCTCTTATTTTGTGCAGAAACATTTGGAATTTTCAAGTCGTGTTATAAACGGGATTTGACGTCGAATCCCGGGTGAAATAGGCCATGAATTTGAACGATCCCGGACTTGAAATTGGAGCTGCTTTTATCCGACGGCCGTTTCTATACCACGATTTAGTATTTTGTTAACATAAAATATTTGTATTAAAGCTAAGTTTTACAGAGGGCATGTTTCTTGGTTGTGTGATAAACTTGTTCTGTATGCAACTAGGGTATGGAATTTTTAAATTTCATTTTCGTTTTTTTTTATATAAATAAAGTGAGAAATAATATATTTTTTTATATGAATAAAGTGAGTTTGAACTATGATAGGACTTTTAAAAAGGAAAATACGAAAACAAAAACATTTTTTTAGAACACGCACAATATATACAAAACAAAAAACTATTTCTTAAGTTTAAACTATTCTGTGCGCGTCTAAAAAGCCGCCATCTCAGGATATTCAGACTGTGTGACATGCAGTCGCAGTCGCATCACAAAAACAAAGTGACGTCAACAATAAAATGAACTAATTGGCCTAGAAATTCAAAATTATATATGCTTATTAAAAACATATATAATTAGGTAGGCAGAAGCACATCAAACGCCTACTTTTTGTCAAACATAGTTAAGACCCACGCACGTAATATTAGGGGGCAAGCCTTTTCGCATCAACTTAGCACTTTACTCGTATATCACGTACTGTCTGATAGATAACAGTTAAATAGCTGAAGTAACCAAAATAGCTAAAAACATTACAAAAATAGAGAAGGCACATAATGTGATTTTTAAAATGCACTAAAAAACTGTGACCCTTGCTTTTTTAAGTATATGGTAGTTTTCATATTGAAAATGAAGATGTCGCTACCCGGCATTAGAGTAATATTTGTATCGTTAGCATTAGCAGTGTGTGTGTGGTTCTTGTTGGTCATTCTTCAAAGCGACTGACAGACCGGACTGTTACCTATTAGAAAGTATATATACAGTCATACTGTACCCGGATGGTGGCAATAGCCTTGCTCCGCATTATTGAGCGTCTGCTTCGGGGATACAGTCACAAATGTTTGTATGTACAAACACACGAGAAGTGTGTACAAACGAGAGACAGTGAGTTTGTTTGCTTTTATGCATTAACTACTGAACCGATAAGTTAAAGCGGCGGTAGCGTAATTACTAAGGCGTCGGACTTGCGAACAAGTAGTTGCGGGTTCGCACCCCACCCAGTGCAGTACCGTCGTGGTTTTAACAAGAGTACTAGTAATGTGTGATGACTGATGTGTGATGTGTATTGCTAGTACGGTCAGAAAAGGCGCAATGTATATATATATGTACATATGTATATTAGACTCACGCTATCTATCTAAGGTACATAAAAGAACATGGACACCTGCTACTCGAGAGTTGTAAGTGCGCGACCTGCCTATGAGAGTGATGAGGGAGGGGGCAATGCGGTAAGGGAAAGAAGAGGGGGACGGGGTGATGGTAAACAAGAAGGGGGATGAATGGCAAAATGATGTCGTTTAACATGCCTCAGCCCTTAGGGGATACATACGTCAGAAAAGTATTTTTTTAAAAAATCTAAATTTATTTTGGATCAACAAACAGTTACATAATATTGTAAATTTAAGAATAAATAAAATTTAGTAATTATGAAACATACAACGTTTGACCACAATTGAAATGAAGATTGGAAAGCTATCTAATCAATATTTTTTTCTTACTTATGTGCTTAAGAAAAATATAAACAAACATATAGACAAGAAATCAATAGAAAACTTAAACATAAAGCAATAAAAAAAAAACAAAAGGTGTGGCATAAAACTCTTAAATAAAAAAAAAATATAAAGATAAATATCCTCTCAAATTGATACAATTATATGTTAAGAAAGAAATAAATATACGGTATAGACTATTTATGTTCTTAAAGTATTAACAACACACATCTTATAATTGTTTACTGGCAACCTAAAATGATTGTTTACTGGCAACCTAAAATGATTGTTTACTGGCAACCTAAAATGATTGTTTACTGGCAACCTCAAAATGTCGCTATCATTAAAGTAGTTATTGTAAGTATAAATAAAACGATATAATGGCAATCTATTACTTGCTTCAGTGCGACACATTGAAGTTGAAAATTATTTATGAGAACGACCCAATCAATTTTTACGGAACTTTGTACTTTTCTAATATTAATTGGAACTTTGTATAACAAGCTGTTAGTTAATGGAATACAGTCAAATCTATTATGACCGATGTCATACAAAAACACTGATTTCAATTGAAGCCGCCTGCTTTTTAAATCTAATAAATATTTATCTAATAATTGTTTGTATGTTAAGTGATTATTCTCACATTTGTAAAGCATCTTAAATACTTCTTCTTAACCATTTCAATATTGGTTATATATTTAATAGAAAAGGGATTCCACACATACTCAAGATGAGAACGAACGAGTGTCTTATTCAGATATAGGAAGGAGCAGGCTTGACCGAAACCTGAACTGGTCTGTATCACAAAACCATACATTTTAAACGTCCAGGTAACTAAGTTTTTAACATGTAAATCTAACGTAAGTTTACTATCCAATGTTACAACGAGATTCCTAATAGACGATATTTTTTTTGCACATTTATTATTAGATAATAAAAAGTAGGAAACAAATAGATTTACTTTCTTCGTAAATGTTAGCGTTTCACTGATACCATTACAAAGCTTATTCCTTTGAACATTACTCAGACTTCTATTAAAGCGAAGACACTAGAAATATATAAAAAAAAATACACGAAATGAATAAACGAGGGTGCTAATGCCAGTTAAACCGCAAAGAATTGCTTGCCATTTATAATTTCTTTTGTCCATTCCAATGATCCGTCACGTTTGCGGCATTTTCCTCTGAGAACTTGTACTGAGATGAAATTTCAGAATTTACGAGTTGTTCGTGTATACAATGAACAAGGTCTGTATGCCTTTAAAAGCAATACAATGGAGATTCGTTAGACCTCACATTTCAAGGCAACAACAGACAATTCAAGTTCAGGTTTGTTTCCCTGACCTGCTCAAGGCGTTTTTTCATAATGTAGGGTACAAATGAACAAACGGGTCACATGATGGTAAGTGACTTTCATCTGAATAAATGTGGGAATGAATGATGAACACTTCCGACCGAAGAGTCACAAGAGAGCTGTCCGCCTTTTTGGGTAAGAGACAGAGGGGAAGGAAAAGCGGGTTGGGGATCCGCTAACCTCACTCCCTCGGTCACATAATGCAAGCATTGCTTAACAGCTGGTTTTCTGTGAGGCTGTGGTAATACTCCAGTCAAGCCAGCCCAAACGTGCCGAATCACGGCTCCGCAAGGCTAGAGTCAAGCTTAACGTGGGAGAGCCATTCCTGCTTGGAGTCCACAATCCATCTATATTAGCCACCCAGACCTGTTTGAGCTGTTACTTTTACTCCCTATCCATCTGTACAAGCAATATATCTTTTTAACCAACTTCAAAAAAGGGAGAGGTTTACTCTGTTAGTGAATATATGATAATCACACGGAGGCCTGACTCCCCCTCTCCTTTTTCCTCACCCTTGTCCCCCTCTTCCTGCCCCCCTCTTAGTTTCGGTTGTATATATACTCCGTCCCGTAACCTACATGAAAAGTACTGTTCTATGTCCCTATAATTTAAAAATTTAATAAATTTAATTATTATATATTATAATTCCCAGTGGTAGAGCCATGCTTAGCAAATGGGCCGGCTTGACCGGTGCGATACCACGGCCTCACAGAAAACCGGTTGTGAAGTAACGCTTGCGTTGCATTTCCCCGAATTGAGTGAGGTTCTGGAGGCCCAGTTACCCTCCCCCCTTTTCTCTCCTCTCTTCTTTCCGCTCCCTGCATCCCCCATCCCTTATCACCCTCAAAGGCGGGCAGCGCACTTGCGACTCTTGAGTTGCAAGTGTCCATGGACGGCGGTGTCACTTACCAAGGTGACCCGTCTGTTCGTCTGTCCCCCTATAGTATAAAAAACAAATAAAAATATATATTACTACGAGTATTATATATGTATATTAATACATTGTTACTATCCCGACGGAACCTATTATATAGCTAAATTGCTCTTCTAGGTTTATGAACCCGCATGCCAGGATTTTGTTAATCCCTATTCAAATTAAGGGGACTCTGTTACACATTGGGCACGCAAATTTATTCAGAGTGGCTCTCGTCCAGCGACTTTTTTAGACTAAAATTCTTGTTTGAATTTTTGGTTGATAAGTTGATTATTGCTTAATTATGTGCTCGGAGACTGAGTTACTACAGTTTTATATATAGGATTTGATTGTATTATTTTCATATATTTTAACGTTTAGTTTAGTTTATCTAACACAAATTTTAAAATAATGATTACTAAATTAAAAAATCGCTTTCCACGCGCTTTTATGATTTCTACTTCTCTCTAAAACTTAAACGTAATTGCCGAGATACCACATTATCCCACAGTTACAGTGAGAGTATACTAATTCGAATAAAAAAATTAAAAATCGGTCAAAATTTTGAATTGAAAAGAATAAATGCTGAAATGAATAAGAGATACATGCAGTCGAATATGGTACGTCCGCCTTTTATTATTTTTTACTGACATTTTTACTTGTATTATTTACGCTGGATAATACATAAATATTAACCTTGCAATATGAATGTGTAGTTAGTGTTTGCAACACAAACCAACAGGTAGGCATTATTTCTAATAAGATAATAGTGAACTTAATACTGCTTTTATCTTTAATAATTGTCATTTTCTGTGCTCCTGACAACGTGTCAATTGGTTTAGCAGTTAAGGCGTAAAAGTGTAACAAACACACAAACTGATTGGCTTGTTGGTATAGTTTAACAACCGGTTTTGTGTGAGGCCGTACTAATACTCTCCCACGTTAAATCCACCATAAGACACTACCAGCCTAGTTTTGGAATTACATACATAAATATATACAGTCGTGGTCAACTAATTAGGGACACTCTCTAGTTAATCCAAATTGTGAATTTATTTTTTATTTTCCAACGAGTCTAAACAATATTTCACATCTTTTACATGTAAGTATAATTAGTCATTTATGTGCCTAATTATACAAACAATAACAACTTCTTAAACATTAAACCTCTTTACAGTATAGCTGATAGATGTTCACAGTGCTATTTGTTTAAAGAATGCTGGCTGGACATTTAATTAGGGACACTGAGATATTGCGTTGTAGTTTCAAAATCTGAATCTTAATTATTATTTTCTTTCTTCTCCTATTCTTTGTGGTAGTTTTGGCGGCAATCTAGATTTGTAATTTCAAGTTTTGAGAGTTATTTTGAAGAACAATGGGCAAAAATAAAAGTTGCGATGCAACACTACGAAAAATTATCATGAAGTTTGTCGAGCGTGGTTGGTCATACCGAAGGATAGCAGGATATTTAAATTGTTCAAAAACTATGGTATGTAATGCAGTGCAACATTTCAGGCGCAATAACACAACTTTAAATGTGCCCAGAAAAAAAAGATCGAGAAAAACAACTCCGCAAGAAGATAGAATGATAACCAGGTTAGCTAAGAAAGATCCGTTTCTAGGCTCTATTTTAATTAAACATGAAGTGTTTGGGGCAGACGAAAGAGTCAGTGTATCAGCGAGGACAGTTCGACGACGTCTGGTAGAAGCAGGGTTGTTCGGAAGAGTGGCTCGCAAAGTACCGTTGTTAAAGAAAGAGCATAGAAATGCACGTTTGGCGTTTGCACGTAAATATGGACATTGGACCTACGACCAATGGCAACATGTATTATTCTCTGACGAGACCAAGGTTAATTTGATTTCTTCAGATGGAAGGCAATACGTACGGCGTCCTGTAAAAGCGGAAATGAATCCAAGATTCACAAAAAAGCAGGTGAAACATGGCGGAGGAAACATTAAAATGTGGGGATCATTTTCTGGACGTGGAGTGGGACCTGTGAGGAAAGTTCAGGGTAACTTAGACCAACATCAATACAAGGCAATATTAGAAGAAACTATGCTTCCCTATGCTGAGGAACATCTTCCTATTATATGGACTTTTCAGCATGATAACGACCCAAAACATACAGCCCGTTCAGTCAAGTCGTTTCTTAACAGACAGTCGGTATCAGTGCTAGATTGGCCAGCAAATAGCCCCGACCTCAACCCAATCGAGCACCTTTGGCACGAAATTAAGAAAAAAGTTGCCATTTATCGTACCACAACTTTAGATGAACTTAATGAAGCTTTTTGTGAGGCATGGGCAAACATTCCTGTTGAAATATGTCAGAAACTGATAATGTCTATGCCACATCGGTGTCAAGCGGTAATTACTAACAAAGGTTTTGCTACTGGGTACTGATTTTACCCGTAATAAAATGAAGTTGTTAAAGAAATTAAAATACTGCAGATTATTAGTTCTGTTTAACTCTATTTTTCATTTTACTTTACTGTTCTTAATTAAATGTCCAGCTACAGAATTGTACCTTAAATTGAATACATGGTTAACCTTTGATATTAAACACTTTTTTATATTTATTTAATCTTTTATTTACAGCCATTTATAGTATAATAATCGGATCAAATTATGCAAATAATAGTTACTGAGAAATCAACAGGGTTTTATATTTATATGTACATAGCCGGTTATTGCTGTCCACTATCTTGAATGTCCTTAATTAGTTGACCACGACTGTATATATATATATATATATATATATATATATATATACTTATTTATGTATGTCACTTTTGTTTTTCAACTCAAGAGTCACAAGTGCGTTGCCGGCCTTTTAGGTAGGACGCTCTTTTCTTTAAAGTTTGAAGGTCGTATCGGGTCGGAAACACGGCAGGCGACAATTTGTTCCATAAGCTGGTTGTGCTAGGCCAAAAGCTTCTCTGAGGCGGCTGGTGGCAGACTATTTAGAGGAGCGTACCGTCGTGTACGAGGACCGAGAGGGCGACTTGAGACGGCGACCCATGTCGTGCGGCGTTCCGCAGGGGTCTGTCCTTGGACCACTCCTGTGGAACGTGGGGTACGACTGGGTCCTACGAGGTCGCCTCCCCCCCGGGCTGGGCGTAATTTGCTACGCTGATGACACATTGGTCACAGCCCGGGGGGCGAACTTCCAAGAGGCGGCGCGCCTGGCCACCGGGGGTGTTTCTTTGGTGGTCGGGCGCATCGAGGCACTGGGCTTACGGGTGGCCCTGGACAAGACGGAGGCCCTTTTGTTCCATGGGCCCCGTCGTGGTCTACCCGCTGGTGCCTCCATCGAGGTCAACTCGGTCCTCGTCCCGGTTCGGGCCCAGATGAGGTATCTGGGCCTGATACTCGACGGTAGGTGGCTCTTCGACGAGCACTTCCGACAGCTTGGTCCGAAGCTGGTCGACGCTGCCTCTGCCCTTGGGCGACTTTTGCCCAACTTGGGTGGAGCCAGCGTCGCAACGCGACACCTCTACACGGGGGTGGACCGGTCTATGGCTCTGTATGGGGCACCGGTGTGGGTGGCGGCTCTGACCGCCCAGAATAAAGCGCTCCTCTGGCGGCCTCAAAGGGTATTGGCGGTCAGAGCTATACGCGGATACCGCACGGTGTCCACCGAGGCGGCGTGCGCCTTGGCTGGAACACCTCCGTGGGATTTGGAGGCGGAAGTGCTCGCCGAAGTTTATCGACGGGTGGCTGAATATCGGGCGGAGTATGGCTTTCGCCCTCCGCCCGAAGAGGTACGCGAGTGGCGTGAAGCCGCCCGTCGAGCCACGATGGCTAGTTGGTCGTTCCGGCTGGAGACTCCGCGCGCTGGCTTTGCCGCCGTGGAGGCTCTCCAGCCGGTCATCCTCGAGTGGGCAGGGCGGCAGCACGGGAACCTTTCCTTCCGACTGACGCAGGTGCTTTCCGGGCATGGTTGCTTCGGGAAGTACCTGCACTCGGTCGCCAGGAGGGAACTAAGTCCCGCCTACCACCACTGCGACTGCAGTGAAGACTCGGTCCAGCACACGCTGGCGATCTGCCCCGCTTGGGAGTCGCAGCGCCGGGCCCTCACTGCAGTCATCGGAGGGGATCTCTCGCTACCGGCCGTCATACGCTCCATGGCCGGTAGCGATAGCAGTTTTACCGCGGTCGCAACCTTCTGTGAAGATGTCATCTCGCAGAAGGAGTCGGCGGAGAAGGCCCGGGAGGACGATATCCACTCGGACCCAATCCGCCGCCGGCGAACTGGGCGGCGTAGGCGCGCCTATCAGCGCCTCATGCTGCCCTGAGTGTGGCCGCGGATGGTCGGGACGGGTTTTCCCCTCCATCCGCTCTAGTAGCCACCCGCGAGGGGGTGACGTACGCGTGTGCCGTACGTCGCCTAATTAGAGAGTTTAACAGCAGACGGTACCCGTTTCAGTGCGGGCAAGCGCTGGGAGGGGTCCGGATGTCTTAATAACAGCAGTTCCCGGATCCCTTCCGTCTCAGGCGCAGAGTGGCACACCGTGTGGTTTTAGTCGGTTCGATTCCGACACACCGCCCCGCCGCAAACCCCGGCGGGGTGACGGTCCGAGGGGATTTCCACACGTTAAAAAAAAAAAAAAAAAAAAAAAAAGGCCAAAAGCTTCTGGAGAAGCGCACAGTGGTGGAGTGCCAATCGTCCAGGTGATGGGGATGGATATTTTGTCGCTTAGGACGTTGGCGGAAACCTGCAGCCGGTATAAGTCCGAACAATTCCTCTGAACACTCCCCATGATACAAGCGATAGAGGATGCAGAGTGAAACTACATCTCTACGCAACGCCGAGGTGTCAAGTCGATCAGAAATATCTTGGCAGTCGATGATGCGAGTCACTGTCCGTTGAATGCGGTCAAGAGGGAGAAGCTGGTACTGGGGTGCACCTGCATAGAGATGAGAACAGTATTCCATGAGCAGCCGAACCTGCGCCTTATAAAGTTGCAGGCGGTGGGCCGGAGTAAAATACTGTCTCGATCTGTTTAGCACACCAAGCTTCTTCGAGGCTAATATGGCCTTACTCTCTATGTGACCGCGAAACTGGACTTCGCTTTATATATCGACGCCAAGGATTCCGATACTGGCTGATGCAGTTAGGGAAGTGCTCTCAAATTGAGGTGATACGACCAATGGCATCTTTTTAGCGGTGAACGCGGTCGGTCGGCGGTCAAACCTGTGTCTTCGTGGGGTTAAACTGGACTAGGTTAAGTCGACCCCAATCTGAAACTTTTGATAAAGAAGTTTCGATTTCAGACACGAGTTTGGATCGACTTTCGATGACGTTTACCCGAGAAATGTGAGCGCGGCCGGTGTAAAGGGCATCACTCGTGCTATCGTCTGCTGCTAATGCTATGCTATGGATGCTGCTAATCTGCAGCATGTCATTGATATGCAGAAGAAACAGCGTGGGTGATAGCACACAGCCTTGTGGGACACCAGAATTAACAGACTTGGAATCGGAGCATGCACCGTCAACAACGACCTTGATGCTTCTTTCTGTAAGAAAACTGGTGAGCCAATTGCACAGTTTCTGGGAAGCCCATAGGAAGGAAGCTTAGCAAGGAGCGCTTTGTGACAGACCCGATCGAAGGCCTTTGCCACGTCCAAACTAACGGCCAACGCTTCCCCCTTGGTCTCGATAGCCTGTGCCCACCGGTTAGTCAAGTAAACAAGAAGATCACCAGCTGAACGACCCCGACGGAAGCCGTATTGTCGATCGCAATATAATGTGTGTATGTGTCGAATACCTGTAACTCGAACTGAATGTAGCCGGGAGGTCCGAGCCCACTAGCCGGTTGTATTGGGATAAATTTATTATTTAAATACGAGGAAACTTTAAGTTAACTGCACGGTTTATTCACATTCTTGTTTTTATAACGTATAAAGTATCACGCTACCCATCATTGTCGGAACAGTAAAATTAAATTTAAAAAAGTATTAAAAATTCTCTTAAAACTGTCACTGGCAAGCTATTGTTAATATTTTGATAATAGATGCGTTCGGTGCTGCGGAAAAGCAAAAAAAAAAACCAAAAAACAAAATGTTTCCGTCCACATTGTATGTGTAGCTTCATAAAATAAGTCAATGTTTTCGCACAATATGAAATATTATATTTAAAAATGGAGGCTTCACGTCAAAGCTTTTGTGTATCATGACAGCGTTTTGTCACATTTTTTTGCTGTAGGTATTCTGTTTATGAAGTTATATGAAAAATGATTCAGTTAGGGACTGTCAGTCGGCTTCAGATATATTGAAAACATTAGTAGTCCATTAACACAAACACCCCCTATGTATCATCGAAGGGTTCAGAAAATAACCAAATAGCCGTAACTCAAACTCGAGCTTAAGTCAAGTATATTTATATTTATTTAACACATATGTATATAATTACTTGTTATATAATATAAGAAGTAATCATAAGTTAAAAGCGTATATAACTTAATATCATACGAATATTTTACTACCCTCATTTCAAAGCAGGTACTCTTATTGTCATTTAATGAAAACCATTAATTACCAAGATATCGAATCGTTAACGGCATAATACATTGGTGGTTCTGTCCATGCCAAAATTAGGTCACGCGACTATAAACGCCATAAACACGACTATAACGCAAATACCAATGTTTGTCCGTCTGTTTAGGCGAGCGTCGGCATGCATCCCTTCCGATACTTAACCGTCAGGGGTGGCGCGTGAAATAAAAATATTATTTCATAATAAAAAATACAAAAAAATATCAAAGATTAACTGAGAACCATCGCTACACCCGCGTTAATTTGATTAAACATAAGCCTGTTTCATATACGTACTCTCAACATGTTTACTTTTCAATAATGTACGGAAGTCTGCCCAATGCGTTCAAATTTATGATAACTGCTCCGCTGCCTTGGGAAGTAGCACGATGATATATAAACCTTCAGACTTCCTTAATAATCGGGTTGTCTAATACAAAAATATTATTTTCATCAATTCGGATTAGTAGTTCCTGAGATAAGCGCGTTAAAACAAACAAACTCTGCCCCTAAATAACCCTTATTGCATACCTTTCCTTAAAAAACATTACAAAAAATACAATGGAATAAAGAACCTCCTTCTTTTTTAAATTCGGTTAAAAACAGGATTATTAGGATCATTATGTATGTATAAATGGAAATAAGCTATGACAATCAAACAGTACATGTGTATTTCTGTTAATTTAATGATCTCAAAAATATATTTGAGAACGTGACAACCCTGCGCTCAGTTATTGCGGATACTGGACCATGAAATTCGATTCACCCCGATTTATGGGGCTGGCTTCCGAAATGAAAAATATGTTGGACAGAAAACATGAACTTCAGAACTCCAGGAATAATAATAATAATTATATATTTATTTATTGGTCGAATATGGTTACAAAGGTCTTACATAAAATAATAATATAATAATTAGTAAAGAAGTATTTTGACTAACGAATTAAAAAAAAAATATTAGTTAGCTTTACAAAAATCGAACTTTAATTCCCTCCTAGCAGTTTTTTTTTATATGCGATACATATTATTATTTCATATGCAAACGAGCAGACAAGTCACCTGATGGTAAATGACTACCGCCGCCCATGGACACCCGCAACTCAAGAGTCACAAGTGCGTTGCCGGCCTTGTAGGTAGGAGTACGCTCTTTTCTTGAAGGTTTGAAGGTCGTATCAGTCCGGAAATACGGCAGGCGACAAATTGTTAAATAGGCTGGTTGTGCGAAGCAAAAAGCTTCTGGAGAAGCGCATAGTGGAGTGCCAATCGTCCAGGTGACAAGGATGGATATTTCCGTCGTTGCGTTGGACGATGTTATAAGTCCGAACAATTCCTTTGAATACTCCCCATGATACAGCGATAGAGGATGCAGAGTGAAGCTACATCTCATGCTATGTTTTTGTTGTAATTATCTGAATTACGTAAACTTTTTAAATACACTCACCTGTATCTCCGAACGGGTGAATAATAGGGGTATAATACGGGTGAAGAATATGTGTATATAACGTCCACATTTTGGTGATTAAAATTTAGTGTCATTAACGTAAAATCTGGAGCCTATTGGAATAACTACAAGAAATGGGAAGATAGAAAAGAAAGGAGAGGCTTATTGCTTACACAGATGGATTGGGGAGTATAAACAATAGCTCAAACAAGTCACATACCTATAACTCGAACTGGATTTAAAACTTCCTGCATTGCATTGGTTGGGCGGACTTAATGCGAGGAGGCATTATATTCCAGTGAACCCTTGGGTGGTGCAGAGAGGGTCAAGGCAGGTGCACACAAACAAATTTATTAGGGAGCTAACTGAAAGTTATATGCATAATTATTACAAATAAAACTATAGACATACATATATATAAATAGATATATAAATACAAATATATATATATACATATCTAAAATTTCTTTGAGGTGAAGTTATGAAGATATCTCTGCTAACTTTTTCCTTAGTAGAGTTTAGCACGGTAAGTTCAAAATACATTAATATTTAAAAATATAATATAATATAAATATTAAAAATATAAATATCTTTAAAAAACCTTCATTTTTTAAAAATCCTTTATAACTTCAGACGGAACAAACAGTTTCGTGAGGCATTTTAATCCTGCAGTATATTTTTGCTGCGATGAAATTCTACATAGAACGCGAAGCTGCTCAATTTTTGTTAGAAACTTTTGCAAGTGATGTTGGTAGAAAAGTTGGCAGGTACATTATTATAATTTTGTGTGGAAAGAGGCTTTGTCTGTTAAACAACTTGTTTTATACGACTTAGATATTCATACTTACGTAACAGGATCAATATTTTTGTGTGTTCTGTCTGTGTGTGCCTGTGAGATGGGGTGACCCTATTACACACTACCGAGAAGCACGGGGCTATTTAAGAAAGTAGTACGTATAATGGTTGTCTGGAAAGAAATCACTATAAGTAATAAGACCGCCAATTGTCTTATCTGCAACATTTTTTAACATTACCTGCCTGCATTAATTTTCATTTAATAATAAATATGTATATAAATTATTAAGTTAAGAGGAATAAAAAAAAGAAAAATTAAAATTTGGAGTGCAACAATCAATGTTCACAGTAGCGCATAA
Source organism: Tyria jacobaeae (assembly GCA_947561695.1). Taxonomy (NCBI): domain Eukaryota; kingdom Metazoa; phylum Arthropoda; class Insecta; order Lepidoptera; family Erebidae; genus Tyria; species Tyria jacobaeae. Next base: position 849,530 of record OX387236.1, on the reverse strand, counting down.
TAACAAAGTCAACATTAACTCTTCATCTTGGCATGAGAACAGCTCCGGAGGCTACGCACGACGTGTAGGTTAAACAATCCACAATTGAGGCACAATACAAATTAATACACTAAATAACAGTTTGTTTCACTTAAACCGGTTAATAATATAAATTAGAACACGACTTGTTCTTGTAAAAGGTCCACAGCTACAATTTTAGAGGAATATAAAGTCACACTTCTGTTCCATGACTCGCCGGTGGGCTTGATGCCTACGCTTGCACAATACGGCAGTATCAATTAAAGGTGGGTGTCACATAAATTTATGCTTACCCACAAATTAATGACAAAAGATTGAACAGGTAAATTTTTCAATTTTTTTATTACGTTAGTAGAACCACATTAGAGAGTAGAAACACACATGTAATAAAACGTCAGATTTATATAAAGGAGACTGCTTTTGAAAAACATGTCTAGTAAATAAACACACTAACAAGATTTATCGTTCAAGAATAACAAGAAACAAACAAATGTCCAGTTCGTTTTGCAAACGAAGAGAGATATTTCACATTCAAAACTCGAACAACTTATCATTGTCAATGGTTTCTTGAACGGAAACTTGTAAATAAGTGAACTGCATTATTCTGGATCAACTTACTTACTAATGCACAGAAACATATATTATATCAGAAAACAAAAATTGACAATGGGCTGCCTTATCGCCAAGAAGCAATATCTTCCAGGCAACCTTAGGATAGTCAGGAACGTGATGAATTACGTATGTTTTAGTGTTAAAAGATAAAATAGATCTTTGTAGGTGTTTGTGCATTCTGTGAATCAACTTACTTCGTCAGTTTCAAATGTTATCTATGTAACTTACGATTAGACGACATTAATTATATTTATGTATGACTTAAGAAGAACTGAGTAAACAAGATAAATTCTAATTAGACTGGAAAATAACTGCCGGATTGCCCGCTTTACGTAATTGGGACTAAATCATGTTTGGCAAAATGTATTATGTAATGCCATTCAAACGCTTCTGCCTACCCCTTTGGGAATATGTATGGCGTATAAAGTAAAATTAACAATGAAATGGGCAAGACAACATGGGGAAAGGAGTAATAAGAAATTTCTTGTGCCTCAGAGTTTCTCATTCCGAAATGTCTTTCTTTATGATACATAAGTTTTGCCAATTAGAATTTGGTCAAAATGCGTTATAGGAGGCAAGCTTAATGCCATCAACCAGGCACTTTAGGAACTACAGTTGGGAAAATCGAGAAGATATTGAAAGAGACGGAACAAAGACAGACAATGGAAGGTATTGTCCTCCTGATACAGAATAGATAGTATATAGAACAGATCGTTTGATTAACTGTAACTCCAAGTATATGTTGCAGGGAGGTCCGCACCCTCTACCCATATTCATATTCTCTATGATGGTTACTGTAAAGCCACAAATACTTACATAGAAATACTGCATCAATCTATATGTTATAGCCGTCTGTAACAGCCAGTTTGATATACAGGTATGCGACCCTGACATGACGTATAAATAACTAGCCGCTCCGGGTAGTTTTAGTTTACGGCCACTACTCGTTTCGATTAAACAGAAAATAAAAAAACTTTTCTTATTGAATAATATCTAATATACATTTGATTTCACTGTCTTCTATTTTCCCTTTGAAAATATTCTAAATTAACTTATTTCTAAGTCCTAAAGTGCCCAGTTGACAGCACCAGCTTGTCCTCCATTACGTACATTAGAGGGACCAAGTCATAATTGGCAACTTATGCCCACTTCGAAGATATAGCCGTCTCCGTATGTAGGTATATAAGTATGTACCGTAACCACGAACGCTGCTTACCATTTTATAAACAGAAAGTTTCAGCTTCTAGAATAAGATATTTTCTTTATAAAGTGGAAGGAAGATGAAACGTGGTTAAAATGGCACGTTTGGAACGGTCATGTAAAGAAATTGGCAATTTTGTAGTCAGCGAAGTAGAGAGCGGATAGTGACATTGAAGTCGAAGAAAATGTACTTTAGTATATTTAAGGATCTTATACACTGAACTAACTGCAGAAATAAAACAGAAATATGTCCCACAATAATTTACAAATATATAGGTAAGTATATGTCTATTTTGTAAGGCTAAACTAGCATAAAAAAAATTTGATTTGTTTTGATCGAAAAGACAGGTCACCAGATGATAAACAAATACAGCCGCAACATTTACACCTGCAATTCAAAAGTACCAAGTACATTGCCTTTTAGGTGGAAGTACGCTTTTTATTTAAGGTTTGAAGGTCGTATCGGTCCATAAAAACGGCAGGTGACAGTTGAAACGTGTCTCAATTCAAAATACTAACAAATAAACATTAGGTTGCATAAATATGTAACATATTACAGATTGGTTGTCCGCTTTGTAACATGGGATTATGGTGTAAGACCCAAGGGGGTACGCAGAATCGTAACGCCCACTTTTTATGCAAATCAATTGCCGTCATCCGTGCAATTTTGGGAATTGTGTGTGAATTGGTGTCGGGAAGTCCGACCCCTTTGATGTTATTCGTGTAATACCAAGAAAAAAAAGTGTATACGTCTCTCAAGACTTTTAACGGAGTCAGTAACTGTAATTTAAATTTTTGATACTCGTTGAATGGGTTTAAAGATTTTTTTAAATATATTTTGAAATTCCGAAAGATTTATTTAAATATACCCAGTATTACTCTGTCTGTCCCAGTCATTGTCAATGTTGAAAACAGGAGGTTACGAGCCCAAAGAGCAAGTGATCGATGATTAAGTATTACAATTATATATTCAATTTGTAATATATCGTTTCATGAAAAAATATACACATGATTTTTCACATTTACATACATCTGAAATAAAAAAAAATATAATTAAAAATCCATTACTCACATAAAGCAAATCTACACCTAAACCGTAAAACTCAGCTCTACAAACCACATTACGCCAAAAACTCTATATAACGCATGCTAAGTATGTCATTTTGTGAAACCCGAGCGTCGTCGCTTCTTGAAAATCCAATTCTCACTTAAAAATGAGCGACTTCCTCCTCTATACCAGCTCTATTAAGTCACGAAATCCGTGTAACGTACACTAAGTGTGTCATCTATTCGCTTTCCGTATGCCTTTCCTTTACACAGCTATACTCTACGTATAGATGGCACCACAAGCTTTGCAGACATTTGGTTTAAATTCCAGAGATGTACCGAATTTAAGTGAGTACTAACACAGAAACTCGAATTCTGGGCGTAAAGAAATGATATCCCATCAAATATTCGGTAAAGGATTGGACAGATAATATGATAATTATCAATGTAATCAGCAGCAGCAAGTAATGAGCAAAATAAAATTTGTGGATATATTGAGCGAGAAGGGCCTCCCCACCCCCTTTTTTATGAGTGCGGGGCAAAGAAATAGACAGTCAATCTCAAAAGCGAGATTGCTTATATGAAACAACTGGAATGTGTAACCAATAATTCGAGTAGTTTAGGGTCGCGCACCTGTCACCAGCACTGGCTGTTGCCGAGGAGCCGAAGGCTATCACGTAACGTAATGTAGTTTAAATAGTTTTCCCTATTAAGCAGTAAGAATCAGTAGTTTGTAAATAAAACACTTGAAGTTACAAATCGCTCTCCTTCACTCCCGATTCGGTTTCGCTCTAACTCAAAACACAACCTAGACCCAATTATGTAGACCTATTAGTATCTAGTTTTTTTTTTTTTTTTTTTTTTTTATATTAGCCTACCATAGTGTGTGTGTGTCAAAGAGTGGTGGTCACCATCCTCATTGCATGTCTAGTCAATGCAGCATGGTGACCCACATTATGGCGGCCTGGTGAGATGCTTTTTCACGCCCCTCTTAAAAGACCCGGGATCATAGTGGGAAGGAAACAATTGGAAGAGCTCATCAGAACACTCCCCGTGAAGTAGGCGATAGAGGACTGCCATAGAGGCGACATCTCTTCGCAACTGCAGAGGCTCAAGAGACTGGGTGATCTCAGGACAGTCGATAATGCGGACTGCGCGCCGCTGCAACCGATCGAGAGCGTCAAGCAAATACTGCGCATAGCCGTCCCAGAGATGAGAGCAGTACTCCACGCAGCAGCGAACCTGGGTCTTGTACAAAAGACACAGTTGCTCGGGCGAGAAGAACCGTCTCACCTTGTTCAAAACGCCGAGCTTACGCGAGGCCGCCTTAGTGACACTCTCGATGTAATCGCGCGGATTGAGATCCCGGCAAATATCCATACCCAGAATACTAAGCCTATCCTGTAGTGGCAGTTGAGTGCTCTGAAGAGTAGGAAGGGGAAGGAATGGAGACTTTTTGGTAGAGAACACACACGCTTGTGTTTTCTTGGCGCTGAACTCGACCAGATTCTCACAGCCCCATTGGGAAATGCGGCTTAAGACCCGGTCGAGCTCAGCGACAAGCTCCTGTCGTTTTTCCTCAACGTCTGCCAGCTTGGCAGTAGGATGCCCGAAATATCGCCCGTGCACTGTACTGTCGTCTGCATAACAATGTATATTGCCAAGGGTTAACATGTCATTGATATGCAGAAGAAACAGCGTAGGCGATAGGACGGAGCCCTGAGGTACACCAGCGCTTACCTCGTGGAAGTCTGAGGCCGCGCCGTCGCAGAGAACCCTAATGCGGCGCTTTTCGAGGAAGGCAGCAACCCAGTTGCAGAGTTTAGGTGGCAGACCAAATGCAGGAAGTTTGGAGAGAAGCGAGCGGTGCCACACCCTATCGAAGGCCTTGGCAATGTCGAGGCTGATGGCCAAGGACTCCCCATGCCTATCCATAGCCTCACCCCAAAGGTGTGTGACGTACGCTAGAAGATCACCCGTGGATCGGTTCGGCCGAAAACCATATTGCCGATCATTTAACAAGGAGTGATCCTCTAGGTGGCGGATTAGTTGGGTGTTGATGATCCGCTCAAACACCTTACAGAGTATGGAAGTGACGGCTATAGGTCGGTAATTGGCTGGATCGGAGCGGTCGCCTTTTTTGGGAATGGGTTGAACATTCGCTTCTCTCCAGGCCTCCGGAACAATTCCTGAGGAATAGGACAGGCGATACAAGCGCGTTAGTACGGGAGACAACTCAGGTGCACAGTTCTTAAGAACCACCGCCGGAATACCATCGGGTCCACTGGCTTTCCGGACATCGAGTGACCGAAGCTCCGCACGGACATCCCTCTGCCGGATGCGAATATCCCGCATTGCGGAGTCGCAGGACGCAATGGTGGGCGTGTGCGCGCAACGGTCATCGATTCGGGAGTTAGCCGCAAAGAGGTCAGCTAGTAGATTCGCTTTCTCTTGCGGCTCGTGGGCCAGTGATCCGTCAGGGTGGTTCAGCGGCGGTAGCGAAGGTTGCCAATAGTTGGACTGCACGGCTTTGGCCAATCGCCAAAACTTACGGCTACCCGTAGGGTACGCGACGAGTTCTTGACCAAACCGTGCAATGCGCTGGGCATCTGCTCTGATGTAAGCCCTCTTGCATTCCCTAGTGGCTCTGTTTAGTGCTGCTTTTAGGCGATCAATGTCTGGGTCACAATGTGAGGTCACGGGCCCTGATCCATGCGCGGTAGGCCGACTGCTTTTGAGCAACGGCCCGGATGCACTCGCGTTTGAACCAGGGACGGGTCTTCGTGCTGGCGACTTCACTGTAGGGGGTCACGGCAGACACACTTTGCGACAGATCCCTATCTTTAAAGCAGCGTTGAGCCCACGGGGTGGATGCAAAATATTCCCGCATTCCATCCCAGTCTGCTGACGAGTAGTGCCATAACCGCCGCCTTGTTACCACAGGTCGTGGAGGCGTAACAAGAGGCACTGAGGTCGACACCAGGCAGTGGTCGGAGGATCCCAGAGGGGCGAGAACCGATACGCTGTACTGCGCTGGGTGATTCGTCAGCAGTAGGTCCAGCAAAGAGGGCGCTTGACCCGTTATGTCTGGTATCCTGGTGGGCTGGAGTACCAGTTGGGTAAGGTCATGCGTGAGAGCAAATGCGTGGGCAGTTCGACCAGCGTGGTCAGTTTTGGAAGATCCCAGCCAGGACTCATGGTGGGCGTTAAAATCTCCCAAAAACACCAGTGCGGCGGTCGGAAACTGCTCCTGCGCTTTATCCGCTGCTTGACTCAGGTGGTCAAAGAGTCGAGTTGTCTCGGAGTCTCCGGAACAGGAGAGATAGAGGCATACGTAAATCCGGCTCGTAGAGCCAAAATCCACGTGGAGCCAAAGGATGGAGAAGGATGTGTCTTCTAGGCAGTGCAGACGGCGACAACAAACATCCGCCCTGATGAAAAGGCACACTCCAGCCCTTGCGAGGAAGCACTCCTCGAGCACGTAGCCGGGATAGTGGAGATATGCCGTGTCGGCAGGGCGGCGTATTTGTGTCTCCGTAAGAAAGAGCATGGCCGGCCGAGCCGTCTCGAGGTGTTGGTGTACGGCGCTGAGGTTTGCATGGAGTCCACGTATGTTAGTGAACTCCACCTCAAAAAGCGGGTTGACCTAACGCAGCAGTGGGCTAGCAGATAACTCAATCACCTTTAATTTTTAACTGCAAACAAAGGTCTCCGGCCGTCCAAGGCCGTTGTTTTACAGGTCAAAATTTACAGAATAAAATGTAGGAACCCAAAACATACAGAGCTTTATTTTATAGTAGCTTCCACACACATCATTAGTGCTTCAAGCTATTTCAGCAGCGCTAGTGCAACAGCTTGGAGCTGATGCATTAAATTTTCCATATAGGGAACGGTATCAAAGAAAAATCTTGAATGAAAAATGGCTCGAAAACAAATGATACAAAATACGAAGTATATACATTTACATTTTAATGAATTTAGAATTTCTAACCAAACGTCAGATATTTGAGATTAAATTTCATATTTAAGGACCTAATATAAGTAAGAATGGTATAATCTACTATCACGGGTTGAAAGCTGATACACCCGGTGTCGTTTATGATTCAAGCTTTCATTGGAATCAGCTGGGCTACGCTGATACTCCGACGGACAATTGGAATGTCTAGTTATTGCAGTTCGAAGTGCCAATATCAATACTTGTTACTATTGAAACTCACTTTTATGGATAACTGCATTGAAAATATTGCAGAATCAGAAAGTTTGCCTTTATTTGTAACGTGGTACAAATGTAGGCATTTAATACGCTATTACCTACTCTTTGTACTTGGGATATAGGGTGAGTGTATGTAAGAATAAAAAGCATAGGGTAAAAGCCGAATATTTGCCTCACTTTTCAAAGAATCTTAAATTAAATAAAAATATTTACTTAATTAAAATACTGCAAAATCTATATCAATACATAAGGTCTTTGATCTTTTAGAGTAGCATATTTTAGTGAATGTAATTAGTAATGGTTTTAGTTTTTTTTTTTATTTGGCCCCTCAAAAAAGGGATATATGCCTACTCTGATAGTAGACTAACAATAAAAATGCTTTTTTTTTTGCGATAGGGGGCAAACGAGCAGACGGGTCACCTGATGGTAAGTGACTACCGCCGCCCATGGACACCCGCAACTAAAGAGTCACAAGTGCGTTGCCGGCCTTTCAGGTAGAGGTACGCTCTCTTCTTGAAGGTTTGAAGGTCGTATCGGTTCGTAAATACGGCAGGCGACAATTTGTTCCATAAGCTGGTTGTACGAGGCAAAAAGCTTCTGGAGAAGCGCACAGTGGTGGAGTGCCAATCGTCCAGGTGATGGGGATGGATATTTTGTCGCGTAGGACGATGGCGGAAACCTGCAGCCGGTATAAGTCCGAACAATTCCTCTGAACACTCCCCATGATACAAGCGATAGAGGATGCAGAGTGAAGCTACATCTCTACGCAACGCCAAGGTGTCAAGTCGATCAGAAATATCTTGGCAGTCGATGATGCGAGTCGCTCTCCGTTGAATGCGGTCAAGAGGCAGAAGTTGGTATTGGGGTGCACCTCCATAGAGATGAGAACAGTATTCCATGTGCGGCCGAACCTGCGCCTTATAAAGTTGCAGGCGGTGGGCCGGAGTAAAATACTGTCTCGATCTCTTTAGCACACCAAGCTTCTTCGAGGCTAATATGGCCTTACTCTCTAAGTGACCGCGAAACTGGACTTCGCTTGATATATCGACGCCAAGGATTCCGATACTGGCTGATGCAGTTAGGGAAGTGCTCTCAAATTGAGGTGATACGACCAATGGCATCTTTTTAGCGGTGAACGCGCAAACCTGTGTCTTCGTGGGGTTAAATTGGACTAGGTTAAGTCGACCCCAATCTGAAACTTTTGATAAAGAAGTTTCGATTTCAGACACAAGTTTGGATCGGCTTTCGATGACGTTTACCTGAGAAATGTTAGCGCGGCCGGTGTAAAGGGCATCACTCGTGCTATTGTCTGCATAGCAATGGATGCTGCTAATCTGCAGCATGTCGTTGATATGCAGAAGAAACAGCGTGGGTGATAGCACACAGCCTTGTGGGACACCAGAATTAACAGACTTCGAGTCGGAGCATGCACCGCAAAACTGGTGAGCCAATTGCACAGTTTCTCGGGAAGCCCATAGGAAGGAAGCTTCGCAAGGAGCGCTTTGTGCCAGACCCGATCGAAGGCCTTCGCCACGTCCAAACTAACGGCCAACGCTTCCCCCTTGGTCTCGATCGCCTGTGCCCACCGGTGAGTCAAGTATACGAGAAGATCACCAGCTGAACGACCCTGACGGAAGCCGTATTGTCGATCATTGAGGAGCTGGTGGTCTTCTAAGTACCGGAGGAGCTGGCAGTTAACAATGGATTCTATTATCTTGGAGAACAAGGAGGTGATGGCTATGGGTCTGTAGTTGGACGGATCCGAGCGATCTCCTTTTTTAGGGATTGGGTGCACTAGAGCTGTCTTCCATGAGTTCGGGACTACGCCAAGAGAGTAGGAAAGCCGATAAAGGCGCGTTAAAACCGGTGCTAACTCTGGAGCACACGTCTTCAGCACGATAGGAGAGATTCACGATATTGAACGTCGAGGGAAAGAAGCGCTTTACGCACTGCCCTTTGTGTAAACCGGACTTCCGGCATGCGGCTTTCGCACTGCGGTATGGTCGGCGGTGCGTTTCCCCCATCGTCCAGGGTCGAGTTGGACGCAAAGAGTTTGCCCAGAAGATCGGCTTTTTCTTTAGCGTCGTGGGCCAACGAATTATGTCCTATGCGCAGAGGTGGAAGGGATGGCTTACAAAAGTTCCCCTGGACAGCTTTGGCAAGAGACCAGAATGCACGAGTTCCGGAGGGGAGACTAACAAGTCTCTCGCCAATTCTGCCGATGTGAGCCGACTTCGCCCCAGCAATTACTCTTTTGAGGGACCTGGAGACAAAGTTAAATTGCTTCTTTAATGTGCTGGTCTTTACATCCCGTGCTGTCGCTGCATTAGCCCATGCTTGGTAACATTCCTGCTTTCGGCTGGACGCCGCTTTGCAGGTTCGACCAAACCAAGGCTGGGACTTGCCACCTGTGGGAACCATTGAGAATGGAATGAAAAGTTCCATACCCTGAAGCACAACATCCGCGACAGAGTCAGCAACGACATTGGGATCATCCGGCGAGAAGCAAACCTGCCTCCATGGGTAGGATGCAAAGAATGTTCTCATTCCATCCCAGTCTGCTGACCTATAGTGCCATACGCGGCGACTGCCTGTAACACGCGGCCGCAGCGAGTGAACGAGTGGCACCATACTCCTAATCAGGCAATGGTCCGAAGAGCCAAGAGGGGCCTCAACGGATACTTTGTAGCCGTCAGGATGTGAGGTCAGCAGAACATCCAACAGTGAAGGCACGTGGCTTTCTGCATCTGGGATTCGCGTAGGCGTTGCTACCAGCTGCGTCAAGCCATATGCCAAGGCAAAATCGTGAACAGATCTTCCCGCATGATCGGTTTTGCGCGAACCAAGCCATTCGGCGTGATGGGCGTTAAAGTCGCCAAGAATCACGATCTCTGCGGATGGGACCTGCTGGAGCACTGAGTCTGTAGCCATTTGGACGTGGTCGATGAGTCGGTCCGTTTCGGCATCACCGCTATGGGACCTGTAGAGGCATAGGTAGATGCGGGGATGGTCGTCGCAGTCTACACGTAGCCATAAGATGGAGAGGTCCCTACCTTCAAGATTGCCAAGGCGGCGAGAAGTGATATCATCTCTAACGTACACGCATACACCAGCCTTAGGAACAAAGGAGTGTTCCAGTCCGTACCCAGGGTAGCAGAGGTAGGATGTGTCCGCTGGAGATGATATCTGCGTCTCGGTTAAAAAGAGCAAGGCCGGCTTTGCTGTCTCAAGGTGGTGGTGGACAGTGTCGAGGTTCGAATGTAAGCCCCTAATGTTGCAAAAATCCAAGGTAAACGTGACAGGGGGTGCCATGGTATGCCTTCTCTTGCCCCGAGCAGATTTTGAGAGCGCAGTTGAGCCCCCCCCAGAGTACGAGGGGCAGCCTGGGCGTCCACGCTCAGGCATAATCCGTACTGAGGGTGGACGTCCAGGGGGGGATTCTCCAACGCTAGCGCTGGTACCCCCCTGGGGTATCCTTTTCGTTAACAGCGCTATCATTAGGGGGGTGGGGGATTTTGGGCCTCCGGAGACCTCACTCATTTCGGGGAAATGCAACGCAAGCGTTACTTTTCAAATACTGTTTTTTTTAAATTAGCATTTTCGATTTTCATTTTCCTTTGGATGTTTTTGGTTATTATTTTTTAAATTTTCGTTGTCAGAACTGTAAATTGTATTTTTCTCTTCCATAAAGCTCCTTTTTGTTCAGTTCATTGCAATCTGTGTTATCGGATTCAGTTTTACTGCAGTTAATATCGTTAATATCTTCTGGTCTTTTTCTTTTTTTTGCAGTTGCCGCCTTTCCTTCAAAACGCGTTTCTTCCTACCAGGTGGTTTGCTTTTTTTTATTGCTTTTAAACCTTTATTTTGCACTGGACTATTATAAGTGTCCGTTATTTTATTTGTGTTATTTATTGTCTCTTCTTTCTTCTTCTTATGGACAATTTCATCGTTGGAATTTAAAATTTCTGCAGTTTGTTTAGTTAAAAAAATATGTATATTAAATAAACTTTTTTTTTTGTGCTATCACAGCATACAAGTTTTATTTAACAAAAAGACACTTATAATTAATAATTATCTCATTACAAACTATGCAATAAAAAAAATACATTTTGTGTAAACATGTGTAAACGATGTGTACTGTGTATAGTTGCTGATAGTTGCCTCAAGAGCGTCTATCCGCAAAAGTAACTAGGGCGACTATCCTTTATGATACGGATACTTTACCTTTTTATTTGCAAAATAAATAAAACTATTTAACAATAAAACGTAATAAACAGTGTAATATAAACCCTAATGAAAATGTGTCTGCCGTGACTGACGAAATCACTGTCGGTATGGAGTATTATATCCCCTACAGTGAAGTCGCCAGCACGAAGACCCGTCCCTGGTTCAATCGCGAGTGCATCCGGGCCGTTGCTCAAAAGCAGCCTTCCGCGCATGGATCAGGGCCCGCGCACATTGTGACCCAGACATTGATCGCCTAAAAGCAGCACTAAACAGAGCCACTCGGGAATGCAAGAGGGCTTACATCAGAGCAGATGCCCAGCGCATTGCACGGTTTGGTCAAGAACTCGTCGCGTACCCTACGGGTAGCCGTAAGTTTTGGCGATTGGCCAAAGCCGTGCAGTCCAACTATTGCCAACCTTCGCTGCCGCCGTTGAACTACCCTGACGGATCACTGGCGCACGAGCCGCAAGAAAAAGCGAATCTACTAGCTGACCTCTTTGCGGCTAACTGTGCGCGCAACGGTCATTGATTCGGGATCGATGACCGTTGCGCGCACTCGCCCACCATTGCGTCCTGCGACTCCGCAATGCGGGATATCCGCATCCGGCAGAGGGACGTCCGTGCGGAGCTTCGGTCACTCGATGTCCGGAAAGCCAGTGGACCCGATGGTATTCCGGCGGTGGTTCTTAAGAACTGTGCACCTGAGTTGTCTCCCGTACTAACGCGCTTGTATCGCCTGTCCTATTCCTCAGGAATTGTTCCGGAGGCCTGGAGAGAAGCGAATGTTCAACCCATTCCCAAAAAAGGCGACCGCTCCGATCCAGCCAATTACCGACCTATAGCCGTCATTTCCATACTCTGTAAGGTGTTCGAGCGGATCATCAACACCCAACTAATCCGCCACCTAGAGGATCACTCCTTGTTAAATGATCGGCAATATGGTTTTCGGCCGAACCGATCCACGGGTGATCTTCTAGCGTACGTCACACACCTTTGGGGTGAGGCTATGGATAGGCATGGGGAGTCCTTGGCCATCAGCCTCGACATTGCCAAGGCCTTCGATAGGGTGTGGCACCGCTCGCTTCTCTCCAAACTTCCTGCATTTGGTCTGCCACCTAAACTCTGCAACTGGGTTGCTGCCTTCCTCGAAAAGCGCCGCATTAGGGTTCTCTGCGACGGCGCGGCCTCAGACTTCCACGAGGTAAGCGCTGGTGTACCTCAGGGCTCCGTCCTATCGCCTACGCTGTTTCTTCTGCATATCAATGACATGTTAACCCTTGGCAATATACATTGTTATGCAGACGACAGTACAGTGCACGGGCGATATTTCGGGCATTCGACCGGGTCTTAAGCCGCATTTCCCAATGGGGCTGTGAGAATCTGGTCGAGTTCAGCGCCAAGAAAACACAAGCGTGTGTGTTCTCTACCAAAAAGTCTCCATTCCTTCCCCTTCCTACTCTTCAGAGCACTCAACTGCCACTACAGGATAGGCTTAGTATTCTGGGTATGGATATTTGCCGGGATCTCAATCCGCGCGATTACATCGAGAGTGTCACTAAGGCGGCCTCGCGTAAGCTCGGCGTTTTGAACAAGGTGAGACGGTTCTTCTCGCCCGAGCAACTGTGTCTTTTGTACAAGACCCAGGTTTGCTCCTGCGTGGAGTACTGCTCTCATCTCTGGGACGGCTATGCGTAGTATTTGCTTGACGCTCTCGATCGGTTGCAGCGGCGCGCAGTCCACATTATCGACTGTCCTGAGATCACCCAGTCTCTTGAGCCTCTGCAGTTGCGAAGAGATGTCGCCTCTATGGCAGTCCTCTATCGCCTACATCACGGGGAGTGTTCTGATGACCTCTTCCAATTGGTCCCACCTTCTCCCTTCCTCTACAGGACTACACGTGCTGGCCTGAGGAGTCACCGTTTGTGCGTCGAAAATATACGTACCCGAACTAAACGGTTTGGCTCTTCTTTCTTGTGCCGATCGGTAAAAGCCTGGAATTCTCTACCAGCCCACGTGTTTCCTTCCCACTATGATCCCGGGTCTTTTAAGCGGGGCGTGAAAAAGCATCTCACCAGGCCGCCATAGTGTGGGTCACCATGCTGCATTGACTAGACATGCAATGAGGATGGTGACCACCACTCTTTGACTCCACCTATTGCTTTCCATCAGGCAAAGTGGAGTCACTATGGTAGGCTAATATAAAAAAAAAAAAAAAAAAATACATGTAAAGAAACAAAAAGTTTATTAAAACCACAATAAGTAACAATAATATTCAATAGAAATTACTTACCAATGTAATTTCGACGCCCGTTGAAAGATCGTTGTTCGAAGATTTTCGCTCGCACAGACGAAACATGTGCACCTATACTGACGCTTTACATGAGAATGAGGTCTGCGGGAGGGGCACTCACAATTATAGTAAAGCGCTAACGCCACTAACGTCCATAACACAGTGTTTTCTAAACCGGGGATAGTATCCTACTGAGGCAACTATCAGGTATTTACCCTAGAGTGATGTTTCTCTAAAAAGGTTCTGTTCGAATAAAAATAGCTAATGTTTACCTGAGTTGTACCTACAGTTAACGCTCGCTTCTATAGCTTGCTATCTCTAGACTATCGGAACGGACGAAGAGACAGTGATCCTGATGGTAAGTGACAACCGCGGTCCATAGACACCAATACAGTGCATGCATTGTTTGTCTACCGGTTTTCTGTGAGGCCGTGGTATTACTCCGGTCGAGCCGGCTCATGCGTGCCTAAGCATGGCTCTCCCACACATAAAATTTTAAACTTACCTTACCTACTTAAATCAACTTTGCCTATCTAAGGTATTGTCTAAAGTATTAGGTAATTTAATAGGTATATAAACTTAACGTAAGCTCAAGAGAATAAAAATACTTTTTACAAATTGGTGGATAAAAAAGTAACTGTTTAATAAATCAAGGATCCGCAAGAACATTAAAACCAAACATTACAAATTAATGACTCGGCTGATTCGGCCGAGCAAGCTCTAAAACTGGAGGCCGTCTCGTCAGGCCAAAAATATTCTTTTCGACAGTTTGTTTTACGAGGTCTAAAGGGAACATTTTGGTTTACGACCCGTCGTTTGGTTACAGTAGTGTCAGAGATTTTGTGGATCTCTCATGCATACAGTATATGGGTGAGATTTTAGACGATAACTGTTGAATATGTAAATGTACGTACAATATCATAGGAAAACATCCTGGAAAAAAAAACGCTTAAACTATATCAAGACAAACAATGATCACTATTACAATTTTAGCAAAATTGCAAGTGGCTTGTGTGTGTGTCTATTAAGTAAATTTTCTGTATCAATATCATTCAAATTTGTAACATATTAGTCAACTCGTAAATTTTATTATTGAACTTGTTTAATGTCTGTAAATCTAAAATTATTACCTTGCCTTGCACTAAGAATAAGAATTGCCATTCCACGTGATAATGCTGTCAGCCTCCTGGCCACTCTACGAATAGAAGAATTTTACAATGCATGAATTTTTTTATTTTATTTATGCGTTAGGGGGCAAACGAGCAGACGGGTCACCTGATGGTAAATGACTACCGCCGCCCATGGACATCCGCAACTCAAGAGTCACAAGTGCGTTGCCGGCCTTTTAGATAGGAGTACGCTCTTTTCTTGAAGGTTTGAAGGTCGTATCGGTTCAGAAATACGGCAGGCGACAATTTGTTCCATAAGCTGGCTGTGCGAGGCAAAAAGCTTCTGGAGAAGCGCTCAGTGGTGGGTCAAGGTGTCAAGTCGATCAGAAATATCTTGGCAGTCGATGATGCGAGTCGCTCTCCGTTGAATGCGGTCAAGAGGGAGAAGTTGGTACTGGGGTGCACCTGCATAGAGATGAGAACAGTATTCCATGTGCGGCCGAACCTGCGCCTTATACAGTAAATGTAAATGGTCCCTATTTTTATTTATATATACATATATATTAGTTTTTTAATTATAGTTTGGACAATACTAAGATCGCAATAAATAATATAAGAAATCCGTAGGAGTCTGAGGCCAAAGCAACTACAGGTATTTAATAACAAAAATGTTACAAAAAAATGTATTAATAAAAAAATCAAATCTTTGAAAATGAGTATTCACAGTATATTGTTTAGAAATATGTACCCACACCAGGAAAAATGTTTACCGAAGACACATCTTTTTTTGTTTAAATACATTCAATATAATTTTTTTAAGGCTCCCAAAACTTAAACACCTTACAGCTCAGAAATTCCTGTACTTACCGCAAAAACAAAACTGTCTTTAACTAGGATAACGGCAATTACCAGGATAAATTGCACTGCGATATCTTTTTCTATATATTTAAAATATTTTTATATTTCTCATCTCTAATTTCCAAAATGCCCTATTGATTGCTATAGACTCGGCCATCACTTGAGTGGTCCCAAATTAAGGTTGGAAAACTTTGGGAGTTTAATATACCCAAGTTTAATTATCCCTTCAAGCGTGAATGTATCTTCATACAAATCACAAGCAATAGGGCACAGAATACACAACAGCATTACGGAATAACAGGATTTACTGTGGTCCTGTTTACTTACGTTTGGCAGTCGTTATCGAGGTATTCTCGTTCAGTTGCACCGTAGCTTACAACAAAACAGACAAAGAGTATATAAGCGTCATTGGAAACTGTAGAAATTGATTGGAATTGTATGTCTTGGATTTTTAGGTAGGGAATGAAATTAAAGAAAGATTAAGAATTAAAGAAACAATTTAACTTTGCCTCCAGGTCCCTCAAAAGAGTAATTGCTGGGGCGAAGTCGGCTCACATCGGCAGAATTGGCAAGATACTAGTGAGTCTCCCTTCCGGAACTCGTGCATTCTGGTCTCTTGCCAAAGCTGTCCAGGAGA
This sequence comes from Tyria jacobaeae, assembly GCA_947561695.1. Taxonomy (NCBI): domain Eukaryota; kingdom Metazoa; phylum Arthropoda; class Insecta; order Lepidoptera; family Erebidae; genus Tyria; species Tyria jacobaeae. The sequence continues at coordinate 833,319 of OX387236.1, read as the reverse complement.
ACTTTTGTGAGCCATCCCTTCCACCTCTGCACATAGGAGATAATTCGTTGGCCCACGACGCTAAAGAAAAAGCCGATCTTCTGGGCAAACTCTTTGCGTCCAACTCGACCCTGGACGACGGGGGAAATGCACCGCCGACCATACCGCAGTGCGAGAGCCGCATGCCGGATGTCCGGTTTACACAAAGGGCAGTGCGTAAAGCGCTTCTTTCCCTCGACGTTCTTAAGTCGAGTGGGCCCGATAGAATCTCTCCTATCGTGCTGAAGACGTGTTATCGGCTTTCCTATTCTCTTGGCGTAGTCCCGAACTCATGGAAGACAGCTCTAGTGCACGCAATCCCTAACAAAAGGAGATCCCTCGGATCCGTCCAACTACAGACCCATAGCCATCACCTCCTTGTTCTCTAAGATAATGGAATCCATTATTAACTGCCAGCTCCTCCGGTACTTAGAAGACCACCAGCTCCTCAATGATCGACGATACGGCTTCCGTTGGGGTCGTTCAGCTGGTGATCTTCTTGTTTACTTGACTCACCGGTGGGCACAGGCGATCGAGCCCAAGAGGGAACCGTTGGCCGTTAGTTTGGACGTGGCGAAGGCCTTCGATCGGGTCTGGCACAAAGCGCTCCTTGCAAAGCTTCCTTCCTATGGGCTTCCCGAGAAACTGTGCAATTGGCTCACCAGTTTTCTTACAGACAGAAGCATCAAGGTCGTTGTTTACGGTGCATGCTCCGACTCAAAGTCTGTTAATTCTGGTGTCCCCCAAGGCTGTGTGCTATCAGCCACGCTGTTTCTTCTGCATATCAATGACATGCTGCAGATTAGCGGCATCCATTGCTATGCAGACGATAGCACGAGTGATGCCCTTTACACCGGCCGCGCTAACATTTCTCGGGTAAACGTCATCGAAAGCCGATCCAAACTTGTGTCTGAAATCGAAACTTCTTTATCAAAAGTTTCAGATTGGGGTCGACTTAACCTAGTCCAGTTTAACCCCACGAAGACACAGGTTTGACCGCCGACCGACCGCGTTCACCGCTAAAAAGATGCCATTGGTCGTATCACCTCAATTTGAGAGCACTTCCCTAACTGCATCAGCCAGTATCGGAATCCTTGGCGTCGATATATCAAGCGAAGTCAAGTTTCGCGGTCACTTAGAGAGTAAGGCCATATTAGCCTCGAAGAAGCTTGGTGTGCTAAACAGGTCGAGACAGTATTTTATCGATCGATCGATCGACTTGACGCCTTGGCGTTGCGTAGAGATGTAGCTTCACTCTGCATCCTCTATCGCTTGTATCATGGGGAGTGTTCAGAGGAATTGTTCGGACTTATACCGGCTGCTGGTTTCCGCCATCGTCCTACGCGATAAAATATCCATCCCCATCACCTGGACGATTGGCACTCCACCACTGTGCGCTTCTCCAGAAGATTTTTGCCTCGCACAACCAGCTTGTGGAACAAACTGTCGCCTGCCGTTTTTCCGAACCAATACGAAAAGAAAAGAGCGTACTCCTACCTAAAAGGCCGGCAACGCACTTGTGACTCTTGAGTTGCGGGTGTCCATGGGCGGCGGTAGCCGTCTGCTCGTTATCGCATCTCATCTCATATCGCATAAAAAAAAAAAAAAAAATTGTCATACAGTGCCCGCACGACACCAATAGGCTTACCCTCTATTTCGTCAGTTTGACTAAATTATACTCGTTAAAAATGCGCCTCTGTGACGCCAACTCCTTTGGGGATATAGTCGGGATTGTTTGGTACAGACTATTAAACATAACGCTGAACCCTTAGAAGCGGTGCAAAAGCAATGGATGCAAATGAAATGGAAAGAAACAGCTATTACACACTAATATGTTGTGTGTGTATATAAGTGTAAGTGTGTATATATCTAAGGTTATTCAGAATTTAATGGCACAATAAATGTTCTTGAAAACGGAGTATTCATCAATATAGTAAACTATGCCTTTGAGCTTTTAATTAAAATCGTATTAATACAGCCTGATATTGTGTTCAATAATACATCTTGGTTGGTTTGGTTATAGGTATATGTATGTATATATTATTTACAGATTCCTTGTTGCCCTAAATGAAATCCTCCTAAGAAATGTGTGAAAGACGGGTGTTGTAACCTTAAAACTTCCAACACGAAAGAGTAATCCTCAAAATAGCTGAGGTGATCATACCTGTGAAATTTGACCACAATTCTCTGTAGTACTAGGAATACGTATTATAAGCATAACAATTATAGAAGTAATTAATCTATTTTAGTCAATGTATACCCATAAATAAAGGGTTTTATTTTTGTGCATCAAAGTTTCACTCTCATATTTAAACTGAGACTTACATTGCAGATGTTTATTCTTTTCAAGAGAATTCTTCGTAGCGTACATTTCTTATAACTTAAAGTTACTTAGTATCTTTCTTACAAGAAGATATATAAAATTTAACAACTTTAATATCTTTTAAACTACTGGATTGGGTCTCATAAACTAGAAAGCAATTACTAGTGTAACTGTCCACACTCCGTTAGTTGATAGCATCAATAAAATTTATGTCTACCCTCCAATCGTAAAAGGCTGTTGTAAAAATTGTTATTGGTACTACCAATAAAAGCTTTCTTTTTATCTAACACTGTTCTTAATTATTCAGTGCAATTTGAATTTGAATGAGCTATAACGTCATTTGCAATAGTATAGTTAGAACTTGATGCAACAAATAAGAACATGGATAAAATCTCAGATAGAATTAGATTGAAAAGAAAAAAAATCTTCAAAAAAATTATTGAATACAAACTTAATAAAAAATACACGCATATTTCATTTGTAAAAGTTAACTGAAATGAGTGAGATCGATAAAATATATTATATTGTAAAGGCCTACTGATCTGCTGGAAGTCGGTGCCAACTCTGAAAAGCAATAAGTAATATTTAGAGTCATCATCATCATCACCATCATTCTGTCTATCTCAGTCTACTGCTGGACATAGAAAGAAAGAAAGAAGAAAAAAACATTACATTTCCAAAAAACACAAACTTAAAAATACATAAAAAACACGAACTTAAAAATACATAAAAAACACGAACTTAGAAATACATAAAAAAACACAATTTACAAAACAAATGAAATAAATAAATATTATATAAAAAGCCGCAGCCCAAACTTTTATACTTCCCCTCTTTCTTCCTCTTTATAGAAAAAAAGATGCAGGCAGTTCTTTCCAAATTTGGACAACGCAAACCAAAAAGGATCTGTCACAGCGTTTAAATCACCCTTTAGGTGTATCAACGACTCAAGGATGAAATGTTTGTCCACGTTTAGTAGTATAAAGGAATGGTGAGGATTCGAACAGCTTAAAAATTATTTGAGTATTAAGTGTAATACTCAAATAATTTTTAAGACAGATATGAATAATAGAATAACAGACTACAAAATTATATGCCTATGGTTTCTAAGTTCAGTTTAAGCATATTAAATTTCAAAAATTTCATTTTCAAGCGCTTTATGTATTTGTTTACTATATGACCCTAAAATATGACCACATCTTTCTAAAACATCTGTGTAAATATGAACAAAAACTATGTACAGAGTACACAAAGCACCAAGTTTAATATTAATCAGGTATTGCTAAGATTTCAATCAAACATTCTTCGGGCGTTACGTCTTGAACTTCGCAATCAAGGAATCGTAACTTACTCCAATCAACGCCGCGGACTTTTTGTTAGACGTGCCAATGTATTCAACTATTTGATTAAAGAGTTTCTGTACTTTGAAAGTTAACTGAAGTTCTCATCTTTATTTCTTAATAGCCTAATCTGCGGCCTCGTATTTTATTAAATTATTATTTTGTTTAGAGAACTCTGACTTCCCGGAGTTACATTTAAACAAAACAAAAAGATTGGCAATAGGGATGCCCTTTGTACGTTACGTGTTTTAATGTGTTTAAACTAACGTAACCAAACATTTTTGTGTTTCTTTTTTTATTTAAAGGCCCTATGCATTCATCTTTGTTTAATTCGTTAAACTCAAACATAGAGTGCCCAGAATATAACTGTTACGCAAATTATGTTAATGTAACTTTTTATGAGGTTTACGTAACATCGGCAGGGCTACGCTTTTGTTACAAAAATTATACCTTGTTTATTATATCGGGGAACAGACGTTTGGTCACCTGATGGTATCACAAGAATCGTAAGTGCGCCGCTCGCCTTTGAAGATGATGAGGGATGGGTTGATGCGTGAAGGGGAAAGAGGAGAGGAACACATGAGGAGATGGAAAAGGGGAGAGAAGGAGATGGGCCTCCGGAAACCTCACTAATTTCATGAAAATGCAATTCAAGCATTGATCATAACCGGTTTTCTGGTATCGTTTCTGCCTAACCTTTTCTCTACCACGACAATAATACTTATGTATAGTCCCAATGATTTTCTTCATTCGAAGTATTTGGCCTTTGGGATAGACTGTATGAGACGCCCGAAGGTCTGAGTTCTATGGTTTACATTCAACAATGAACAACAGTGGACTAACTGATCAAACGCAAAATTTCGTATCTTTTCTGAAACTGGGCATAATATTGTGAGCTCATGTTATCATCATCATCATCAGATTATCGCAGTCCACTGCTGGACTTAGGCCTCTCCCATTGCACGCCACTTCGATCTATTTTCGGCTTCTCGCATCCAGCTCCTGCCAGCCATCTTGCGCAAATCGTCACTCCACCTGGCTTGTGGGCGTCCTACGCTACGTTTGCCGACACGCGGTCTCATCTCAAGAACTCGTTTTTCCCAACGGTCGTCGGTGCTGCGGTTAATATGGCCAGCCCACTGCCACTTCAGCCTGCTGATCCGGTGGGCTATGTCGATTATAGATTACAGAGCTCATGTTAAGCACTGTGCAAACATACATGTTCTTACATGTTCTCAGATTAAAACTTTGCCTGTATCAATATTTCCCTAACAAGTTATTTAAAAAAGCGTTCTTCTGACTTTATTTCTGTATCTAGAGTTTCTATGTGTAGGTGTAATTGTTAACTGCTCTTATCCAACTTTCGGCAATTGTTAACAAATAAATATCGCACCTGAAGCGATGTGGAAGCGGACTGAAATTGCTTGGAAAAGTTTCATGATAACAATAAAACGGATATCCGCTTAAGGTTTCATTGTTATATACGAAAGTATATAATGTTGGATTAAGTACTTACTGCTAAATACACAAACATACATATAGAGCCAAATATATGTATATACACTCAGGGCTGTGTCAATAAGGGGTAAATATAGGTGTATGATAATTTGGAACCACTTACGTACTAGACCTATTGCTGTAAACTAGGTATTATGGGAATGAAATCCTTTTTGAAAGAGCCATTGATACCATTTTTCCTATTTGATTGATTAGACTGGCGCCAAAATAAATTGAGAATGAATTAAGCTGAAGAAAAATCTGGAAGCTTTCTGCTTTTATCGGTTGAGATAATTTTAATTTCTGCAAAATTCTTATTACCTTTGCATATATCTATACTTATCGGCTCCATAGTGCATAATTTATGCACCATTACTTAATTCTATTTACGAATAATTTAATCAAACACCACATACATAAATTACGTATCCATTAAGCTGTTTCTTATGATTTGTGCTAGCGATGGTACGACTGAGCTAGTCATGATCATCAATTCATTGAGCTACTCAGGCTTCCATTCCTTGAGAAGATAAATATAGTTTAAATATTTATTGCAAAACATTTTCTCTATAAGTAATTATTTGTCACGTATTTGTTTCCTACACAGACGATAACTTTGATTTTGATTTAATCGGTACATTTATATATATTTTTATGGAAATTTTAGCATGTGAATAAATCGTTTAAAAGACTAGTATTATAAAGTACACTTATAATATAACTGATTTATGATGAATGGTCCTTCGATATAAACTAACAAACTATACACAGCATCACGAGACGGACGTGAGCTAGTCCTATGACTACGTGTTAAATCATTCTTATTTAAGCTCTACTCCCAAATGCTAAAACATCTAATATAAAGGGATAATACGATGGACTCTGAAAATAAAAGATAATTTAAAAATGCAATCATTTTGACAACCCAATTTATAAATTTCAGTGTCGACATGACAAAAATAAATGTGTTTACGACTGATGCTAATGTTATTTTGAAGAGTACGGTCACGTTTTGAATTAAAAAATGTTAATAAAAAACGACACTTTAATGGTTATCTGAGGGAAATAGGACATAAGATTTTGACATAGGGCAGTTGTAGATGTACAAATGAAAGTAAGAAATTATTCTAATTCTATTCATGTTTATATACAAACACAAAATATACATACCACCAGTACATACTACACAAAATCATATTTATATACAAAAATAATGTCAGTGATTATATATATGCATGCATCTATAAGGACCAATACTGTTCAAATACTAATTTAAAAAAAATGGCCAGCGATTGAGCAGGTCTCGCCGTTTCAGGCAATGCATTCCACAGGCGAGACGTTTGAACTGCAAAGGGTTTGTGGAGAAAAGTTGTGGAGTGCGATGGTGTTTTCAGGCGTTGGTATTCCGATGATCTTAGTGTTCTAACATGTGTCCTTGAGGTAGAAACGGGTAGAGGGATTTGACAAAATATTTTAAAAGAAGGGAGAAAATTGAGAATCGGCGATCGCATTAAATTGATCCTCAGTGAGATCAACATAGATGTTATCGGCGTAATCGAAGACTGGAAGGAGAGATTGAACATGTGAAATTTTAATGTCAAGACAAAACAGTTAAAAATAAATTTAACTAATGTCTGACAGCCGGTTATACTGATTCAGTTATGTTATTTTATATTCAGACAGCATTATCTGTCAATATCAAAGTTTATAAATGGTTTAATGACGGCAAATTTATGCTTTCAAAGAGATAAAACAGAGCATGCAGAATTTAATTAATTATGGTCAAACTATTCTTCAATAGATTGCGCTCGACAATGTTTTTGTTGAGGATTAATTACCTGAATAGCAAAGGAGGATAACGGTTTTCTAAAGATTGTATATATGTATATCTAACATGACTGGTCATTCAGTTATTTAGTTATCCTGACTGCTGAGACAAAGGTCTTGGAATCAATTTGCACCTAAGACAAATAATTTTGTCATTTGTAATTTCTATATGTTATGTATTTATTGAAAAGTAGATGAATATGTTCATTAGTACTGGTTCATTAGTCTGGTTACATGTGCAAGATGTCAGACGTTATTATATTGTTATTTCATATTCTATGTACACGCTCGACAGTCTATAGCTCACCATATTTATCTCAGTTATAAGAGTGACACTACTTTCTTATTTGTGATAAATGACTTTGGTATCAATTGTGAGAGCATGAAAAACATCTGGGGTGAACTGGTATTAGCTCTGTCGAACAACTATTCCACCTGTTATGAAGAAGCAAAAATGCAAGCTGACAGCCGATCATTAGGATTGAAGAGGCACTATAAGAAGCAGAATTAATTGTGATCGGTTGAAGTACACAGAAAACAATAAATTCTCCCGATTCGTATTCTGAGTCCAATACAATGTTATACATTTAAAGGATTGGACTGTTATCTATCAGACAGTATCTATAAACTGTATACAAAGTCAGCGGTGTGCCTGGATGACGATAATAGGCTTGACTTTCTACGCAAGTTTGAATCAATTATGGTTGGCAAGTGACGTCTAAGTGATAAGTAAGTCTTTAAGATGCCGCTGCGTCTTCTGAGATTTAGGCCTGAATGTATTTGTACCATTTAAATACTTGTTATGTATTGCAACATTCTAAACCTCATAAATACCCGAAACATCTAAACAAAATCATGAGACCCTTTTCTAAGTTAAAGTTTGTTTAGGATATACACTTTCATGTCACCCCTTCTAAGAAACTTTAATAGATCCAAAACCCGTAATGGTATGAAAATTGTTTAAGTTTATCGATGTATGTGTTGGCCCTTTGTTTGTATAAGAAACAAAATTCTAAAGAAAGGCATAAAATCCTCATACACTTTTTGCGTTTTATTATTTGAGAACTGTGTAGATGCTGCTTTCAATTCAAATTAAATATCTTTATTTCATAAAATTGCAGGGGTAAAGTTGCGGGTGTCCATGGGCGGCGATAGTCACAGGTGACCAATCTGCTAGTTTCAAGTCAAATTCAAACATAAAAAAGCTGGCTCTAAATCAGAGCTACTATGCAACAGACAGACTGACAGGTACACAGACACTGCTAAAAATACACACGTTAAATAGCACCCATCTTTTTATCTCAAAGGTTTAAAAAGAAACACATTTATACAACAGAGTTAACCTATACCCGACCCAAGAGGTATTAAGGGCTCTAGCGAAAGGTCGATACTCTAAGAAGAGTAAGTAGTACAAGTGGTTCTTGTGGCGTCTGGCTCGCCTTTGTACTTGACTTCGAAAGGGTGTGTATCATAAATATTGATAGACTTGAGACTTGTTATCAAAGGGTAATGGTTATTTTATATAGATACTAGCCACCCGTCATGGATGTGCAATTTTTGATCCGATCTCTGTCAAATTTCACATATTCTCCCGGTAAGTTAATCTGAAAATTATAAACTATTTTATTCAGTTCCAGCCGTAAGTTGAAGTTATTAGTCAGTTGTGGTTTTTAGAACTTTGGCCCTGTATGGGAATTTAACCCTTTGGCTCGGCACTCAGGATCACTAACCACTACACCAACAGGCCGGTTTAAATTAATCTCATTTCAATGTAATTATAGATGAATTTGCAAGCGAATTTACAGACTATGAATTTTAGAGTATACTTGTCATTTATTTGTTTACTTGTTTTGATTGATAGATATTATACCCAACCCAACACGTAGTTATATATCTAGACCATTATTTACCAAAGGGTTAAATTATTCTAGTTAATAAGAGACTCAAAAGTTAAAACTTGGCAAGTAATCATTTGGGCATTGGTTTGATGTTGCAAAACATTTATTTATTTATTCAAGTTTGGTAATTAAATGTCCTACAGCAATAACAATTCAGTATAAAAGGATTACCCCTAATGCTAGTCACAATTATTATTGTCATTCATCGTTCATTTTCATTCCCGAACAGACACAGGCCCAAGTTATTGCTAAATGCTATTACTCTTTTCGAGAATACTTGGATGACAACATTACTTGTAACTAGCATTAGTGGTATTCCTTTTATACTGAATTGTTATTGCTGTAGGAAATTGAGGGAATTCGAATTCCCAAAAACTTCGTCGCCCTCAGGCCGCTTCCTCGGGTGGCCGGAGATTAGTAAATACCTTCCGGTGCCAGGTGCGTCTTCTGTGGGCAGAGAGAGTTGAATCGCTCTCTCTGTGCCAACACGCTGCCCTGTGGAACTCCAAATTTGACTCTTCTCACATCAGATCTAAAGACCAGTTCAGAATGTGGATGGCATTGTTTAAAATTTCAATAATCTGCTTACAGATATGACTTTAACAATTCAGTGTGTTCCCCCTTATACCATATTGATAGAGCTTTTGAAGAAGAATATCATGATCACAAGCTTCGGACATGCCCATAAACAAGCCAATAGCCTGCCTGCCATTTGTCCAGGACTATTATCACTGATTTCAAGAAATTATTAATGTCTATGTTGACTTACTTTTTTAACTTTTCAACTACTTTTCGGACACCATATTGCTCTGGTACTACTAATACTTTCCTTAACATATATATAATAAATGACTCACTCAAATATTTTTGCAAATATTGGTATATAAAAACATTTAAAAGTGTACCAAAAGATAGTTTATTGGTATGTATGTGTTGGTGTACTCTTAAATGTTTTTTACCTAACTGGACAGTAAGGATGGTAATGTTTTTCGGTGTTTTTCGGGTGTATAATATATACGAATGATAGTTTTTGTCTCCTCCGAGAGCTGAGATAGCTTGATAGATATCGACACCTGAGATATTACTCGTATTTGAATTGTCTTAACAGTGGGGGTGGTACATAGGGTATAAGATTTTGCGAAACCGTTATAGAGAACGCTTATAGTGCAATTAGGATTTATATTAAACTAACAATTTAATCTCTTACTTATTATCCCCATAGGTTTCACACACAAAGCAAACAGAGCTTGTACTACGGTAATGAGACTGCTGATAAATCTACTTTATGTATTTTTGTAGATAAATTACACTCAGACACAGAACAAATAAATGTGCTCATCGCCTTACATGCGAGCAGCACACTTACGACAAGAGTTGCAAGTGTCCATGGACGACGATTGTCACTTACCATCAGGTGACTCGTTTGTTCGTCTGTCCCCCTATAGTATAATATATAAATTAAAAAAATTGCTTGAAGTCTGGGTAAACTAATAAACTATGTATCTTTCATATATACATTAATAGGTGATCAAAATTCTAAACACACATTTTCAGAATATTAAACTTAACCGTAGAAAAGTCATGCTTAGGCAGGGGCCATCTCAACCGAATGACTGCCAACACTACGTAGACAACCAGTTATTCTCCTCCTTTCCACCCTATTTTCAGGGGAGGGGAGGGGAGTGGCAGTCCCTTCCACCAGGAGATCCATCAGCTCATTTACCCATATATAATGAAAAAAAAAACACAATGACGAAATTCGGAATACCTAAAATACCAGACACTCTTTTACACAAAAAATGGGCTTCAGTCTTACATGAAAACAGCCTTTTTAAAACAAAAATATAAATTAGAGCGGCACACGATGTCAGGATAGCATTCCGACATCGAACTAGGGTTACCGTAATGTAATATGTTGGAACGTAGAGACATGGCACACACCCCTATTTTTAACCGGTTTCAAAAGACATCTTATATTTTCTGATAGTAAATTCACTTAAAATTTAAAAATTTGATATCTTCGCCCTGTTTAAGGTCGGTAAGTCGGTAGGTCGGTGATGTTAGCGTGGTTAGCGTGGTGTTGTATGAGAGCTTCCGTGAGGTATAGGAGGATGGTGAGTATAGGATAAAAGTAAGTGGTGTTATCTCTGTCTACAGCGACGAGCAAAGGTGTGAGTCAATGTACCAAACTCTTTATATTGTTCAGGCACAATTTTGTTTTTGACAATGGCAGAGCCATGTTTAGGCACGATTGAGTCGGCTCGAAAGGTTGCAAGAGGCCCAACTCTCCCTATCCTTTTTCCCCTACCCTCATCCCTCCTCTCCTCTTTCCCATCCTCGCTTTCCCCCTCCCTCATCACTCTCAAAGGCGGGTAGCGCTCTTGCGACTCTTGAGTTGCAAGTGTCCCTTTAAGGAGGTTATCACTTACCATTAGATGATCCGTTTGTTCGTCTGTACCCCTACATTATAAAAAAAAAAACACTATTTGTCAAGACAAATATAGATATACTTGTACAAACGGTGGTCTTATCGCTGGTAGATGTATGTAGATGCAATGGGTTTGGGTATTGGGCAGTCAAAGTTTATTTTAAAACCAAATTATATGATAGTTATAAAAAAAGTATAGTTTTAGTATAGGTAGTATAGGTATGCGAACGTGACCTGCTTGAGCTCAAATCCATCTGTGTAAGCAATATTCCTTTTCTTACCTTCAATTTTCCCACCCAGTTCCAAAAAATGCCCGAATAGGCCGGCAATAGGCTTGCCCTCAGTTACGGGACTAAATGTTCATTCATTTCTTCTCTACGTATTTATGAAGAGAAAGGAATATATTCATACCTTACCTCAATAAACCAAACAAACATTTTTATATATTCAATTTGAATATGGTTTATCACATATGCTTCACTGGCAGTTTTCTCATTTCTATTAAAGACTTTTTAGTCATGAAACTTAACCTTAGTCTTTTTAACCCCCGACGCAAAAAAAGGCGTGTTATAAGTTCGATGTTTGTCTGTCTGTGTTTGTATGTGTCTGTCTGTGCATCGTAGCTTTCAAACGGATATACCGACTTCGATGGGGTTTTTTTTCATTGAAAGCCAGTTTCCTTGTGGCGGTCCTTAGCTTTGTTTGGGTAATATCGGTCCAGCAGTGTAAAGAGTATCAGCTCTTTTCGAAAATGATATAAAGCATTTTGGGTGCATGATTACTCGACTAAGTGCTTCACGCGTGCCAGTATAATCATTAAATGACAATTAATTGATAACTTCGACCTGATGCTGCAACGAGAATGGTCTCCAGAGAACCCAACTCTTCGAAAACTCACAGGTGATATATATTTTTAAGGTTTGTTCCTTATACTATTAGTATTTTTTGTGTAGAGGGCTTTTTAATTTTATTACTTAATTTTTTAACTTATAATTAAGTGACTTTTATTACATAACATCAGAGCTATATCATTTTGACTTAAAAACTGTTTTACATAGGTACCTTTCAATACAGTGCTTAATTCTATTACATGTTTCCAAAATCGAGAAAACAATATCTGTTTTCACTTTGTAGCAGTAATCAATACCAGGATGACACTTACCTGCAACAAAGAAAACATATATATATTAAACAAAAATAATACAAACATACATACACTCACGTCTGCGTCCCCTAAGAGGTAGGCAGATTGATATTAAACACCCACTTCTTTCAAATTAGAATATGGTCCCACTAGCGTAATAGGAAGCAAGCCTATTGACCTCACCCGGGCATTGTCTGACTGTATACATACTGTCTGAAAGATAACAGTCTGATCACTTAGTCACCTTTTACGACACCACCATATTGGTATATAAAAACATTAAAAAGTGTACCAAAAAATAGTTGATCGGTATGTATGTGGTGGTGTACTCTTCAATGTTTTTTACCTGACTGGATAGTAAGGACGGTTATGTTTTTCGGTGTTTTTCGGGTGTATAATATATACGAATGATAGTTTTTGTGTCCTCCTAGAGCTGAGATAGCTTGATAGATATCGACACCTGAGATATTACTCGTATTTGAATTGTCTTAACAGTGGGGTGGCCCTATTCTACAACACTGACACCTTTATCAAATATATTCATAATATACATAAATATTCCCCATTTATGTCCCCGTGTCCGTCGTTCCGTCCATCCGTCATGCCTCCAGCTGTTGTGTGCTGTTGCTGTTGTTGCTTTCCAATATACTCGTGTAAGCAATATCCTTTTTCTTTCACTGTCTTCCCTGCCTACCCATCCTACAATATACTTCCTATTTTTCAATCTTTAATTGACAAATTTGTTCCTGGATGACGGCAATGGACAAAACTATAACAACGGCATTTGGGTGTTTTGGACGCCTCTGTCGTTTCCATAATTCCTTGATAATATTATGCCAATTTGAGCGGACGATAAATGATAATGCTTACGGTTCAGTAACTTTGGTGGTAGATAATATCTAAGGCTTTTTGTTATGGCTAACAAATAATAACCAGAAATTAAATCGAAGCGAATTTTTGATCGTGGTAGAACCATGCTTGGCTCGACCGGTACCACTGCCTCACAGAAAACCGGTTGTGAAGCAACGCTTGTTTTGCATTTCCCCAAATCAGTGTGGCCCAACGCCGTCTCTCCTCTTTTACTTTCTCCTCACCCTTTCCTCTTCTCGCATTCCCTCATCACCCTCAAAGGCGGGCAGTTCATTTACGACTCTTAAGTTGCAGGTGTCCATGGACGGCGGTCACTTATCATCAGGTTACCCGTCTGTTCGTCTGTCCCCTATATTATAAAAAAGAAAAGCAGAAACTTGTCATCCCCAAATTTAAAGTTCAAGATTTGCACTTTCATATCCTGAAATTGATAGGCAATGGATCATGAAACGTAGTAACGTAGTAATCTATCAGCCAATATATGAAAATACGTATAACGTGACTGAATGACGGCGATGGGCTCGATAAGTGGGTTCTTGGTGCTCGTGTGGTTTTCCATGGGATAGAATGGGCCACCCCTTCCCATTAATGTTGACATAAGCTTCCAAGGGATTGAACAGTTTTCTATGATATAGTATATAATTATACAGTAATACAGTGCGCGATGACGGTAATACGCTAACCCCTAGTATGTGATTGGAACAAAATTTATGATGGTTGACAAAAAGTGAGCGGTTTAGACGCCTTTTCGTAGTAGGTGCGTAGGTCCAAGTGTACATATGTAACTGAATCCTAAATTATAGTTAACAAACTGTTGCAACTTAATACGCCTCTGCCCACCTCAAACAGAATACAGGCGAAGTGAAATTTATTATAATTTTCTTTCTTACCGAATTTTCGTAACAAAATTTATAAGATGACATACAAGAAACGACGACCACAGAAAAGGTGAATGGCCGAGTGAAAGAAATGGCTAGAAATTGAGTAAGCAGTAAAATGACGAATGTTAGAGTGGAATAGAAAAAGAAAAGAACACATTTTACCGACCCAGAATAAAATTCAATACTCAATACTTTATTACACACCGTAAAGTTACAAAATTGTTGCATTGGGTTTTACAGTGCGTTATGGACGATGTCGGGCACGGCAGGTGTAGGAGAGGATGAAGTTCTTATGCCTATAACATAACTAGCTTATTTTTTAACTTAAATAATCAATCATATTAATAATAATAAAATATTAATATATATATATAATTATTGTACACTAAGAATATACACAGAAACATATATTATAACATAAAAGAAATTCAAAATGGGCGACCTTATCGCCAAGAACTTATATCTTCCAGTGTCTGATTGCAAAGTTGACTGCACAGATGGATGCCGCCACCGAGTGTTGTGGGCTCGATCCCCGCTAGGGAAAACACTTTGTGTAATCCTCAAATTATTGTTCTGAGTCTGGGTGTTATTTGTGTCCGTTGTTTGAATGTTTGTAAAGGCCCCGCGACACAATAATTAATCCTAGTGCGGGAGTTGTCTTCAAAAAAAAAATGTTGAGTTAAGAGCCGGTTTTGTCTCCTGATAGTTTTAAGTTATGTCATAGTTTTAGTGTATATCATTTGCTGTTCGAGCAATTACTGAGTTCACTTTATACTTAAAAAAAAAACTTTTTTTCTCGACCATAGGATGGACTGGAGGGTGATGATATACATATGTATGTACGTGGGTTATGGTGGTAAAGATAAAGTGGAGCTTATTTTTAGCTTTGATGCAATCTGTAAATGGAGTGCATATATATATATATATATATATATATATATATTTAATACACTTTTATATTTATTTATATTTGTTAATATATGATGTAAGCGTATTAGTATTTACTTAGGGTTTCTTTTATTTTATTATAAATATATTTATAGGGTATTATCATGTAGGTATTCCTGTAGTGTGTAGTATCCTTTATTGATTAATAATGATGGAGTCAGTTTTAGGAAATTTAGTATTGCTTTCTTCCCTTTGGACGGTATCTGGGAGCTGGAATGCATAAGTCATTTAGAGATTTGCAGCTTTAATCTGTTTTATGCCTTAGTGTATATTTTTTGTGATCTTTTTG
The DNA here is from genome assembly GCA_947561695.1 of Tyria jacobaeae. Classification (NCBI taxonomy): domain Eukaryota; kingdom Metazoa; phylum Arthropoda; class Insecta; order Lepidoptera; family Erebidae; genus Tyria; species Tyria jacobaeae. The sequence goes on along the minus strand of OX387236.1, from coordinate 817,856 downwards.
TGTCTTTCCTTCAATAGTTCTTTAATAATCTGCAATAAAGATATATCCGAATGCTAAGCGATATTCGATAGCTTTGAAGGGAACATCACCATTATCCGTATTATCGGTATCAACCTGAAGAAAAGTAGAATGATAGTGGCTTGAATTTATAGCGTTTTTATGATATATTGTATATTTCGATAAGGATTATGTATCTAAGATGTATTTTTGATGTAGGGTAGACGTACTTAAATAGGGAGTTGAGTTTGTTGTAGGAAGGGCAAGAAAAGATAATATTTTTTTATGGGTCGGTTATCACCAGAAAAAAAGTAAATGATTTAAATCAACCTCTTCAGAGCTTGCGATTTAAGTTCATATTTATAAAAATAACAGCCAGTGTTTGGACTAGACGGTAATTCGGTTAAATACTACCGGTTTCGGTAGGACAGTGCACGCCATTACGTTTGTATAATATCTGAATATTTTACGTACGGTATAAAAAAAATATACCAGATTTTTTATGTGTGGTGTCGAGATTTAGTTTCGTATTAATACAAAAATAAAACACCACTCCATTGTGGGGTTCTCCGTCGAGTTAGATAGGGCCACCCAACTCAACTCGTGGGTGTTGTAAAATGCGACATGCGTATTTCTATATAGGTACTCTAAAGGTAAAATAAATTTTGAAATAGATTTCATAACAAAGAAATCCCAAACTTAAATATTAACAATTTCATAACAAGTTTGAGCATGTTACATTTTTAGCTTCCGAACAAGTTTAATGAAATTATATTCACTGGGCATCCTTGTAACTTAATCGAAACAAGTTACAACTTCACAGAGATGACGCGTTTCAATCTATTTTATTTATCATCTCTAAGTTGTTTTCCAAACCATGCTTAAGTATAAAGTTTAACACTTCCAAAAGACATCTCTTACCCGACTGCGCAAGAAGGAGAGGTATGTTTAGAGTGAATGTGTAAGTATAATTATTTTGTCTCGGCTTGATAGATTTCGACATGTGAGGTATCATTACAAACATTTTTATAGTGGAAGAAGACATAGGTTACAAAACTTCAAGATTACATTATCAGAAAAAGAGGGGAAGCTTTTATACACATATTTAATATTAGATTATTTTATTTTAACTATCCTTGTAGCCCATTGCCGTATGGTTCACAGTGAAGTAGAAAAGGCCCACCCCATATCTTCCCTGGGGTGTCGTAAAAGTCGAGTAAGGAATCGGACTGTTATTTATCAGACAGTCTGTATACAGTCATACACGGGCCGGTTGACGGCAATAGGCTTGTTCCTATTATGTTTGGGACCAAATTCCAGTTGGCAAAATGTGGAGTTTTTAATTCACCTCTGCCTAGGGAATACTAGCGCGAGCGTATGAATATATTTAATGGTAGAAAATATGGATTGACAGCGTGAAAGAGAATATGTCAAGATTTAGGGAGTAAGCAGTAAAACAAAATAACGATTGAATGGATTGAAAGAAAAGAACACATAGCACTGACCCCAGGTACAATTTTTTTTTATGATATAGGGGTACAGAACAGTCTGGTCACCTGATAGTAAGTGACAACCATCGCCAACTCAAGAGTCGTCAGTACGCTGCCGGCCATGGATGGTGATGAAGGATGGGGAAATGCTTGGAGGGGAAAGAGGAGACGGGGAGTTAGGCCTCAGGAAAGTCACATATTTCAGGGAAATGCAACACAAGCGTTACTTCACAATAGATTTTCTGCCTTGGTATCGCAACGGTCGAACATGACTCTACCACAATAAAAAATTAGGATAAGAGTAAGATGATGATGAACTATCTCCAATGTTTCGTTTACAAACATATACGATTTTAATATACATATCTATGAACACACCGACATTTTCGTCTAAGAAGATCAGACTGTTATCTGTCATAATTGAAAGTTATCCAATGTAAGTCTAAATCGCGAATACATTTATTGTTATTGCTCGGCGTTAAGACCTTATCACACCGGCCGTGATCACGAGCTGACTGCCACAGGCTCAGCATCGTCTTCGTGAACCGAGGGTTATGACACCTACTATGTCTTCACTATTTTTACTGTCCAAGATGTCGGTACAACACAACACTAACAATGTATTTTTAGTTAGTTATATACTGCCCCATGAGTAAATAGTCTCGCCTCCTATTACGTAAGTGGGAATTAATTATGATTGGTTAAAAGTCAGCGTTTGAGACGGTTCAGCCTACCTATTCGCAGATATAGACTTGAGTGTATGCATAGAATATATATGACATATAAAACTTTAAATCATAGTTAATCATTTTGCACGACGGAAACCGTCAACGTAATTTTATTTATAGTAACTTCACTTTGTAACCATTAAACCGGGAAAAATATTAAAACGATTACATTCTTGCCTAACGTAATAACGACGTGGACGAAAATTTTATGAAAACCTTGACAAGAGCGAGTCGCACTTGCACGAACAGGGTTTTAGACTAAAAGTATTAATTTCTTTTATCTCGTATAGTTTTATTATAAACTGCTACGTTTCCTATGCTTTTTAATACTATGTTAAGCAGAATGCTGATAAACATACATTTTCTTAATATAAACATACGTACATACACTCACACCAAGGGCGCATAGAACCTGTACCTGTAGCACGAACTGGCTGTACTGATACCGATAAATTACAGACAGAACCATAATAATTATGATCGTGCTCATCACGCAATTAATTTGCCTAGGTGGGAAATGAACCCACGAGGATTACGTTTTATGAGAGGGTAGGCGAAAGCAGAAGTTGGAATTTGAAATTGATGCTACCATTGCTGTTTCATAGATGCAATGAATAGATTTTTTTCCATCATACTGTTCAAAATTAAAATTTTACTCAGACTATTTTAAAGTACTTTTACTAAAACTTTAACTGGTTCTTTGGTCTAACAGTTCGTAATCTCAACTGCAGAGCCAAAGCTAGTAGGCTACGTAAGCTTCCTCTACAGGACTACACGTGCTGGCCTGAGGAGTCACCGTTTGCGAGTCGAAGATATGCGATCCCGAACGAAACGGTTTGGCTCTTCTTTCCTGTGCCGATCAGTGAAAGCTTGGAATTCCCTACCAGCGCACGTGTTTCCTTCCCAATTTGATCCCGGGTCTTTTAAGCGGGGCGTGAAAAAGCATCTCACCGGGCCGCCATAGTGTGGGTCACCATGCTGCATTGACTAGACATGCAATGAGGATGGTGACCACCACTCTTGGACTCCATTTATTGCTTACCATCAGGCAAAGTGGAGTCATTATGGTAGGCTTACAAATTAAAAAAAAAAAAAAGTTCAAATTCTACACCAAAATTATTGTTTCATTATTTCTGTGTTGATCTCGTGCTCATGCTCGTAGGTTCAATCATTCACAGTGCGGGACTTGTAATTCTTAAAAAACAAAATACACAGATACTTTAATATAACTCCCACAGTGTAAACTATTATAGCGCCCAAACTTATCGTAACTTTTTCGCTTGAAATGAAAATTCAGACCTGCAAATTGAATTGCACCTATTTAAATGGAAATAAGGTCTCATTTCTATTAAATTTTCAATTTGCATTACGAGCCCGTAATCATGAACATTTTAGCTTTTTCCAGCGCTTTAGGTATGAAGGGTCATTATAGCTTGTAAAAAAAATGTTTAAGTCCTAGTGAGAGTTATATACGACTGCCGTTTTAAGGAGATGTCGGAGTTACACCAGCCGGTTTCCGCGCGACAAAACTTCACTCGCGAACACCTAGAAAATTGGCTTACTGTATTGATATTAGCACTTAGGAATTTCCAGAAAAATTGTCGCCCGCCGTATATCCGGACCTTCAAACCTTAAATAAAAGAGCAGAGCATGCCTAAAAAGCTGGCAATGCACTTGCGACTCTTGAATTTCAGGTGTCCAATGGCGTAATTTTATCCCGCTTGCTCGTTTAACCAATATCAAATAAGAAAAAAGCACCCGGATCGAGTGATTTTTGAATTTTCAGCCACAGCTTTGATTCACAGCCAAATAGTAAAAGATTTAATTAGTAAACTACTCATATATAACTCTCTCTCACTCTCTCATTTTGTAGTGGGGAGTATTTTAGAATATGTCCTTGTTACCTAATTCGTGAATACGTATCGTAATTGATTACCTCTAACAAAAATATTTTTCTAAAGATGTTTTTAGTCAAGCTTAAATTTTAATTCACTTCAAAGAAGAATCCCGTATTTAGTTGTAGGAATAGAACAAATGTAAACCTTGAAACTTTATTTCATATTGTACTGAAGAATCAACTGAAGGTATATTCAATATTACAGCTCAAACAGACACCGGGAAAAAGATCAAATTTGACGTGCAAGATTCGACTCTAACTAACAAGTAGAGTAAAAGAGGTAAAAACAAAACAGGTAAAAACTCCATGGAGACTTCCATGGAGTTTTTACCTGTTTTTCTCCACACTAGCTTCGTATTGGAACTGCACGACTGACTCCTATTCCTGACAATTCATAAATACCTTTTTTCTTGTTATATTTGGGGACAGACGAACCAACGTATCAGCTAATGGTAAGTGACAACCACCGTCCATGACATCTGCAACTCAAAAGTCGTAAGCGCACTACCTACCTTTGAGAATGATGATGGGATGAGGAGAGGGCTGATGAGGGGTGGAAAAGGGGGGAGGGGTAATCCGGCAATCTTACAAATTTAATAGGTTTTCTATGATGGTATTGCACCGGTTGAGCCGGCCCATTCGAGTTTCCCACGATATAATTTATATCTGCCTATTATTAGGTTCATAAAAATAAATTATTTATTTTGAATGATTACAGTTTTAAAACTCCACTTACAACTGTTTTAAAACAACATTATGCCATGCTATAAATCACGCTGAATTTGTATGTGTTTGCTAGACATATTCATTCGTATGTCTCAAAACATATGTTCGGCTTTGGGAAGTTTCTACATATTATTACGTCGTTTATATAAGTACAGTTTAATACGATACATTAGACTGTTCGCAACATGTAATGTAGAATACAATGTTTATTAACAGCATATCGATCAGTCGATATTATATATTAAAATTATACATTATGTGTGATGTTATTTTTCGAATAATTTAAATAATTAAGAATATAAAAAAAAAACTAAAGAATAGATGGCGTGGCATGACGCGACAGTTCCGCAGCCATTCTGCATGCCAAGGCATGCAGAATGGCTGCGGAACTGTCGGTTTTCCTTGACATAACGTACGCTCACGCATTATTCCCTTGATATGTAGGTAAAAGTGCATTAGATGCACTTTTACCTACATATCAAGGGAATAATGCGTGAGCTATAAACGTAAAAGTGCATTAGATGCACTTTTACGTTTACAGACGAACAGACGGGTGACCTGATGGTAAATGAAGACCTCCGTCCATGGACACCTGCAACTAAAGAGTCGCAAGTGCGCTGCCCGCCTTTGAGGGTGATGAGGGAATGGGGATGCGGGGAGGGAAAAAAATAGAGGGGGGTGAGGAGATGGGAGACAGGAGAGGGGGGGTGAGGGAGAGGAAAGAGAAGGGGGGAGTTGGGTCTACGAAAACCTCACTCAATTCGGGGAAATGGAACTTAGCGTTACTACACAACCGGTTTTCTGTGAGACCGCAAAAAAAAAAAGTTGTAGGCAAAAAGTGTAAATTTAATACGGCTCTGACCGTCATTTCAGGGAGTGCATTTGTATATATATATGTATGTACATATGATTGTTTGATAAGATAATAACTCGCGAGTAAGTAAGTAAGTAAGTTTGTAGAGTTCCTTTTAGAACACGATATTGTGTGCAACGTGTTACAAACACTTCCACACTTACACTTAAATGTAAGAAAAATAAAATTTAATACTTTCCATTAAGGAGGTATCATTAAGGTCAACAGGTAAGCGTGGCCATAAAGGTAGCGAAAGCTATAATAAATTATGTTATATAGTAAATACACTCACTCCTGCATTTCTGAAGAAATAAAAAACTCATTAAATTCAGTTTTAAAAAATAAGCAAAAAAGCTCAAAAAATGAACAGGAATGTTGGGAGTAGGTATATTTAAAAGGATAGGGAGTATGGATGGGTCGGATAGTATAAATTGTAAGAGCAATATTCTAATAATAATATGCAATAAGCACTCTTATATGCCGGATACTCTACCGAATTTATATCGATCAATAAATAACACAGCAGAAAAGAAATATACCTTAAATCGATTCAAATTATCAGGCCATTCAATAATCTATTAAAGACCAGCGTCAATTCCAGTATATATGTACTCTTCCAGTATTTACGTATAATAAAACGATCTTAGTAATCAGTGAAATTACTTTTAAAGAAGTAGATAACCGCCTTCAATGCGCTTATATAATTGCAATAATTGCTTTGCGCAATAAGTTAAATCGTAAAAACGTGCAAAAGAAGAAAGTTATTTCTGGTTTCTCTAGTATCCCACGATCAAATCTTGATTTGGTTACAATGGAACCACCCTAGAAGTATGCTCTTAATACATTTGAAAATTGGATGGCATTTGGTGGAGAAATCGTTAAACCTAGATAAGAAAAGACCTCCTCCTTTTGTGAAGTTAGTTAAATATAATCATAAAAAAAAATTAAGACATATATGATAGGTAAGCTATATTCGCAAGGGACAAACAAACAAGTTTTATTAAAAAATATATAAAACTTTTTTTTTTTGCTGACTATCACTCCTACGTTAGGACGATTCAAATAACACCTCACTTGTCATAATTAAGTCACCTAGGCTCAATGACGTGACAAAGAAACATCATACCTAAATACATACACACTATGGTGACCTCCACATACGACAGAAACATACAACAACACGATCTAGCGAAGACAAGCCGAACTAGTTAGCAACTAATCTAGACGTAGTAAGATCCTGAATCATGATAATAAAGTTCTCACGCCAATTAGTATATATGGTTCGAGGATTTTCCCTTTGTGTCTGAGCGACCTAATACCCGTTTTTCTACATCACGTCAGGGTCAACATTGTCGTAGACGGTGTTGTTGTTTCTGCCGTGTGGTGTGTGGTGGTCACCACTACACATTCGAAAATAAACCCTAGTATATATATTCTCATAAATGTAATTACGTAATCGCTATTTTCGGAGCTCTCACCAAAGCAACAAATAAACGTTGGTAACGAGCAAAACAATTAGGTGAAGTACCTCAACCTCTCGATTTAGTAAAATACATTCGCACCTGACTTGATTACACAAATACAATACTAATGAACAAGTACCTAACTTTTGTTCATTGGATTAAAATAAAAGAAAATGCCTAAAATGTATTCGGCATTTTCGCGGAAGTTTTGGTTGAATGTTTGTTACTCCAATCACAAGGTGAACACATTAAGCTAAAATGCGACACAGATATTCAGAAGAGGTAAGCTGATGTGTATTAAACCCAATTAGGATTTTGCATTTAAGGAATTCAAGATGTGAAATTATTCAATGGGAGTATAATGAAAGGGAAAGTTAAGAACAACTGAAAACTATATGGTATTAACATTTACTTCACCTGCGTGGCCTGCGTGTACCTATTTTCCTACGACAAAGCATTTTATCTGTTGATACAGGTTTTAATCTTTGTGTGGTTGATTATAGTGGTAGAGCCATGCTTAGGCACGAATGGGCCGGCTCGACCGGTGCGATACCACGGCCTCACAGAAAACCGGTTGTGAAGTAACGCTTGCGTTGCATTTCCCCGAATTGAGTGTGGTTTCCGGAGGCCCAATTTCCCCTCCCCCCTTTCCTCTCCCCTCATCTCCTGTCTTCTTTTTTCCATCTCCTCATCCCTCCTCTCTTCTTTCCGCTCCCTGCATCCCCCATCCCTCATCACCCTCAAGGGCGGGCAGCGCACTTGCGACTCTTGAGTTGCAAGTGTCCATGGACGGCGGTGTCACTTACCATCAGGTGACCCGTCTGTTCGTCTGTCCCCCTATAAAAAAAAAAAACTATATGTGTTCAAAATTTCACCACAAATCATTTCACTCGGTATTGCATGATAGACATGAATTATTTCTAAATAAATTGAGCACTATCTTGTAGTAAGCTAAAAATACTGTTAAAACTTAAGAGGGCTCGGATCTCTACACCAGCCAGTTCCATTTATAGGTACATATGTGACCCTGGCTAGCTCCTCTTGGTCCCCCATATATCTGCAATAAGCAATATTCCTTTCTATCTATCTATTAAGCGGGGCGTGAAAAAGCATCTCACAAGGCCGCGACCAATGAGGATGGTAGACATCACTTTTGGACTCCACTTATTGCTGTCCATCAGGCAAAGTGGAGTCACTATGGTAGAAAAAAAAAATCTCAGTATACGCCAAATTTTACAGCAATCGGCTTACCATTACGCAAATTACAATTTTCAAAATGTGGGCGTGAATTCCGCCTCACCTTATATGATACACACATGAGTGTATGTATGTATGTAACAAATACTGAATAAAAATAATTCTTAAAACACTAAATGTCCTATGTTTGTTCTACTTCTACAGTAAGTCTTAAAAGTGACCAACTGTTATTCTTGGCTTTCAGCCAAAGCTATTTCGGCTTCCCGTTAAGTTTAGTAGAAAGAGCACTCAAACCGGAGGCTGTAAAGACATATTACTTACTACCCGTTCCCTGCAGTTTACCTCCGTTTATGGTCAGTGTTCCGCAGTTAAGGGTCATAGCGTGATATTTAATAGTCCTCTATAAAATCCTCAATAAAAATTATATCCATCTTATAAAAACATACACAAACTCAAGCCTTCATCCTTCATTTTGCTATTTATACTTTATAAAAATAATAATATTACGTATATGTCAGAATATTGTGTTAAAGTTGATACAGAATTTTTCAGTTCATAAATATTCTGCTGTTCCCAGAGTACAAACATTTTAGTTACATTAATTAGGAATATATAATATTACAATACAAAATACCAGCAAAACCAATAAGTACAAATGTCTAATCGGAATAATATTAAATTCAAATCCAAAAAGCAAAACATTAAAGGAATACATGGAAATAATGATGACAGGTATAAGTTAAATCCAAGTCTACCTTTTCAGTGAAGTCGTTCATTTAGGAATTATTTTACAGAATGGTAACACTTTTCTAAAAGAAACTCGAAGACGTTACGTTTGAATCTTAGCGTAGTTAGTAATTTTTAAACATCAGGTAATTTATTATAAATACGAATGGCCATACAATATACATTATTTGAAGATATTTAAATTATTTGTCTAGGCATCTGTAGCTTATAACTTCTTCTATTTGATCTGTTAACAACATTATAATAAAACTCAAATAAACTTATATGGCTGTGCATAAAACACAAATTTACAACTATTGACGTAATAGGGTCAGGCGTATTGCCATCATGTGGTCATTTTTGAGAATTGGATGGGATAATTTGGAATATGTTGACAGAAAGAGGAGGATAGATAGTGAAGGAAAGGAATATTGCTCATAGAGATAGCTTGGGGAGTGTAATAGCTCAAGCAAGTCAGGGTCGCATACCTATACCTCGAACAGGTTAGTGCTGGGAAGTCCAAGTCCTATAACCGACAACGTTTTCAGTGGTAGAGCCATGCTTTTGCACGAATGGGCCGGCTCGACCGGTGCGATACCACGGCCTCACAGAAAACCGGTTGTGAAGTAACGCTTGCGTTGCATTTCCCCGAATTGAGTGAGGTTTCCGGAGGCCCAATTCCCCCTCCTCCCTTTTCTCTCCCCTCATCTCCTTTCTCCTTTTTCCGTCTCCTCATCCCTCCTCTCTTCTTTCCGCTCCCTGCATCCCCCATCCCTCATCACCCTCAAAGGCGGGCAGCGCACTTGCGACTCTTGAGTTGCAAGTGTCCATGGACGGCGGTGTCACTTACCATCAGGTGACCCGTCTGTTCGTCTGTCCCCCTATAGTATAAAAAAAAAAAAAAAAAAAAAACAAATATTTATTTAAATCCGCTGGTAATTCCGGACATTGACTGGTTTTACCAAAAAATCTCTTCAACCTTATTATACTAGTATATATAATATTCTACTTTAAAGATACGTCTGTATTAGTGTAGTGAAAAATATTGGAAACTGTTTATAGTTTTCTTACGCCAATGCAGTCGCAAATATAGTTATTTATTATTAACATAATAAATAATTATTTATTTCTTTATTTAAAACTCTTCCTGCATAATATAATGCACGAGGCGGACGTGCTAACAAATATGTGGGTTGTGTTTCACTGAGTAATGAGACACTTTAATCTCTAGCAACGGACTGGCGACTTGAGTTTACAAGTGCCTCTGGGCAACGGTAATCACTTGTATGTCTAAGTATAATAGTTACAACAGAAATAACCTAACTTTGATTCAGATATGACATAATGACTTAGTGACAGACATAACGGATAATAAATGTATAATTAATTCTGTTCACGAAGGAAATTGGAGCAAACCCATTATGGAGTAACCTTGTACAATGCTATATCGTTTCATTTAATATTCTGATTTATTTCAGGAACGTGGTTTAAACATTAATGAACATATTATTAATAAAATCAAGTACTTATATCCCTATAGGTGTAGGAAGAAGCGTTTTACAGATCCACATTTAGCCAAATATAATTTGAACACCTCTATCTAGATGGACTAACGACCTGAAGAAGGTAGCTAAGATAGATCGAAAGGCTGTGGACCGGGTACTGCTGCTTACCACGATAGAAAGGCCTGGGTACAGCAATGGACTACAATTAGCTGAAGTATGATAATTTTGCGCCACACCTGAAAGAACCAACTCCACCTCTTTGGCAACTAACGATTGGAAAATTTGGAGTATATTGAAAAGGTTACACTAGATCAGAAGAAAAGGTGATGGTCGCAAATGATCAATAGAGAGATCTCGAACAGCTCAGAGTGGCCTATATTTAAAATTGTCTTGCCAGAAAATCTGAGCCTTATGTCCTAACAACGTTCACTTAATATATTTTATACTAATAGTGCTGCAGTTACTTTGTACAATATAACGTAATATTTACCCACATTTTGCAATTAATTAGTTACACATTTATAATAGGCAAATGACGAGAGAAGGTAACTGAAGGAAAGGGATATTGCTTAGGCGGATGGGTTGTGGTGTAAGTAACAGCTCGAGGATGTCGGGGTCGCATTCCTGTAACTCCAGCTGGATGTAGCCGGGAGCTACCCAAATACAACAATATCATTTGCGATATTTGTATTTATTTTTTATATGGGATAAGTAAATAGTTTTAAGTAAGTGACTACCATCGCCCATGGATATCCACAACGCAATAGTTACAAGTGCGTTGTCGGCCTTTTAGGTAGGAGTACGATCTTTTCTTAAAGGTTTGAAGGTCGTAACGGTCCGGAAAACGGTAGGTGACAATTTATCCCACAGGCTTTCATTTGTTTAAGAAACGGCTTTATCAATTTGGATCCAATTCGTTATATAATTTACATCATCTCGAATGGTAATGGCTTTTTATAAACTTTTAATTAACATGTATGGCATGTATGTGCTCGAACTCGAAACAGGTGCTTACACACAGGCATATATCTGTATATTCTCATCTCTACCATAATCTCTTTTTCATTCAATGATTATCTGGAAGAAATCGCAAATCACAATAAGGTATTAGACCTTCTTTTTGTCTCACACACGGCCGTGTGTTCCAAAACCAAGCAGAGCTTGTGCTATGGCAACCAATTTGCTGATAAATACACTTATATACTTCTAAATACTAGACTTATAGATTCATTTGACCCAGACACAGACACGTGCTTAACACGTAAATATTTGTCCCGGGTGGGAATCTAACCTACTTGGTAAGATTCTTCATGTATCGATTAATTTGTTTCTTTGCTGTACATTAAAAAGTTAGGCTTAAATGTTGTTTTATTTTTTTTTTGCAGGGTAGTTATATTTTTCTTTATTTTTAAATAAGTAAATAGTGCCATCTTACAAAATTTATGTGTATAACTTTCTTTCTTTCTTTTAAAAAAGGCTACTCTCGCACTAGGACACAAAGAACACCCAGACTCAGAACAAACATTTTGAGGATTACACACAGTGTTGTCCCGTGCGGAGATCGAACCCACAACACTCGGTGTTGCAGCGGAGGGGCGAGGTCGAGCGCGAACTATCTAATAATTCATCAGTGCTAACAGTAGACTTGTTCGTAGGTATATAGCACAGATTAATGTTCAAGACAGATGCCTCTACAGCACAACTACGCGCAATCTTTGAAGCTGTAATTACTCCGGGTAGCTTTCAGATAGTTCCACAAGTACAGCTATCATTTTAGCCTTGTCTTTCACTCGGTCTTTCAGCACCAAATAATAAGAGACGAAAAAATTAACGTCCATAGTTTGCAGACTATAATTTATTAACATGAAAGGGTACAAGCCTAGTGTTGGCATCCTGGCACTGATGAAATATTGTATTTTCATATCTTAAGTTATGTTAGTTAAGTAGAGTCTATTATTTTTTTTTGTTTTATATTAAAATATAACTAAGTAAGACAATCATAAGGTCTAAAATATAAAATCTATCTTTTCTATCTTTTAAATAAATAGATTATCAAACAATATATATGAAATATATTGTTTTATAATCTATTTATTTTTATAACATTGGGGGACAGATGAACAGACGGGTCACCTCATGGTAATTGATAAATGCCGTTGATGGTCACCTGCAACTCAAGTGGGCTGCCTGCCTTTAAGGGTAAGGGAGGGATGGGATGAGGGGAAAGAGGAGGCATTAGGAAATGGTGGATGAGATGAGGGAAAGAGGTAAGGGGGAGGTTGGGCCGCTCGGCAATGCAATGTAAGCATTGTTTGTATACCGGTTTTGTGTGAGGCCGTGGAAACACTCCGGTCGAGCCGACCATGGCTCTCCCACTGTAAAAGGAAAGTGAAATAATCGGACTTTAAGAAAGTAGACAACCGACTTCAATGCGTCTATTATAAAATATAAGACTAATTTTTTTTTTACATGGATGCCATTGTCACAACTGGTCCAAAGTCTCATCTTACTACCCTTGAAGTACATCCTTTCCAATAAAAGAAGAATCATCGACTTCGGTTGGCGTGATATTGTTGGAATCGGTTAACGCAGTAGAAAGTTCTGAGGTAACAAACATAAAAAAAAGAAAAAAGTCGGTTGAAAATTCAAGACACTTTCCTTTTTCTGCATTCCCCTTTCTCATTCAGTAAATCACTTATACAGATAGATAGATATAAGTTATACGGATGGACTGGAACGTGTTAACGGTAGCTAGCAGGTCAGGGTAGCGCGCCATGTGACTCGAAGTGCCTGATGCCGGGAGTCCGGGTCCTAAGCCTATAGTGATTGACCATTGTAACTTGAACTGATATTGTTATGGCTTTTGGTGATGGACCTGTCATGGTGACAGGTGTATGCAAAGTTTCATGACATACATACATACAATCATGCCTACTAATATCTTCGAAGGGGTAGGCAGGTGCGTCTCCAACGCTAGAAAATAATATTACTGTTACACAGGAATCAACATTTCTTTTTTTTTTTTACGGGGTGGAAGATCCTCATGGATGTCCTTCGCCCATTGGGGTGGACGAAGGGGTCTGTCGGACTCTTACCGACTAAAAACCACCCCGGTGTTCCTCTTCTTGCCCATGGTCGGGGGAGCGAGGACCGCAATTGCATTCTTCCGCCTCCCCGAGGCATTGACCCGTCTCACCCAAGACGGGTCTCGTCACCCGATGCGACTGTCACCCTTCGGTCGCAGTCCTCAATGAAGCACGCACGGTTAGGTCTGTAACTGATCGGAAGACGAATTCGCCAAAATCGTCGCCCGCAGGCCACTTTCTAGGGTGGCCGGAGATCGACGAATGCCCTCCGGCGCCTGGTGCCCCTTCTGCGGGCAGAGAGAGCTGAATGAGCCATGCGTTCTCTTAAACGTTCCGCCGCTTCCTTTGAGGATATCACCTCCTCGCAGAAGGAAGCGACGGCGCTCCATGCGCTCTCGCTCCGAACAATTTTTTTTTTTTTTTTTTTATATCCGATAGGGGGCAAACGAGCAGACGGGTCACCTGATGGTAAGTGACTACCGCTGCCCATGGACACCCGCAACTCAAGGGTCACAAGTGCGTTGCCGGCCTTTTAGGTAGAGGTACGCTCTCTTCTTGAAGGTTTGAAGGTCGTATCGGTTCGGAAATACGGCAGGCGACAATTTGTTCCATAAGCTGGTTGTGCGAGGCAAAAAGCTTCTGGAGAAGCGCACAGTGGTGGAGTGCCAATCGTCCAGGTGATGGGGATGGATATTTTGTCGCGTAGGACGATGGCGGAAACCAGCAGCCGGTATAAGTCCGAACAATTCCTCTGAACACTCCCCATGATACAAGCGATAGAGGATGCAGAGCGAAGCTACATCTCTACGCAACGCCAAGGTGTCAAGTCGATCAGAAATATCTTGGCAGTCGATGATGCGAGTCACTCTCCGTTGAATGCGGTCAATAGGGAGAAGTTGGTACTGGGGTGCACCTGCATAGAGATGAGAACAGTATTCCATGTGCGGCCGAACCTGCGCCTTATAAAGTTGCAGGCGGTGGGCCGGAGTAAAATACTGTCTCGATCTGTTTAGCACACCAAGCTTCTTCGAGGCTAATATGGCCTTACTCTCTAAGTGACCGCGAAACTGGACTTCGCTTGATATATCGACGCCAAGGATTCCGATACTGGCTGATGCAGTTAGGGAAGTGCTCTCAAATTGAGGTGATACGACCAATGGCATCTTTTTAGCGGTGAACGCGCAAACCTGTGTCTTCGTGGGGTTAAATTGGACTAGGTTAAGTCGACCCCAATCTGAAACTTTTGATAAAGAAGTTTCGATTTCAGACACAAGTTTGGATCGGCTTTCGATGACGTTTATCCGAGAAATGTTAGCGCGGCCGGTGTAAAGGGCATCACTCGTGCTATCGTCTGCATAGCAATGGATGCTGCTAATCTGCAGCATGTCGTTGATATGCAGAAGAAACAGCGTGGGTGATAGCACACAGCCTTGTGGGACACCAGAATTAACAGACTTGGAGTCGGAGCATGCACCGTCAACAACGACCTTGATGCTTCTGTCTGTAAGAAAACTGGTGAGCCAATTGCACAGTTTCTCGGGAAGCCCATGGGAAGGAAGCTTCGCAAGGAGCGCTTTGTGCCAGACCCGATCGAAGGCCTTCGCCACGTCCAAACTAACGGCCAACGCTTCCCCCTTGGTCTCGATCGCCTGTGCCCACCGGTGAGTATACGAGAAGATCACCAGCTGAACGACCCTGACGGAAGCCGTATTGTCGATCATTGAGGAGCTGGTGGTCTTCTAAGTACCGGAGGAGCTGGCAGTTAACAATGGATTCCATTATCTTGGAGAACAAGGAGGTGATGGCTATGGGTCTGTAGTTGGACGGATCCGAGCGATCTCCTTTTTTAGGGATTGGGTGCACTAGAGCTGTCTTCCATGAGTTCGGGACTACGCCAAGAGAGTAGGATAGCCGATAAAGGCGCGTTAAAACCGGTGCTAACTCTGGAGCACACGTCTTCAGCACGATAGGAGAGATTCTATCGGGCCCACTCGACTTATGAACGTCGAGGGAAAGAAGCGCTTTACGCACTGCCCTTTGTGTAAACCGGACTTCCGGCATACGGGTCTCGCACTGCGGTATGGTCGGCGGTGCGTTTCCCCCGTCGTCCAGGGTCGAGTTGGACGCAAAGAGTTTGCCCAGAAGATCGGCTTTTTCTTTAGCGTCGTGGGCCAACGAATTATCTCCTATGCGCAGAGGTGGAAGGGATGCCTTACAAAAGTTCCCCTGGTCAGCTTTGGCAAGAGACCAGAATGCACGAGTTCCGGAGGGGAGACTAACTAGTCTCTCGCCAATTCTGCCGATGTGAGCCGACTTCGCCCCAGCAATTACTCTTTTGAGGGACCTGGAGGCAAAGTTAAATTGCTTCTTTAATGTGCTGGTCTTTACATCCCGTGCTGTCGCTGCATTAGCCCATGCTTGGTAACATTCCTGCTTTCGGCGGGACGCCGCTTTGCAGGTTCGACCAAACCAAGGCTGGGACTTGCCACCTGTGGGAATCAGGGAGAATGGAATGAAAAGTTCCATACCCTGAAGCACAACATCCGCGACAGAGTCAGCAACGACATTGGGATCATCCGGCGAGAAGCAAACCTGCCTCCATGGGTAGGATGCAAAGAATGTTCTCATTCCATCCCAGTCTGCTGACCTATAGTGCCATACGCGGCGACTGCCTGTAACTCGCGGCCGCAGCGAGTGAACGAGTGGCACCATACTCCTAATCAGGCAATGGTCCGAAGAGCCAAGAGGGGCCTCAACGGATACTTTGTAGCCGTCAGGATGTGAGGTCAGCAGAAGATCCAACAGTGAAGGCACGTGGCTTTCTGCATCTGGGATTCGCGTAGGCGTTGCTACCAGCTGCGTCAAGCCATATGCCAAGGCGAAATTGTGAACAGATCTTCCCGCATGATCGGTTTTGCGCGAACCAAGCCATTCGGCGTGATGGGCGTTAAAGTCGCCAAGAATCACGATCTCTGCGGATGGGACCTGCTGGAGCACTGAGTCTGTAGCCATTTGGACGTGGTCGATAAGTCGGTCCGTTTCGGCATCACCGCTATGGGACCTGTAGAGGCATACGTAGATGCGTGGATGGTCGTCGCAGTCTACACGTAGCCATAAGATGGAGACCTTTAAGATTGCCGAGGCGGCGAGAAGTGATATCATCTCTAACGTACACGCATACACCAGCCTTAGGAACAAAGGAGTGTGCCAGTCCGCACCCAGGGTAGCAGAGGTAGGTTGTGTCCGCTGGAGATGATATCTGCGTCTCGGTTAAAAAGAGCAAGGCCGGCTTTGCTGTCTCAAGGTGGTGGTGGACAGTGTCGAGGTTCGAATGTAAGCCCCTGATGTTACAAAAATCCACGGTAAACGTGACAAGGGGTGCCATGGTATGCCTTCTCTTGCCCCGAGCAGATTTTGAGAGCGCAGTTGAGCCCCCCCCAGAGTACGAGGGGCAGCCTGGGCGTCCACGCTCAGGCATAATCCGTACTGAGGGTGGACGTCCAGGGGGGGATTCTCCAACGCTAGCGCTGGTACCCCCCTGGGGTACCCTTTTTGTTAACAGCGCTATCATTAGGGGGGTGGGGGATTTTGGGCCTCCGGAGACCTCACTCATTTCGGGGAAATGCAACGCAAGCGTTACTTCACAACCGGTTTTCTGTGAGGCCGTGGTATCGCACCGGTCGAGCCGGCCCATTCGTGCTTAAGCATGGCTCTACCATGGACAGAACCAAGGTCGGAAGCGAGAAACTACCCGCAGAACCAATTGCAGCGACAAGATTACGACGCTGGCTGGCCCAAGCTGGGCATTCCGCCAGCGTGTGAACAAGAATCAACCCTAGCCCTACCGTTTTAGCCAAACTCAAAAAGTTTTTGATTTTTTAATTTTTTTTTTTATTTTGAATAAATAAAAAAACTTACAAAGATGTTATTATAATAAGGTATACAGGTAAACTGACGCCTATAATACCGAAAGGGTGTGCATAGACATATCAGAAAACAAAATATTTAATTATCACTTATTTCAACTCACTACCGTATCATATGTATGTATAAACGTTTCAGTAAAATCTGTCAACGTCTTTTAAATTTGTATTTTTTTTAGATTCCCCTCATTTAATACGTTAATAAAACCCCATACCACCCATATATATACCCATAATAAAACAGATAACTTTTTACGAATGCCTTTTGCACGGTACGAAGTGGATTTAATCGGAAATTGCTGCTTGTTACCGGAAGCCGACGACCATCCCCCTACCCTCTATAATAATCCCTACCCGTGGGGGTCACCTATTCCGGTTCAGATAGCACTCCTTTGTCATATTTGCAACTTGTATGAAGAGATTTTTTATGGAGAAATAGTAATGAGAAATGTGCGTGTTGTGACACCAGTGGCAGATTAGTTTCAATGTAACGGAAACTAGATGGCGTTGTTTAATCTAGATCGCATAGGTAAAATGTCCATTTTGTACGAGTTTGTTCGTTCTCTCCTGCAGGCATGATTTTTTAATATATTTTTTTCATTTGGGTATGAGGAAAATAATAATAATACTTTGACACATCTCACACTTGGCCGTCTGATCCCAAACTAAGCATAGCTTGTACTATGGTAACCAGACTGCTGATATACATACTTATATATTTCTAAATACATACATATACTAGATAGATTACACCCAGACACAGATCATGATCATGCACAAATATTTGTCCCAGGTGGGATACATACATACATATACATGGAATCGAATCCCTGACTGCTAAGACAGAGGTCGTGGGTTCGATTGCCATACGGGACTAAAATTGTCCAGAGTCTGAGTGTTTTTTTGTGACCGTTGATTGAATGTTCGTTAAGCCCCCCGCGACACAGGAATTATTTCTGATGCGGGTTATTAAGATAAGAAAAATAAACTTGAAAAATATTAAAAAAAAAGTTGCATGCAGAGAAAGTGCGAAACATGTTGAACATTATTTTATATCGTTAACATGTTGTAAAATCGTGTTTCATAAATGATTTATCATTATTATTCTTATAAAATATTATACCCGGACCCGCTCGGACAAGGGCGAGTCTTACTTGCGCATCGAGAGTTCCGTACGCAAGCGATGTCTTCAATTTTTAGAGAACCGAAAACTAAAACAGTATATTCATCTAAATGTAGGAATCATATACTACGTTTTGGCGTTTAATTACTGTCAGGATCTAGCAAGCTAGTCAGCATTACATGGTAAATCCTTCCTCATTATCAATGCTAGAAATGCTATGTTCAACTATCACGTAATATGTTACACAAGGCTTGCTTGTTACGTAAGTGGGATTAAACTGTGGATGGCAAAAAGTGGGCGTCTTTAGACGCCTCTGCTTACCTGTTTAGTGTTATATGAGGCAGTGTATGTATGTATAAAGGATATTCAGACTGATGCGAAAGTAAGTTCGCTTTTTGTTTGTTTGTTTAATTACTTGTCTGATAAACATGAAGCTGTGCTTACACGTTATTATACAAAAACATAGAGCACAGGAGTTTAACTTCAGAGAAATAGATATTTTAATGAATAGAATAGAATAAACTTTGTTGTACAACGTTTATCAAAATTTACCGTATGGTACAGAAAATAGAATTGTACAATAGGTGATCTTATCGCTAAAGGCAATTTCTACCAGGCAACCTTAGGATGGACAGAAAAAGACAAGATACAAAACAACCTATGGGTAGCTTATGTTAGGTGTAGAAAATACGAAGAGAGAAAAACGCCTCTAAAAACTACTAAACTACTTCATACCTATTAATACATATCATATATTTAAATAACACAAATGAAGTTAATATTATGTTAGTTTATATAGAACACCTATATCTATAGTGACTGGTTGATATGGATTTATAAAGTCGGGAAATGTGACAGTGGGACGAAAAAATATAAATGAGATATAATATAAACATAATAATTATATATATAACTAATTAATTATAATGAATGGAGGTAATGGAGGGAATATATATTGTGTTTACAAATGACTACAATGGTCAAGTTTATTTGATGAGCTGTCATGGCACCTAAATAAATACAATACAATGAAATGTTGTTATACTAGGCAAACCTTAAACAAAAAAAATACGGGCAATCTTTGGGGACTGCTAACAGAAGTGGCAATTAGGTAGCTTGTGAATTGTATCGTCGAGCTATTAGATTATACACAGTATACATATAGCTAAATGGGAAGCGTGCGGTGATGATGACGCGATTTTCTCGCTTTTTGTTCACCCAAAAAGTGCTGACAAATATATAAATGAATTAATACTGGTCTAAATTGGTAAAAATCGGGTCGGGACCTGGTCTTCCCACCATCAACCAGTTCGAGTTATATGGTATGCGACCATGACCGGCTTCAGCTATTATTTACAATCTCTAATCCATGCGTATAACCAGTATATCTTCCCTATCCTGGCAGGATTGCGCGTAGTTTTAGGCGTGAGCGAATAACGTACACAGTTAAATACACATAATTGAATATTCAAGTATTAGGAACTTACACAAACAATTCATCAGCCTCCAAAAACATTTGTGAAACAACAAACAGTGGAGCCATGCTTAGGCACGAATGGGCCGGCTCGACCGGTGCGATACCACGGCCTCACAGAAAACCGGTTGTGAAGTAACGCTTGCGTTGCATTTCCCCGAATTGAGTGAGGTTTCCGGAGGCCCAATTCCTCCTCCCCCCTTTTCTCTCCCATATCTCCTTTCTCCTTTTTTCCATCTCCTCATCCCTCCTCTCTTCTTTCCGCTCCCTGCATCCCCCATCCCTCATCACCCTCAAAGGCGGGCAGCGCACTTGCGACTCTTGAGTTGCAAGTGTCCATGGACGGCGGTGTCACTTACCATCAGGTGACCCGTCTGTTCGTCTGTCCCCCTTTAGTATAAAAAAAAAAAAAAACACAGTTCTATATTTTAAAACTGGCAATTGTATTGCTTCAACATTTTAACCCTTAGAATATCCAACCTAAGATTTATTTTTCAATGTATTTAAACAAGACGAAATATAGTACTAGTGAAAGTCTCTTGTAGTTAACAAAATAATCTTACTAATTAAAAAAGTTTAACAACACGCGTACGTGTCAAGAAGAAACAAACTATGTAACATATAGAAAGATAAACTCTTTAACTGTGTGAAGCAAAATAGAACCTAGTCATCTCCTTCTGTAGGCACTTAGTCTAGGTAATCGTAAAACATGAATAAGGGATCAGATCAGACTTGTATCTATCCGAGAATTCATGTTCAGTCATATAGTTCACATGAATGGGATTTAATTATAGTTGGCTAAAAGTGGACCTTTGATATTAAAATACTTCTACTTTATTAAATTAAGTGCCTATTACGATCTCATTTTTTTCTTGGTAATATTTTTTTTTCATTTGTAGTCATAGGTATGTACGCATTCTGGGCGTCACGCGGCAAGCGCTGTATTACTAAAGACAAACGTGAGCCAAAATATATTCCTTTAACTTTCTATTTTGCAAAAAAATATTTAAACCATGAATTACTAACTGCAAACACGAGGGGAAGAACTCTTAGCAAATACTACGGGTGGTCACCAGGGGGAGGGTGGGGATTAAAAAATTATAAAAACGGGTCACGCAGACTACGTTCCCTTAGATCGATAGAGATAGAAGAGAAGCAAAAGAAAACTTTTCACGAATCGCACGTGCCTATACTGCTGGCATTAGTAAGCCGCATAGGTACGTGCGAATCGACGAAAATGTTTCGAATCGATCATGTTTTTTTATTTTTTTTTATACTATATCGTACAGACGGAACAGTCGGGTGACCTGATGGTAAGTGAAAATCCCGTCCGTGGACACCTTGAGCTTTGAGGATAATGAGGGACGGGGTGTGCGGGGAGGGAGGCATTCAGATACCTTACGCATTTCACTCATGCTTCACAACCGGTTTTCTGTGAAAATGTGCGCGCCCACCACGCCCGCCTCCAGCGGCAACGGCGGCATCGCAAACTCTACCTCCAACCCCTCGAAGATCGCTTTGCGCATACGTTCTACCTTGACGACGGGATCGAGATGATTATCACATAGTTGTGAAATGGTATCGCACCGGTCGAGCCGGCCCATTGGTGACAAAATTAATTTGGATCTTTTATACATTTCTGTCTACCCCTGTATGTATATTTGATATATATATATATATATAGTAATTATATAAAACCAGATATAATGTAGGTAACAATTAATTAAATATAATTTTAAATTAAGTTAAGTAAACAATTATTAGAGCCCCTTCATTAACTGAAACGCCTGTTACTCAAAGTCAAAGTTATAATTGTTGTTTCCCTAACTAGTTCTATTTTCCCCACCCTGCCCTCCTGCTTGCAAGAGAATTAGGAGTAAAGTTTAACTTAGCTGTTACGTAAGAGACCCTTACATCTTAATTTGTGCGAAATAAGTTGCCAAGTTGTAATTTAACTTAAGAATTTAGGGCTTAGAAAGGAAGGTTATTGTAGGTCTTATAAAAACCCCTACAAAATTTAAGTCAGTGTGTGGAAAGTGACTGTGAAAAATAGGATATTTATATTGATGGCCTAAAAGTCAAATTGACCATAATTATTAAAATAAATAATATCAAACAGAGCTATGCACAGGCACGAATGGGCAGGCTCCGAAACCCTCCTCCTCACACTCAAAGGCGTGCAGCGCACTTACAGCACTTGAGTTGGAGGTGTTCATGGAAGGTGGTTATCAATAACCATCAGGTGACCCGTCTGTCCATGCCCAAAATATACAACTTAAACATCACACTTTACAACTCACTACATATATTTTTTTTCGCCGAAGTCATCATTCTTCGCTGTGCCCATCAAGACTACTCAAATGACACCTCATATGTGAAGATTCATCAATAAGTTTAGGCTTAAGGCAGAAAGAGAGAGTGAGAGGGCGAGAGTAGCACAATAAGCATCTCACCAGGCCACCACAGTGTGGTCACCTTGCTGTATTCACAATACTTGCAATGAGGATGGTGACCAACACTCTTGGGACTCCATTTATTGCTTTCCATCAGGCGGTGTGGTCATTACGGTCATATATTAAAAATACACACATAGCCAATTAGAAACAAACATCTTTCTTACGTAGTCGGTTAAAATGCCGGGCGTTAAAGGGGCCGAAAAGGTTATAGGTACGACAATAATTCGAGATATGACTATTTTTAGATAATAATATCTCTTGCATTACATTCTTATAATTATATATATAACTTGCTTTAAATATGGAAGGTTCTTTAGTCTATGCTTAACGACCATCAACAATATTTTTAGTCATAAAAAATGTAAGGCCCTTATAATCTTTGCCATGCCGTTGAACATAATTGCCAAGATAAAACAATAAGGGGTATTCTAAAGAAATAAACTCTATTGTTGCGCGGGTCAGGAAATGAGTGTTTACGGGACGCACCGCTAGAAGGCGCTACATCCGACCGAGTCGTTAGCTTTATTATTGTTATTAAGAGTCATTCATAATGGTGTTTAAAGAAGAATTAAGGGCTTAATGTTTTTCTTGAATTTGGTTGTTAATTTTTATAACGAATGTCGTTAGCCGTAAGCCGTGTGCTTCACGGAGGAGACTAATAGGGTCACTCTATAACTTGGCGATTGCACTATTGTCTATCAGATCATAATACAGTGTCTGGATGACTGGATAAATTGTGGTTGGAAAAAATGAGCGTATGTATGAAATAATGAAACTATTTACTCTTTTGGTCCTTAACTTGCAGAAGCCTACCAAAAACACTTTTAATTTTTCACACACGACTTACACGGATAGTTGGACGTTTATAAAATGTATAATTTTAGCTGTTTTCATAAATATATATAGTAGACTTGTGATGTCACAGTCTCTCAAGACGCAGCAATATTCTGAGATAAGTATCTTTTCTGTCATCGCACAGAGCACTTGTATTTTTCTTTTATTTCATCGTAATAATTATGTGCTAATTATGTCCATTGAATGGCTGAATAAATGTTTTCTTTCTTTTTTTCTACTTTATATGCAAGAATGGTGTTCTTGTTACCCAACATACAAGAATGGAGTTCTTGTATGTAAAGAAATAAGGAAAGTACAGTAGGAATTACTCGAGTGTGGCGGGGGCTTTACAACCATATAAACCACGTAAAAAAAGAACACCAAAACTCGGTCAACCTCTGGCTCAGCAATCAGGGTCACTGCTGACATGACCAGTGTTAAAAAGAGGAGATAAAGAAAAACTGTCAATGTTATCGAAAACAAATAATCCACTCAACCAAAACTTAACGTATTTCATAGGTTTCAATGCATTTCTTAAATAAAAGCTTTTCTTTAATAGCTTTTTGGTTAACTTTATGTATGTATTATATTTGTAATATATAGCCTGATTCAAACAAACGAACTCCTCACCTTTATTATATTAGTATATAAACATCACATATTTGATTAGAATATGTTCTTTGCAATCGACTCCTACCAGATACCCAACTGACGTTTGCTTTACATATTTATATTGCCATTTATTCCTCACTCATTCATTACTAACTACATTTCATTACTATATTTCTATATACTATAGGGGGAGAGACGAACAGACGGGTCAACTGATGGTAAGTGAGAACCTGGACACTTGCAACTCAAGAGTCTTAAGTGCGCTGCCCGCCTTTGAGGATGATGAGGGATAGGGGCATGCAGGGAGCGGAAAGAAGAGAGGAGGGATGAGGAGATGGGAAATAAGAGAAAGGAGATGAGGGGAGAGAATAGGGGGGAGAGGGAAGTGGGCCTCCGGAAACCTCACTCAATTCGGGGAAATGCAACGCAAGCGTTACTTCACAATCGGTTTTCTGTGAGGCCGTGGTATCGCACCGGTCGAGCCGGCCCATTCGTTCCTAAGCATGGCTCTACCACTAAAAAAATTCTAATATAATATGAATGAGGAGCTGGGCAAGAGGAGAGGGAGGATGAGGGTCGGGGAGTTGGGCCTCCCCTGGAAACCTCACTCATTTCGTTGAAATGCAACGTAAGCGTTACTGCACTACCGGTTGCATGGCTCCGCCACTGTTGATTCTTCCCGTATGTGTTAAAGATAGAGATATCTATTAGAGAGAATGTATACAGTACTCGGATCACGCCCAATAGGCTTGCCCCCTATTGCTTAAGGGGACTTAATTCTGATAAATATGCAAAAATATGCGCTTGAGAAACCTTTGCCTACCCTTTGGAGATAAAGGTTTGAAGGGATAAACATATGTAAGGCATCTTTTAAACCATTACAAAATTTATTTACTAATCTGTTCAATTGTTTGAGAGGAATAATATTTACCCAAACGCACACTACACTAAAATGTATTACAATGAGAGCAACATCACACATGGTTGACCAAAGCCTACAATATAAAGCCTTTTGTAAGCTAAACAATACACCGTCATATCAAAACGGAATGGGAAATGAGTGCTTTACTCCGCCGCTAGGTGGCAGCACTCGTTAATGCGATTATCTTGCTTGAAAGGCATTTCATTATAAACGATACGGTAACAACAATTGAAAAGTTTATTGAATTTCATTTAATTTCAATTTATTTTTATATATTGCCAACTATCATTTGACATAGACCACAAAGGGACAGGTTTTGCGACGGGAATCGCGATTGGGAATCACAGACTTAGAAATAGAAAAATATGTCATTCATAAAGATGGTTTGAAGAGTGCAAGCAATACTTCAATATGACACATAATACAGCCTATATGAGTGTAACGTCCGGTACCGTCGCGGCTGGATAACTTACTCCTTGAAAAAGGTCTCCTGTTGAGTCCTAAACTAGACGGGTATCCCCGAAATACACACGTGAGTAAAACCGCATATTTAAATAAATAGGAATCTAATTCACGAAAGTTTTTATTATAATATGGTATGTGAATAACGATACGACGATACCGTCGGGTCGTCACCGTATCGTATCGTATAAAAACCATGTTGCCTTCACAATAGTGTGGAGAATAGCGGATATAATATTCTTATCTCGCGGATATTTCTCTGAGACGTAAAGCTGATAGTGTAAGATTGTATCCGTATTACGAATATCGATTCACCTTTTACTTTGATCGAATTTGAAAAAGGTCTGTAAAATACCTTTAATTTTAACTATTGTTGATGTTATTGTAAGTAAGTACTCTTTATTATACATCAAATATACATATACAATGACCAACTGATATGTTTACACATAAAAGGTACAATGGGCGGCTAAATCACCACAGGAAATATCTTAGAGGCAACTTTTGCATGGACAGGACTGTAATGATTTAGTATGGATGCCTGTTGTGTGGAATTATAAAATATGTGCTGGTTCAATCGCACTTACCTATATTTATAGAGAAGTACCTAATACACACACAGCCATAAAATAAATAAGCAGCCATAAAGTAAATATATAATTATAATTATCTTAGACATTACTTTGCAAATAGTATTCTTTTAACTTTTTACTGTATGACCCTAATGATTGAGCTCATCTGATAGATACTCGTAGAGCATTCCAGAGCCATGCTGCTTCAACTGTATAAGATTTATCAGTAAACTTTGTCGAATGTACTGTATATGTAGTTTTAAGTTTTCCGATGATCGCAACGACCTCGAATGTGTGTCGCATAGGCAATTAAAATATTTCTTAAAATAAAGGGGGATTAAGGGGGTTGAACAATATGTTATAAGGTACAGAAAAAATATATACACAGATACCTGATCATATTTGATTACATAAACTTTATATAAAAAAAAAATATCTTGTTAAAAAAAATTAAGGATTCAATTCGATTATGCTCAATTTAACTCTTGATGAATTTTGTTTTCAACCATTGTAAAGTTTTCTCATTTTCCATTTCATTATTTGTCATTTCTTTCACGCAGTCCATTAATTTTTACTTACGTGAGTATTTCGGGGATACCTGACAATTATATCCGAAATATACACATGAAGTAAACCTCATGTTCGTTAGTAAATATGAATTATACACACTAAAGTAATAACATTTATACATAGTTATTATTTCCTTATGTACAATTTATGTACTTTAAACAATTGCGTTTCAATTATTTAAGAAAGGCAAAACTCCCCCGTTTATGTAATGTACGATATTAAAAAATAACGGCTGTTTGAAGAAAAATATAATTGCAACTAAAGTAAAAAATAGGTAATTAATCTTAATAGATTACAATACCAACGCATGACAATGTGTGAAAAGAACTCTGTTAGCCTTGCTTTGCACTTTAAGAAATAAAATATTTGTATACTACAAATAGCAGAACATAAGCAACCTTTTATGTAGGATGTACGAATGTGCTTTTATCTTTATCTTCACCAAATTTGGTTTGTATAAATACACTAGCGGACCCGACAGACGTTGTCCTGCATGATATTTCAAGCGAATAGGATCAATATAGATAAATAACCTAGATACCGACTGCAGCGCCATCTGCTGGGTTGATTTGTGAATCTAAACCATTCCCAGATCCCCTTGAACACACACAAAAAAATTCATCAAAATCCGTCCAGTCGTTTGAGAGTAGTTTAGTGACATACACACTCACAGAAGAATTATATATATAAAGATACAAAATGTATATAATATATATATATATATATAAATATAATGTTCTGTTTACCCATTACAATGTCACCGTTGACCAAATGAAAATATACTATGTAAATTAAATAAAAACATAAATTTCGTGTTTCTGTCAAAAATACAACTATTTTTAAGTAAAGTGCTTTGTTATATAAACATTTTTTTCAAATTCAAACAATTCAACTCAATTCCTTTTGTGAGCAAGATACTTTAATTGTCAGCTACGATATGTGTTGCATTATTATTTTAAACAATTTGACTCATATTTATAAGTAATAATACACAAATAATGGCGAGGCGTGAAAAAGCATCTCACCAGACATTTACTAGACATGCAATGAGGATGGTGCCCACCACTTGTGGACACCACTTATTGCTTTCCATCAGGCAATGTGGAGTCACTATGGCAAGCTAATATAAAAAAAGCAATATAATCTCATTTTCAGTTACAATCAGTAACCGCAACCGAATTAAATGCTTTGTTTCATCAACACGGGTTTAATACTGAAAGTAATGTTATTTCGAATTGTGTATCTGAATTCCACTGTGTCTCTTTTTAAACGGGATAACGGTATGGTATGGGTAGCGAGCTGGGATTGCCCGGTAACACTTAATTTCTTAGATAAAATATGAAAAATTCTAGTCTTCCTACCTTTTGTCAAAAAAAAACAATTCTACATAGAAGAGCTGTTCCATTATGTATCTTTAAATATATAACTATGTCGTATATGTGTCTATACTGTCAGCGTGTCTATAATAAACAAATAAGAGTCAGTTCGAGTTAAAAATATGTGACCATGGCGTCGTACCCAACGTACAGTTTAAAATTCATATATGTAAACAATATTATTTTTGACTTGTTGGCTTTATTCGGGTCTAAAGGCCGTCGTCCGTTGGAAATGCTTCCTAACGTTTCGCTAGCACGAGTGGCCAGCTTCTTCAGAGGTCCTTCCATCTCCGATACTGGATGCAGCTTAGACCCGAATAAAGCCAACGAGTCATCAATCGGCCGCGAAAGCCTCAACCAATTTGTCAATATTATTTTTCCTTGTACCTTGCCAATATACTCCTAAATTTTCATTTTCAATTGCTAAGACCTTAGTTGATGGCAATAGACTGGCCTCGTAATGATAAATGATAATAAAAATAGGTTACATTTGGATGTTTGATATATGTATCTACGCCTGCCTCTTTAGGCTTTCATAGACTAAGGTACAGTCCAGTTTTCTCCCTCAGTCTATAAAAGAACATTTGAGTTATGTTATGAAAAATAACATTCCAAATATGCGCATCAAGTTATTCTAAGAATTGAAATTTATTCTGAATAAAATGTACTATACCACTATGGACACTTGTAACTCACAAATTATACCTTTGGTTACTAAATATGACTAACTATGAAAAATATAATATATATATCATCAAAGAACAAACGTGTTGGAACAGGTAACTGATCTATCAATTTCATCGCTGAAAAGCCTCTTAAAGGTAATTAATAACGAAAAAAGTTTAAATAAATACTCATCACGGCCATTAAAGTTGTTTAAATGATTTGTATGCTGATCCTTTTCCCGTCCCTGTGGGGTATTTGATAAAATAAATTTACGTTTTTTTGCCGGGAGAAGTTTAGGTGTGAATATCGTTTTTTTTTTGCTGTATGGTAATGCAGGCTGGGTTGGGCAGCCTTTGGTAAGCTACGCCGAGTCTTCTCATCGTCGATCCCACAGTGCCTTAAGACGAAAGTCGACGACCGTTGGGGAAAACGAGTTCTAGAGTGGAGACCGCGTCTCGGCAAACGTAGTGTAGGACGCCCAAAGGCCAGGTGGAGTGACGATTTGCGCAAGATGACTGGCAGAAGCTATCCAGCTTCCGCGAGAAGCCGAAAATCGATGGACGTGGCATGCAATGGGAGAGGCCTATGTCCAGCAATGGACTGCGATAGGCTGATGTTGATGATGATGATGGTAATGCAAGTAGGTCTTAACAATACTTATTTGAATATGCGATTTTACTCACGGATGTCTTTTGGAGAGGCCCGACTAATTTCGGTTTCGACAGGAGACCTTTCTCAAGGAGTAAGACGTCACACTGGCTTTTATTCTAATAAGGTCATAATAAATTGGTACTGAAGTCTTATTCTGGAATAACATGGGTACATACTCTTTTAACGGGAGTCGCCACCTTTGAGTATTCGTATATCTGCTGCAGCTGGCAATTTTTTTTTTTATCTCAGTTTTGGAAATGCATAGATCCTAAAAATACATATACATAGGCTAAAATAAATGATGATGCCATGGCGCCACACGCTCACGCATGTAACCCGGAAGGGGTAGGCATAACACATTCCCCAATGGCAATTTGGTCTCACTAACGTAACTAGGAGAATTCTATTGCCATTATCCGGGCACTGAATGACAGTATAATATGTATACTATCTGATAGATAAAAGTCCAATCGCAGTTTACGACTCACACAAATTAGTCACCAATAGTAAGAGATGGGGACGGATGTGTGAAAATACCCGTAAGTTATTACCCTTTGTGACTGAAATGTTATTCAGCAATTCTACAGAGAAAACTAATGAGACACAATTAAACTAGGGAGAGGTAGGTCTATATTTATTGATGGATCTATTGTAAGAGGCACCGAAAAAAGTAACCAGAAAGAAATAAAAAGCGCCAATAAATTTATACATACATATATATTTAAATAAATAGGGTTTACGTACTTTTATACATCTTGAAGCCATTTTCTTTCTCTCTCTCTAGCCTTTTATGCGATCACACAATAATACAGGTCAAACACAACCCTATTTTTAAGTTACGTACTAGCTTTTCTAAAACACACCATTTACTATGTGGCTATAAAATTGAAAATAAATTCGTAACCATTTTAGGGGAGTAAGATTCTGACAACATTTTATGAGACTCAATAAAATTGCAAAGCTTTTATACCTTATTTTTATGCAAATATTTACATAATGTTTACTTCACACCTCTCAAAGTCTAATGTAGCTGGTATTTTTCTAGATGAAAATATAATCTTACTCTATGAAAAGAAGGCGTCTTAGCAAAAATACTTAAATTCAGTGATACCTTTCCTCTTTTATTTGATTTTCTTTTGAAAATTATTTGACTTATTTTGTTCGTGCTACTTTTGCTACGTGTAATGACGAGATGGCATATTTAAGAGTTATGTTATGATACTTCTAAGTAATCTCTTAAGTATTAAATAAAATATCCTATCGATAAAGAAGTTAGTGAATCTGACTAATAACCCAGAGATCGTGGATCCGATTCAAACTGAGAACACTATAACATAAATTGTGTGATGAGATTGTACATTCGTTCTGTCTATAATATTTATTTCTTGAGACATATATAAGTATGTTTGTCATACAAACATATAGCATATAGTACCAGCTTTGCTTAGTTTGGGATAAACTCAAGCCACTACTACTGAACGGACAGGCAGAGATGTAAACGTCACATTTTACAGTTTATATTTCAGTCGTACTAACGCATTAGGAAACCTGTTACAACAGCATGGAAATTATATAAATAATATTTAAAAACAGACAGTATATGGCAGTACCAGAAACTTTTTGTACGGGTGGATTAGGGCATGTAAGCTATATCTCGAATAGATCAAGGTATTTTCAGATTTAATGTAACTCGCTTGATCCCGGGTATTTATTTATGATTAACTCAACTACTTACTACACTTATAGATTTCCCAAGACTTGCAGTGAGCCATTGCAACATTACAATGTTACAAATATAATAACAGGTGTCGATATTAATACTTACTGCTTAAGAAAACCATACAAGCATTTGCAAATATATTCAATGTAGAGAAGAATATATCAACACCCGGATACTGAGCAATCAGGGAGGCAAGCAGTGTAACTAGTAGGGACGTAGCAATTTGGTGCCTATACTAGACAACGAGATAATGTATTCGCCTTATCAATTTTATTATTTAGTAATAAAAAATATTTAATGAAAATTTGTGAATCAACATTATTGATGTCTTGCTTTAGCGCTTCATAGTTCAGTGTTACTGATACTCAAGAACAGCTTCAGATCGTATTCAAACATCAGACTCTGGTCTGATCCAACAACATCGGACAACTCACTGATCATTACCAGGAACAGCGTTGGTTCTAGATAACGAAGGAGTTGCAAATATTTTTACAACTCCTTCGTTATCGACACGGTCGAACGCTTTTTTAAAATCAATCTCAAATCAAGCTCAATCTGTGTAAAGTCGTCCATCTCAGTGACACAGTATTCGACAAAATTTATTAGATTGGTTGAAGTTGACGTGGGACAGCTATGTTTAGGCACGTATTAGGTGACTTGAGCGGTCGATATACCACGTAATCATAGAATACCGAACACCACAGTTAGGGATCATGAGTTAAGCCGCCGCTACGTTAGAGTATAGCTTGTTTTGTCCCTTTGGAACAGAACATATTTTCTGGATGAAAAATTAGAAGGTAAACCGGTACCAGATTCTCGGACTGTGGAAACGGGACTGAGAATGCACATGCCAGACGGTTGGTTACTTGTATTTCACTTAAATTTTGTATCTGAAGGGGCTATTATAACAGAAACACCAGCTGCTTAGTAGACAAATGTTTGGTTTGTTCAAAATCAAGGCACTGATATTAATAGACTTTAGTAATTAAACCATAAATCCTTTTTTAACGTCGTCAACCCTCAACGGCACCACTCTAGCGTGAGGATGATGACGCGGTTATATCGGATTCGCACCGACTAAAACCACACGGCTTACGTCATATAATCCATGAATCCTAGGTTATGGTGATTACACTGTTTTACAACGTTAAAGGTATAAAACTTCCTCTACAGGACTACACGTGCTGGCCTGAGGAGTCACCGTTTGTGCGTCGAAAATATACGTACCCGAACTAAACGGTTTGGCTCTTCTTTCTTGTGCCGATCGGTAAAAGCCTGGAATTCTCTACCAGCGCACGTGTTTCCTTCCCACTATGATCCCGGGTCTTTTAAGCGGGGCGTGAAAAAGCATCTCACCAGGCCGCCATAGTGTGGGTCACCATGCTGCATTGACTAGACATGCAATGAGGATGGTGACCACCACTCTTTGACTCCACCTATTGCTTTCCATCAGGCAAAGTGGAGTCACTATGGTAGGCTAATATAAAAAAAAATAAAAAAAAAAAAAAAAAAAAAAGTTAAAAATATATAAAATCCGACTAAATTGTTAAAGTCCTTGCTAAATATTATTTATATATTTGAAATATTATACTCTATGTCAATCCCACTATTAAGACTTTGCAAATGATATATCACATCTTTATATTCATAAAGCCGTTAAGGCTCTACCCCGTGACAATTAAAAATCATTGACTGACCTGTTCGTGTATCCATGAAGTAACAAACGACACAGGATTCAGTCCTAAAGCGGAGCTGTTTAAAAAAAAACACATAACCAGCGCAGTGGGGTAAAGGACTATTTCAACAGTGTATACTAGTACGTATAAACATAATTTAAAAACATTTTGGAATAGAATTCGAAGTCACGAACGTAATATTTTTGAAAACAATGATATTTATCTCGTTCACTGCGAAAGAAAAAGGAGAGAATCAAAATCGTGCGACCTTTTGATGCCTTCTAAGTCTTTTTATGACGGGCACAATGTATTTTACAATATCTTGCACAAAAGTACAGTGACGGCCCTGCTACGTGAATTCCAAGCGACATATTTCATGTTATCACGGAATTTCATGTTACATTTACGTTACTTGTAATGTTGTGATGTTAATTTGTTTACCCCCGACGCCAGATAGGAGTGATATAGGTCTGTTGCATTAGAACACCTGAACGGTGAACCAATATTGATTGAGCTTCTTTAGTTGGAAAATTATCTTAATTTAGAGGGTCCATCCTTCCCGTCACCAGCTAATGTATGTTATAGGTATGCGACCCTGAATTGCTTGAGCTCATACTCCCCAATCCATCTACATAAGCAATATCTCTATCCTTCCCTTTTTATCCTCTCTTTCCTGTCCATATACACAAAATTTACCCATCCTATTCCCAAAATTGCCCGGATGTCGGCAATACGCTTGCTAAAACTATTCTTACCCGTAGATACTACAACGGCTAAACAGATTAGGATCAAATTTAGCACGAAGATAGGACAAGCATGAAACGATAGCACGAAGATAACGGGACTCTCGCAGGTGAATTCACATGCAAAAACTAGTGTATTGTAGCACTTGAAGTAGCCGGACTAACTTGCAAGGTGATCGAAATAGTGGATTTCGGGTTTCCATCAAAATTAAAAAGTATTTTAAAATAAATCTGTATTGGTAATTCTTCTGCAATAACAATTATAATTATGGTATATAAAATATTTTATACGTCTTCAAGATATCATCATATTCTGCTCACTCTCTGACCTCTGTCTTCTGTCCAATTTTTCATTATATTTTAATTTATATAAATCAATATGAATTATCCAAAATGTTCAGCCTCCTCGCACACACCGTTTAGTAACCTCTTCACGTGCTACAATATTCATATGCATTACATTAAATAATTGTCAATTGCTGTGGTAAATGAAATCAACCATAGTGTTTGAATATAGTATACATTTCCATCTTCAGCGACATCAGGTGGTATCTAAAGTACATTATATAATAAGAAAAAATTGGGCCTCATACTCCTAAGACGTACGTATCGTGGCAAATTTATAGAAGTTGTGTGTGAGATGTGTCATTGGGGCGTTGCGGAGGGGTACCCTAGCCGGCAAAAAACATCCGTAACGTTAAAAAAAGCGTGAGATTTTTTTGTATAGTCTATCTATGTATGTATGATGACTATAGTGTCTAATGTATAGTCTACGGGATGACTGTTATTATTATTGCTGTTTGCTATTATCATTCATATAAATAGCTGTTTCTTTGTATATTATTATTATATAATTTTATAAATCATTGTAAATAAAATAAAGGTGTTAAGATAATTTTGTAAAGCAGTTTTTTTTATTTTTCTTCTAGAAACTTGGTTCCTATCCAGTGTCCCACGACACTACACATCTTTTTTTTTATTATAGAAATAAGCTAAGGTATTGGACTGTTATTGATCAAACAATATGTATACAATCCCTATTCGGTTGACAGGAATAGGCTTGTCTCTCACTATGTAACTTGGATCTCAAGATGTAGGCATTTAATATGCCTTAGACTAACCTTTCAGGAATAAGTTGCAGTACGGGAAGCAACGTTGAATTCGGATGGTGATTTCAGTCGCAAAATTTTATTTTATTAATCTCTAGACTCCGCAACAGGTAAAATGAGTGAGAGTGAGTAATGGAAACAAGCGTTAGTAGTAGTAGTAATGGAAACTTGCAAGTACATCCTCAGCTGATGTGGTTGCGGGTTCAAACCCCACCCAGTGCTCTACCGTAGTGAACCCTCCCCCTACACAGGCATTTAGTTTAACAAGAATACGTTTATAGTATTATTTAAAAAAAGTCATACAAAAATTATATAAAAAGCTTGACTAGAGTATTACTACAGCCGGTTACGAACTTGTGATTCTTGAGTTGCGGCTGTAAATGGGCGGCGGTACTCACTTACAAAAGATAAAGAAAATATATAACATTTGCCACAAACAATTTGCCAAGAGAGACCATGCCCTTTAGCAACCTAATAAAGACCCGAATCAATCCATCCATAGACTTTAAATATTAGTTTGGGGTACTACTTCAGACCCGGTTTGTATGGTCATTAAGATTCTTGAAGATCTAGAAGAGTAAGAGATCCACACAAAATGGTAACTTATGTTATATTAAAATAGCACGTACTTAATTTATTTATTGGTATTTTGCGTAAGTAATCTTTGGTTTAAAAATTTATGGTATTCTTAAAGTTAAGAAATGAATTTGTTAAATGTCAATACAACGTATAAGCTATCTGTATATCAAATTTTGTCCTATATAGCCCAGTAGTTTTTGTATAAAATAGTAAACTAAACTAAAGAATTACATCCGTGATTCAATTTTAAATGATTTAATCTTTATTGAATTGCGACAATATCGTAATTCATGGGTAACACTGCCGAAAAAGAACTTACTTTTGGAGTGATCTTATGTTATTTTGTACCTTATTTAACAGTGGTAGAGCCATGATTAGGTACGAATACGCCGAAGCATTGCATTCCCTCAAAAAGAGTAAGGTTTCCGGAGCCTCAACTCCTCCTCTCCTCTTCACTCTCCCCTCATCCCCCATCGTATATTAGCGTTTTTAAATTCTCTCTCGTAAATTTTCAGTCTCATGTGTTCTACTAATTCTAGGATAGGTTAGTTATGTCAATGGTATATACTTCCTAGGACCTACCATTTAGGAATACAATACAAGATCCAGGAAATGTATCAATTATTGAAAGATTATTTTTTAATTTCAATTATTCTCTACCATTGTCTGAGAAAGAGAAACTCAAGAGGAAAATAAAGTAATAATGAATTGTTTTTATTTTCTCTTTTGGCTCTCTAAGTGATCTCAAAGCATCTCTTAAAGTAGGTAATAAAAAAAGAAACTCAAAAACAACAACAGCACAACTTGAACGTAAAGTCTCGTATAAGTTACGACTTACGAGAATGTATTTATATTGATTTTGTTTCGGCCGAGTTCGGGAGCGCTCGGGTATATTCGCGAGCCCCTTCTAAATAAGGTCGCTGTATTAGACACTTTAATGTTAGGCAATTAAATGCGTTTTCTTAAAACACGTGTGTGAATTTAATCTCCTACTGGAAGTAGAAATTGTGATTTAAAAAACGTTTCTTTTTTACCTTTTATATTTAATGTAATACATTTTAATGATATATTTATAAAGATATTGTTATCATGTTAAACAGTTATCATTTTAATTTCTTACATTGTTGTTATAAGCAATGTGTGGCTCTGTGATCTGAGATTTGATTCAGTATTTTGTTTCCATTTATAATAACATACTAAAATAACAATGTAGACACTCATAAGCTTCCTATTGTTAATACAATTTTGGGGCACTTCTGAAGTGTTTCTTCTTAGTGTTAACCTTTATAGGCCGTAACACTTACATTTACCTTAGATACTACTTTTCAAAACATAAAACTCATCAAAAATCGAATCAAATGGTCGAATACAGTGTCAGCAACAGAATGCTAACCGGAGGTTCAATGGTGTTACGTCACAACTCGAAGCTAAAAAAGTTGCTGAATGGGAAATCCACGTCGTGAAAGCACCATATAATACATGGGGCTATAACAGAAACACTACGTCATTAGGCTCCATTTTTTTATGCAGAAACTCAGGAATTTATAAGTCGTATTTATGGAAATTTAATGTGTTAGCTTTAACGTAAATTTATCAATGGAGAAGTACCGGGGGGAGCCATGCTTAGGCACGAATGAGCCAGCTCGACCGGAGTAATACCACGGCCTCACAGAAAACCGGTAGACAAACAATGCATACATTGTTGCGTCGCGCGTCTGTTCACCTCTACCCCTCTGTCATAAAAAAGTACATACGTAAATATAGTATATATATATATAATAAAAAAGTACATACGTAAATATAGTATATATATATATATATATATATATATATATATATATATAATAATAAAATATACTTTTTTATTATATATATATATATATATAATAAAAAAGTATATTCACGACTGTACCTCGAAGAGAGGCTTGTTAAGTCCTTACTTAATGGCAAGTTTATTTGTAAATCTGGATGTTCTTTGTGTCTATTGTTTCACACAGGAATTAATCATTGCGCGGAATCTTTAATAAAAAATGACAATTTCATTTCGACAAATCACCCGAAGAAACAACGGTTGTGATTGATTCCCTATTAGTGTTTTACTTCTGACTCTTTGGTAGCCATGCAAAAGTATTCAACAGTATTTAAAACTAAAAATACTATTTTAAAATCTTTCTAATATCTACCTTAAAGAAAGGAAAGTGTGACTATGTAAATAAAAATAAGTATGTGTGCATAATATAATCTACAAACTAAAAAATGGCTGTCTTAAATATCATTCGAATAGTAACGCCGCGCGAGGAATGAGTTTATAAAATGAAAATCTTAAAACAATATAAAGCATGAATGAAATTTGTATACCACTCTGCCATGAATGTATAACAGATGAGGGACGATTACGGAAGCAAGCAATTTATCAATGTCAGGCTGTCACTTATACCTCCGGATACCGAGCTTCAGAGTATTATCCTCACATACATTATCGCCATGACTGAAATAATTTAAAAAAAATGTAAGATAATTATCTAATATTTAAATATTATATCATTTAATGCCATTAGGTTTTTGTTGGAGTAGAAAAGCAACACCCATATCTCTTTATTCTTTATCGAAGTTGTGTCAAAATGGTCACTGCAGTTTGTTAAATATTTGATCTTCTTTCTCTTTTGTCATATATGTACGTATTTTTCTTTTATACTATAGGGGTCAGAGAAACAGACGGGTCATCTGATGGTAGATGGCAAACTCCGTTCATGGACACTTTCAACTCCAAGAGCCGTAAGTGCGCTGCCCGCTTTTGAGGGTGATGAGGGATGGGGGATGCGGGGAGGGGAAAGAGGAGAGGGGAGTGAAGGGGAGGAATGAGGAGAGAAGGATTTGGGCTTCCGGAAACCTTACTCATTTCGGGAAAATGCAACGCAAGGGTTGCTTCACAACTGGTTTACTGTGAGGCCGTGGTATGGCACCGGTCGACCCGGCCCATTCGTGCCTAAGTATGGCTCTAACACTTATGAAATATCCAATAAAACAATTTTATAAACTAAAAATTTGGTACTCTGCTCGGACCCGGCTGCAGCCAGGTCAGGTTATAGGTATGCTACCCCATCATTCTCAATCTAATTCAGCCGTGGTTGGAGATCATGATTGCTGCTGAGTTTTGTCTTAAAAATAGTTTTGTACTTTTTTGTGTAGGTCAAAAAGCTATTATTTATAGAATATAATAAAATATACATTTGCGTTTAAACATGGTTTCAAATAAAGGTCTTAAATGATTTGTACATGTTCAACATATTCACTATTGTTTATATATATCTAATATATAAAATTTTCGTTTCGCGGTGTTTGTTACCAAACTCCTCCGAAACGGGTGTACCGATTTTTGTGAAATTTTGAGTGCATATCGGGTAGGTCTAAGAATTGGCGAACATCTATTTTCATACCCCTAAATGATAAAGACGACCCTATACAGATTTTTTATGGCAGAACTACGTTTGCCGGGTCAGCTAGTATATATAAGTTTTAGTATTACGTTATAAGTTTTATTTAAAAGCGGCTATATGCCATTCTTATATTTTTTATAATTTTTCTCTAAGTAACTAACACATTCTTCATTCAAGAATGAAGTGATTTCTTCGTGTCTTATTTAAAGTGCTAGTTCTATAATACTGTTGTAAAGTATACCTTATTATATTTGAGTTTAGCTCAAAGGAAAACTTATAACAAACACCGTTTTCCGAAAGCAAGCTTCGAATACGTAGTGAGACTACGAGTGAGTGAAGTTAAAATAATGATAGTCAGAAACAAGCAGCTTTATTTATACCTTAACTTTCCAGCATTAGTAGTGGAGTTTTTTTATGGTATAAGGTGACAAACGAGCAGACGGCTGAAAAGAAGGCTTGGGGTTTAGTTTTCATAACCTTAATACTGTTAATATGCACTTATCGGACTTTTTTTAACGTGTGGAAACCCCCACGGGTCACCACTCTGCTGGGACCAGGAGGGTTGTATGTCGGACTCGAACCGACTAAAACCACACGGTGTTCCGTCACATAGTCCTATTGCCGGGGTCTCAGGTGTACCCTTGAAAGGAAATCCCTGTGCACCCCGGCAGACTTGGTCGCCTATTGAACCACAGACGACCCCGTTGGCACATCGGTATGTGAGTTGAACGTTCCTTACGTTTACCGAACGAGTTAGTCAGTCGAAGGACAGAATTCAATATTAACCAAAAGGCTTTTTGGAACATCTGTAAAGTGTCTACTAACAGGTTCTTGTATAGACAAAGTTACACTAAAATATGTTCTTTCACAATAAAAAGTTTTATAGAATAAGTTTGATGAACATGGACTCCCACTCAGGCCCTGCATGAGCTATTACTTATGGAATGCAATCCATAAATGTAACTATGATTCTTGAAAGTGCCCCATTGACTGCAATAGGCTTGCCCTCTTTTGCGTAAGTGTGGCTGAATTATAGTCGGTAACATGTAGGCGTTTTACACGTCACTGCCTACTTCTTTTGGAGTAAAAGCATCAGTGTATGTAAGTTTAAAAATATAGTGTCACATAATAAATGCTAAAACAAGGAATCTTTTAATTTTTTTTTAAAGACACCTCCCGCACTAGGATTAATTCCTGTGTCGCGGGGTACTTTATAAACATTCAAACAACGGACACAAAGGATATCCAAAACTCAGAACAACAATTTGAGGATTACATAAAGTGTTGTCCCGTGCGGGATCGAACCCGACGTTACCACTTAAACCGCTACACCATCCGTGCAGAATTAGACGAAATATCTGCCCCTATAACTTCACGGTTCGATATATTAATTAAAGCGTTAGCATTTAAAACTATTCATTCGGGTGATTCAATTGGCAATTTATTTCTATCACGTATAACCTTTCAAAAACATACAAACAGAATCATTCGGATTTATTTGAGGACACAATAAGGATTTAATTCCCCTTTGGATTCATAAAATGGTGAGACAGGATTATTTGGATTCTATTTTAAATATGGCTGAGAATTAATTACTATTCTATCGAATCTTTGAAGTTTCAATTTAATGACTTAGATAGTACTTGGATAGAGAGTTCAGGATTTCTGGCAGCAGCCAGTTCGAACTGGCCGAGCCACAAGGTTACAGGTATGCGTCCCGACGTCTTCGTGATATTTTTTACACTTCCCATTCCATACGTATAAACAATATTCCTGTCATTACACTGCCTTCCTTTATTCCTATCTAACTCTTTCAATATGTTCCCAATGTTGTTATTTTTAATTCATAAAGTACCGGTTGACGACAAATTTTAACGGGTTAGTGTGGGTGTTTAATTCACCACTGCCTACCCTTTCAGGCGTACAGAAGTGAGCGAGTGTATGTATATTTTGATGTTTTTTATCTTGGTATAAAACTTGTGTAAATACTGTAATGCGTAATTATAATACGTAATTATAATTCGGAAAGTAAACGAGTATGTTGTATTTACAAATTGTATTTTGTACGTATGTGTGGAAGTTTACTTAAATTTACACGTTTGTTATAAAATAACAGTTTTGAAAATTTATAAAATTTTAGTGAACCAACATTTGCTTCAAATGAACAAAAATCTAATCACGTGTCACGTAATCATATATAGATTCAAGATTAAAGATACACTTATTACACATTTGTCACGTCGATTTCAGGTTCATATATTTACTGATGCACAGCATGTGTTGGTGAGGTAATATCATTTTGATGTTAATATGAATAATACAATATTATCACAATAAACTTCTACACAATACTAATTTATTTTATTTCTAAAAAAAATAACATACTTTTTAATATACATTAAATTGTTTAAGACTTGACAGTGGATATCGAACAGATAATAAAACTAGCAGTTTTCTGTGCATACACAACATCAAAACATACTCACAAAATGTTAAGTAGGTAACCAGTTTTATATTTACATATATTAAAATAAAATAAAATAAACATATACCAAAATAACATACAACAACGACAAACCGAATGTTACACTTACATAAAAAAAAATTATATAAACTACACATAACTACATTATTGGCACTTAAGCAATAGTTAAATATTAACAAGAGTTCCATACATACTAAACCATTTACTCTATGATA
Organism: Tyria jacobaeae; assembly: GCA_947561695.1. Lineage (NCBI taxonomy): Eukaryota > Metazoa > Arthropoda > Insecta > Lepidoptera > Erebidae > Tyria > Tyria jacobaeae. Next base: position 776,583 of record OX387236.1, on the reverse strand, counting down.
ATGGCACACAACATTGTTCTGCTAATTGTATAAAAGCTAAATTAATTGAACCCGATAAATTTATTTTCGTCAGGGTTCCCACATAAAACATTAATTTGTATATGTATGTAGCTATAACAGGTGAAAAAAGTTAGTATTTTATAATAATTAAAACCCAAAAGCACTATTAACTTTTCATCTTTTTGTGATTTATATATCTAAATGTGACCTGTGATACTCTTGTTATAAAGACGGTTCAAATGACATAGACTGACGTCGAAATATATCATACTGTTTATGACAAAGAACATCAAACATACATATACTCTAAAAATATAACCCTCCTCTCTTTTTCTTGCGCAGTCGCGTAAAAAAACACAAAAACAAATTTTGTTACCACGTGTAACTTTTGCAACTCGTTCAGCTAACCAAAAGAGCAAAAAAATGAGGAGTCTGCTATTAACCATTGAACTCTGTCCACCTCCTGAGTCCATCATCAGACCAGGTCGGTGGAAATTATTTTTTGTATTGTCATTGGTATTATGTATATATAATATATACATAATATTTGTAAAGTTTCAAATCACTACGGCAAATTGCAGTTGGTCAAATTCAAGTTTCCGTAGAAAAGCTTATATTATAAAAGTGTGTTAAAATTATTTAATAAAACATTAATACATAGGAGATATACAACAGGAGATATAGAGTTGCTCTATTCTACTCCACCGAAAACCTTATATGATGATTAGTTTAGTAATTAAGACTTAAAACTAAAAAAGGCTACCTAACTAAACAAACTTTAGTTCAAATAATTTGAATGTGGTAACCCTATTCATGCATTCAAGCAATTGATAATACCCTCCATTACCTCTTACGCAATATAATGGGCAATAAACTATACGCATTTGATGTAAATCGCATAAATAGGATTGAGGTTAATCAATAAACTATCCAAGCTATTTTGCATTGAGTAGGATTCTGAAAGTGTCTGGAATTGAGATCTGAACCAGGCTACAAACAAAGAACGAATTACCTGGAATTATTATGAATATCTTCAAACATCTAACCGAAAAAATTATTTATTTTGCAATTTATACTAATATTATACGTTTCCTCGTTCACAGGCACAGATGAAGACTAAGGTTATCTTTAACCAGGCAAAATAACGCTCTCAATCTTCAGATATATTCAATTAGTATACCTAGATTGAAATTACTAAGTAAGAGATACTCAAAATCTCTGTATAGAAGACTCGTGTAAGCTTACATTTAGTAATGTATCACCGTCTAAGAAGGCCTGACCTGAATTACTTTCTCTGACCTATATTTGGATGCAAGCACGTAGATATTGCAACTAGCAGATGAAGAGGAAATTAGGAGGGGTACATATTTTGTGTCGTTTGGGAATAGACTTATATTGTTATATATGTATCACGTATTTTAAGTAAAATATGTTAAGATTCAGCAGCAGCTAAAAAAAAGAGCCTCTTATATTCGTTACCGTCCTTTTGTGTCATAATATGACTTTTATAGGTTTATTTATGAAAAAAAAAAGAAAAGAGAAAAGCTTCCGATATTCCTCAGCGTGTTCTTGTGTAATGTGTATGACTAGTTTTATGTGTACAAGAATTTAGAGATTTAACCCCGAGAGTATGGTTTGGTTGCCACGCATTTGGAGTTAAAATGAATAAATTTCGAGTTTCGAACAGTACATTTTTGGATATAGAAGTGTACTATGTGCTATTCATTTATATCGGATTAGCTGGATGGCGTTATTGAATAACAAAACATGTACCAAACCTTTCATATTAGTTATAACATTAGTAAGTTATTTAACTAAGTGTAAACACTAAATCACATTATAGCATTTAAAAAAGAAATAGTAAATAAAGATAGTTTGACGTCCAGTACCGTCGCGGCTGGACGACTTACTCCTTGAGAAAGGTCTCCTGTCAGGACCGAAAGTAGTCGGGCATCCCCGAAATACACTCGTGATTAAAACCGTGTAGTTAAAAAAATAAAATAGAGATTTATAGGGTACATACATACATAACCTCACGTCTTATTAAAAATGAAAACGAGTCGAATCCTATTTTGCCAGTTTACATACCAACACTCACACCTACATATATCTCCAAAGGTAGGTAGAGTCGTATTAAGTACATTTGGCTTACGTCATTTAGTCCCACTGTAAAAATAGAGGACACTTCGGGAACTAAATGGGAATAAAATGATGGAGTATCATATACTCCTAAATTCAGTATAATATTGAAAGGGAAGCCTCGACCGTATTTCCGCACTGATACGATTTTTTAGGAAATCTAACTACCTTCAAGAGAGCAAAAGCACCGCAAAAGAGCGTACAAAAGGACGGCAAAGCAGTTCCGATTCTTGAATTTGAATGGGCAGAGGTAGGCGCTTACCATAAGGTGACCAGGCTGCTCGTTTGCTCGTTTCTCATAAAAAAAAATGCATTTTGTATTTGGAGTGTAAGCTATGGGGTGTGAGTGGGTCAGAGTCGGTCAGAGTACGCATAATAATTACGAAATTATTAGTCTTTTGCAGTCTACTGCTACAAATGGTCCTTTCATTAGCTTATGTGCGTCTAACAGTCGGTCTTAAAAATATTTATATAATATTTACCAAATTGTTACAGCTGTCTTTGTTCTTTCTTTTCTTACTATCCGACTATGTTAGAAGGAGGGTTATGTTCTTTTAGTGATATGATATTATTCGAATCGTCTGAATAGTGGCCGTGACATAGGATATATAATTTCGAGATAGCGTCAGAAAACAGAGAAAAAGTTAAAAACATTTTTTTTTTATAATTGTACTAGTTAGTTAGCTCAGCTTTGTTTTGTTGCCTTTGTTTTCTTTGATATAAGATAAATGAAAGTTTTATAAACAATACATGCTTAGTTATCTCGGCCTTTGGTTAATAACTATCCCTTATTAAAAATAGTAGGTCAAATGACTCCATGAAGAAGAACTCTTTTAAGACATAATTACAAAAGTCAAAAAATTATTGTTAATTATAAGACTCTTATTATAAAATAAAAAGTATCTTCGGTTGTTTTGAGATGTGTGATATAATGGGTCCACCCGTTCCGGACATCAGCTGGAACAAATAGACAGACAGACAAAAAGACACACTATGCATAAGTGTTATTACACTAACTTAATGCGCCACAACTATATGCTTGAGACTTTGAAGTGAGGGTACATATGTATAGCTATATATACTATAAACATATCTATATATTATTTATCATGAACACCTTTATTGCGCGATGCAGGAATGGCTTCTACACAGTACTTGCAGGTCGTGTTTGCAACACTGAGTATGTCATTAGAGTCATTGTCATAATTAGGTACTTAAAACACAGAACATATACCTCACTACACTCTACATGTTCATTTAAAGTTGTCAGGAAAACACAACAGTTATTCCAAATAAGACGGAGATTAAATTACATACATCACACACAAAAAATCTCGCTGGTATACCCGACGTTGTAGGCGGGGACGTAATTAATAGCATTTTGTAGATTAAATTTTAGTCCCATATATGTAATAAGGGCAAGCCTAATGCCGTCTATCGGACACTGGGAAATTATATGGGAAAATGTTGAGTATATTGACAGGAAAGGGTAGATAGAACGGGAAGGAAAGGGACGATCAAGAAGAACCTAAACCATTACGTTCAGAAAGCAGGTGCACTACTTTCTAAGGCTTGTGTGATCTACAATACACTCGTAAGTTGTACCTATTTGAATTTTTTCACCTATAAATATATTATCATATAAAGTATATATAATTTTTAGTTTTAATAGATTCACTATCCTTTGCTCTTAAGTTATCTCTGTAACTACTAACCCACTATATGAAAAGTCTTTTCTGATATAAAATTGTATTGTAATAATTGTTCTCTTAATTAAACTTTACAAACATATAAATTAAACTATTAAATATAATAAAAAATGTATTTGAAGATATAAAATAGTGTCCTACCGGTATCGGGTACAAGAAACAAGCTACCGGCGGTTAGGGCTCCAGAGACAGGAACCTCCTCACCTCGCCGTATCAAGAAAGTGTCAAGGAGAACTGCCTTCTGAATCAGTCCTTTGATCCAACCATGTAACGAGAGCCTCTTAAGGTGTTGATCGAGCCTCTTAGGTATTCATCCGTGAGAACAATGATCACCGAATCAATATTCCACATATCGACAATCTCGTGAGAGCAATATTTTATTTCTTTATCCTTTTCAGCTTTCACGAGATTATTGTCATGAGGATCAGCAATATCTCTATATCATATAGCAATATCTCTCTAATCAGTCTGTCACCACTATATATGTATAACTGGCTTATTACTATTATTATTATTCAATAGAGCTTACACCGCGCGGTAATAGTGCTCAGACTTCCCAAAGGCAGCAGATTGAGTTATAGGTAAGCAATATCCCTTCCCGTACCTTTTTATCTCTCTATCTTTCAATATACTCTAAATAATCCTGTCTTTTTCAGAAGTGCCCGGATTACGGCACTACATATATATTTTAAATCTACATCTACATCGACTGGTAGTAAAATAGAGCTCACATAAAAAGCCTATAAAATCCAAATCTACCTATAATTAGGTAGATTTGGAAACTATTAATGTTGCCAGGCGCGTACAAAAATATAGTTAAAAACTGGGTCAAGCTGCACTGGAAAGGAACATGTCTGAACAGTTGCAATGGACAATTTTAGAGCGTAACACAAAGCACTATACCAGTCATGCAGAAAATATGATTCTGAAGAATATTACGTCAATGGGGCGTGCTTAGTAAAAATGAAATAAAACTAATTATATTTATAGATAAAAATATAGTTTTCATGAAATGTAAGGATTCAGTGTTTGTCTGTTATCTAAGTTTAAATCATTTAACATATTAACATACAGTAGTAACAAACGTCAAATAGTGGAAGGCAAGGGCGTATTAGACGCCCTCATTTTATCAACAATATTTTTTTTATAGTATAGAGGGGGCAAACGAGCAGACGGGTGACCTGATGGTAAGTCAATCAACTTAAGAGTCGCAAGCGAGAGAGTGCTGTCCCCTTTTTAAGGTAGGGGAAAGAGGTGAAGGGAAAGATGGTCACACAATGCAAGCATTGCTTAACAGCCGGTTTTCTGTGAGACCATTAGTGACGAAGAATGACTCTCGCAGGTTAATTTGCTGTCTATTACGTAAGACCTCCACATAGGTATTAGGCAGCAAGCCTTTTGCTTATACAAATTGTTTACAATTAAGTCTACATACTCATAGTCGAGAGACTTAAATGAAAGTCATAACACAGATAGACATAACAGTTATTTAAATAAGATAGTAATAATAATTGTTTGGAGAGTGTATGGAAGAGCATAAACAGGTCAGTGGCGAGTACCTGTAATACATTTTTTTTTCTTACACATCTCCCGCACTGGGAATTATTCCTGTGCGCGGGCGACTTCACACACATACAAACAACGGACACACGAACTCGGAACAACTATTTGTAGATCACACAAATTATTGCCCCGTGTGGGAATCGAACCCCCCTCCGGCGCAGCAGTCAGGGTCACTAAACCACCAACATGCCCGGTCATCCATTAACTGATGCTAAATTATGTATACAAGATATATATAACTAATTTACATCTATGTATATACTACTTATTTTTAATTTTAAATCATAAATATTTTACAGCTAATCTAATAAAAAAATATTATGTCATTCAGTTCACTTGCTTTATACTATGATTGTGACTCAATTTTCACTACATCATAATCAAGAACCGCTTATTTTTTAAGTCACCTTGGTACAAGTACGAAATAAATTTTAACGTTGCAATGTTGTATTTGTATTTAAACTACTACAGACTTCATTAAAACCTTTTGCCCAGAACTTGGAGGAGTAACATATGTACATGTATTTGACTATATCTGCGCATCACATTACAAAGAAATTGATATCAAAAATCGAATCAATCTTCGTATTTCTCGGTAGACAAATATGGATCTTGTTGAGAGACGAGAAAACGAAGGAAATCAAACATTCATTTTTCCATATTTGATATGTAATTGGCCCATTTGGGGAGAAGATATGTGTACGAATAAAAAATATTATTAGGGAGTACGTACGTCAAAATGGCTTATTTCAGATTCCACTTACGGTGAGCGTTAATATTACTTCAATAATAATAAATTATTAACTTATATTTATGACAAATCAGCATATAAGCTTTATCTGGCGTCCGTCTGTATATTGTAGATATAAACTAATATCTAAGGGTTCTTATTAGAGTAATAGAAGCTAAACGGACACTTTTTAGATTTTTTCTGGCTGTCTGTCTGTATGTTTGTACACACATCACGCGAAAACTACTGCACGGAATCAAATGCAGTTTTTACAGATGTCTATCTTAATATAATGTATATATATATATATATATATATATATATATATATATACATTGAATATGAATACGAAGACGCGTGCAAAAGCTAGTTAACTATTAAAACTATTGGGCCCACTGGCACTCGGTCTTCCTTGTATCGCATTCAGTCTATCCCAGTACTTTCTTTTTAACATATATTATCTAAAATAATAAATAAATAAAATAAAAAACTGGGACTATTTACAATAATATTTCATTAAATTCCTCAACTTAAAGACGCCGCATTATGGGTTTTTATGGTATTTACTCCCTTTTAACTCATCTCACCCTCTCCATTCTTTCAGCGGACCACTAAACGCAGACTCGACTTTATCGTACTTAACATCAGGTGAGTGGAAAAAAAAACACTAACGCCATTTAACAAAAAAAAAATAAAAAAAAAGAATATTTATTTGTAATATCCTCTGTAGGTATATGTGCTTTATTATTATTATTTAAACTCAATAACGCATACATGAAGATTTATGTTATGATTGTTAAAAACATCTTATTTATCATGTTTGCAATCTTGGCATTCTTTAGAAATACATTGTCGGTAATAGTGAAAGATGGAACTAGGTAACTACTAATACTTATACATAGGGTGTTGTTTCAAATCAATTCTGAAATTGATTTAAAACAACACCCTATTTTATCAAGATAATGTTCGGGTCCTAAATATGTAAACAACACGGCTGGTTAATTATGGATATCTTGCCAGTTTCAGCCTATATTAGGGGCTTTGTTTGTGTTATATGGAGCGGCGTATACCTTCATGTGTTGCGACATATATATCGCAGAAAACATCTTCTATTTTAGGGTCTATTACAAATAAAACCAATACACATTGACACAGGATTAAAAATAATAATAATAATGATTGAGAAGGCTTTCTAATTCTCCTTTGAGTTTAGAAACAAGTACCTACTCGTATGTTTGTATTATTCAATTTAATTAATTCACATCAGACTATAGATAAGGCCACTAGACCTTAGCTTATATCAGAAATATCTTTAAATATAAACTCACTTAAACTTTAAATATATCACTTTGTGCAATCTCACTGAAAGAAGTACAATAGAAATAAATAAAATATATTTTTTTGTGTTTTCATGCGATAGCTTTTGTATGTGTGTTTTACTAGCCCTCCATATATTATTATTTTGAATATTTAAGTGTTTAATTGTAAGCTTTCGAAATAAATAAAACTCAGAATGACCTTTTTTTTTTCGTGTGGAAACCCCCTCGGGCCGTCATTCCACCCGGGTTTTCGGTGGAACGGTGAGTCGGAATCGAACCGACTAAAACCACACGGTGTGCCATGCTGCACGTAAAATAGGAGGAATCCGGGAATAGCTTTATTAACCATCCGGATCCCTCCAAATTTAGACCCACCAAGATCAACCTCTAATGTGTTAGGAGTTAAAAAAAACATTTTACAAGAACTTGACTTTTAATATACCATTAATTCGATACTTATTAAGAATGGGTACTCTCAATATTGGAATTGTGGTCCTTAGCGGAGTAGCATAGGGCCACCGCATCTCTACCCGTGGGTGTTGTGAAAGACGAATAAAGGTTCAGACTGTTATGTATCAGACAGTGTACATATGTATATACAAACAGACAGTGGTCGGAATAAGGCAATAGGCCTTCCCCCCTATTAGGTTAATTGGACTAAATTATGGTTAACAAAACTTTGGCGTTTAGGACACCTCAGCTTACTCCTTATTGAATGTATTCATGAGTGTAATATATACGTATTATTACATTTCAGATATAGTATAGCTCTTCTAATTAAGCCAAGTCCGGTATATTAAGACCAACATTCCCAGAAGTCCAGAACAAACAACGATTGTTTGAACACCTACAAATTAAATTCACTAATCCAGTAAGCTCAAGCCAGCTGCAATATGTTCGTGTTCGTGCAACACTTATATTTAATTAAGTCAAACAGTCTCTCAGCCTCAGGAAGCCCAGCCAGGTGTTGTAAGTAAATGGCTAGGTGGGAATACGGGCTAAATTCAGAGTTAATTTCTGGTAGAACATTGCATCTCACGTAATGATACATCCAAGTACGCAGAAATTTTACACGACTTCCCAAAAAGGCACTGTCATGTTTTACAGTTCAGATCTTGTCTGTGCGTGCTTATATATGTAGGTGTCATTATTCCATTCCAAAATGATTTGGATGTTACTGGTATGAGACCATAATCTTCACACCATCCTAAGTAAGATTTGCTGTGGGCTGAATGGGGAATGTGGGAAGAGATCTTTTAAGGGTTCCGTACCCAAAGGGTAACACGGGACCACGGGGGTTCCGTCTGTCTGTCCGTCCGTCACCAGGCTGTATCTCATGAACCGTGATTGTTAGACAGTTGATATTTTCACAGATGATGTATTTATGTTGCCGCTACAACAACAAATACTAATAAACAGAATAAAATAAATATTTAAAGGGGCTACCATACAACAAACGTAATTTTTTTGTTCGTTTTTGTTCGATATTGATAAAGGCAACGGGTAGACTCTTGAAATATTCACAGAATATTAAGTTAAATATTCACTTTAACAATATAAAATTCAATAATAATAAAAGAAATATATAAGGGGGGCTGCCATACAACAAACGTGATTTTTTTGCCACTTTTATAGATAATGGTAAGAAACCCTTCGAGAGCTAGTCCGACTCGCACTTGGCAGGTTTATTTCGTTTTAATAAGTAATAATTTTTCATTAGTTATTGGATATAAATTCCAAAACCCATCTATAAGTAATTCTATTCTATCGTTACCACGATGCCCTTCTCATTAGAAATAAGAAGTGCAATAAACCATCCTTTACTTTTATAAATTCGTGAATTCATGAGGGATGTCTGTTACTCAATCACGCTAGAGCGGCTTAACGGATCTGGACATAAATTGGTACTGCTAAAGATTATAGTTTGGAATAGCTCACAAGCTTGGCTAGCTTCCTGTAAAATGTATATTACAAAATTGCGGGCACTAGTCATTAACATATACATATGTATGTATTTCAGAGAATTGACCGCTGGGAAAATTTACTTCTGTTATGCAGCTCTAATATATATTTGCCTGCATATGTTTGATGATAATACTATTTATAAGTTAAATGTTTACTCAAATCGTCTTAAACCACAGGGTGTTCCGTCACATAGTCTTATTGCCGAGGTCTCAGATGTATCCCTGAAAGGAAATCCCTGTGCAACCCGGCAAACCTGGCTGCCTATTGAACAACAGATAAGATAAGATAAGATAACTTTTACCACTTCAGTGGTAGAGCCATGCTTAGGCACGAATGGGCCGGCTCGACCGGTGCGATACCACGGCCTCACAGAAAACCGGTTGTGAAGTAACGCTTGCGTTGCATTTCCCCGAATTGAGTGAGGTTTCCGGAGGCCCTTTTCTCTCCCATATCTCCTTTCTCCTTTTTTCCATCTCCTCATCCCTCCTCTCTTCTTTCCGCTCCCTGCAACCCCCATCCCTCATCACCCTCAAAGGCGAGCAGCGCACTTGCGACTCTTGAGTTGCAAGTGTCCATGGACGGCGGTGTCACTTACCATCAGGTGACCCGTCTGTTCGTCTGTCCCCCTATAGTATAAGAAAAAAAAGATGACTTTATTTGCTTAAATATATTATTTTATACAAGGTGAAATATTAAATTATAAAATGGAAAGCAGATTAACTATTGTGCTATTAACAGTTACGACAGTTAAAAATACTGCAGAGAATATTAAATACATGAGAATAACAAACAAAATATAATTGATAATTATCATCCATTCAATAACATAATATAAGCTTAAACTAATATGATATTAAATATTTACCAATAAATTATTTATTGAAGTCATAGTTGCAATATCACTTTTATATAATATTATCATTTAGAATTTCTGACAAAGCATATTATGATAATGATATCATAATATGCTCAAGCTATAATCAAGAATGTATTAAGTTGCTTCGACTTCACTGTGATGTAACTCAAACATTTCGCTGCCGTCTTAGGACTACTTCTGCTCGTGCGGCCAACAACCCTGTCCGTCGTCCTCAGTCTGGTCTGGTGAGTTTTCTGCGGGATTAGAGAGTACTAGACCTCTCCCGATCCTCACAAAACGAGACTGCAGAGTCCCAAGGGCTCTTACTAGGGACCATGGACATAATCATGGTCTCCAACGAGAGGCTACACTATAGCTTGCAGTGCAGTATCCTCGCGCCAAGTCCTCCGCAAATAAGTAATATGTAAGTACAAACTAGTTTTGTGATTCAGTTGTGAAATTTCAAACTCAACTGCTTCAAGTTTCAACATAATATATAAATTGTTGAACTGTCTAAAGTTCTTTATCTTGGCAAAAATACTCTGAACCGTTATTGAGGAGAAGTTTCTCGAACTTAGGGTTGAGTTCTTGGTGAAGTAAAATTTTGTGAGTCTTTTTATATTATATAATTTTGACAACTTAAACTTAAAAACTATATAAGACCTTAAAAACCAACCACAAAGGGTCTAGGTATATTAAAAAAGTTTTTATCCAGTAATGACAAAGCAATATAAGTTCGCTTTGATTCGATTAAGAGTTCCGTATATTAAATGAGATAATCATAACGACAATTATATGAGACCAAACGGTTAGAATACCTTCTCAAACAAAAAATATTTTTATAATAATATATATATATATATATTTTAAGCGGAACTTATTGTTAGTAGTGGGGGTACCTATCAGTGTCTATAAAAGCGAGCGCTAGAGCATCGGTCATTTGCTCCTGAGTCTTCTTACGGTAAGGATTTAAGTTTAAAGGCCGGCAACGCACTTGTGACCCTTGAGTTGCGGGTGTCCATGGGCGGCGGTAGTCATTTACCATCAGGTGACCCGTCTGCTCGTTTGCCCCCTATCGCATAAAAAAAAAAAAAAAAAAAAAAAAAGGTGGTTGGCTCGTAGAAGGAGGCGGCTGAACGGGCCCGGGAGGACGATCTCCATTCTTACCTAATCCGCCGCCGGCGAACCGGGCGCAGGAGGCGCTCCTACCAGCGCCTCATGCCGCCCTGAGTGTGGCCGCGGGTGGGCGGGACGGGTTTTCCCCCCATCCGCTATAGTGGCCAGCCGTGAGGAGGCGACGGCTACGTGTGTCTGGACGTCGCCTTATTGAGAGTGACACGAAGGGGGTGCCCGCGCTTTTGCGGGCAGGTGCTAGGAGGGGTCCGGATGATGTACCTAAGCCGTTCCCAGTTCCCTCCTTCTTCAGGCACAGTATGGCACACCGTGTGGTTTTAGTCGGTTCAATTCCGACACACCATCCCACCGAAAACCCCGGTGGGTTGAAGGCCCGAGGGGGTTTCCACACGTAAAAAAAAAAAAAGGTGGTTGGTACCTACGCTACTTCAGTAAGTTCGTTCCATATTTTATTGGAATTTTAGTTTTTTTATGTTTAATGGATTTTTGTTTTGAATATCGCGTGGAATATTAACGATTGTTTGTGATTGCTCGAATTATAATAATTATCTGATAATAATTGTTAAAATTAAGTTTATTAGAAATAAATTACTTTAAGTTTAAACTGTTTTTTTTAATTGTCTTAACCTCTGATTGCTAAAAATATATATTATTATTATCTAAACTACAGTGATATAGATTTTGGGAATCAAATATGTGATCAGGAAAGAACTTCATTAAGAGGCTTAGTATTCGAGTCTCCTCATAAGACAGCAAATAAAACGTACCTACTGAAACTTATAATGTCCGTTACAACTCTTAACAATACATAAAAATATAAGTTAAGAAACAAAATAGAAGTACACGAACAGTAACACACGATAGACAGCTAGGAACACCAAGACATTATTTAAAACATGGTTTTTAGGCATTTCAGTGAATATTTTCAAGAATAAAATAATAAGTAACTTGAAAGGAATACAAGAAAATGATTTGATGGTTATTTTACCCCCTTCCGTTCCATTTCTTCCTCCCCATTTGCCCATTGCCTCAATCCCCTTAACCTTACCGAAAAGGCGAACAGCACTCTTGTGACTCTTGATTTGCAAGTAACTTGTCGTATACTATAAATATATGTACATATATATATGAAAAGGCTTAGTAGATAGTGTCCTACATTCATGATAACTACAGGTTCAAAAAAATATATAACAAACAACAAATTAACCGTCTTATAAAAACTACTGAACTTTTCAGTATACACTAAAGAATGAAGTTTGGGATGGATAAATATTAGATAAACAGTATTATTAAGGTTAAACATAATGAAATAGACGCTTTTTTTATTAAATGTACAACAGAACGCACTAATAAATAAAATTAATATGTGTAGGTGATACATACAAATATTTAGAGTATTCACAGACTACTGGACAGAATACAGTAAAATAAACGAAAAACTTAGTAATAAGGATATGTGTAGGTTAAATAAAATATTAAAGACTGCTGCTACTAAAGCTAGAAACACGTATGCTGTCCCGATTTAAGCGTACTCGTTTGGAATAATTCAATGGACAGAACACAGACTTAGCTCACCTTAATGGGCTTACGAGTATACGTGCAATTTTATTTTTTAATAAACACCACATATTCTGCATCCATCCGTAACAGCAAGGTGTAACCGCAAGAGGCTGTTAAGAGGCCGTAATCAATTACAACAGGAACATGTACATAAGGAGGCTTTTAATACTTGGGTATTCAATGGAAATTTATATAAATAAATATGATGGAATGATTTATGGTAGCAATTCAAGGTCAAATTATAAAAACTATCAAAATCGTATTAGATTAATGTATATAATAATGTATTGTTTGTCAACAAACTATATACCGACAAACATAATAATGTTGCAAAATAAATACCCTGATCATTAGTAAAAAAATATCAATTAAAAGATAAGGTTGAACACACTCAGCAATGGAACTGTAAAACTTGAATGGGACCAAGATACAATAACTAACAAGGCTACTCCAAATAATAAACCAGCTATCACACTATTACATGTATATTTCAATATCTAATACCGAAAATTTATAGAAGAAATACACAGACGAAACACAAAAGTACATACCACTGGCAGATAAAATCCAACAGATGTGGCATCTACACACAGTAATAATAATACCAATTATGATATCTAATACAGGCCTAATCCCAAAATCATTACATACCTCACTCAACGAAATATGAACACATGAGAATTTATGCACATCACTACATAGATCAGTTATAGACACTTGGTACATAGTCGGCCGATTCCTCACATACACCACCCAGACACCTACACTTATTATTAATGAACCAACCCACTTGGCATAGGCCCGTGACAAGAATATTGTTTATTTCTCTCAAAAATAGTAAGTGGGTACATTGGCTTATTACTATTATAAGTACAACATAAATAACACCTCAGTAAGAGCTGGAGTTTTACAAATCTTTAGACTATGTCCTTAGTGATACAGAAGTATGCATCTAGAGTTTGAAGGACGTGACATAACAATATTTACTTAAAAATGCAGCAAGCTAAAATTTTAGCATAATTTAGTGTGTGAATGTGTGTTTTGTTTTGTGTATTTATTTTTTCTCATGTTTCTTCGGCCATACCGAACTCTCGATGACATCAAAATTTAACCCTCCCTCATGAACACGCAGCACGTACGTTTTCTTATTTTTCACAAAGAAATTAAGAGTCGCCCAGGGGCTTAAACCTTAAGCTTAAAACAGCCCCTCTCTCTAAACAAGACCTACAGACAAACATCCCAGGACAAACTCCTGTTTAGAGATAGCGGAAGAAACCGCTGGCAGGCAGCTATGACCACGAACCAGCCTCCAAACGTCCCCTGCGGTATATTGTGATCACGGTGTTGAACAGTCCCGTATGTTGCCTAACTTTTTTGAGGATGGATGCCTTCTATAGAGACGAAACACGTGTTGTATCATTATAACAAAAATCTGGGCGATTATACGCTTGATACTACGTTTTTTGTAATTATTGCGGTAACTAAATTCATGTATTTCTCTATGAGAACACAAATTTGTTAGTTTACACCTCATAGCACTTGACGTTATTGTTCTGATGTAATAACGTTAAATCTGCTTGAATTGTTTTCAATAGGAGTAACAGAAGGCACTGGGGCCCTACGAAACGTATTAAGACTTGAATGGGGTATGTTTGGTATACACTATGAACTATTGTAGTATGAGAAACATTATTGCTTTCTACCGTACCATGAGTTTATATTTCATTATGTTTCTTATGAATTACAAAACTTTTAAGTTTTATTTTAACCCTCGATAAAAGCGCGGAATGTCAAGATTTTGATTAAGTTTATATAAAGGTCTCTCAATTGAGTGTTCTTAGGTATGCTACGTTTCAGGAAAACCTACTCAGCCAGTTTTTTTTTTATATACAGTAGGGGGATTAAGGAGCAGATGGGTTATCTGATGTTAAGTGATTTCCGCCGCCCATGAACACTTACAACTCAAAGGAGAAGGGAAAGAGGAAAGGGGGTTGGGCCACCGATCCATCCTCACTAACTCGGTCACAGCATGGTTTAACAGTCGGTTTTCTGTGAGGCCGTGGTAATACTTCGGTCGAGCAGGCCCTTCCACGTTATATATACATATATACGTTGTTCGAGGGATTTTCCCCAGGGGATCGTTGATGTAACTATTTATCAGGCAGCAGTATTCTCATCACTTCATTTTCCACCCTGGAGAGTTTCATTAAATTGAAATGGAATCAACCTTAAGTACTAGCATTTCATTAAAAACTATCCTGAAATATTGAAATCAATTTACAAATGGCGAAAATATCACCTCTTTTGATATATTTTACAAAACAATGTAAAATTTTATGCGACACAAAAGTGAAATATACTTTTATTATAATTGATGAATTTATTGTTTCAACATGGCCATGTAAAAGTTTTACAGCCAGTGTAAGGCTACATTTAGGAATGAGATTTTTTAGTGGTTTGCACTTCAATTTATTCCCATCTGTTATTTTAGCACTTCGCGTACATTGGGATCTGTGAACTTTTCTCTTTAAAATTTGATTTCAATAGAAATCATTTTCATTATGTTTCCCTATAATAACCACCTCACTAATTTTTTACAAGATATTACGACTATACCCCAAAAATCTACTGCCGTGGTCGGGGCACGGGAATAAGAAGATTCTCCAGAAGCTTTTTGCCTCGCACAACCAGCTTATGGAACAAATTGTCGCCTGCCGTATTTCCGAACCGATACGACCTTCAAACCTTCAAGAAGAGAGCGTACCTCTACCTAAAAGGCCGGCAACGCACTTGTGACTCTTGAGTTGCGGGTGTCCATGGGCGGCGGTAGTCACTTACCATCAGGTGACCCGTCTGCTCGTTTGCCCCCTATCGCATAAAAAAAAAAAAAAAATAAGAATGGCAAACTGGAAGTATATTGAAAAGGAAAAAGAGTATATAAGACAAGGCAATGGTAGAACAGGTATTAAGAAGTGTAAACAATAGAAGCAGAAAACCGGTTGTATAGCAACGCTTACGTTGCATTGCCCCGAAATTAGCGAGCTTTCCAAAAGCCCAACTCCCTCTCTCCTTATCCTCCTCTCCTTTTATCCCCGCATATCTCCATCAATTATCACCCTCAGAGGCGGGCAGCGCAATTAAGACTCTAGAACTGCAGGTGACTATAGACGGCGGTTGTCAATTACCATCAGATGACCCATCTGTTCATCTGTCCCCATATGTCATTAAAAATATTAAGGATACTTTTTATCTACATCCCATATATAAGAAGAATATGTGGTATAAAGACGGGCCTGTTGGTCTAGTGGTTAGTGACTCTGACTGCTAAACCGGAGGTCGTGGGTTTGATCCCCATGCGGGACATGATCCACAAATAGTTGTTCCGAGTCTGGGTGTTCTTTGTGTTCGTTGGTTGAATGTTTGTAAAGCCCCCCGCGACACAGAAATTATTCCTAATGCGGGAGTTGTCTTTTAAAAAAAAATATGTTATACATAAGAATAATAATATTACACACTCTATTACAAACTCAAGACATAAAAATTAATAGTAACTCTGAGATTGCCAAGTCTTTGAAATTATTTTGAAGTTGACATTTTCATATATTAGTATCACAGTCCTTTAACTTTAACTGTACACTATGAACACGTAAAACGCGGCCCTTTCAAAACATTTCAACTGTAATGAGGACGGCCAATAAAGCTGGCGTTTCGCTTAAATTTTTGGAGGTCACTCCAATTATAAGAGCAATAAAAGCAAAATTTGGAGCTGCCGAATTAAAGGCTGGAGCCAAAAAGGTTTCTTTATTATTAGTTTACAATATATGTATATGTATCTATTCGTATAGGCTGGTATTTAAATGGTATGTAATGGTTTTAAATTACCGATGGTACTGTACTTAGTTGTTTTAGTTAGACGGCTCCGAACTTCCAGTACCAACCAGTTTAACCCTGATTTGCTTGAGGTTATACTCCCCAATTCGAATTTATGATCCTTTCAATTCCCTTTTGTCCTCCCTTTACCTCTCAATATATCTCCAAATACCTAATCTTAGCTCTATTACGTTACTGGGTTTGAATTACAGTCCGTAAAATGAGGGGTTACTTACACCTTTGGCTACCCATCGGTGACGCAGGCATGAGTGTATGTTTGTTTATTATTTGAGGACTTTGATAATTATGATATATCTATAACATATTTCTCTTTGTAAATGTTTGGTTTCAGTACAAACGGTAAATAGATAATGACTAAACAATTATTGGGATGAACGTTAAAGGTCCACCACTAAGAAAATGTGATCAAATAGGTGCCATTCTGAAGAAAAGGCAACTCATAACTGGCGGGTTAGTGGTTACAGGATTTAATGACAGTAACAGAAACTCGTTAGGTATGTAACGATAGAAGAAAGTCGCAGGTTGTCACTTACCATCAGGTGAACTCTCTGCTCGTTCGCCCCCATCGCATAATAAAAAAGGCTCTGTCCATTGCGTAGAGAAATATGACAACTGAAACTTTTTACATGTGTGCGAAAGAAAGACGAGTATGTTTTTTGAGAGTATATGACTAGATAGGACATAAAATTTAAAAAAAAACGTCTGCACAAAAAGTAGACGTTTAAAATGTAGTCAGGTTTAATAATTTTAAAATAAATTTACTTCATCGTGAATCATTGAGCCAGTTGTCATCGTATTTCAGTCCAACAGTCGCATCTAAAACTGTATCAGATCGATTTGTAACCCAGTCTATTTACGTTCTTGCTAAATATCATATTCTTGCTCCAAAATAATAAAAGGCACTTGCTTTTAGCCAAACTTTTGAGTTGCTCTAGTAACTTGTTAATTTCAGGCGTTAGGCTTTTTTTTATAATATAGAGGGACAGGTGAACAGACGGTCGCCTTATGGTGAGTGACAACCTCCGTCCATGGATACCTACAACTCAATTGAGAATTGGAATTGGGAGAAGCGAGGAGAGGAAATAGGAGATGAATAGTTAGGCCTTCGGAAACCTAATTCATTTCGTGAAAATGCAGTGGTTTTCTGTTAGGCCGTGGTATCACACTGGTCAAGCCAGTCCATTTGTGGCACTGTTAAGGCTATAGGAAAACTACAAGTTTTGCATGATGCAAATGAATGAGAATTAAAACAAAACTTTTCTTGAACGTGACGGTACATAGCAACGTGAAATACAAATAGCCGTATAGGAAGATAAAAGAAAAATTCAATAAGAGAAATACTTTTTAAGACAGCAGTGCCATAAAACCGCTCAAGTACAAAACACTAGCTTGGGTTTAACTACCGTGTCTATAATTTACTTTCTTTTTAGTTAGATTATGTATTACTGATTAGATTAGTATTTAGCCAGTGGTAGAGCCATGCTTAGGCACGAATGGGCCGGCTCGACCGGTGCGATACCACGGCCTCACAGAAAACCGGTTGTGAAGTAACGCTTGCGTTTCATTTCCCCGAATTGAGTGAGGTTTCCGGAGGCCCAATTCCTCCTTTTTTCCATCTTCTTTCTCCTTTTTTCCATCTCCTCATCCCTCCTCTCTTCTTTCCGCTCCCTGCATCCCCCATCCCTCATCACCCTCAAAGGCGGGCAGCGCAGTTGCGACTCTTGAGAAGCGGGTGTCCATGGACGGCGGTGTCACTTACCATCAGGTGACCCGTCTGTTCGTCTGTCCCCCTATAGTATAAAAAAAAAAAAAAAAAAAAAGAAATTACTAAATATACATATATTTGGCATTGTATCCAGTTGTAATCCTTTGGTGTATCTATAAAATAACGTAGGTACAGACCTTAAATACTTCGAATAAACGAAGTGTGTATTAAGAGACTTACCTGAAACAAAAATAAATGTAATTTATACACACAGTGAAAAACACACTCTCATCAATTGATGATGTTCTGAAAATGCGCAAAGCAGAAGTTAAAAAATCGTCGCTGGTATGAAAGGTTTAATGACAGTAGGTGCTATATGTATCATCATCATCATCAGCCTATCGCAGTCCACTGTTATCAGGATCAGGAAACCCTGCAGAGAAGGCGTTAGTTTATTATGACCGTCATGAATAGTTAGTTAATAGTTTCATTACTGTCAATATACCCTTTACGAAATATTGTTATTTTCTAAACTATTTCCCTAAAGTGCCCGGATGACAGCAGTACTTTTGACCCCACTTACGTAATAGGGACTAATTATAATCATAAGGTATCTCTAAGACATATCTGCCTTCACCTTCGGGAATACAGGTACAATATGTATTTTGTTACGTCTACAAACTTGTCAGAATGTTCGATCAGCAGAGATATTATAATTGACTTTTTAAGTAGATAACGACCTTAAATGCGACTTTCATGATAAACCGTAAAGGCGAACAGCACTCTTGAGTTGCAAGTGTTCATGGGCGGCGGAAGTCACTTACCAATAGGTAACCCGTTTGTCCACCTACACCATAAAATAATAATCAAAAAAAAAAAACTCCTTCGAAACGTAACGTAATTTAAAGAATTGTACATTAACTCCTTTCTCCTCATGTGAGAAGCAAATGTCTTCAAAGATTTTGAAATGCAGATAAAAAACACTTTTATAGGTACTAACAATATTTTTTTATTTAAGCGAAGACGCTTCCAATCAGAGATCTTCAAATTCTGACTTGGTTACAATGCGATCACCACTAGACACTCTGCAGAGAAATCGTTTACAATCATAAAACATAGTCATTTATTTTTTTTTTTTTGTCATAATAACAGCTTCCATGTAAACAGAGAGAAGCTAAAAATATAATAGTAAAATTATCTAACGCCAGACAAAATAAATAAAGCACTTTTCCCATCCGCTAACAATATTTACTTACCTACCCACAATTTTAAGTGACTCAGTTTTGCTTGATAATCCTGCTTACTCGAAAAAAGGGAAAAAGCTTGGAAGAAAATTAGATAATAGAAAAACCACCCCTGTCTGCGAATTGTTAAAGGGTAGCCACCTTTACTGAAAGCCATTTTGCGGTTCGTACAATAGGGGGAATGCTACCATTTCTTTTGCCTTTTTATAAAACTTACGAGGTACGTACGTAACACCTACGTACGTCTACAACAATATTTAAAGGTTCACAACTTACTTGATCTGAACCTACGTACAGGTTCAGTTGTGAACCTTTAATTATTGTTCTAGAAGAGTCAAATCATTACGTTTTCTATTGAAATCTCTACTGAAACTACTCTCTGAAACTATTTGTCTGATTTGGGAGATTAATTTAATATTAGAAATAGTATTTATTATTATTATTTCGTATAATATAATGTGTGTGCGTGTGTGCGTAATTGTTGTAAGTATATTTTTGTACCTCAAGTTACCCATAACTATACATTATAATTTAGTCATAGTCTGTAAGCGATCTGTATTGCGATAAGACCGTCCGTCCGTCCGTCTAATATAAGATCTTAAATATCAAGCATAAACCCTGAACTGAGCAGAGCATAAAAGCTGTATATTCTGCAACATGCATTTTATGAAATATTTTGTGGAAAAGTTACTAGTATATTCATACATTTTGAGGAAAGATAAACCATAAAAACGATATATTTCCTAAGCGGTTGAACTAGATATCAAAACTAAGCATTTCCATTTTTTTTTTTTTTTTATACTATAGGGGGACAGACGAACAGACGGGTCACCTGATGGTAAGTGACACCGCCGTCCATGGACACTTGCAACTCAAGAGTCGCAAGTGCGCTGCCCGCCTTTGAGGGTGATGAGGTATGGGGGATGCAGGGAGTGGAAAGAAGAGAGGAGGGATGAGGAGATGGAAAAAAGGAGAAAGGAGATGAGGGGAGAGAAAAGGGGGGAGGGGGAATTAGGCCTTCGGAAACCTCACTCAATTCGGGGAAATGCAACGCAAGCGTTACTTCACAACCGGTTTTTTGTGAGGTCGTGGTATCGCACCGGTCGAGCCGGCCCATTCGTACCTAAGCATGGCTCTACCACTGAAAAACATTTAACATTTGGATTAGAAATTATTGAAGAGATTCAAATAACACCTCACATGTCGAAATCTATTAAGATGTCTGAACTCTGGGCTGCGATAAATCGTCAGGCACGAATATAAATAGTTAGTATTTAGAATGTCATTTAGGTGTTCTAGATAAAGAGGCATATCGACGATGATTGACGATCACCCCACGTTAACTGGGCTCAGAAGTAAAGTAAGTAAAATATGATGATGCCAAACTCTAAAAAAACATAAATTACAATACAGCTACAAAATGAACATAGATATTCTTCGACATGTACAACTGGGTTTCATTTGGTAAGTGGTATCTATGCACAGCGATGGTGACGTATCACTATTTCACACTATTTTATTGGTTTATATTTGACTGCACAGATGGCGTAGCGGTTTATGTGTTCACTTTGCCACCACGCTGCCGCACCGAGTGTTGTGGGTTCGATCCCCGCACGGGATAACACTTTGTGTAATCCTCAAATTGTTGTTCTGAGTCCGGGTGTTCTTTGTGTCCGTGGTTGGAATGTTTGTAAAGTCTTCCCCGACACAGGAATTGATCCTAATGCGTAAGTTGTATTTTTAAAAGTAATAAAAATACAAGTAGAGTATCTTATTGATTAATCAGTAATTGGATTGGACTGGATCTCGTTTATGTATTATGTATTTCAAGCTTACAAACCCTTAATATTATAAAACTGTTTTACTCATAAAATATAATGATATGTTAACGCATAATATACATATGATTATAAAATATGACGTAAAAGTCGTACAAACAAGATTTACGCTCGCGGTCCCAACAAAATTGTCAAAAGTAGTATTTGCATATCGTTTTATGAGACGTTTGAATATACACATAAATATACCTTTTTAACTGAAGCATTGAAAGGCTATATTTCAATGACAGAAAAATAACATCAATTTATTTGTGATAGAATTCAAAACCTAAGTCTAGGAAGCTTTCTTCGAATTTCATAGGTCGAATTCGCTTAGGTCAAAAAGCGACTGAATCAGTGCGCAATATATGTACAACGATGGGCGGAGGCGTGCTCTTTTACGATACCACCAAACATTGCTTCAGAAAATTTAAAGATGGAAATTATGACTTATTTGATGAATCCCATCCAGGACGACCTCCTACAATAGATGTAGATGAGTAAAAAGACTCATAGAAATGGATCCCAGGTTCACTTCACGTTGTCTGGCAGATCAGCTTCAGTGTTCTCATACTGCAGTAGAAAAACAACTCCACGCTTTGGAAAAGACCTGGAAATATTAAGCTTGGTTGCCACATGAATTGACTCCGATTCAACTTCAGAGGAGGGCTAACGTGTGCATGGAACTACTTAGTTATCATCGTGCCAATGAGTGGCTGAGAGATGTCATTACGGGGCATGAAAAGTGGGTTATGTACATAAATTTTTCGCGTAAGCGCCAGTGTCTTCGACCTGGAGAAGCAGGAGTACCGACGCCAAAATCTGACACGAGTAAAAAAGTTCTTTTAAGTGTGTGGGGGGGAATAAACGGAATTATATACTGGGAGCTGTTGTCATCTAACACTACAATCATAGCCAATATTTATTGTGACCAACTGGATAAAGTAGCAGCGAGATTACCGAAAAATCAAAATAAAGTATACTTTTTGCACGACAATGCTCGACCACATGTAGCAGAAGTCGACTCGTGAAAAATTACTTTCCCTTCGCTGGGCTGTCCTTCCTCACCCACGGTACTCTCCAGACATTATGCCCTCGCGTTATTATCTATTTCGTTCTCTAGCCCACTACCTAGCAGATAAAAAAATTAAAAATGAAGACCAGCTTAAAAGTGACCTTACCACCTTTTTTTATCAAAAGCCTAAAAACGTCTACGAGGAAGGCATTATGTCTCTGCCAGCGCGTTGGCGACAGGTGATAGAAAACGATGGTGCTTATATAGTTGAGAAATAATTTGATTTTGTATACTTAAAAAAAATAATAATAAATTTGTGTACAAAGATGGCGTGTTTATTAGTTGCCAACCTAAAATATAAATTGTATTCCATTCATAGTGTTTTTCAGTGACTTTGGAAGGCCCGTCTCCCCCTTTCCTCTTTCCTCTACCCTCATACCCTCTCTCATTGTTCCCATCTCCTCATCCTCCTCTCTTTTTCCCCTCCCCGTATCCCCTCAGCTCTCATCACCCTCAAAGGCGAGCAGCGCATTTACAAATAAGTATAAAAAAACACAAACCTTTCAATATTCCTAAAGTTTGAATTAAAAACATGAAACCTCTTTCAGGTTCTAACATTTCCAGCGAAGATTTACGTTGAGAAAGTCCAAACGAAAATCTATTTTCAAGGAATTGATAGCAATTTCTGGAACTACACTTAGATAAGATATCAGTAGAGTGTGCATACATAGCATATCATTTGTATCCATGGTATTGTAGATTATTTAGTAATGGTTGCTGCATCTTATGTCGACTTAGCCAATATGCTTTGTTCCCATTAAGTAACCGACGTAGCTTCCTTGAATATATGCTCTTGTATGACTTTTGCCATAATGCTTATGACTGCTTGGACGTTTTTAATACTAAAGCAATAAACAATTATTTATTGCAATTTCTTAATGTTGTATAAATTCTGGCTTATAATGGCAAATGTGTGATTTTAACCTTTTCTGGAAATCGTATAGCAAATATAAAAGCTGTATTCTTATATCAATAAAAACAATTTGTTAATTTATCTCCATTATGAGCAGATAAGCTCTTAGTTTTAAATTTAAGGTTTGTGTTTAAATTGTTTGAATAGTTTATAAAACTAAAATTATATGTAAGATGCCGCATAAACTCCTTTGAGTTTTTCCGTGTATCATTGTCATACATAAATGTGTATTATGTATTAGTTTCTTAGTTTCTAATCTATTCAACTCAATAATATCTGTGCCGTGTGGTTCTCGATCTTGTTGAACAAATAATTGTGTGATGATCACGATCATTTGTTCTGTGCCTGAGTGTTATTTATGTATAATATTATGTATATATATTATAAGCGTCCGTAGTTTCGAATCAGAAGGCCGTGTGTAAGATGTCTCAATTATTATGGATATTTTGGTGATGTCACTTAATAAAAAAAATCTAATCCAGGAAGGAATAAAGACCTTACATTGATACACACACTATTGCAACAATTCAACAATTTGGTCCAGCTTAGTTCCTTAAAAAAGTTGGTCATATTATACGAATAAGCGTTCTTATAACTGCAGCCATATCTATGTCACGTATTCGGCACAGGAAGGCTCATTCAAAAGAACTGAAAAAGATTTATTACTAATACGATGGGCATAAGAATTGTACAATTTCTGTACTTCATAAAAAATACATGTACAGTATTGTATCATCTTTTTTTTTGGACAGTAAAGAGTTTAACTCTATATATATCTATGACTGTATAGGTATATTTCTTTTTGTGTTAAATTTAATTAATTAAACCCTCAAGGGATAAGCATACGTCTTGTGTTAGTTTCCATTACTATAAAATGTCACTCTATCGTTGTCATCTGCCTATCCCGTACCCAATTATAATATTGGAGTGAATGTCATTTTATTGCTAACTCCATATCATTTTTCAGTGAATTTTGTATTGAATCAATCTGCACAATGATAATCTTCTTATCTTAAATTATCTTATGCATTTATATTATCTTTACCTAATACATCGCGGTTGGAGGGCTTGGATTTCATGCCAATAGCCAGTTTGAGTTACATGGTATGCGACCTTGATCTGCTTCAGCTATACGTATAAGCAATAACCATAACATTGCCTTCCATTCATATCTTTCATTATTCTCCCAATTTTTTATCTAATTCCCAAAGCCCTGATATCGTAAACCTGCATACAAAAAACTGTCATCACCACATTTTTCTCATGTTTATCATCAGCTCAACAACTCACACTTAAGTTTTTTTATAATATGTCTAGGCATGTAAATTCCACAATGATTTTCAAAGCACTGGTAAGTGTGTGACCCAAACCGGTCCGGTATAATAAAATAAGGATATAATACGAAGGCAAAGGTTTAAAGAACTGCTTAAGCGACATTTTACGATCTTCGAAACTTTTATCGTTTCTTTTTTTGAGTAACCGTAAATTTAAGGAGTATTTTTGGGATTTAATTTTGAGAGACAGGAAACGCTCTACATTAAACGGTGCTTATGTAAATTGAGGTTAAATTACTTAGCGGGAGTACCTTTTCAAACTTTTATTTTGCCGCTTGTTAAGTAAGTAGGTAAGTGACAAGTGTTACTAAATGAATGACAATTATTGCTACTATCTTTTATATAACTTACTCTTCTAGCGGTTAGTGACTGACTGCTGAGTTAGAGGTCGTGGTTTCGACTTCTGCACTCAACAAGTTTGTATAATCTGTAAATAGCTGACCCGATAATTGTAAAAGGGCACAGGAATAACTCCTGGTGCGTAGGCCTTAAAAATGTTTAATAGGTATAAATAATACCTATTTCTAACCATATTGCGGAAGGAACGGATTAAAGACGTACATTTCGTCAGAAAACTGACATTTCGTCAATATATTTCAATTTCAATCCTACCAAAATACAAACGTGTCTCGTCTTTCTCGACTTAACACGAAAACAATGACAGCAAAAAAATAGATAAAAAAAAATATGCTTTTTTTTTAATCTCTTTGATTTTATTTTTAAATACACGAAACACATTATAATCTAAAAAATATTACATACCGCAAAACATAATGTTTTCATCTGGATTGTGTGATTGTTTGTATGTGCATACAAAAAAATACAATAAGTAAACAAATCACATTGACATGCTTCTTTGGTCACTCGTACATATATACACATACATACGCTCAAGCCTGTATACCTTAAGGGGACTGCCAAGTACAATTAAGTCTCACAAACTTACTAGGGGCAAACGCTTAGTGCTATCAACCGGACATTATATATGTATATACTGTCTGCTATATAACAGTCCGATCCCTTAGTCACCTATTACGACACCCACAGGAAGAATCAGGGTGGCCCTATTCTATTTCACCTAGAAACACACGGCAACAGTGTACTTTATGCAGTGATTTTAAATAGCAATGTACACGCAAATAATGATCGCAACATAAGTTATACATAACCCGTATTCAGCATGGGAAACAAACACAACATTCATAAGTACCCTGAAGCAAACAATTTAACTTAATCAATTTTACTTAAGTGTACCATTTAAGTTTAAAACTGAAATTATCGTAAGCCCGGCCAAGCACTAAATTTAATTATCAACTCTTACTCACTTTAAACAAAGTTATATAAGTTATTACATTGTAAAATATATCTCATTAAAAAGATTAACATGTATTAAAAGTTGAAAGTTTTGCGTCAACGGAAAAACTTTGCTACTTTATCACCTGCCAGCCAAGCCGCAGTTTCACTATTGTTTATGATATAATATCTTCACATATACCCTGCTCTGATTCTAGGGGTCAAATACTCTCTCCTATACAAAAATATACTCACCGAACCATACATACATTCATTTTTTGCCAATTAAAATTCTGTCCTACTTACGTTACGTGTAAGCTACGACCCTCTACGCTAGCAATTTTTTTATTATTTTAGTTGATGCGTTTTAAAGTTAAGAAGATTTCTTCCTAAATATAACTTTTGAATGAACTCTAACTGTTCGTTTCGTTTCGTCGTATTGTTTCGCCGCATATTTCGCCGAAAGCTCATACCGCAACTAGCTCTCTGACAAACTTAGGATTTTTTGGTAAAGCAAAATTCTATATTTTTAAATACATCTGAAATTTATTTTATTATTGAACAGGGGTAGGAGTGTACTTTTTGATAGATAACAGTCTGATGCCTTAGTCGCCTTTTCCGACACGCGCGAAAGAATATAATAGCAAATATGTATATAAAAGCCACAGTTTTCTTATACTTTTTATGATGAATATTATTTCTGGTAAAACTTCCAAACTGTGTTATATTTAGAAGTTTTTGTAACGTCAATTACGCCTCATTGTTTCAATAATGTTTGCAACATAGAGGTATTATAGATAGAGCAGAGGAGCCAGGCCTCCAGCTGTCCCTCGGTTAGAAAGAGTTGGCGATTACACTCGCAGTTTTCAGAAGTAAGAATTATTTATATAGTGTATTTTGTTATTTGAATAAGTGTATACCATATACGTATTCTATCGAGTATATAGTAATGTTTGGTTATGTTTATATAGGCAGTCAATGTTTTGAACTTATTATAATGTTAATTTAAATTGCAGATTTCCTACAAAAAATGAGCTAAAGGAGAAATGGATGGAAGCTATCGGAATACAAATGATAAATGATTTTTATTTTGTAAATAGGTTATAACAACACTTTTACACGTCAATATATTATTTTTGTCAGTTTAAGCTAGATGAGGCCGTTTCCTAGCTGACTACCCTGAGAAGAAACACCAAAACAAACTCAGAGGGCAAAGTCTGTTTTAAAGTCAATACAGATGTACTGGTCAAAAACATATGAGAACCATGCACGCTAACGTCTGAGATGAGCTTTTGAAGAAAGCACCACGCTCATTTGAGTGGACCCGTCCAAACAGTGCAAGCATTTGTCAGTTATCGTGTAGCTCAACTTAGAACTTTAAGGAGCTCAACGGACCGACGAACAGTACCAAAGTCAGACATCGTTAAAAAACAAAGTTACTGGAAAAAAGGAGAAAAAGAAAAAGAAATAACCTACATAGTCCTCACATTTACAATAAGTAATCAATAATTAAAATAGTAAAAAAATAAAAAAAAAATATACTTAACAAAGTAAGTATTCATGTCAAAAAGTAAAATATAAAATGTTAATGTGTATAAAAAAAAAGCAAAAAGTATAAACGAAAAACGAAAGCTCATGTACATTAATGAAGCAGCTCATTCCCAAGCCTTTTTATCCTCAATGTAATCTTTAATTGTGTAAAAAGCTTTCTGACTTAGTTTTTTTTGATAAATGATTTAAATTTATTATTGCTTAGTTCTTGTATTTGGCTAGGAAGCTTATTATAGAAATGTATACTTTGGCATATAAACGAATCACCTATTTTCTTGAGCCTGGTTTTAGTACAACAAATTTGTTTTTGTTCCTAGTATTTATACTATGGATTTCACTGTATTTTTTAAACAGATTAATATTTTTATGTGCGTACATGAGATTTTCATAATATTAATCTCTTTAAATTTATCTCTGAGGGAGTGTCTGGGACTTAATTTATAAATTGCACGTATAGCTCTTTATTGTAAAACAAAAATAGATTGAATATCGGCGGCATTTCCCCACAACAGAATACCGTACGACATTACACTATGAAAATTGCTAAAGTAAACTAAACGGGCTGTCTCTAAATCAGTTAAACCACGAATTTTCCTAACGGCGTACGCTGCAGAACTAAGCTTTTTGGACAGTTTATCTATAGAGATTAAGGAAGTATCAACTGTTTGCAGTGATCATTTTGGAGATGACTCGTATCATCAAACCGATGGCTTCACTAAAACCACAAGGCTGTTATCAACCGCAGTACCTGTACTTTATAGAAATAATTCAGTATTAAAACAAATTACCAATAATATTGTAATACAAAAGTTAATAAAAGAAACTGTTCATAAAACTTGTTCAGTGGATATAGATGATTCATTGAGTAACACGAATAATGTTGTTGGTGATTTCGATATTCAAGTCGATACTTCTAGTTGTATTAATGAAAGTGATGTATCGCAAGATTTGATTACTGGAATTGTTTGTGATACTGATCTCTCATTTCCTGAACCAAAAGGTACTGAGACGACAACAAGTGACAATAATAGTATGAATTCAAAAAGGAAAATAGATATTTCTAATAATGTGATATCATCTAGGTATTTGGAATAATATTAGTATTAAATATTTTATAATGCTTTCATAAAACAATCAATAAGTGACAAAATTACTATACCAAAGAAAAAAAAAATGTTTTATTGATGGATGTCTTCCCACATCTCAAGATAAGGTTTTGTTTCAGATGTGATATTCCCAGCGACTTAAAATATAAATATAAATGAATAAATATCGGATAAAGATGAAATACAACAAGTTAATTATTTTTAGTGGTGAATAATATTATGGATAATGTTCTTATAAGTTATACATTTAATACTCAAATATTTGTACAAAGAGTTTTTATGAATATTTTAGCTATTTTTGTTCGATTCGATTACAGTGTTATTTATATTATAAATCCTCCAATAAAAATCTCTGTATTCTTAACTATAAAGTTGTAGTAAATTTGAATTATAATACATACCAATATAATATTACTGTGCATATTAGAGTTGTTTCTATAATTTGTTTGTAGTCAAAAAATGAAAATAGATGTAAATAATTGATGTTGACAAAAAATATATATATATCGCGATTTGAACTTGAGACCGCAACGCCAAAAGGATAAGCGTACACGCACGCACGTCTATTAGTCCTCACAGCTACCGGTACTACGAGTACGTGTGGATGTTAGAACATTTATGATCATCCCCTTCGGGCTTATAATTTAAGGTTTAAGCTTTGGTTATTTCAGCTTTGTGCTGTATTTTATTATATACATATGTATATTTGATTACTTCAAATAAGTTTATGATTTTATTATTCGAGGTTGTCATAATAAGAAGCAGTTCGTTACTGCGCATGCGTCAGTAGAGAAAGATAGATGGGGTACCGCGATCTTCTCTCTCTTTCTAACCGTTGGACGTTTCCGCTTACAGGCAGCCGTATGTCTTCCCTACTCTATTTATATACCTCTATGGTTTGCAATCGTGCTCCACACTCGACAATAATGATGTTTGCGTGTTCTTCTGACAGCTGAAAGCTTAGCCTTGGGGCACAAAGCGAAGTTGAGTTGTGCCGTGCTTGTATCTGCTGATTTTTTGAGTTTAAACAAAACTTTGTGTTTAATTGTAAATTTTTTTATTGTTTTTTGAGAATGTATTTTTTTAGTGTAGTTTAATAAGTGTATAAATTTCTCAACAAAACTATTAAAAAGATGTATGTAGTTATGTATTTTTTAGAATAAGTTTTTATTCCTTGAAATTGTCTTTTCTTCATACAATTTATCTCTTCTGCCTAGCCGTATTACTCCCATGTCTATTGGGCTTAGCTTCTAGTCCAACCAGTTACTGTCTGTATTTTTTTTGTGCGATAGGGGGGCAAAGAGCAGGAAATATTTATAGCATAGTCGTTATCGATATTCAAAGAAAGCGGTTTAATAACTCATCTAATTTTAGTGTATGTAAAGACATAATTAAGATACTTTTTTTTTATATTCTAAGTTCTATTGATTTATTTATACCTGACGTATTTTATAAATGAGTTTTTTTTAAATAAAATCAACAGCTCCTGCATTATGAATGTTTACTATGTCACGTGTCCTTCACCAATATTCAATCTACGGACACAAAGAACACCCAGACTAGAGACAACTATGTGTTGCATATACAAATGTTGGTCCTTTGTGGGAATGGAACCACGCTCAAAAAAATAAGTCACTCTTATCAGAATTTGGCTCAAACTCTGAGAGAAATAGCTTTGCGACAACGCCCTAATGGTTGCTCTAACCAATGTAGTCAAGGTTAAGAATATATTTATTTATTAAATTATTTATTTTATGCTTAAGAATTCTAACATGACTTACTTACAAAAAACGGATTAAACATAAAATAGATGATGTAAGTTTATAAAGAGTGACAAGCCTCCTACAGCCTGCTACAGCTTTTACCAGAGTATTTGGTTATAAATTTTACTTGAAATTTTAAACTTCAATAATCGTGAAGTGGTTCAGTCGTTGAAAAAGGTGGTTAGAAATGGGGTTTGCGGGGAGGCGAAAGAGGAGAGGGTGGATGAGGAGATGGGAAAGAGGATGAGGCGAGAGGAGAGGGGAGTTGTGCCTCCGGAAATCTCACTCATTTCAGGGATATGCAACGCAAGCACAACTACACAACCGGTTTTCTACGAGGCCGTGGTATCGTCTGGTCGAGCCGGCCCATTCGTGCCAAAGCATGGCTCTACCATAATAAAACAATAAACTTCTCATATTATCTGAGATAAAAACTCTTTTCAAATATATAATAAGTACAATGTCCTGTCAAACATTTCAACACCGGATTAAAACATATATATAAGTTGTTAAAAACTGATTCGTGAAGCCTTTAGGTCGAGATCGATAACCGATAACAAAAGTTTTTCGATGGCTGTCCGACTTTACTTCTAATCCATCAAAGAATAATTTAAGTCTCAAGTTAGAGAGCAACTTTGAATAATAAGTAAGTAAACCGGCTTGTCACTTCATTTTCATACATTTTGCAGTTTCTGTTTGTTACTTGAACGCGATGTGTACGATGTTTCTTTACCACGCTCTACAAGTTTGATGGATTTCTACCTGTGAGATGACATTTCAATTATCTTAATAGTTGGAGAATTTAATCACATATTTAATAAATTACATAAATCACTATTTAAGACGGTACGAGTATTAAAAGAAATTAAAATTATAAAAAAATAATCTTATCAAACCGCTCATACAAGAGCGAAAAACAAAATTTGTTTAAGCGTGCACTTTTTCAGAGAGCATTGAATGATTTTGCTTTTAGTTCAAATCTCATAACAGATAATTACTACTCGGGGACCGCTTAAGCACGCAATTACTGTACTTTCAATATTTTCTCACAGAAGTGCTATCCTAAGGATGGTGAATTAAAATCTTACTACTATTCTAAATGCAAAAGCTTGGACGAATGCGGTTACTTAATAACGTCAGAACGACTAGACAGGTCTTAATTAAATTTGGCACTACGATAGATAGTCTGGAATAGCACTTAATCTCAAAAAAAATTAAAACGGTTCAAATTACGGCAACAGCAGGTAATATAAATTGCAAATGTTTGTTTTTTTTTTTGTAACGCTTTCACATCTTAAGTATCATTCCGACAGTTGTAAAATTTTGTAAGGGTACAGAGAGCAGGAACAATTCGTCTCCCAGGCAACTAAAGTCTAGAGGTTTCTCGGAACCTTCCTTCCTAGGGTATACCCGAGTGACCTGCAATAGACCCACTCGTGACGAAACACCTTGTGGTTTTGGTCGGTTCGAGCCGACATATCACTTTCCTGTTAGTTCTAGTGAGGTAATGACCCGTGGGAGTTTCCACATGATAAAAAAGGGTCAGCGCTCATGGGACGCATCTTCCAAAATATGTAGTTAATCAAATGTAGGAACTTACATTAGAAAGTACACTGAAAATTTAATGTGAATAAAAAAGCATTACATGAAAAATTTGTAAATCTAATTACTATGTAATACAGGATCATCCTACTTCAAACACCAGCTTCACAAGAAATAAGAAATAAGATAAGTTTTATATCTTTTTTATGTTAAAGTAAGTTTTTATTGTGAGGAGGAGGAGGACGATACACGATAATTATTATATTAACTGTTAACGGCAGGTAATTATTTATATTTTATGATGTTTAAAAATAAAATCGGACTGTCTATCAGACAGTCTGAATACAGTGATATAGTGCCCGGTTGACGGCAACAGGGTTGCCCTTATTACGTTAGTGGGCTAGGTAAAGCTGGACGATTTACTCCTTGAGAAAGGTCCCCCGTCGGGACTGAAACTAGTCGGGCACCCACGAAATATACACCTCAGTAAAACCGTTTATTTGACAAAAGTGTCCGTATAACGACAGTAGGCTATACTAACTATTACCTTAGTGGGAATATATATAGAAAGCTATATACAAATAGAAAGCAAAATGTGGGCGTTTTATAAGTATGTTTGAATGTACGTATGTATACAATTTCTCTGTATAGTATAAAAAACAAACGAGTACGGGTCACCTGGTCGTAAATGACTTGACTATGACTCAACACTCACAAAAGTGCTTAGCAAGCCTTACGCACGTATGGGCGTATTATAGGCCTTTCAACGGGAGTAATACCACGGCCTCACAGAAAAACGGTTGGGAAGCTGTGTTTGCAATTTCTTTCACCAAGTGATTGAGTCCTGGGCCCAAACAAAGCAACCGTTGCTTGCAATGCACTAGTAGCTCTTGAGTTACAGTTGTGCATGGGCAGTAGTCATTACTCCAGGTGACCACTACAGATGACCCACCTACTCGTAAACAAAGCTTCTGGTTCCCATACACACATGCAATCACGTATGTATCTCAAAGACGTATTAAATGTTTTACTAACTGTTATTAAGTCCCACATCTCCTAAACTTCTGATACTACCATATCTACCTTCCAAAGCTTTTCCGCTTGTTATAAAATAATATCGTTTCTATCATATGTACCTCGTCTACCTATTGTATGCTACGTACAATCAAAACTTATTTCCTTTAAAAATAATTATAATAGAAAGTAATCAATTGTATAAAAATTTAATAAACCTTAATTAATTTCAAGGAAAACTTCTTTCAAAGGAGCCGTATTGCAAAAGAATTGACTGGCAATGAGACCGCTGACACACCAATAGAAAGCTATTCATTATTTTTATTAACCATCTACCAAAAGATAAATTACTTTCTACGTTAGATATGTAAATATATGTATATATGTATATATTTAATAAACGAAAGATGAAGACAAGTAATTAACTAAAATAAAAGGAAGAATGCATTACATTCATTTTTAAAGATTTGTTAAAGTTTTTAATTGTATGTATTTCTTTACCTTTTTTAAGGACGAATTCAAGTATATCAAGAACACCATTACACAAAAAAATAACAGAAAACTCATGGTAAAGTTTATCAAATATCATGTAATATGTTTCCTACCGAATTACCGAAAAAAAAATTAATAAGTAGATAGGTGTTTATTAAATGAAGTAGGAATATATATCGTGGGGTTGTAAGCCTTTTTGAAGAGAAAACTTGTTCAAAAACTTTTATGTTACTTTTTAAACAAAATGGAAAATAGTGTCATCCTAAAGAACAAGGCGCTGTTAAGCATCTTAAGTTAAAAGAAAATTTAAAAACAAGACCACTTCTCTAAATTAACTTTTATGATATACAAGTGATACGAGATACAAACATGAATGTTTATTGTATTCATAAGTTAAATGTAGATATTCCTTATACCTGCTCTCTCTCAAATAAGTCTACTTTATCATAGCCGAGATGAAGCGACAAGCTTGTAAAAAATACAATGAAGTAAATACATTTTATCGCAAACCTACACAACACCCACATGAAAACATGTTTAATATTGGCTTCAAAGGCAAATTATAATGTGTGCGATTGCTCAAATCTTTCTATCCCTACCTCTACTCTTTATGGCAACATTTACAGCGTCAATCTATACAGTTAGTTTGAATATATAATAAAAAGGATTATTTAGTAGCTCAAAACGTAGTTTTTTTTTGCTTTTATATATTATAGGGAGGGACATGTATATATAAATACAGATGGGATCTTATCCGTGATGTGGCAGTCAGTCTATGACCACGGCCAGTGCAAGCTGGTTTAATTGTAAGTCGCGTTAATTCTAAAATAGAAGTTTAAAAGTTACACGTCATTTTGTTCCCATAATTATGTTTATTATTAATATGAATGACTTTTGCTTTTCTAGATTAAATAAACAAATCCTATCACAAAAGTACGTTACACAATAAGGTTTTTCATTTACTTACGTAATGTCTGTAATGCAAGCTATTCGACTATGGAAAGCTTTACCTCTGTCTATTAGACGTGCCCAGTCCATTATCTGTCTTTAAGAACATGATCAAAGAACATTGCCTGAGTTCCTAATAAATTATTCGTTTATTAAGTTAAGACCTTCTATTTGATGTATATTTATTAATATCATTATTGTATTTTGTATATTGTATATTGGACGCTGTATGCTTTAGAAGTATGTAATTCTCATATTGTGTTCAGAATATATCGTATCTTACATTACTTTTTACATCAAAACTATATTTCATTACTGTTTTCTTTGCCCATCCACACGTTGCCTGTAAGAGATTGCTTTAAGCGATAAGGCCCCCTTTTGTACGTACTTATTCATCTGTTGTATCCTTTGTAAACAATGTTTTTTAAGTGTACAATAAAATCTATTTCTAGTCTATTCTACTCTATGTCCTCGTAAATATATTTAACGATCTAATCCGTACAGCTACTACTACGCAAAGCAGTTAAACTTACAAAATGGAAATGGAAACAAAATGGAAGTTACGAAAACTACTTTTAAACACGGTTTGATTACAAAAGTTTTACATTCAAATAAGCAGATAAGGTCATGTTTTAATGCCGGTAAAGTTGAACTAAATTTATTAACCGTGGGATGTCACCGCCGAACAGAAAATCGATTGCGAGGTAATGCTTGCGTTCTGTTTCACAGAATGAGTGCGATAATTGTTAAATGTAAACACATCACAGTACAGTAGTATTTTTATTCCTACCTCTTTTGAAATATTAGGAGTACGAAGTAAAATAAAATCACTTAAATATTACAAAAGCAATTTTTTTTTTGAGATGTACAAAGTAGGGTAAATTCTTTGAATGCTTTTATTAGCTGATCTAATTATGTTTTGTGAAATGTTTTCCATTTTAATAAGTACGAAGTAAATAAGAAATGAAGAAAAATATTTTTAATGAACATCACAGTGAGAGCCTAATTTTCTTTTTCGTTCTTATTTTAACCCCCAAAGAAAGAAAAGAAAGTTGGTAGTGTATATACGTATGTGTATCTGTGTGTTGCATTCTAACATTTGAACATATAAATTGATATTGATTAGGGTTTTTCCTTTTAACGTTGTCTTAATAGAGATACTGGCGCGTTAGTCTAAAAGTTAGCAATCCTGACAGGGTTGGATTTCTACGCGAAAAAAAATTGAGTGATTTACAAATAGTTGTCTAGATTTTAGATGTTCTTTGCGTTTTTTTAATTTTTTTTATGTATCTACCCTGGCTACACCGGACTGAGTCTAAATGAGGAAGTTGTATTTCTTTTTAAGAAATAAAAAAAAATAAAGTTCTTAGCTACGTCTAACGAAAGTCTGCTCAGCCGTTTGAAGATTAACATTTTTTTTATCCTTGTAGGAATTGTTAAGTCTGTCCAATGGCAATTTCTTTTTGCCCATTAGCGATCCTTTATCTATGTGCCTATTTACTTAAATTTTCTTATTGAGTGTATTTGAGAGTATGTATGAGTTAGAGGGTCAGAGTTATAGGTATGCGACCCTGACTGGCTTGAGCTATAGCTTTT
This sequence comes from Tyria jacobaeae, assembly GCA_947561695.1. Taxonomy (NCBI): domain Eukaryota; kingdom Metazoa; phylum Arthropoda; class Insecta; order Lepidoptera; family Erebidae; genus Tyria; species Tyria jacobaeae. The sequence continues at coordinate 740,324 of OX387236.1, read as the reverse complement.
TTTTTGCGTGTGGAAACACCCACGGGCCGTCACCCATGGCTTACAGTGGGGCGGTATGTTGGAATTAGACCGACTAAAACCACACGGTGTGCCATCTTGCGCCTAATATAGAAGGATACCGGAACAACTTTAGTTGGACCCCTCCTAGCGCCTGCCCGCAAAGGCGCGGGCACCACCTTCGGGTAAACCTCAGTTAGACGGCGTCCTGGCACACGCAGACGTCAACTCCTCGCGGCTGGCATCTACGGCATAAGGCGATGGGAAAATGCGCCTACGCCACCCGGTTCACTCTTCTTCGAGTGGAGGTTTTCCTCCCGGTGAGCTATTGATTATACTAACCCAAACCATTTGTATAGACAATCCTTCAACCTTACTTATATTTTTATACTCTCTTTCCTGTCAATGTTCTCGGAATTTTTAATACACTTTCCAAAAGCACCTGCACGGCAATACGCCCCACTATTACATATATCCTTACGAACTACAGAACTTGTATGATCTCATTGCCAGCTGCTACTATAAACCATCTTTCAGACATCTGAAAGATTTGATCCTCATCGTACCCTAATCTACTTAATAAGAATAGAAACGAATAGAATAAGACTTTATTGTATAACACAAGATGTTCTTAATAAAGAATACATCAGATAAACATGTATGTACAAACGGTGGCCTTATCGCTTAACGCGATTACTTATAATCTACCTTTGGATGGACAAATAAAAGTCATAAGATGTAACACAATTAAGGGTAGTTTCAGTGTATAAAGTAATGTAGGGTGGGTTTTATTTAGTTTATGTTAAGAATTACATTACAATTCTAAACCGTATACAATACCATGCTATTTAACACATGGGTGAATATACCATACCACTAAATATACCATATTCCTTAAGTATACATAAACATACATGCTTAAATACAAAATTAGCAAAGGTCATATTAAAAACCAAGGAATATATTAGAAGGCATGAAATGTTCTTTGACCATCTATGACAGAAGAAGAGAATTCCAGAATGAATGACTTTGACAGAAAATGATTTGTCGTAGAATCTAGTTGATTGAGTAGGTACTGCCAGTTCCAATGATTCAGACGACCTAAGCCTGAAGCGTTGGATAAAGGGATGAAATAAAATAAGTAATTCATCTATACAAATATTATAAAGAGGAAAGGTTTGATTTTTTGTTTGTTTGTTTGTTTGTATGAATTGAATAGGCTCCGAAACTACTTGGCAGATTTGAAAAATTCTTTCACTGTTGGAAAGCTACATCATTTCTGAGTGACATAGGCTATATTTCATTTTCAAAAAAAATAGGCATCCTTACTAAAATTACGATAACGTAATCCAAGGTGTGAAAAAAATATCAAAAAACTACCTTACATCGCGTGCGCTGCGAAAACTATTGATGATAGAACAAAATGATATACTACATTTTTTTAGAACACACCATTATCTACAAAAAATCAGCGGCAGCATATCTCTAACTATTACAGTCATGTCACAATAAGCGTTTTTTTATTGAAAAAAAGAAATTAAAATACCACCGCTACAAAAAGCTCTTTATTTGTACCTTGGTATTAACCCTTATCAAAATAAATGATGTATTATTTAAGACTGCTTCAATATCTTTATATTACTTTTTGAATTATTCGATTCTGACAATCCATTCAAAAGATATCACGAGTTAAAAAAAAAAAAAAAAATAAACTGTATTCGGCTAGCTATGCGTTGTAGGCGTCACTCGGGCAGGGGTACGGGAGGGGGGTTAAGATCACGAAATAAACTTGCCGCGCGGCTTACTCGCGCGGTCGGCTCCCTACGTGATGGACGTGTGCGGAATTTACGCTTGATAATAATTCGTTTAGTAAGTAACTAAACCGATTTAAAAAGTTCTTTTCAGAACTAAACCCATTTATATAAAATATTGTTCACTTAGTTATTAACCTAATAAATTACTTGAATATTTTTCATGATTTTCAATTTGATTTTAATAAATAGTAGGTAGTTGTGTACGTTGTAATATAGTAGCATATATAGCTTACAGTTATGCTAATTTAGTTCAAAGGCATTTTTTCTTTTGTCATTTTGAAATGCCTAAAAGATCAAGATCTCAACTTTCTAGAAATAGTTCCCAGGCCAGGGCATCAAAAATACGTCGAAATGAAGAATCTTCATCAGAAACTGAAAATCGTCTTTCAATTCATAGACAATATGTGGCACAATCGCGTGCTAGAGAGTCGTGTACCGAGCGTTCGCAACGGCTCGCTGAACAAAATATGAGAACCGCTCAAATACGCGCGCGAGAATCCAGTTTGCAGCGTTCTCAACGGCTCGCTGAACAAAATGTGAGGACTTCTCGAGTCCGCGCGCGAGAGTCCAGTCTTGAGCGTTCAGAGCGACTAGCTGATCAAAATTTGAGAACCTCTCAAGCACGCGCGCGAGAATCGAGTCTTGAGCGTTTACAGCGTCTAGCTCAACAAAATTTGAGAACCTCTCAGGTACGCGCGCGAGAGTCCAGTCTTGAGCGTTCGCAGCGCCTTACTGAACAAAATCTAAGAACCTCTCATGTGCATGCGCGAGAGTCAAGTACTCAGCGTTTGCAGCGGCTTGAAGAGCAAAATATCAGAAATATTCAATCTCGCACTAGGGAATCAAGCTCTGAGCGTTTCCAACGCCTTCAAGATCAGAGAGAACGACAACAGACGTCAAGAGCGAGAAGTCGCAATCAAGTTTTAGCCCACAGTAAAAGATCGGCTTTTAGATACGATCCACAGATTGATTATGCTCAACAGTCTTCCGTCCAAATCGGCGACATGAATAAGATCTGCCCTAAGTGTTCAGCCAAAAAATGGGTCGATGAAACTAATGGCATGTGCTGTGCTTCTGGAAAAGTTAGTCTCCCCAGTATTCAGGAACCACCACAGCCAATAAAAAATCTTTTGACAAATAATCATTCGCTATCTAGACATTTCATAACCAACATCCGTAAGTACAATAGCCTATTTCAAATGACTTCGTTTGGCGCCAAAGAAATAAGAGAGGGTAATTTTATGCCAACTTTTAAAATAAAAGAATAAAAGAGGGACAGGTATATCATCTTATTGGTAGCCTTTTACCACCACCAGGCCAAAATCTACAATACTTGCAGGTATATTTCATTTCAGACGCAGATCAGCTATCATTGAGGTCAAACATAGCTCCAACGCTGAAAATAGATTTAATTAACGAACTACAGACCGCACTGAATAGCCACAATGTATATATACGAAGCTTTAAACAAAACATAGAACGCAATTCTTCGGATAATTTAAAATTAATTATTCATTCCGACCGCCCACCACAGACAGCACACCCGGGTAGATACAATGCTCCAGCTGTAAACGAGGTAGCCGTTCTCTTGGTTGACGAAGAAAAAGGCCCCAGAGATATAGTGCTCCACGGAAGAGACGGCCAACTTAAAAGGGTCTCTGAGTTACACCGATCGTATGATCCACTACAGTATCCCTTAATGTTCGTGAAAGGAGAAGACGGTTATTATTTAACCATTCCGCAGGAAGGTACAGCGCGTAACAAAACTGTGACGTGCATGCAATTTTATGCATTTAGGTTGATGGTTAGAGCTAACTGTTTTAATGCATTACATTATTACAGGGACTTATTTAGTCAATATATTGTCGATATGATGGCAAAAATGATATCGGAACGATTGAATTACATATGTCGTAACCAACAGAGACTAAGGGCTGAAGAATACATTCATCTCAGAGATGCTTTAAATCTAGACGGAAATGTTGACCCATCAAATATCGGTCAACGCGTAATCTTGCCATCTTCATTTACAGGTTTTCCGCGTTACCTGCATGAAAAAACCCAAGACGCGATGACTTATGTCCGAAATTACGGGAGACCAGACTTATTTGTCACATTTACGTGCAACCCCGAATGGCCTGAAATTAAAGCGGAACTACTACCTGATCAGCGATCTTTCGATCGTCATGACATCATTTCAAGGGTGTTTCATTTGAAAATGAAGAAATTCTTAAATTTATTCGTTAAAAATGAAATATTCGGCAAAGTGAAATGTTACATGGCAAGTGTAGAATGGCAGAAGCGAGGTTTACCACACTGTCATTTGCTGTTTTGGCTAGAAACAAAAATCCAACCAGACGAAATTGATAGCGTCATAGTTGCGGAACTGCCCAACCAACAAAACGATCCGATATTGTACGATATCGTAACAAAAAATATGGTGCACGGACCATGCGGAGAACATAACTTATCAGCACCATGTATGAAAAACGGTATTTGCACAAAAAAATACCCACGACGTTTAGTCAACGAAACTCAGACTGGAGAGGACGGATATCCAGTTTATCGTCGTCGTGATGCCGCAAATGGAGGACTGAGCGCTTCGCTAAATATCAGAGGCAGAAATTTCACTATAGATAATAGTTGGATTGTCCCATATTCTCCACTTTTGTGCAGGACGTTTAATGCTCACATAAATGTAGAGTACTGTCACTCAGTTCAAGCCATCAAATACATTTGTAAATACATAAATAAAGGATCGGACCAAGCTACATTTGGCGTCAGAAACCCAAATGATGAAGTGGAAAACTACGTAAATGGCCGTTACATAAGTACTTCCGAAGCTGCTTGGCGAATATTCGAATTCCCGATCCATGAGCGGCATCCTACAGTTTTGCAGTTAGCTGTCCACTTAGAAAATGGCCAAAGGGTGTATTTTACCACAGAAACGGCTGTACAAGTGGCCCAAAATCCACGTAAAACAACATTGCTGGCTTTTTTTGAGCTCTGTAATGAAGATGAATTCGCAAAAACACTTCTTTACCACGAAGTCCCGCAATACTACACATGGGCCAATAATAAGTTCACCAGAAGGAAGCGTGGTGAGAATGTAGTTGGCTATCCAGGCATAAAAAAAGATTCCGCTTTAGGTAGAGTCTACGGTGTCCATCCTTCTCAATCCGAGTGTTTCTATCTTAGGATGTTGCTGCACCACGTACGCGGTCCAACTTCATTCCAGTACTTGAAAACCGTTGACGGAGTTCTGAAAGAAACGTATCAAGCTGCTTGCCGTGCTAGAGGTTTGCTAGAAAACGATGACCATTGGGAAAATACTCTCAGAGAAGCTTCGCTTTCTCAATGTCCATTACAATTGAGAGAATTGTTTGTGGTCATACTTTTATTTTGTCAGCCATCAGAACCATTAAAATTATGGAACATTTTCAAAGACGATTTATGTGAAGATATTAGACACAGAATCAGACAGCAAAATCAAGACATCACCTTACCATACAATGAGGACATTTATAACGAAGGTTTGATACAAATAGAAAATAAACTGTTGCAATTAAATGACAAAAGCTTAAGTGATTTCGGATTACCATCATCAGTTCGTACAGAAAGCAATGCAGCAGAGACTATGACTCATCGCTATGATACAAATAATTTGACCGCTTTTGTCAATGAAAACCTGCCAAAGTTAGTCCCAGATCAAAGACATGCTTTTGAAACTATAGTCGATAGCGTCATTCATGACAAAAGAAAAGTTTTCTTTTTGGATGCACCTGGTGGAACGGGAAAGACGTTTCTTGCAAATTTGATACTTGCTAAGATAAGACAATCAGGGAAGATAGCAATAGCAGTTGCTTCCTCAGGAATTGCTGCAACTCTCTTGAAGGATGGCAAAACTGCTCATTCTACTTTTAAACTTCCACTATCCGTCAATCTTGAACAACAATCTACATGTTCCATCCGCAAAAATGGACCTATTGGTAAATTACTACAAGACGCCTCATTGATTATGTGGGACGAATGCACGATGAGCCATAGAGCACATATAGAGGCCGTGAACAGAACCTTACAGGATCTAAGGAACTCCTCTGCAGTCATGGGCGGGATTACTTTTGTATTTGCTGGAGATTTTCGACAGACTCTCCCCGTTATTAACAGAGGCACGCGAGCAGATATCATCAAGGCATGCTTGAAATCGTCTCCCTTATGGACTACGATTGAAACATTAAAATTAAGGACAAATATGAGAGCTCATCTTCATGGAATCACTGATAGCGATTTCCCACAGCAACTGCTAAAACTTGGGGAAGGAATTTTTCATACTCCAAATTTAAGCGGTCATTGTGACATTCTTCTGGATGAGTCTCTAGGCCAAATACTCCATAATTTGGAAAATTTAATAGATTCTGTATACCCTGATATCGAGAATTTGCACGAAAGAGACTTCCATTGGCTGTGTTCTCGGGCTATAGTATCACTTAAGAATGATACTGTCAATGAAATAAACAATCTGATTGTTCAAAAAGTCCCCGGCCAAACAAAAACATACAAATCGATCGACACTGTAACGAATATTGAAGATGCAGTCCATTATCCACAGGAATTTTTAAATTCGTTGAACCCTTCTGGACTGCCACCCCATGAATTGACGTTAAAAATCGGAATCCCAATCATGCTTTTAAGAAATTTAAACCCTCCGAGCATGTGTAATGGGACGAGGCTGCTTATTAAGGAGTTAAAGGACAATTTAATAGTAGCAACTATTATCACTGGCCCAGCAGGTGGTCAACTAGCTCATATACCGAGGATACCGATGATCCCAACTGATCTGCCAATCCCATTTAAACGGCTTCAATTTCCGGTAAAAACATCTTTCGCATTAACAATTAACAAGTCCCAAGGCCAAACCTTCGAATTAGTAGGGATCGATCTGCGAAAGAAATGTTTTACTCATGGTCAACTGTATGTTGGTCTATCGCGAGTCGGAGCCCCTGAAAATCAATTTATTTTGCTGCCACAAAATAAAACAACATCAAATATTGTTTACAGAGAAGCTCTAACAAAATAAATGTATTTTCTTTTAGGGTTATGACCTCAATAATTGAAAAAAAAAAACAAAAAATTAAAATAATATATCAAAAAAAAGAAAAAAAAACCCCAAAAATGTACAAAAAAAAACACATAAATACAAAAAAATCATTAAATAATATCTGAATTTAATTATTCTTATTTTTTTTTTATTTACTCTTTTTTAGGAGCTCGACGCAAAAAGGGATGAATATGTGTCATATTATTATTATTATTATGAATGTGTTAAAATTAACAAATCTAAATGTAATGTTTAATGCCCGTGCGAAGCCGGGACGGGCCGCTAGTTTTAGATATAAGCTTAACTAACTAAACTAAAACATAACTACAGCATTGGTAATCGGACGGGAGGGAGGGAGGAAGAAGAAGGAATAGTGACGCAGTGACCACGTTGTCATATTACTTTAAAAATGTTTTCTGCCTGTAAGAGTTTTTTTTTTGTAAAGTAGGACAAAGTGGACAAACATTGTTTAACAGCCGGTTTTCTGTGAGTCCGTGGTAAAACTATGGTGGAGCCGGCCCATACGTCATACATTAAAATTAAACAGGTGTTAATGTGTGACCCACGTGGCTAGTAATCTTTTTGTAAATCAGAATGTGATTTCCCCGAAATTTGTGAGGTTTCCGGAGGCCCAACTCCCTCTCTTCCCCCTCTCTTCTTTCCCCTACCCGCATCCATCCAACATCACCGTCACAGGCGGGCAGCCCACCTTAGATTCTTGAGTTACAGGTATCTGTGGTCGGTGGTTGTCACCATCAGGTGACCCACCTGATCGTCTGTTCCCCTATATTGTAACAAAAAAAAAAGAGCATTTAATAGCTCTGTAACCTCCATCAGGGATATAAAAATGATTGCATGTGTGAATGTATCTTTTAGTTTCTAAATATATTCAATTTAAAATATGAGATAAAAATGTTGTACCTCTAAAATAAAGTGCAAACCTTTGTGTAAAGTTTTCAAATTTTCGAGATTACTCTGTTTTAAATACAAGTCTAGTTAGGCTTAAGATGACCCAACTAGAACTGGATCGTGTTAGTTTGCAAAGAGACCATAGGTTAAACGCTGCCGTTAATAAAGATTGGGATGAGACCCTGTCATTCTTGGTAACCTAATGTATGTACATTAAAAAGGCTCATGTAAAAAGTTAATTCACCGTTTTCATTAATTCTTCTTCACTTTGCTTCACGAAACATTTTTCTTAATATATTTAGACTTACCTAGGTACAAATAGAACTTTCCAATTACAGCTCGGTTGAGTTACAAGTACGTAAGTAATATCCTTTTTTCTATAAGTGTTTTCCCTTCTCTTTTTTTATCTTCACCTTTTTCCATTTTATATGAGTATACCTACAAAGTGCTCAGCTATCAATAAGCTTGTAACCAATTACGTACGTAAAATTATAGTCTGTGAAATGAGGGTGTTTGTAGCTAATCTTTTGACATTACTATTTCAAGCAGATACTACAAGATAAGTTTATAAACTCGTCACCACGTCAAAGTTTCCAATTAATATCAAATGTTCAAAGTTGGCTAACTGCCAAGCTCTACAACTTGGGCTGCAAATTTCGTCCATCTGGTGCGAGGTTGAAATCAGTATGTTAAAATACGGAAGAAATAAAGACACTTTCTGCTCCAAACATATTCATGTGTCGCGGGGGACCTTACAAACATATAAACAATGGATACTAAGAACCCCTAGACCATGGATAACTATTTGTGGATCACACAAATATCCGATCCATGGGCTACCCAGCCTAGCTGGATATGGGATAAGTACCTGTTTTTGCTCCTAGAAATACCTACTAGCTAACTAGAGTAGGTACTCTAAAACTTGTCAGCCAGATGGCACAATAGTAGGGCCAGCATACACACGCTAAAACAACGAGTCAGCGACCTCAATCAGCTGACAAGAAACAAGGCAATTTAATTAAAGCCTTACCTCTGAAAATATACATAGCCGTTTAGACTCTATGGCGTGACAAAGAAACTTCCTTCATACATACATACATACATACATGAGAGTATATTGTTGCAAAGATACTTGGGTAAACGAATTAATAAAAATCCATTTACATAAAAAAAAAACTCATACTTCTTTCGACACTAAGATTAAATCAAATCAACATTTCAGACAGTATAGAAAGCGAAAAACGCACTAATACAAGTCACCTATCATATTATATTATATTACTACACTCTCGGCTTTGTACATATTATTTTCCTTCTTGTGTATAATTTGTAATTTCTGTTTTCTATGTGTACAATAAGAATATGAATGAATATGAATACTATATCAAAAATATAAAATTATTATGCTATTTCAAGATTCTTAAGAAACATTTTCACTAATGAATGCAAATCACATTATTCTGTAAAACCTTAAACTTGCCATGTACAGATGCAAAAAAGATTGTTTGTTGTTACCTCATTTTTGTTACCTCAGAACTTCCGACAAGGTGAACCGATTTTGATGTTGTTTTTTTTTTATTATTTGAAAACTGGTGCTTCCCGTGTGGCCCAATTCTGGCAATGGTATCCACCAGAAAACCACATAAGTCTTAAATTTTATGATAGACGCATTGAATTCAGCTGTCTACTTTTTTAAAGTGAATTACGAGTATAATATATCCACAATTATACTATCTTGAACTCCTTTGAATGCCAGGTTGACGGCAACAGGCTTGCCTCCTATTAAAATACTAAATATAAATAACTCGAGGCATCCCACACACAGCTGTCTGTCTGTCTGTTCATCTTGAACTATATACCTACTTTAAAATATGTTAATTAATACAACACTTGTTAGTTGATATAGGAGTATTGGACTAACAGAAATTACATACAAAACAGACATACACTCAAGGGTCACCGAAGAGTAAGTAGGTACGTAAGAAACTCAAACAATTTTCCAGACATATTGACTGGTCTGGTGGTCAGTGACCCTGACTGCTGAGTTGTCCCGTGTTTGGTCGTTATTTGTATCCATTGTTTGAATGTTTGTAAAGTCCCCCGCTACTCAGGAATTATTATTGATTCGGTAGTTGTTGTTTTTTTTTTTTTTATACTATAGGGGGACAGACGAACAGACGGGTCACCTGATGGTAAGTGACACCGTCGTTCATGGACACTTCAACTCAAGAGTCGCAAGTGCGCTGCCCACCTTTGAGGGTGATGAGGGATGGGGGATGCAGGGAGCGGAAAGAAGAGAGGAGGGATGAGGAGACGGAAAAAAGGAGAAAGGAGATGAGGGGAGAGAAAAGGGAGGAGGGGGAATTGGGCCTCCGGAAACCTCACTCAATTCGGGGAAATGCAACGCAAGCGTTACTTCACAACCGGTTTTCTGTGAGGCCGTGGTATCGCACCGGTCGAGCCGGCCCATTCGTGCCTAAGCATGGCTCTACCACTGAAAAATTAATTTAATAACAATTGTCCCCTTAAGTCACAGAGAGCAAGCGTATTGCCGTAATCCACGGACTGTATGGTTAACAGCCGTCACTTATGGGAAGACATGGGGTAACCCTATACAATAGACCAAGAACCACGCAGCTAATTGGGTGTCAGAATGTCGATAAAACTATGAATACTTAGTTTCTGTAACAGACTTTAAGCAAGTATAAATGAAAAATGTATGCCACGAAGTTAAAAACCCTTTCAATTATTGCCTATTGATTTAATCCCAATTAAACTGGAATTAAGTAGGGAAACCCCACCACTCCCCCAATTTTTCTAATATGTACTTAAAATTTTCTATAGATACTTCCATTTGTAACTTCTCAAGGTTAAATAAGTTTGTAACTGCTCACATGATATGTAATTTCGTATGAAAGCCTAAGATACGAAAATATCTCTTTCTTTCAATAAAAGGTGGTACTCAGCTTCAAACAGTTTTAAACCTAGTATGTCTAGTTTATATTTACGTTTTGTGTGTTTACCTCCAAAGTATGAACGTTTCATGCACATTGAATTAAGAGCCTTGAGCGTCTTAAGTAAAGATATGAAATAATTGACTGTTAAAAATTTTGAATATCGAATTCAATATGCTTTTCTAATTCAATCCTTTAAATCAATTTAATAAGTGAAAACGTGCAACTCTGTCGTAATTTCCCTTGTGTTCAATTTTTTATTCATTTAATTGCTCGCTTCATCGCAAGCTGAGCGACTTTAAACTTCTGGACCAGCCCAACTTTGAGTGTCATCGTTTCGGCTCCGTATGTCATAACGTGTAGGACGGACTGCTAAAAATACCTTGGTTTTTAAAGACTGTGGGTTCACGGATTTGAACGGCATGATTTATTTATATTTAGAGGATGGTGACATTTAAATCGCCTTATAATTGATATATAGGGTACAAGATTTCGAGATGGAGTCAGCAAAAGAAGGAATAGTTCCTAATGCAGTCGGTAGTTTAATTAGAGGGCTCAGAATTCCCAGCAGCAGCCATTTCGAGTAATAAGCATGCGACCCTGACTTGCGAAAGCTCTTGCAAAGTATCACGTAAATTCTAATCGTCAAAAGGTAGGCATTAAATACGCCTTTACCTACCATGAAACAAAAACTTTACAGATAAGTATATAATAATATGTATGTTTAAAGATAAAGCATGAACAAAACTACGGTCGATAAATATCAAGGTTAGTGATAGTTTATCCGAATTTGTTCGGAAATGGCCACCTTTACAAATAAATGGACAAGCTAATTGACATTAATATGAGAAATGATGAGACGTTTTCATGAAAAGATTATATTACATGCTTAAGTGTGAAGAGCGTAGCAGTTTTCTAAACGAATTCGAGCACCTCCACTGGCAAACTCCAGCACGAGGTTACACACAGACCCTAGTTAGGTTAAAATAATCAACCATTTACACTTACGACTTACGCTGAATGCGTTCATAAATATATGTATATAACAGAGTCACGATATCACTGGGCCCGAGCCCTATCATAACAACAGCGCTGCAGCCTCTTCACAGGCGAACGGTTGATAGTACAAGAATATATAGCACCCCGACAAAGAACATAAGACTACTTTTTCAACCTGGAGTTTTCAAAAAACCAGTCCAGCCTACCGGAATAATACCATGTCCGAACAGAAAACCGATAGACAAAGAAAGCTTGCAGTGCATTGTCGAGTGAGTGAGGGTACCCGAAGCCCTAGTCCCTCTTCCTGTTTCTCGTCCCCTCATCAGTCTCAAAGGCGGATAGCACATTACGACTGTTGAGTTGTGTTCTTTGTGCGATTGTCACTTACCATCAGGTGAACCCGTACGTCTGTCTCCCCATATCATAAAAAGAACTTGGTTTATCAGAAAAGTGAGATAAAAACAACAAAGTTTTCAAGGAAACATTCTAAAAAAAAACTATTCTCGATTGCTCCAGAAATAAAAGACATTAAATATTAAGACGTTCAAAAGGTAAGACAGTTTCGGGTCATCTCCAAGGAATTATACGATTTTCGGGAACGAAGTTAGAGACACGAACAAATTAACTGCACCTGCGAGAAAATGTACGAAGTGAGATAATTTGATGGCGATTTTCGAAAGTTATCAACTACGTGTTGGTTTCTCATGAATAAGAATAATAAAAAAATATCTTACCATATGTAATTTAATGTAATGTAATGTGTGTACCGGCAGGGATGAACCACGCAGAACATACATCGATCAAGTTGGTGATGGTCTGAAGAAAGTACAAGTCAGAAGTACCCGAAACCGACGAGCTTGTATAAAATGCTTAATGACGGTAGACGAGGCTCGTGATATGATATGTAAGGATGGAAGCAAGTGACAGAGACCACTGTTCTCTGCCTACCCCGATGGAAGATAGGCATGAGCTTATGTGCTGCTCAACCGTGGCGATACCAGGGCCTCTCAGAAAACTGGTAGTGAAGCAACGCTTGCATAACATTTCGCCAAAATTAGTGTGGTTAAAGGAGGACAAACTCCCCTTTCTTCTTCCACTTCCCCTAATTATCCGCATTTCAAATCTCATCTTTCAATAGGCAAGGCCCTTAGTCCATCCTCGGTGTCCATGTGACTTACCATTAAACGACATATCTGTTCGTCTGACCTCCTATATAATAATATGTGTGTATATATATATATCATTATACATACATATGCGGGCTTCTCAAGCACGCACGGCATTGCCACTCTACTACAGACGCTGTTTAAAAACATCTGCTAAGATGTCAGAGGCCTTGATGATGATAACATATGTATGCACTCCTTGTAATGTGTACCTCTACTATAATTTAGAAAAAAAAATAGTACTTTGGTAGTCAAAATTACAGTATAAATAAATCAGGATCAGATTCTAAGGTTCAGAATCTTCAATTAAAAGTTTTTTCATAGAAACGGAAATGGATGGAGGATATACAGGTTCCGTTTTACATTTGGACAGAGAAAACCCAATGTGTTAAATACATACATACTTACATATGTATTTTATTAGATTCTTTAAACAATATATTAAATCAGATAAAGGATACATCGAATCTAAATCTTGTTAAACATCTAATCTATACTATATGTATCTCAGTATTTCTTTGTATACGTGTAATTATGTATGTATTTTGAATATACACTCACGCCTGTATTGAGAGGCGTCTCTGACGCCCACTCTTACCTAACCGTAATTTAATCTCATCTACGTATGCAAGTCTATTGCCGTCATCCAAAACCTGTATGACTGTATATTCACCGTCTAATAGATAGCAGTCCTTAGTACGCGTTTTATACCACCCGCGGGAAGAGATGTGTGGTTATTGAGGTTGCCTTATTCCACAAAACCGAGAATCACATGCAACTGACGCAATCCATTAGCACTCTGAACGCATTATCATATTGTAATCTTAATATTACAAACTCAAATGTGACCTTGTTCATTTCATACCCTTTTTTATTTCTTAACTACTTTCTTTTTAAAGCGATTGGGGGACAACGAGCAGATGGGTCACATGATGGTAAGTGGCTATAGCCGCCCATGGACACCCGCAACTCAAGAGTCACAAGTGCGTTGCCGACCTTTAAGGGTGGAATACGCTTTTGTATTGAAGGTTTGAAGGTTCGTATCGGTCGGGAAATACGGCAGGCGACAATTAATTTCATAGGCTGGTTGTGCGAGGCAAAAACGCACAGTGGTGGAGCGCCAATCATCCAGGATACTGAAGTGATAGTCATGAAACTTTGTATGCATATTGTATGGGAAAAAACAGTACATAAACAGTAAACGTTCATAAAATTAGTGCTAATTACATTACGTTTTTTAAGTGTTTGTAATTATAGATAAGTGTAGACAATTTATAAAATACAGTTGAAAAACAATGGTCTTATAAATGAAGAGTACAAAGCGATCTCGGAGCCACCCGACCAAACCAAACACTAATGGTACTAACGAGACATTGCCGTAGCTTATAAAAAGGTTTCCGTAAGATATAAAAATCCCTTGTACGCTAACGAAGTTGCTGACAGAACCCAGTTGAGAACTTAAGTAATAATTTGCTCTGAACCTCACACACCACATTTTATATCTGTCTATTGTCATATTCAAATCACCATATAAAATCGTCCATCATCGATATGAAGCTTCTCCAAACAGCGTGCCATATTGCTGGCATAAATTGCTGTCAGAAATGGCATATTGCCAGAGTCAACAAGTAACCTATTGTTACATATATATATGTACGTATCTGCAATAAACGGTATTTCTATTCTTGCTGACTCCTTAGTGAATACATTTACAGGCATTTGATAGATCTTTGTATTTTTGACAAGGGAGAGCCATGCTAGGCCATGTATGGACTTTCAGAGAGCTGAACTAACAGCTTGTGAAGTAATGCTTGCGTTTAGTTTCACCAAATGAGTGAGGTTACCGGAGGCACAACCCTCCTCATATCTATACCTTCCCCTTTTTCCCGGTGTCCATTTGCCATGTTAGTGACTTACCATCAGTTGACCCGTCTGCTTGTTTGCTCCCTTTTGAATAAAAAAATTGAAGAAACACGAAATAATGTAAATAATGATGGAAAAAAAATTGTAGATACATTATGTTTGGAGCAAATTAAATAATGTAATAATCGGATTATTCATGTCATAATAATAACTTGTCACACTTCACACGGCTGTTTGATCCAAAACTTGGTAATCAAAAACTAAGTAATCAGAGTACTAGTTAAAAAAAAAAAATTAAATACATACATACACTTTACAGATGTATGATATATTACATCCAGACATTGAACATGTTGCTTATCGGAAAATTAAATAATTTTTAAAGAAAGATCTAAGAGAGATCCAGTTCAAAATTGGTTTTGCTCTTTAATTTTACCTGTAAAGGTAGTCGCCGAATAGTTATTTAGCATGAAAAATTATGGAACTTATATATTTGTGTTTCTAAATATATATTATCTTTTAAAATTGCTTTTCTGGTTTGATATCCAAATATCCATCCAAAAAATGCAATAATAAAAAACACAGGAGCACACAAAAATAATAACAAATCCCCGTAGCTAGGAAAGCGGTTGTGAAAAGTTTGTGTGCCTCGAGTAGGTTGTGTATTAAAGTTCTAGAAATGTACGTGGAATCGATGTTGATTTGTAATCTCAAATAGAAAGGGGTTTTAAATGAGGATATGAATTTTAATTTTTTATACTTATATATATTTGTACAATGTGACAAAACAGCAAAAAGAGCAACTTATTATGAGTTTTTTTAATGTCATAATTTTCATTTTTCAAACATTTGATTTTTATACTTTTATGCATGTATTCCGATAGTCTAAAAACGTCAATAACTTCCTTGTCTAATTCATATCAGTCCTCTCTCTTATAAAAGGTTAAACTCCTAAATCTATTTTAGGTTTGCACTGGTAGTTGCAAAATAGGATTTCTATATTTAAACTTACGCATTTTAATGAAAGTTTATTCTTTTTATGCTATGCACGGGGTATACTTACACACCCTTCTGAAACAACTCGTACATTGTTATTAAAATGAAGCACCATATACAGCCACATGAACGAAATGAAAGAACCAAACAAAAAGTTGCAAAAAGTCATTCCTAAATTCGGGTAAAGGAAATGGGTAACTTAACACAAGTAATGGGTACACTACTTGAAGTAACTTAGCCAAGTTTTCCCCACTAATCCCCGTTAGCTGTGACAGTACAACCCCGTTTCATTAAGGTTCTGAGTACTTAAGATGAGGATATACGCGTAATAAAATATTACGGATTATCTTTAAGACTGACATTTGACATCAAAGCCAAAGGTATAATATCATTTTAGTTAATGATCAACGTCGGGCATTGTGATAACAACATATGGTTATTAAAAGTTACACAGAAAATGTTGGAGCAAATTAACTGATTTTCCAGATATGCATATTACAAATATACACACGTTAACACCTGTATAACCTAAGGGGTAAGCAGAGGTGTTAAATAACATAATACACACCCACATTTATCCAATTAGAATTTGGTCCTACTAACGTTATAACGCAACAAGCCTACTGCCGTCAGCCGGGCACTGTATGACTGTCTACAGTCTGATAGATAACAGTCAGATTCCTTAGTCACCTTTTAAGACACCATAGGGAAGAGATACGGTGGCCCTATTTACTCCACATACATACATATGTATGTTTGAGCAGATTCTTAATTCGGGAGTTTTAAGATTCTGAAATACCCAAGTCTTTTTGCAATGTCTAATTATATATGCCTATGTTAACTTCAAAATAATGAGTAGATTTCTATAAATTTTCAAGATCAAACTATTTTGTATCGTCTACATTTATTGAATAATATTGATGTAATTTTATTAGAGTCGCAAATGTATTGAAAAGTAGAGAGATTGTTCCTTTATTAATAACCAATTAAATATTCCTTGGGAGTCAGGAAACCAATTACGCCTCCTTGCTAATTAATTTGCCGTAACCTTCAACTCTCTAGGGAGAAAAGTATAATTTATTAATAGAACTAGCATTTGCCCGCGACTTTGTGTTAAGTACGTATATATTTATTTAATCAGAAACGCTGAGAAATAGGCCCTATATTTTAAGTTGGACATATAGCAATAAATATGTGAAAACTGCATTAAATTCCATGAAGTAGGCTTTGAGTGATGCGTGTACAAAACATCTGTAGACAGACAGACAGACAAAAACCTAAAAACTGTTGTTTTGGCTTCTAATGCTCTAAAACCCCCTCCATATTAGTTTACATTCAATGTATATAATATACAGACATCGGCCTATTACAATTTATATAAAAAAGATTTACAATGTAGTAGTGCTCTAGTTTAATTTTTATTGGCACTAAAAAGGCTTATGTCCTAACGCTGAGTTCAAAGATAGGAAAAGGCCAGTACTTCAGCAAAGAAAAATATTAATAATAAAAAAAGGGTCTTTTGTCAGAAAAGGGTAGCTGGGTACGCAAACCGTTAAATTCATAACACTATCTCCATATTCATGATAGGTCAAAGTTGGGATCTAGTTAAAGTGTCAGTAGGTGGTGCCACTATCGTGCCCCCATCTCCAAGTTCATTTAAATTGAGAGATTCATGAGAGGCCTTTAAATGGCGCGTGACCCAAGTGATAAACTAAAAGCGATATGAGTAATTTAAAATTATAACTCAATACAAAACATAACACACATAATTAATCATAAATCGCAAAATTTTATAGAATCTTATGCTGTAACTGGTAAGTAGCATTTTCAATGACCTAAACCTTGGCAAAAACCAGTATTTTATACACAAATCAAGTACACTTATACAATTTCTACGTAGACGCGTATATTATCTCAAATACATAAAATACTAACCTTCTTCTGTGCTTCTAGTCTAGTGCCTCACAAATGAAAGAACGCTATTTACCATATAGGAAACAGCACAGCTCATAAGATTGGAAAATTGGAAGAAAATAGATCATAAGTGGAAGCGGGAGAGGTAATTACTCGCTGCCACTTATGACTTGTTAGATACGCTTTCTTGATGAAGAGGTAAAACAATTAGGGCAGGTAATTAATACGACCGACGCGGTTAGCACCACCTTTATAACTTGGGAGATAATAGTTTCTTGGAGTATCTTGCTGTGTCAATTTTCTTTGGGCAATGAGAGGAAATTGGGTTTTTTAGTCCAATTAAACCTAATGAGACATTCCTGACTTATTACAGAAGTATTAAAAATAAACCCTACTCTAAATTGCTTTCAGTAAATTATCGCTTTCGCTTTTCTGACAAAAAAAAAATACAGACAGCCTAACAGACACACACTTTAAGTTAGTAAAAGCATAAAACTGCACAATGACTTGCAACGCACTGAACATTTGTTTATAAACGATCACAGATACATTGAGCGACAAACTAGATGGCGCTGGAAGCTACTTTGCAAATCATTTTTAAGAAATCTAACCACAAAAACGTAAGACGAATGAACTAAAGTTACCCAAATCGCAAACGTCTCGCATAATAGAAAAAAGGTTGGTAAATGAGTTGTGAAATTTGTCTCCGAAGAACAATTTTGTGGATGAGCCGCTATTAAATGCATCTGTTGGATTACGAAGAATGTAACTTTTTATTTTGAAAGGATCGTATAATAAAGAAACAGTCTATGAAAAACCTATTTGAAGGACTTGAAAGAGAAATCATTCTAAATTATGCTTTATAGAGGGAGATATTGAACAAAATTTTAAAGAGTGACTCCAATATCAGCAAACTTTAATACGTACATACATACGTTCATACTCGTATCCTTCGTCGTATATCGTATATTTTTTGTGGGGTCCTTTTACGACACAGAAGGGAGTGGCTCTATTGCTTTGAACGGCCAACTTTAATGTAGCATTTAAACTATTGGCAATTGCTCATGACTAAATTTTGTTATTCAAGTACTTTGAGTAGTCTCAGCATAATATACATTTAAATATACATATTGTTAAATATATCTTCCGCATTAGGAATTCCTGTATCTCTGGGGACAGTACAAATATTCAAACAACGGACATAAGGAACACCCAGACATAGGATAACTTTGTGGATCACACTACTTTTTGTGTCATGTGGAAATCGAATCCACGACCTTCTTTGTTATCTATTAGACAGTATACTATACTGACTTTCAGTGCCCGAATAATGGCAATAGGCTTTCGCCCTATTACGTGCCCGTAAGTGGGACTTAATTATGGTTATTGTTGGACACCACTGCCTGTCCCTTCGAAGAATTAGGCGTAAATTTATTTTAATTCTATCATCAACCATTTATTTTAAAATGTATATAATGTAGATAATGATGATGATGAAATATGATATCTATAAAGAATCCCTCCTGATGATTCGCTTCCTTATAAAGAAAACTTAGAACTCTCTAAGACATTGGTGCTCAAACGGTCGATCGCGAGTGCTTTTTGAGTAGATCTTGAGAAGAAAAAAATTTTTAATAAGTAGGTAACTAAACTACAAAAATTTATTACGTAATAACACTGCTTGCGGCAAAAGGCGGCTTTATCAAAGGAACGCGTGGTACTTGTGAAAGAAAAGCCGCGTTGTTTCTAGACTAGACTGTACTAGACCATTTCGGGCGGCGCGTTTGACGGGAACATTCGAGACTTTCGTTCACGCCGATATAAATGTTGCGCCTGCAGGAATTGGAGTCATTCTGAATTGTAACTTGAAGGCGATACTACGTCGATACAAAGTTTATTATTAAATAGTGCGAAATGAGTGCAGTGAAGAAATCTAAAACGTATTATTTTAATAACGATTGGGAGGAAGAATTTTTCTTTTGTATGGTGAAGGATAAGTGCATTTGTGTTATTTGTCGTGTGTCAGTTGCAATACCTAAGCGTGGTAACTTAGAGAGGCATCATAAAACGGTTCATAAAAACTATGAAAAGGATTTTCCGCCACAGAGTGAATTAAGAAAACGAAAAGTAAGTAATTTGATATCTTGTTTGAAAAAAGAACAAACCATGTTCACAAGACCAGCCAAACAATCAAAAGCTGCTACGATCGCGTCATTTAAAATATCTCGTATATTGGCGAAACACAAGAAACCATTCGAAGATGGATCGGTTGTGAAGGAAGCATTTATTGAAGCAGGTGAGACTTTATTTGGAGATTTTAAAAATAAAACAGAAATCATGTCTGCTATTAGAGAACTTCAGTTATCTCGTCCGACTGTCACAAGGCGTATTGAAGTCATGAGTCAGGACATCGCAGATAAACTAAAACATGATATCATGGAATGTACATACTTTTCTTTACAGTTCGACGAATCCACCGATATGACAGACACTGCCCAGCTGTGTATTTTTATTCGGATGGTATTCAATGACATGTTGGCTAAGGAAGAATTTTTGACAATCATTCCTCTGAAGGGGAAGACCCGTGGCGAAGATATATATGACGTTTTCATCAATTTTGTAAAAAACTACAAGCTACCAATATATAAATTAGTGTGCATTACAACCGATGGAGCACTAGCAATGACTGGAAACAAGAACGGTTTTGTGGCATAGTGTCGAGCTAATGAAGAATTCCCTTCATTTTTTTCATTCCATTGCATTATACATCAACAAGTTTTGTGTTCAAAAGTTTTAAACACGGAGGAAATTATGGGCATTGCAACAAAAATTGTGAATTCCACCCGTGCACGTAGCTTGCAACGGCGGCTCTTTAAGTTGCAGTTGAAAGATAGGGAGTCAGCTGAACACACTGATTTAGTTCTTTACACGGACGTCAGGTGGTTGAGTCGCGGAAAATTCCTAGAAAGGTTTCAAGAATTATTGCCCGAAATAACAGCTTTTCTAGACGAAAGAGGTGATGACACTGAGATGTTGAAAAACGAAAAATGGCTGACTGATTTGGCATTTTTGACTGACATCACAATGCACTTAAACACCATTAACTTGGAGCTTCAAGGTAAAGGAAAAACTATTATTGAGATGATTAGCGCAGTAAACGCATTCAAAAGTAAATTGCAACTTATGATAGATCAACTGAAAAGAAAGGATCTGAAACATTTTCCGTCTTTGAAAGCAAGGATTCCTCAGTTGAATTATGATACGTATGAGGCTGAATTATCAAATATTTTGGGACAATTCGAAATGCGTTTTTATGATTGCAGTAAATTGGCAAATATAGCATCATTTATGAGTTATCCTTTTTCATGTAAAAACATTGAGGAATTAACCACTGAAGTAGCAAGTCAGTTTAATATGAACTCATGTTCTGTTGAAAATGAGTTGGTGCAGATTATATCAGATATACATCTCAAAGCTACAGCATCTGATACAAATTTCTGGTGTTTTATATCTGAAGATAAATATCCGAATCTAAGGCAAATCGCCCTTCAACTGACGGCAATGTTTGGGTCAACTTACTTGTGCGAGTCTGCATTTTCTGAAATGAAGATAATTAAGTCAAAATATCGCAATCGACTAACTGACGATCATATGTCATCATGCTTGCGATTGGCACTCAGTGGTTACGCACCATCTTATGAAAAGTATGCTGAGGACATGCAGTGCCACGCTTCAAGATCCAAAGTCACTCCTTAGTTGAGTTTAACACCATATGTAACTCTTTTGTTTTGTAACAACGAATAAACTCGCAATTTTGAATAACTAGGAGTTTTTTCATTGATATTGTAGAGAAGAACTTAAGTAAACCTAACCCAAACCTTGACTAAGATAATGTAAATTGTGCGGAAAGCTAATATCTATATATGCTACGGTACACCCTACCTAGGTAGGTAGGGTGTATCGTGTATGTACGACAACCCTACATCACACATACTTGCAGCCTCTCAAGTCGAGCGTAAGTAGTCTAAAAATAATGAGGTAGATCGCCAGCAGTTCAAGTTTGAGCACCCCTGCTCTAAGAATACATAAGTACATAAGACGTTTTAGAAATATATACCCATAGTATGGAACTTGTCAAATATTCGTACTATGAATAAGAATGAAGTACAATCCGTTGTTGACCTTTAGATAGTTTGTTTGTTTTGGTTCGTGAGGGATTTAAGAGTGAAAGCTGGTAAAGGATTTTTAACTCTACATAACTCAGTAGGAGTACCACAGAGGACTTAAAAATTGTATGTTTTGTAGATAACTAACTTTACTGCCACTAATTTAATAGTAAGTGAGAAAAAAAAAATTAAGATTCTCTTTTTCCAAGGTCAGACAGTGCATGTCAAGTATTACTGAATAACGAATAATTATAATTTGTAAATGAGATGGGTTTCTTAGGGATAACGTTAGATTCTAAATTACAATGGGGCCCTCACTTAACACTTCTTTCAAAGTGGCTTAGTTCTGCAGCATATACCGTAAGGAAGGTTCGCCGACTAACAATCATGGATACTGCAACACTAGTTTACTTTAGCTATTTCCATAGTATCACGTCTTTAGTATGGCGGGCTGCAGAGCTATTCTCAAAAGTGTCCTTGGAGTTTCTTGCTTGTTCTTCTCCAAAGTATCTACGTATTGCAATAGGCCACTAGCTTCATGACTGACTTAGTCTGAGCGACTTCTTTCGTCAAGAGAGACAATTCAAAAATACCTATGACTGGTTCAGTTGAAATAAACAATTTTGCTGTTGATTTTGATTTTGATAGCCTAGAATCCAAGCTCTTTAAAACTTAATACTCACTAACTGTATAATAAAATATATTGTACTTAGGTTTTAGATTCTGTGCAAGAATATTATAAAAAAAGACGTTGTCTGATAGATAATAGAACATTAAGAGATAGGGTGGCCTTATTCTACTCTTACGAGAACCACACGGCACTTGTGATTTAATATTGACTTTCAATATTTTTTTCAAATTCGCAAACTCAGAAAATTGAAGACAGAATCGTTTTTTTCTCAAGTTCCTATGTTTTGCCGTATTTATTATTTTCTTTTAAATATTTTTTAGTCTTTTTTTTATTTGGATAAAGAAACAGTAACACAATACTGGCTATGTGTAAAGTTTCATACGCAATATATCTTAATCAATGTGTCACCAGCACATTTAACATCAGTTAGAACAATAAGAATGCCTACTTGATCCAAACAGCAACAAAAAGTTCCTACTGCAGCCAACGTTCAACAACTAACATCAACAACAATGAAACTTGACACAGCTCTTTTCAAATAAGGGTACTAGAAATATTATAATAAAGACAAAATTACTTACAGAGATTGCGATAGGTACTTGGAGAGTCCAAGCTTTGATATCTTGCTCCCCTTGATACCTTCATTGACAATGTTGGTCACGGTCAAAAAGTTCTTCGTCATCGTCGACTCCTGTGACGTCACTATTGTCACACAAAAACCACAAAAAATTAAATCACTGGCAACACGAACAAAAGTAAAAATTGCAACACTTTTTGAACACTAAATTGGCAACACTCAACTTAGCAATGGCAACACTTACTTTTTATATTGGCAACCCAACATCGAATTCTATTTTCAAATATTTAATCGCAACAAACAACACGCGAAATACTTAAACTTTAATTTTTCAACAAAAAAAATAATATATTTTGTATTTTTTGTTTCGTTTTATTTGTGTTTTCTCTCTTTTTATCACAGACGCAGATTCTCGATGTT
Organism: Tyria jacobaeae; assembly: GCA_947561695.1. Classification (NCBI taxonomy): domain Eukaryota; kingdom Metazoa; phylum Arthropoda; class Insecta; order Lepidoptera; family Erebidae; genus Tyria; species Tyria jacobaeae. Next base: position 716,820 of record OX387236.1, on the reverse strand, counting down.
TTGAATTTTTGCTTTTTACTACGCAACCTGAAAAGGAAGATACTTCTTTACTCTTTTATTATACAAATTCTTATGCATTGTGTTGCAGCATTTTGTTCAAATCTTCGGGTGTTTGCTTTTAATTAAAACTTTTAAACAATTCCTATTCAAATGTTTAGCGCGGCTATTGCAAATAATAAAATATAAAACTAATGATGATAAGGAAGAATATCTACTTGTTTTGAGTATTATTTACACATGCATACATACGCTTACGCCTGTGTTCTCCAAGGGGTAGGCAGGTTGACATTATACTGTATACATACTGTCTACAGTATAATGTCAACCTGTCAGTCAGTATGTATACGATCCTTTAGCCGCCTTTTACTTTGGCGCTTTTCCAACCAATCAGTCAATCGGCCAAACTCATAGTCTGCCCAATAATATAACTCCTTGTAATATCAAGAGATTAGCATATGCGTTACATAACCTTTTAGAAACTTATATTATCCTTTCTTCAAGAACCCAGATTTTAATGACTAAGTAGAATCATATATAGTAATTATTTATTTTATTTTATTTATTTATTTTAATTTTATTTTTCTCTCACACAGGCTGATACATAGGTAGTACTTAAACTAATAGATGTAGTCATTAGAAGAATAACAGATTATAATTATCTATGTGAGAGACTGGTGTCTGTACTAGGAGACCTGTATGACAGATTACCAGTCTCTCCAAGACTCTGGACAATTGAGCTCAAGGATGTAACATTCTATTACTAAACATTAGATGACATTGTGTGTGCAAGAAGTTCGATGAGATGCGTGCGTACTTAATAGCGCGTGACGTGTGTGTGTGTGTGTGTGTGTGTGTGTGTGTGTGTGTGTGTGTGTGTGTGTGTGTGTGTGTGTGTGTGTGTGTGTGTGTGTGTGTGTGTGAATGTATGTGTGTGTCTAAGTACCCACAATAAGTAAATTTTCAGTTTGTTCATAATTATAAATGATAAATGATAAATGATAAATGATCTTTATTTTGTAAATAGGTTACAACAACACTTTTACACGTCAATATATTATTTTTTTCTGTTAGTTTATGCTAGATGAGGCCGGTGTTTCCTAGCTGACTACCCTGAGAAGAAACACCGAAACAAACTCAGAGGTCAAAGTCTGTTTTAAAGTCCATACAGATGTACTGGTCAAAAACATATGAGAACCATGCACGCTAACGTCTGAGATGAGCTTTTGAAGAAAGCACCACGCTCATTTGAGTGGACCCGTCCAAACAGTGCAAGCATTTGTCAGTTATCGTGTAGCTCAACTTAGAACTTTAAGGAGCTCAACGGACCGACGAACAGTACCAAAGCAAGGACATTTGGGTAGGCCGCAAAAGTACTCAAACTGTCAGACATCGTTATAAAACAAACTACAGGAGAAAAGAGAAAAAAATAAATAAATAAATAACCTACATAGTCCTCACATTTACAATAATTAAATTTATAAATTAAAAAAAAGAAACAAATATATAATATATTATACTTAACAAAGTATTCATGTCAAAAGGTACAAAGATTAAACAATAAAAAAAAACAATATAATACTTAACAAAGTAAGTATTCATGTCAAAAAGTAAAATATAAAATGTCAATGTGTATAAAAAAAAAAATTATAAACGAAAAACAAAGGCTCATGTACATTAATGAAGCAGCTCATTCCCAAGCCTTTTTATCTTCAATATAATCTTTAATTGTGTAAAAAGCTTTTTGACTTAGTTTTTTTTTTTTATAAATGATTTAAATTTATTATTGCTTAGTTCTTGTATTTGGCTAGGAAGCTTATTATAGAAATGTATACTTTGGCATCTAAACGAACCACCTATTTTCTTGAGCCTGGTTTTAGGAACAACAAATTTGTTTTTGTTCCTAGTATTTACACTATGGATATCACTGTATTTTTTAAACAGATTAATATTTTTATGTGCGTACATGAGATTTTCATAAATATACTGAGAGGGCACAGTCATAACATTAATCTCTTTAAATTTATCTCTGAGGGAGTGTCTGGGACTTAATTTATAAATTGCACGTATAGCTCTTTTTTGTAAAACGAAAATAGATTGAATATCGGCGGCATTTCCCCACAACAGAATACCGTACGACATTACACTATGAAAATAGCTAAAGTATACTAAACGGGCTGTCTCTAAATCTGGTAAACCACGAGTTTTCCTAACGGCGTACGCTGCAGAACTAAGCTTTTTGGACAGTTTATCTATATGGGGGCTCCACTGAAGCTTTGCATCTAAAGTTAAGCCTAAGAACACTGTGGAATCTTCGGGTTTTAACACTTCGCCCTTTATTGACACACTAGTGTTCACCTGTGTTACATTAGGCAATGTAAACTTTATACATTTAGTTTTTTTCTCGTTAAGGAGAAGATTATTGATATTAAACCAGTTAACTACTGTTGAAAGGGCACTATTTACGTCATCAATAACCACCTGCTGACGTTTGAGTTTAAATACAAGTGAAGTGTCATCTGCAAACAACACTATATCATGTTTATCCTTTATGAGGTACGGCAGGTCATTAATATAAATTATAAATAAAAAGGGACCTAGAATAGAGCCTTGGGGAACCCCCATTCTGACTACAGATCCGGGAGATCTTTTACCGTTCACATCAACTCTCTGAATCCTATTACTTAAATATGAAGTAAGAAGATCCAGAGAGGTGCCCCGGATTCCATAGTAGCGCAGCTTCCTGATCAATGTATTATAATTCATGGACTTAAGCCATGCTGTGAGAATTTGCTTGCATTTAAATTGAGTTAAATGGTAAATTGTAATCAACTTATTAATTTTATTATACAGGTATCCTCCCAAAAACCCAAAATATTTGCTTGAGAAGTTAGTGGACCATTGTTTACCCGACAAACAGATTTTATGTTTAAGCCGTTTATTCTGATTTGATGAGGGATTGAATTTGATGAGAGAGTGTTGCTTGAGGATAGAGTATAAAATGTAAAGTTGCCGTACCGTTAGAACATCTGCAAGTTTATACAAATCATTTGTGGGGAACATAAAAGGCAATGATAGACTAACTTTTAATACCGCTCTTTGGGCTCTTTCAACTTTTATCAAGTTAGTCTTGCATGCGCCACCCCATATCGTGATGCCATATGGTTGAATTTAAGGGTATTGTCTATCACGATGCCAAGATATTTAGTGTGAGAAACTTTTTTTAGGTCTTCGCAAGTACAGGCATGGATGGGAGCACAAGTGTGTGCTATGATAGATAAATTGTCAATTATTGGGGGTGAATTGTTTTTAATAGAGAATGTTATGTAATTAGTTTTGCCTATGTTGAGTGTAAGGCCATTTTCTCGAAGCCAAGTAGATACCACATTGAAGCCATTTTGAGCGGTGGCGTATGTTGTCTCCCAAGTGTCTCCGTGGAAAATTAGGGCTGTGTCATCCGCAAAAGTCACTATTTTACCATTGTGAAGTTGTAAGTTGCACAGGTCATTTATGAATATCAGGAATAGTGATGGGCCGAGTACAGATCCCTGCGGCACACCATAACAAGTAGGTAAGTCATCACTGACAACACCACCAACCCTCACTCTTTGTTTTCGGTTAGATAGGTAGTCCTTAAACAATTCAAGCTGCATGCCACGGATTCCAAATCTTTCCAGTTTATTCAACAAGAGTGGGACAGAGACTGTGTCAAATGCTTTTTTTATATCTAGAAATATAGCTATTACTCTTTCTTTAGAGTCAAGTTTACAAACAATTTGATCAATTAGTGCATGTACTGCATCTGTGGTTGAGATACCTGCTCTGAATCCAAATTGAGAGCTTGATAAAATATTTTTGGATTCAAGGTAATGTACAAGTCATTTATTCAATATCTTTTCTACAATTTTCGAAAGGGTGGGAAGTAAAGATATTGGTCTATAATTATTTATGCAGTCTCTGTCACCACTTTTGTAAATAGGAATAACCTCTGCAAGCTTAAGCTGCTGTGGAATAGCCCCAGTAGAGAACATAAGGTTAAATATATATGTTAACGGAGTGATTAAGCTTTGGTGATATCGCTTCAAAAAGGCTCCGGAGATATTGTCACGTCCAACAGACTTATCATTCTTTAAGTTACGTATAAGGTTTTGCACCTCTCCTTCATCAGTGGGGACCAATGCAAATGAATACGGGCAAGGATTTATTTGTGGGGATTCAATATGGGTAGAGGTATTTAACGTTTTTAGGGCAAGGTCTTGCGCGATAGATACAAAAAAGTTGTTTATTTTATTAGTAGAGGACAGAGGGTCACTTTTTGAAAGAAGCCTAGTCGCGGGGTTATCAGATTTGTTCGAGTTAGATACCATTTTTATAGTATACCACAGATTTTATTGTTGTTGCTTTTTACTGCATTATTTATTAAGTTATTTTCGTATTCCCTTTTTATCTTTTTTAATAGCCAATTACAAAAGTTCCTGTATCGTATATATGTGATCCTAATAACATCATTGTTCGGATTCTTCTTAGATTTTATGTGTAATTTATCGCGATTTTTCATACATTTTAATAAACCTGAAGTTATCCAGGGTTTCTTTATTCTCCTGCGGTTTGGGACTCTAAAAGTGTGCGTTGGACTGTATTTTTGTATTAAGTGTCGTAATTAGATGGGATAATGCTATATTAGCATCTGAAGTTTCATATACAGAGTTATAACAACTGTTCATCATATCATTGTCTAATGATGTATAATTAACTCTTTTTATTACAAGAGAGTTATTTTTTGGGCAATAGCGTTCCAGTATAAATATCACACTATCATGGTCCGTAAGAGATGTTTCCGCAACATAGCAAAAAGCTGGTAGTTTATTTTTAAGCATAACATGATCAAGGAAAGTCTTGCCATGTGTAGGTATTTGATGAGCCGGTAACATACTATGAGTGGCCAATAGGTTCAAATAGACCGATGCGTTGGTATCCTTTGTATTCATCATAATATCTATGTTAATATCACCAATAAGAATAATATTGTGATAATTTATGCTGTTGAGTAATCTATCAAGTGATGATATAAAAGGGTGTATATTTTTGTGGCCAGGGGGCCTATATATGGCAATAATAAATGTGTCGCTGTCTATTTTTATTGTTAGGCAATTGGCATCTTGTATATCAGGTTCAATTATTGTGATACACATACTGTCTTTAAAATAAATCACAATGCCTTCATTTTGCGTTAAATTACTTTCATTTTTAGTGACCTTGTAGCCGTCCAGCGTCGGTAGGTAGTGTGTATGCCGCAGCCAACATTCAGTTAGTATAATTATATCCCAATCAGTGTTAGATCGTGCAAGAAGAGTAAGAAAGCTGGAGAAGTTGTGATTTATACTTCGTATATTCTGATGAATAATTTTTAGGGACGAATGTTTGTTTTTTATTAGCATAGGACACTCTTCTATTTCGCAAGTGGATGATTGTGCAATTTGCAATTGGTCAAGGTTGGCATTAATAGTATTTATATTATCGAATTGTATACAGATATAGTAACTAGTTGAATTAAGAGGTGATACATGGGTTTTATGGAGATGTATGACAGAAGATTAAGTATATATATTATACGTAAATGGTCTATTATTTTAATGAGGATATTTAATGTAGGCATAGGTATATTGTATTTATATGTGCAGTGTAGATCAGTCAAGGCTATGTTGTGTAAAGTGTAAGTATATTGTGTTGTGTATACTAGTAACGTTAATATTAGTAGAATTCGAACATTCGTTGTAAGACAATCAATACTATGTGTAGTACAAGGTATATAACAAATAGTGATTGTTGTGTACATAGCAAATAGCAGATAAGTGATAATACCTAGTAGTAGTCATTTCTTCATAAGTTGTTGAAAATCATGTTCACAGTCGATACGGAACACAGGAGAATCATGGGACTTCTTGATGTAAACTTTGCCGTAGGAGGTCCAGGTACTATGGTATTTATTATCCTTGACGAGCTGCCTTGCTAGATATGCCAGTCTCCTCCCTAGGCTTGTAAGTGATCCATCAACATAGATGTATTTAAGTGGGCATGATAGCTGAAGGTATTCAATTTATTGTCTTTATGTGTCTTATTGAAGATCCTATATTGCTTAAGAAAACTGTCTTTAGTTGAGGTAGATTTTAAGTTGACGACGATATGATTATTCGTATCCTTTGAAGTTTTTAGGCGATATATCTCGTGTATATCAGCATCATTTATGGGATGGTCAATAATCTCACCAACCTTTTTTACTATAGTGCATAGATTTGATTTATTTTCCAATGGTTGTTTAGGTATGTTCCTTATTTCGAACGTTGACGCACGAGAATTTCGTTCCAGCTGTTCAATTTTATTTTCAAGAGATTCAATTTTTGATTCGTAGTCCTTATTCTTTTGTTCCAAGTGGAGAAGTTTCCCCAGTACTTCATCATACTTAGATGAGAGAAAATCCATGCTTTTGAGTACCTCGGTATTCTGTTCCTTAATAGTTATCATGGAATCCATAAGTTGTTCAAACTTGGAGTTTTGTTGGTGTACAAAAGAGTCAAACATATCCTGCATTAAGCCTAACATTGTAGTTTGTTCAGATGTTTTATCGTCGCAATGTTTGCGTTTTTGTCTGCGAGTGATATGATCACTGCGGCCAGACTCAACATCATGAGGAGAAATATATAATTGAGAGTCAGACCCATAAGACATCGCTGGAGTATTCACTGATGAAGGATTTAATAATTTGGGAGGAGTGCGTTGTATCGACATTGCAGGTCAAACACAAACTATCAAGTTGTTGTACCTGATGGACTCGAAGCCGTAGACAGCAGACAGACAATTAGACTGTACTAATGATTGTTGCTCAATCGTTGAAAAAGATTTTAATGCTGTATACTTTTCTTTAATAATGATTCCGTCCCACTAACGTAATAGAAGCTAAAAACTTGGTATTTTGGGATTAAGAGATAAAGATGGGAAAATTGGGATCATATCGTAGGGAAACGTAAGAATAAGGGAATGCAAATGGAAGGGTCGGGATTCTGTATATACTGATGGATAGAAGTATACTTAATAGTGGACTTGAGGGTTGCATACCTGTAACGCGAACTAGCTGACGCCAGGAGTTCCAAAACCTTTACCCAGCTGTAATGAACACTGAACTATACTGTACTGAAAAACTTGTATTTTATAGATCAATTTTAAAAATTAACCCTTTATTCAACGTCGTCATTATTTAGATTACATGCTATCATCATCTAAAAAATAAGACATTTTGTACAGAATTTTTTATTTTTTATAATTTATTATAATTTAATTTTTTATTTGTACGATACGCATTGAAAAAAAAAGGTTAGTTTTTGCATCATACGAGTACATCTTAAAATAAATGTTGTTTTTTTTTGCGATGTGAATATTTTTACGCAAATACGTGCTCATGAATATTTTAACGTTATAAATGTTGGGACACTCTTGACTGCACTTTCAGCTTTGATAAAACATTTATTTTATATTTTTTTTATGATATTTACTAGTATCGTAATAATAGTACGCATGTAGCATAAATATTATGTTTTAGAAATTACATGACGCGCATTAGTGATAGATTCGGTTTTATTGGTAGGGTTAGTGATTGAAGTTTAATGTAAAGGAAATAAAACTATTAATATTATCTGTACTTATTTACTCTATATTTATGCGACTAAATAAAATGTTGTTTTAACAAGCTTATCTGTGAAATCACCAGTCGGATTTAAGAAAATATTTTTGTCGATACAAAACTTCTCAAATAAAGTAGTATATTTATTATTCAGTACCACTTACATACGATGGACACAGAAGCATTGTTACAACACGCGGAATGATATATATATATCTACACACACATACACATGCACGCACACACACACACACGTATACAACCAGGCGGAGAGGAGTTTTCTACTACAGGCATTATTTGCTTAAAATAAGTAAAGCAGTTGACCATGAATGCAGGTGAAACTGAGGGGAAGAGCTTACTTATATCATCTAGAATTTTTTTAAATAATATAGCTGTAACTCTATAAAATATTTTTTTTTTTTATTTTCTTTTTTAAAATGACAACTCCCGCACTAGGTTTCATTCCAGTGTCGCGGGGAACTTTACAAACATTCGAGAAAAGGGCACAAAGAACACAGACTCAGAACTACAATTTAAGGATTACACAAAGTGTTGTCAAGTGTGGGGATCGAACCCACAACACTCGGCGCGGCAGTTAGCGGCGAGGTGACCACTCAAGCCGCTACTCCATCCGTGCAGTGCATTATGTATTTTTTTTTATAATACCATTTAGCACTTTGCAAACCTTCAACCATATTTAAAATAAGACTCGTCTAATGGTCAGGTGGGTTCGATTTCCACACGGGACAAAAACTTGTGTGATTCACAAATAGTTATCAAGAGTTTAGGTGCCTGTTATATATACATATAGATATATACATATAAATTTATTCCTGTGTCGAGTATCCCGTGACTCATCAATAGATTTCATGCCAGAGTTGTCCTTAAAAACTAAGCTTACTGCCTTACTGTTAATGACAGTTTTATTTTTATGAAAGAACTCAGTGAAGCATCATCAAATACAAGTGTCATTGACGTCATGACTGCACGGATGGCGTAGCGGTTTAAGTGGTCACCTTGCCACTATACTGCCGCGCCGAGTGTTGTGGGTTCGATCCTCGCACGGGACAACACTTTGTGTAATCCTCAAATTGTTGTTCTGAGTCTGGGTGTTCTTTGTGTCCGTTGTTTGAATGTTTGAATTAATCCTAGTGCGGGAGTTGTATTTTTAAAAAGAAAAAAAAAAGAATTGTGTTATTTCTTTTTGTCAGCAGTTATTAGAGTGAGACAGACATATGTCATATTTTTGGCGCTTTAAGAGGCCTACTTCAGTTGATTGCTTCGTCAGCACCGCTATGTTGAGTGCTTCAGGTTGTTTACTCAACTTTGGTAAATTATTTGCAGGTAATTAGTACACATAGTTGCGGTCATCAAGTCATTGATCTGAGGAGCAAATTAACCACTAAAAAATCTAATATAAATAAAAAATATATTAAATATTAAAAAAAATAACGCTGGCGCACGAGTAAGCATAGTGTAACTCGGTAGGGCTCCTGGCATTAGCATGTTCAAGTTATGTAGTATGCGATCTTGACCGGATTAGCTTTAGACTAAATTATGGTTGGCAACATTTTAGGGCTTATTTCAACTCTGTTTACCCATTCTAGGATAAAGGGGTGAGTTTAGGTAGGGATATGTGTATTTTCAGTACATTAACTGGTGCTGATGATCTTTTGTGATGTCCCTCGATCACAAAGGCAAGATTCTCAGACCAGACAAAGTGACCATCTTTGGCGAATTTTGGCGTAACGGGTAATGTTCTGAAGTGGTGAAAATAAAAATCAGCGCAAAACCCGTTATTGCACAATGTTTGAAAGGAGTAACTATGTAATTCAGTTAATTTTCGCTAGATGGCGTTGTAGCATATTTGTCTGTAAGCCGCCATGCCGAAAAGCCATATTATAACCTAATTATTTCCGAGCTTAGTTAGTTGTTTAAAAAATATTATTAGAAAAATGGCATATTTTCTTTTTGTATGATTGGAAATGTAGTTTTACAGGCGGATATGGCGTATATCTTGCACTCAGCCCATTAGTGATTTAGGTGAACTAAGTAAGCTCCGATACTTTAGCCATATGATGGGCCGTGAGAATGCCATGACACTTGAGTGGATTGGGGTCGTGTTTCATGGGAGATATCAGATGCACTGTACTGACCAGATAAAAGCTCTGAACAACACGTAGATCAATGAAAAGGCCCCGCTATCGTTGTCAACAGACCAGTGTAGTATATGAATAAGAAAAGCACACAGCCGTGTGTTTCTTAATGGAGTAGAACACACCCACAGGAAGAGATGGATTATCTTTAGAGGGTATTAGTACCCCATCTCTTCCTGGGGGTATCGTAAAAGATGACTAAAGGATAGGACTGTTATCTATCAAACAGTATACAGTCATACATTGGCCAGATGTCGGCAATAGGCTGTCCCTCTTAAGTAATTATAACTAAACTATGGTTGGCAAACATTCAGGTGAGGTCATTCACATTAGGCGAGCATTCGAGACGCTTCTCCGTACCCATTAGAGGACAAAGGCTTCAATACATATATGTATGTAATATAATGTAATGCACAAAGCCATTATAACGTTACAAGTATAAATATTCTTATAATCAGCTTCTGAGAAATTCAGTTTTTAAATGGCAATTGTGTAATCACAATTTCAGTGTACCAATTTAAGCATAACGTAATGTTTCCACTCGCTTTTAATATGAATGTGTCTCATAAAGGCCAAGTTTGAAACAACCTTAGCGAAACCATTACATATTCGGAGTAAAGGCAAAGTTGTTGCAAACTTTAAAATTAGGTCGCTTGCAGACTCTACGGTTTAGTTGTTCTGGGACTGTATATGTACCTCTGTCTAATTAATATGAATAAAGGACATATGAACATGTCAACGAGAGACGAGTTCCTGGAAAATAGTAGCTTCGAAAATGAGGTGAGAAACATTGAATAATCTGTATAAATAAATGAAATGTATCATGTGTCATTTATTTTCTCGACCGATTTTGGCCACGGCGACCTCTTCAACTTCTTTCTAATGTAGCCGATCTTCTTTATAAACGTTCGTTCATAATGCGAGCAAGTGAGCACATCATTAACATAGTTGTAATAGATAAGTTATCGGAATTTAGTTAATACCAGCTTGCTCCCACTCTGAAGGCTCATGTTGCACTTCTTCATATAGCGTTTCAGTACATATTTATACCTGAAGAGTTGACCGACATGCTTACGCTTGCCCACCGCAAATTTCGAAAAGAAGATGAACTCAGCCGCACGTTGTGCTGACATTTGCGACGAATGTCATGACATCAACAGACATTGACTCTTCGCAGCACTTCCGTATTCCGAATGCGATCAGACCAACGGATATTTTATATTTTGCGCAGACATTTAAGGTTGAAACGGTATAGCGTGGGTATATGGCAGCGGCAGACGGTCTATGAATCCGAGGAGTGCAACATATTCGGCAAATTCAACGCCTTATATATGTCTACTTTGGTAGTCAGCTTCAGATCATGTGAGCTAAAACCCTCGTGATCCAGTTCACCGAATATGGCAGCTTCAGCACCGATCCTTCTGTACAGTTTAGTCGCACTTTAATGTAATGGTGTATGATGTTTATGTAAGGGCAGGTCAGCAGTATCCGAAACTGTTGGGTCTTGTTTTAAAGTTTTGATGACATTAGAGGAAGCTCGTGAGGTATGTAACGATAGAAGCAAATAGCGAGCTGTTGTCTCTGCCTAACCAGGAGGGAAATATGTTTTTATGTATGCAAAATTTAAGTGTATCTTTGTAGCCTCACAATGATAGTTTTTATTACATGAAAATAATATTTTAACCGCTTCTTACAACAAAAAAAAACTTTTTTAATAATTACTCTGTCATGAACAAGTTTGCAAAGCCGTGCCTTCTGAACTAGTAATAAAATATAATTAATATTGTTAGACAATATTAGACCTGTTGCTGGTCAAGTGGTTAGTGATCCTGACTACAGATTCTGACTGACAACAAACAAATGTTATTTTATTACTTACGTAACTTAAACTGTGTATAAATCTAAATCTATTTAGTTTTTAAACAAAATAAATAAAAGAAAGTATTAACGCCTTAAGGTTTTTTTTTATAGCACTTCAAAGTAATAAAATCTTAGCTAGAATAGAATCCTTCTACTGGCTACAAATGACGATTCCAGTAAAGTTTGGATACAATATCTCACATACTATAATAAATATCTATATCTACATATATCCCCGAAGGGGTAGGAAGAGCCGTCTCGAACGTCCATTTGTTGCCTAATAATATGTAGTCCTGCTCAAGCCAATTGCCGTAATGCGGGCATTGTACGGCTCTAAATATATTGTCTGATAGATAACAGTCTGATCCTTTAGTCGACTTTAACGACTCCCACGGTAAGAGATGGGATGGCTCTTCTACTCCACTGAGAACCACATAGCTTGCTGACGGTACTTAAAAGGATGTAGATTTATATACACACCTTTAGGTTGCAAGCAATGTGTAATTGATTTTTAATGATAACTACAGCAGTGAGAGAACCCAGAGAGGCAGATAGTAAATATATTTGTTTATGATATAGGGGGCAGACCAACAAAAGGGTCACCCATAGACACCTGCAACTGTGAGAAAAGTTTTTTTCACGTCAAGCGTCACTGTCACGTGATGTCAAAGGGGTAAGGTTAAGCGTTACTTAAGTAACGTGACTTTACAAGGGAACTGAGCGAATTATTTATAAAACAAATAAAAGAAACAGATTAATAGGTCACACAAGTAACAAGATTTTATGAAAAACTACAAGTAAAACAGTTTAAGGAATACAAAACCCAACTCATTATTAACTTCAGCTCTTATATTGCTAACGTTATCTTAAGAATGGTGTACCCTGTGTCAATCTCGATGCCCTAAGACTCTCTTTCCCTAAGACTCTTAAAACTAACTAACCTATTCCTCAGGAATTGTTCCGGAGGACCGCTCCGATCCAGCCAATTACCGACCTATAGCCGTCACTTCCATACTCTGTAAGGTGTTCGAGCGGATCATCAACACCCAACTAATCCGCCACCTAGAGGATCACTCCTTGTTAAATGATCGGCAATATGGTTTTCGGCCGAACCGATCCACGGGTGATCTTCTAGCGTACGTCACACACCTTTGGGGTGAGGCTATGGATAGGCATGGGGAGTCCTTGGCCATCAGCCTCGACATTGCCAAGGCCTTCGATAGGGTGTGGCACCGCTCGCTTCTCTCCAAACTTCCTGCATTTGGTCTGCCACCTAAACTCTGCAACTGGGTTGCTGCCTTCCTCGAAAAGCGCCGCATTAGGGTTCTCTGCGACGGTGCGGCCTCAGACTTCCACGAGGTAAGCGCTGGTGTACCTCAGGGCTCCGTCCTATCGCCTACGCTGTTTCTTCTGCATATCAATGACATGTTGGCCCTTGGCAATATACATTGTTATGCAGACGACAGTACAGTGCACGGGCGATATTTCGGGCATCCTACTGCCAAGCTGGCAGACGTTGAGGAAAAACGACAGGAGCTTGTCGCTGAGCTCGACCGGGTCTTGAGCCGCATTTCCCAATGGGGCTGTGAGAATCTGGTCGAGTTCAGCGCCAAGAAAACACAAGCGTGTGTGTTCTCTAACAAAAAGTCTCCATTCCTTCCCCTTCCTACTCTTCAGAGCACTCAACTGCCACTGCAGGATAGGCTTAGTATTCTGGGTATGGATATTTGCCGGGATCTCAATCCGCGCGATTACATCGAGAGTGTCACTAAGGCGGCCTCGCGTAAGCTCGGCGTTTTGAACAAGGTGAGACGGTTCTTCTCGCCCGAGCAACTGTGTCTTTTGTACAAGACCCAGGTTCGCTCCTGCGTGGAGTACTGCTCTCATCTCTGGGACGGCTATGCGCAGTATTTGCTTGACGCTCTCGATCGGTTGCAGCGGCGCGCAGTCCGCATTATCGACTGTCCTGAGATCACCCAGTCTCTTGAGCCTCTGCAGTTGCGAAGAGATGTCGCCTCTATGGCAGTCCTCTATCGCCTACATCACGGGGAGTGTTCTGATGAGCTCTTCCAATTGGTCCCACCTTCTCCCTTCCTCTACAGGACTACACGTGCTGGCCTGAGGAGTCACCGTTTGTGCGTCGAAAATATACGTACCCGAACTAAACGGTTTGGCTCTTCTTTCTTGTGCCGATCGGTAAAAGCCTGGAATTCTCTACCAGCGCACGTGTTTCCTTCCCACTATGATCCCGGGTCTTTTAAGCGGGGCGTGAAAAAGCATCTCACCAGGCCGCCATAGTGTGGGTCACCATGCTGCATTGACTACACATGCAATGAGGATGGTGACCACCACTCTTTGACTCCACCTATTGCTTTCCATCAGGCAAAGTGGAGTCACTATGGTAGGCTAATATAAAAAAAAATAAAAAAAAAAAAAAAAAAAAAAAAAAACTGACTCGTTGGCTTCATTCGGGTCTAAAGGCCGTCGTATATTGGAATTGCTTCCTAACGTTTCGCTAGCACGAGTGGCCAGCTTCTTCAGAGGTCCTTCCATCTCCGATACTGGATGCAGACTGACGGCCTTTAGACCCGAATGAAGCCAACGAGTCATCAATCGGCCGCGAAGGCCTCAACCAATTTTTCACTCTTAAGACTATTCAAATGACACTTCACATCCCGAAATCCATCATAGGTTCTAGGGTGTGACAAAGAAACATATTACATACAAACATACTTAACATACATTCGAAAACAAAACCATCCTTCTTGCACAGCCAGGAAAAAAAACGATTTATTTTATAACCATCTATTTGCTTTACAGATTGAGGAGTTAGTTTTATTTAAACTTATGCACATTTTGGTGCAAAGGTTTTGTTATTTATTCATTTTTAATCATAAAATTGTAATATACTTAATGATAGTCGCGCAATAATGACCTGTCCGATGCGTAATCGAATCCAACGCTGAAGTGTCACTAGAATAATGTGAACCGGCCCTACAGTGTACCAATTCTGGTCGACACGGTTAATCGATTGACTCACTTGATATTAAACGTGAATAATGTAAACCAGGTATAAACGTACATTAAGAACATATTAATCAAATCGGATTATCCAGTTTCATCCAGTTCAAATACATAACCTAACCTGCATTTTCGGCTTTGCCAGAGTCGAGTAATAACGAAAAAGATATCGTCAAAAAAAACCAGAGCTCAATGCAAAGCTGAAGTAGAAGATCGCGAAACAGAATGCCCCCATTTACAAGTAAATAGAAAGACATTTTTCAAACAGATCTCATACTACGGCAGATGACGCATATTTTTTCTATGTCCTGATATTCCTGAGAAAATGTGTTTGTTACATATAAACTTAGTATTTCAAGATATTTACATAACGCTGAAAAACTATATTACAGAGCTTTGCTGAATTAAAACACCCCGTTTTAAGAACCAGAATATAGGTTAATAGAGCCATATATATATATGGTTAATAATAATAAATATATAATAATATTATATAATTATATAACAATAAATATAATAATAAAGAGAGAGTTGAATTTCAAGAATTACTTATTAAATTTTATAGAATTTTAATTTTGCGTTATATGACTTTGACCGTGTGAGAGCTATGCTTAGACACGAATGAGCCGGATCGACCGAAGTATTACCACGGCCTCACAGAAAACCGGTAGACAAACAATGTTAGCACTGTATTGCAGAGTAAGTGAGGGTAAGGGATTCCCAACTCCTACTTTCCTCGTCACCCATCCCTCACCCCTCTCTCCTCTTTCCCCTCCCCTCGTCCCAGTCATCTCTTTCACTCTCTCATCGCCCTCAAATTCGCAGTGAGTATAAACGCAAATGAAATTGAGGGTTTATAAAACGCATTCATATTTAATTTTACATTAATGTTACAAGATATCAGATATACAGAAAATGGTATTGGGTTTGAAAATAATTCTAAACTGCTTTCTTGTTTAAATACATATCTTTATATTGCAACATGCTTCAAAATGTTCGATCTTAATTTCCACAATTGCCCGGCTGTCGGAAATAAAATCATTAAATTAGCTAACTGCAGTCAGCTGGACATATACATATTGGCTAAAGTTATAGTTGTTATAAATTACCTTTCCAAAAACTATAAAACAGACTTTAGTGCCTATTATGATAAATATTAATAATCTGTATTTTCGAGGAATATTTCCTAGAACCTTTGCTTATCCCTTTCGAGGATATAGGCGTGAGCATATTATGTATATATTATTTATGACACTATTCGTTTAGCTTGATCATATTCAAGCGTAAATTTGTCGGTTATACGAGAAGCTTAGGCCCGTCCTGGGTCAGGTATAAGTTATTATTTAGAAGGTTAAAAGCCACAGGGGTGGGCAGGCAAAAGGCTTTTATAAAACATTTATCACACACGGAATGTTGTTTTATCGCATTAGGACCGTATTTGAACTTATAATCAAGATTTTGATATTAGCTAAATTGAAAAATTTAATTAATGGAGACATCAGGAACGTACATATATTCTGAAACTTTTACATTCAATATTTTTATATATATGTATATGCATACATTCACAACTATATTCCCGAAGGAGTCGCAGAGAAGCAGAATGACAGACATTGCCAACGGTAATATATAGTCTCATATTTTAATAGGGGCAAGCCTATTACCACCAATGGGCACAAATACTATAAACAATATAAACTATAACTGTATATAGTCGGCTTAACGATCCTCACGGGTAGAGATGAGGTGGCCCAATTTTACTCTTCCAAAAAACATGTTACCACCTGTTTATTCTTTTTTAAAGAATATAATATATAATATAATATATAATAAAGAATCTTTTGTCAAAAATGATACAGTCCGTAGTATTAGTAGTATCTTCTACGCTCTTTAAATAACGTTTATTTGTTTTATCATTACATCACATCTTATTATTATTTTTTTATGCGATAGGGGGCAAACGAGCAGACGGGTGAACTGATGGTAAGTGACTACCGCCGCCCATGGACACCTCAAGGGTCACAAGTGCGTTGCCGGCCTTTTAGGTAGGAGTACGTTCTTTTCTTGAAGGTTTGAAGGTCGTATCGGTTCGGAAATACGGCAAGCGACAATTTGTTCCATAAGCTGGTTGTGCGAGGCAAAAGGCTTCTGGAGAAGCGCACATCTTTGTTATGACTTTCCTAAGGGTAGTGCGTTATTAAATCATTACCTGAAACCATATACTTTCTGAATAAATTCGTTACGCGTTTCAAATCAATTTAACTTTTCCCTGTACTTGCTACCGCTTGGTGATTCCTGTTGTTGACCTTGGTGTGCAGGAGTTGTAATTTTGATAGTGTATTAATTAAAAAGATTAGATTTATATCAAAGTTATTATTTATTAAATAATGTTATTTATAATATAGCACTTAATCACTTCCGTATGTCGTCATAACATCCTTACTATATTATTACTAAAACACACGTGCGTATATTCAAACTCATAGATTTTTTATAGTGTACCGTCTAAATTTTTACATACTCTTGCAACTGTCGACAAAATAAGGCCCCATTAAATAATGCTCCTACTGTATTTATACAGTATGTAAACCACTAAAGTTTGTGAAGACTGTCTGTAGATGAACTGTTTTCATATAGCTCTACAAACCCCTTACAAGATACAGGCGCGAGCGTATATATGTATGTATGTACGAGTATGTATGTAACGTGCTTCTTTGGTGTGTGAGCAGAGACTAAGCTGGTTAGTTAGTATAAGTGTCGATGCGCTCAAGGAAATAACAGTGTTTGCTTTTTAAATTACATTATATTAGGGCGTTCGAAAATAAACATAATAACACAAGTGAATCGGTTATAATCTCAGAAACGCGGTCAAAGCTCCCTTAAATTTTAAACTCTCCGTATTCTGGTTTCTCGCAGCGCATGAGCTCTACTCAGACGATACAGAGAGTCAGATAATATTTAGCACACACATAGTTGATGACTTGAATGAATAATATTTGTATTGGAAACACTTTACTGTAAGAGACAGATAGGCAAAGAAAGCAGGCAAAATGTGATGACATCAGAAATACAAAAGAGATGTTCCACGCTTAAATACTCAACCAATAATTAGAATTATAAAAGTACTATTTCAGTGGGATACAAAAGTAACATTCACACAAATAAAGTCGCGAGTAAAAACTATTTAAAATTCAGAGCGACTCTTCGGTAACCAACCAGAGAAATATTTATCACCAAATATCAAACCACCAAAAGCTTCAGTAAAACAACTTCAAACCACAGCCCTTAAGAACCTATAGGAACAAAACTTCAGAGTAGAAATTAGATAAACTTAAGTTGAATTTAGAACAAAGAAATGCCTGAAGCGTCGGGAATGTTTGAAGTGGACTTCCAGGATATTAAATGGACGGCAAAATAATTGACTCAGGCTCGTTGCAGCTTCAAACAATTTTTTTTTATAAATTGAAGTCTGTTAAAACAACAAGTGGTTGAGTTAGACAGTTAGTTGGTACTTTTGTAGTAGAAAAACTGTTAAACATTTAAAAGTTGAAGATATAAATCATTACTATCACCATCATCATAACCTATTCATTGGTGGATCTCAGATTTCAAATGAAGTTGTGATTCTTTATTCTGTTTTCTTGTACTTGACGTAAAAAGGACGTATGTTATGTTTAACGAGTGTATTCAGGGAAAATTGCTTAGGTATACGGATTGGTTGATTAGAGATTGAGATTGAGCACACCAACGACATTTAGAAAGAAGTACAATTTGAAGAGGTCACCGTGGCCGAAAAAGGTTGGAATTTAACCTTGCTCTGCTTGAGCTAAAACTAAACCGTCTACTTCACATAAAACTTACTAAAATTGATGTTTCAAATCGATTTCTTTTCTTTAGAGTGGAGTACCAAAATCAATGCATTAAAGATGATGATAAATATACATGTAAACAAGTATATAATTATTAGTTTCTACACTAAAGATACATAGCTCTGGAGGCACACAAAACACCATAAAATATCTTATGGGGTCTATCCGTTCCATTCTAACAGGACCACTTCTGTATACAATGCTCTTTGTAATTAGGATGGTTGGATATTATAGGCTAGAAGTGACACTAAATTTAGTTTTGGCTAGGTACTTGCTTTTGGAAAACCTACAACTGTTCGTACCAAACACAATACTGCGACAGAAGCTAAGGGCAAACGTGTATCAAATCCCTGATAAAAAAAAAAATAAGTTAATAATTCTTTTCATTTTTTTTTTCATGTGGAAACCCCCTCGGGCCGTCATCTCTACCGGGGTTTTCGGTGAAACGGTGTGTCGGAATCGAACCGACTAAAACCACACGGTGTGCCACGCTGCGCTTTAAATAGGAGGTATCCGGGAACAGCTTTATTAAGACATCCGGATCCTCCGGAGATCCCTCCTAGAGCTTGCCCGCACTATGCGGGCACCACCTACGGGTAACCTATCAATAAGGCGACGTCCAGACACACGCGAACGTCACCCCCTCGCGGCTGGCCACATGGCGGATGGAAGGGAAAACCCGTCCCGACCACCCGCGGCCACACTCAGGGCAGCATGAGGCGCTGGTAAGCGCGTCTACGCCGCTCGGTTCGCCGGCGACGAATTGGGTCCGAGTGGAGATCGTCCTCCCGGGCCCTCTCCGCCGCCTACTTCTGCGAGATGACCTCTTTACAGAAGGTTGCGACCGCGCTAAAATACCTGTCGCTACCGGCCATGGAGCGTATAACGGCCGATAGCGAGAGATCCGCTCGCATAAATGCAGTGAGAACCCGACGCTGCGCCACCCAAGCGGGGCAATCCGCGAGCGTATGTTGAGCCAAGTCCTCACTGCAGTGGTGGCAGACGGGACTTAATTCCCTCCTAGCGACCGAGTGCAGATACTTTCCATAAACCGTGCCCGGAAAGGACCTGCGTCAGTCGGAAGGAAAGAGTCCCGTGCTACCGCTCTGCCAATTCGACGATGACCGGCTGGAGCGCCTCCACGGCGGCAAAGCCAGCACGTGGAGCCTCCAGCCGGGACGACCAACAAGCCATCGTGGCTTGACGAGCAGCCTCACGCCACTCGCGTACCTCTTCGGGCGGGGGCCGTCTGCTGTTACCCGCCCGGAACTCAGCCGTCCGCCGATAAACTTCGGAAAGCACTTCCGCCTCCATAGTAATAATAATAATAATTCATACTTGGTGCAACCCATCTCTTCGAGCAGATGTCGGGTACCCCTATAAGGCGGACAGGCGGCGCAATTACGACTCTAGTTACAGGTGTCCATGGACGGCGGTTGTCATTTATTATCAGGTGACCCGTCTGTTTGTCTGTCTCTCTATAGTATATTAAAAATAAAACACGGGCCTCTCACTGTATGTCCGAAAAGTAACAGTCCAATCCCTTGGTCACCTTTTACGACACCCCTGGGAAGATATAGGGTGGCCCTATTCTACTCCACAGAGAATCACACGAGCTAAATTTAATGTCATTACTTTCACTTTAAGAGTATTTAATTGTATCTTAATCAGAACATATTTCTGAGCTAGTATTTTTAATTACGAGAATTTCATGAATCTTATTGTGACAAGGATTCGTTGCTCCGCATAGTATTTTTAAAAAAGGTAGAAAGCTATTATGGTATATATAAATAAAGAAAATCTATATTAGTAAATACAAATTTCAAGTTACATTGACATTCATTGCAACAGCATTATCAAAGACATATCTGCAAAAATATTTTCTAGTAACTGATTCAATTCTGACACACGCAGCAAGGTCTCCCTATAAAGGGTGGTAGGTGGTTCCACCCGCAATGACACCCTTGTTGAAGCTACCCCTATGCAAAAAAAAAGCAAGAGAAACACGTTACAGACAATAGTGGAATTCTTTTTAAGCTTGCAGTTCGACAAAAGGGTATGAATTTAAACCATCTTTAATGAAATTGTCTTCCTAATTTGTGGGAAAATAATCAAATGACGGTAGGAAAACCAGTAAAATGTATTTGTTTATGGACTTAGATATAATTATTATAAATGTGAAACTTTGTTTGTTTGTTAGACTTTCAAGTCTTTACTACTGAACCGATCATCATGAAATTTGTGAACAAAAAAGAAAAGCGCCAGAAGCTGCGTACTGAAAATAGATTTTACTAACATAGATACACTCACGCCTGTATTCCCGAAGGGGTAAGTAGAGGTGTAATTAACGCCCACATTTTAATAATCATATTTTAGTTGCAGTTACGTTATAGGGGGCACTTGGGAAAATTTAGAGTATATAGACATGAAAGGGAGGATAGAAAGAGAAGGAAAAGGATATTGCTTGGGTAGATAGATATCAATATTCCCCTTTCCTTCTCTTTCAGTTCCAGTTCGAGTTATAGATATGCGACCATGTTGTAGTTGGGAAGTCCAAGACCTCTCACTAACTAATTATGTACTAACCATAATTTTAATATGGATTTCTGCGCTAAACAAATTCTGTGGCAATGCGGTAGTGCATTCGACTACCAAAATGTTTGGTCGCGGGTTTTTTCCCGCTCCGTGCAAATATATGTATGTATGTATGTATTGGTATGGACGTTTCTACGTACATATATAAACTGACGCCTAATCAACGAAGGGGTACGCAATTACGTATCAAACCTCAATATATTGCAAACGTACGTAATGAAGGGCAAGCCTTTCAACTAACACTCTATATATACTGTCTGATTAATTTCAATGTATTTAAAAATAATAAAAAAAAACCGGCCAGTTACAAATGTGTTACCCTGACCTGCTTCAGCTATTGCTTATACCCATCAATCCATCCGTATATGCAACATTCCTTTCTTGTCATACCTGCTTTCCTTAAGTACCTAAAGTCTTTTTGTTTATGTATGGTATAGGGGACAATCGAGCTGACGGGTCACCTGTTGGTAAATGACTTCCGCCGCCCATGAACACTTGCAACTCAAGAGTTACAAGAGAGCTGTCCGCCTTTTGGGGTAGGGGAAAAGGAGGAGGGGATCGAAAAAGGGATTGAGCCTCCGATAACCTTAGTCACTCGGTCACACTATACAAGCATTAATTAACATCCTGTTTTACTGTGAAGCTGTGGTAATACTCCGGTCGAGCTGGCCTATACGGGCCGAAGCATCTCTCTCCAACGTTGGAATATACTTGCAATTAAACTATTTTATCTGTGTTCAAAATCTATCTTTTATCTATCAGACAGTGTCTATACAGTCATACAGTGCCGCACGATAATAGACTTGCTAAAAATTATGATTGTCGAAAAGTGGGCAGTTTTGAAACCTCTGCCTACCATCACATGAGTGGGAAAATTAAATTTAACATAATGTAGGGGCCTAATACACACCTTCTTACACATAATACACACCCCTTCTGGGATACATTCGTAAGTATATGTACGTAAATATATATTTTAAATTCGTTCTTATAAATTGTATTGAATCCAATTTATTTCATTAATCTTCATTTGTTCCCGGAAAAACAAAACAAATTGAACGCAATTCAGCTAACCGTATTGTGTTTAATTAATAATAAAAAGGAATATGTTAATTGGAATGAAAGCTCTGAATATTCAGTAGTAACGAGAACTCTTTCTGAATGGACTCCGACTGTTCTGGCTTTTTTTACATAAATAAACATTCACAGTTTAATTTTCACCAACAATTCTTTGGAAATATTGAATCGAAGTAAAGAATGACGGACTTAATCTGACTGACTTCTTTGATAAATGTCTAGTCGAGACAGAAGTCGATGGTTCGGTTCCCATTCGGGACAAAAATTTATGTAATCCACAAATAGTTGTACCGACTCTGTTTGTGTTCTTTGTTTGTATGAACCCAAGTCTCACAGAACACATTCTTAATGAGATTTTTTTTAAATTAATTAAAAAAGAAAATTATAATAGGAGTTGCCGTCACCTAAATAAATAACTTTGATTTTAATAGCTAACGGTAAATATTCTGATATTAAAATAATAGAAATGTGATGCAGAATCATTTAATTGAAATAGTTCAGCTTATTTCCGCTAGATGGTGTTAGAAACTCACTACTTCAGTACTTATTTTATGTTAATGTTATATGGATGTTTGTAGCGTTTGCGTCAGGCAGGCAAACTTGAGCAAGCTCTTGCAATGTACATATTGCACCGACTTAATATATGTATGTATATGTCGGACAAGGATACGAAATAATATTAAAAATAACAGTTCACACACGATTTTCTCCATTAAATGAAAAAGCAACAAAATGAAGCACTGCTTAAACAAATTAAATTAAATTCCAACTGTATACAATGCAGAACTGATTCCCTTCAATAAATACTGTATAAATACGGACTAATATACTAATCTACCTGCTCATTGGAAAAGAAATGTTACTTTACTAAGAGTACATAAGAATAGTAACTTCAGGGAAAAGAAAATAAAAAGACGGAAAGAAGAATACACAGAATTAACAGTCAGAATGAGTTATAATTTAATCTTACTTTGGGTGGTAACTTTGATTTCGGATGATGATGTCAGGTCAACATTTTATTTACCCCTAATAGGCCGTCAGTGGAGAGTTAACATTTTTTTTTTTTATGCGATAGGGGGCAAACGAGCAGACGGGTCACCTGATGGTAAGTGACTACCGCCGCCCAACATAACATAACATAACTGATACTGTCTCACAGTCAAGTCCACTTTGATTCTGACAGCTGACGGTCGTTTCTCTTATTAGCTGTCTCGAGACTATCGTTTACACATTGCTGACTTCAGCAATTAACTTACCTTCCGTACTAAAATCACATTATTATTTATCTGTTTACAACTAATTCTGTTGTAAAATATGTTTATCAAGTAGAACAAGAAGTTTGAGTTTTTCAATAGTTTCCAGTTTAGAGTTCATCTCTTTCATTCTTTAGCTAATGAAGAACTTTCGTTTAATAATAAAAAAAAAACTTGACTACATGTAGTAATAAAGCGAAAAGGTTTAGTTTAAAGGCGTTTATCTCCAGAACTAACAGGTGGATCTTAATAATTATTTTTGAATTGGATAGCATATTTATTGAGGAATACTATATTTAATATAATACTTTCAAATTAGCGGGGAACGGCTAATGGTAGATAGAGGTTGAATTTAATTGTTAAGACGATAAGTAGTGATATTAAATAAGGGTAAAAGTATTACATAAAGGATTATCTCCACTCTCGTAAATATGAAAATTACTCAAGAAAGTGTCTACACACTCTACATCAAACTGACAATGCAGTTTCGAATGTTTTTGCCTTAAAACTGCTTTGACCACATACATACATACATACAACCACGCCTATAGCCCCCAAAGGGGAAGGCAGAGGCTTCATTAATGCCCACATTTTACCGACTACAATTTATTCCCTTTTACGTCATAGGAGGCAAGCCTACACATACATAATAATAAAAAAAAGGGTCTATTTACTGGTAGCTTTCGCAAGAGGATGGCAGCATTACTACGTTGAGCAGTGCATACACTGTGTAAGGAAAAGGCCAGCCACGAGAAGTCGAGTCGAAGAGAAAAGTGGTCACGAGAAGTGTCGATCAGTCGTTTAGCTGGTTCCTTATAAATGGAACGAGCACTCGGACCCCGTGACCTAGCGGTTCTCCACCCCAAACGGCTCATAACTATAATTACCAATTAAATTACGGTATCTACGCCTTTCAAGCCCTGTGAGAATGCAGCCAAACCCAATGGCTACTTCTCTTTCATGGTAGTAGTGACCATCCATCCATCTAGTCTCTTGCCACCGTTCGTCCGGAACGCCGGCGGCGTCAAGAGCATGACAGATTACGTCATTTATATTGGCATGTCGAGATATACGACCAGCGCTTATGCTACAAGAAAAGCCATGAAGTCTAATAATAACTTCAGACATCTTACACACGGACGTCTGATCTCAAACTAAACAGACCTTATATGTATATGTTTAGTCCTAGACACAGAACAAATGATCGTGCTTATCACACAAATATTTATCCTGGGTGGTAATCGAACCCCGGCATACCAGTGGAGAAAACTAACATCTAGACCAACAGGCCAGTCAAATATATTCATTTTAAGCACGGTTTACTTAATTATACGATTTTAAATAATATCTTTTGAACATAAATCATCTTAAATTTGCCTTTACTTTATTAAATAGACAAGAATGTTTTAACAGTGCCAATTAGAATCCTCCTTTAACGATGAAACTGTTAGATGAGACACTTATAATAATGAATGGCCCTGAATTGAGGACGGATTTCAAGAAAGATAATTTATTTCTTGTAATGTTGGTCTGGCTTGTGTCTTGTCAATGTTGATGTCGGATGGTGATGTCAGGTAGCAAATTTTACATTTAGACGATAGTCTAGAGCTGGTTAAGGAAACGAGAACATAGTGGACCTGACTGTGTGACATTCTCAGTTATATATCTACCTTTATATATAAGCAAGTAGAGCTGTCTCAAACTCACTTTTTGCTAACTATAACTTAGCCCATCTTGCGTAATAAAGGGCAAGCTGATTTTCATTCTCCTAGCACTGTTGGCTGTATATATACTGTTTGATACATAACAGTACCATCCTTAGTCAATTCTTCAACACCAAGAGGAAGAGATGGGGTGGCTCCATTTTATTCCACATGTAATCACATGACGTGCTTGAATAAAAAACATTGCAGTCAATTTTAAAACCAAAAAATCACAAACGCAAAATTTCGATAACCATTTCCCGCTCTTATTTTTTAATTGTTTTGTTTACTCGCCATGGTATTGATAATTCAGTTTCGTTACGTCACTGCTGTTGGTATTACAAGTTGAGTACCATAATTATTTGCAATGTAGGAACTTCTGGTAATGATTTTGTCTGTGTCATCCACTCTGAGAGTTACAGTTGGACATAAAAAAAAAAACTTAATATTATGACTTGCAACTAATGTCTCTAAAACTTGTTAGAAATATACGTTTTATTTATTTGTATTGTTAGAAATATAAGTTTTACTTATTTATATAAACTTTAAATCCGCTTTATAGTGTAATAAGTATGCAATATCGATATTGCGACAACATTTGCTTAAGTTTGATTTGTAAATCTAATTATTTTTAATATAGTATTATACAAATGTTTTGGAAAAGTTTTTTTTACAATAACTTACAATAATTAGTTACTTTCATGTTTACTTAAGAGAAATAGCAAGATGGCGTGGCATTCGGGTTCGAAACGTGGAACAGTGTACATTATTGGTCACTGAAATATATTATTCTTCAAGTATTCATGACTTTCGTCATCGTATCATCATCGTATTCTTGAGTTCTAACAAACTGAAGCGGGCTAAATAATTGTTGACCAAATGTGGTTATTTAATACACCTGTAATTATCCTTGCGCAGATATAGGCATGAGTATTTCATATGTATGTACCTCTAAACTAAGCAAATGCCAAAGTATTTCGTAAAAACGTTCATACACACTTCCTTCAGAGGTCACGTATGTACCTCTGAAAAAGCAAGGTGGTGACAAATCTTTATATTGACTAACTGCCCCAATAAATATACTAAAAACCTTACTACTATTACAAATGCTTTGATGATGTTGATGATGACGATGATATGTTTGTAACTCAATCAAGCTAGAACGGCTGAACGGTTAACGTCAAGTTTAAAATAGCACATAAGCTTTCATTAATGGCAATGCACGGCTCAAAATTTCCTAGCAAACGGAGTCGTAATCGAAAGCTAGTTAATTCTGTATTCAATGGAGAATGCGCAAAACAACATTATCCATGATTCATAATTTATATCAATTTATATTTTACATTCAAAAGGTATAAGTTTTAGTTCACCAGGTAACTAGGTCAAAATATACAATTGAAGGAAATATAAATATGAATTTGATTTCAGCATCGTAACTTCTCAAGTTATAACTGTGGATTAGTGCAAAAGTTCGTAGTGCTGATTTTAGAGACCAAGTTTCAAAGTACCAACTATAAAAGTTTTTAATTTTTTATCTATTTCATTTAAAAAAAAAATCATATTTCTGTTTAAAAATATTATTTTGGCATTGTCGGGATAATTTGGCCATAAATACTGTTACAATTAAAAACATACCATAATATTACATTTGAATTGGAATCTGTCATTCTTATGTGAATATTCATTGTTTTTTATAATTTTCATGCCAATCGGTGTTAAATATTTTGTGATATTAAAATGGAGTGGGGCGATAAACAGAACGGAATTGCTTTGATAATATAACACAACGTAGGTATGGAGCACAATGCTATTTTGACATTCTCCATCTGCTTGGTATTAGTCAAATATTTGTGTGTACTATTGAAAGGTACTATGAAACTACTTTTGTTTGTGAAAGAAAAAGATCTGGCTGTCCACTTAGTATTCGTATGGAATTTTCCCATGGAGAGAGTGCGTGTTTCTGTGTTTCTTCTCTTCTTCTCTACGTTTGGAAGCTTGTATTAAAGGCAATGGAGATAATTTTAAAAGAGCTCCATATATTTTTTATGATATTATATTAATGTATAGACAAACACACATTACAGTAATAAATGTCTTATGTAATAAAAAAAATCTTCTTGTAACAATATTATGGCAAAACTAGATATAGCTTCAACCTAGTCTATCGCCCAGCACCGGCTTGATATTGAATTTCGGGTGTGGATCAGAGTGTCCATTATCCTGGGGGTATCGGATCGGGCTGCCCGCTACCCTAGCAGAAGCAAGCCTGAGACGGTAGCGCGTCGTGTTCTGCGCGCGCCTCTCTAAGTTGGAGGGGGGCTAGGCTCCCCGCTTTCCACGGTGTGGTCGCCTGATCATCAGGCGACCACACCGTGGTCACACAAGGCAGGCAGGGGTTCTCGGAAGCTTCCTTCTTAGGGTATACCCGGGTCCTCTGCAATAGACCTCATGACGGAACACCGTGTGGTTTTAATCGGTTCGAGTCCGACATACCACTTCACTGTTGGCTCCAGTGAGGTGATGACCTGTGGGGGTTTGTGTGTCCATTATATATGTATGTATATAACCAGACTGCATTCAATATAAAGTGTTATGTTAAGACGAAACAAAGGACACATCTTAAAATCTCATAAACCTCGTTTAGGTTTTATAGCATAAATGTGGAACCTTGTAATTGGCATCTGCTGCTACGTATTTCAGTGTTAAGCCGTAAGCTTCTCAAATAAAACAAAATAAAACTACTATTATAATAAATCTTTCTTGCACAGTCTGGTAAAAAGTACGTTACGGTTAGTTGCAATGTTGATCAAACCACTGAATTTTGAAGTATAATCCTAGCAGAGTCCGTATCGTCATCCGGGCACTTTTGAGAATTATGGTAAAATTCCGCGTATATGACAGGAAAGGAAGGATAGAAAAGGAAAGAAGTGATATAAGAAATAGCTCAAGCAAGTCAGGGTCGCATAACTATAACTCGAACTGGCTGGTGCCGCAAAGTGCGAGCACTATAACGCTGATATTGATAGTGACATTATATGATTAATTTTATGTTAAACTGTAAAAAAATATTTTTTCTACTGCACATTCCTTTCAGGATCGAAACCACGAGGACAGGAATTATTCCTAGCAAGGAAACCCGTAAAAAAACTTTAATTGAAATAGCAATCAAAAACTACTTAATTAATTGGCATCGGTTTAAAAACGTGAGAGCATATTATTTATCACTCAACACTCGTATGCTCTCAAAGGAGTCAACCAAATTAAGAGCCTTCCTTTTGTTTTTAATGAAAAAAGTATAAGGCTCCTAAACACAAATACTTATAATTAGAATTCGTTTATCTACAAAAGTCCAATTAAAAATTCTATTAAAGAATTTCCAAGGTCTGGAGATGACAAGAGAACCCATGTCACATGGGGATTGGGAATGAAACGGACGTGGAGTGTATGAGCGTGGAGTAGACACTTCTCTGATCCCCTGACCTTTATACAGATTTCTTCATAAGATTAGTAGGTATTTATTTACAGTCATTTATTTCAAATAGACCATGGATGAATACTGCCTATTTTATTCAAACTGTTGAGAGTACGAGTATATTTATCCAAATTGCTTTCGAAGTTATTTTTGCGGGAAATAAAAATATTTATTTCGTTTTGTAATATTGCCTTTTAAACTAAAGAAATTTACAGAAACAGACAGTGTTTTTCTGTTATTTGAAGAATTAGGTACTAATGATAACCATTTCATTTGATAATAAACCAACCTTGCTACCTAACTACATTGAAATAAATAATTAGTGGATCTCGCTTGTTATACATATCTTTATTTATCCTCATATTAATTTTTAATGAACCTCACATTAAGTCACTAAGATTAATGAGATAGTAAATATATAAAAACACTAGCCCCTATATCCCGAACGGGGTAGGCAGAGACGTTTCAAACTGCCAGTTGATGCTAATCATAATTTAGTACAACTCATTTATTTGATGGTTAAATTAAGAAATAAGTATTAACGCTATAATATAAAAAGTCTTTTCTTAAGAAGGCGTAAGAAATCGAAACTTAAACTTTTGTAAAATTCGTTTTTTTATTTTATTTATGTTATAAATACCGTTATAATTAAATTCCTGTTATACTTTATTTCTACGACTGCTCAAAAAGGAGTGTCATTTCACGGTTCATGCGTCCATACATATGTCCTTGAGTTTTGATGTAAAAATATAACTGTTAAATACTTTCACAGGTTTGGATGTAAGGAATAATATTGGAAACCTATCGCATTCTGAGTGGTACTGGTGTGTAGTATGTGTGGTAGGGAACACAATTCTTTATAGTACTTTTCGTAACGTTAAAAAAACGAATTAATTGAATTAGTTTTTTTTTAATCAGTTTTCTTGCTATGAATAATTCCTGTGTCTTTGGGTACTTGTTAAACATACAAACAATGAACTCAAAGACCACCCATTTTCATAACGATCCCCATGTCAGGGTCGAAACCACAATCTCTGGCTTAGCAGTTGAGGACACTTCTTCGACCGTAAGAAGTATAAATAGTACGATGAGTTTAAAAAATACATTGGGCAGGAGAAAAAAGGTTTTCAGGGGTGCAATAGAGAAAGGAAAAGAGGAGAAGATGGTTTGGGCCGGTAACCCCCCTCACTCGGTTAAACACAATGCAAGTATTCCTTAAAATCCGGTTTTCTGTGCTTAAGTATATTGATGCCTAAGTTTAATCACTTCACTCAATTAAACTTTGGTTTTCCTTATTGAACTGAAATTCAAGAGCCATTTCATTCACCGCATTCCGGTTGTAATTCCCGTAAATCCTAATAATTGATCACTTTGTTAAAAATAAATCTGTATCTAAACTGCCCAGCAAATTTGCGATGACAAAGGTAAGCGATTATTCTCGTTCAATTGTGTGAAGTGGGCGTAATGATGAGGTGTGACCAATGATTTAGTATTGGTTTATCAAATACTAAGTTATCGTTCTGCGGTTGAGAGATAGCCACAAATTTAATTGCATACATATGTACATATGTGGCTGGCTTCCTCAGGTAGTGTATGTACACAACCTGAGGAAGCCAGCTTGGATGGACCGGGTACTGTGTCACATATTGGGGGAAGCCTCTATCCAACAGTGGACTATAGTAGGCAATTGATTGATTGAGACACACTAACGCCTATTGCCTGAAAGGGGTTTTTACGTAATGGACAACAAACCTATTTCCATCATCCAGGCACTGTGTGGCTGCATACATATTGTCTTATAGATAATATTCCCATCCCAAGGTCGCCTTTGATGACACCCACGGGATGATATGAGTTTGCCCTATTCTGCTCTATTGAGAATTACACAATTTTATTGGTATATATTTTATATACAATTTCTATTAATGATAATATATATTGCAGTTGTAGTCGACGGGCCTGTTGGTGTAGTGGTTAGTTATCCTGAGTGCTAAACTGGTCGTGGGGTCAATTCCCACACGGCACAAAAATTTGTGTGATCCACAAATAGTCGTCCCGAGACTGTGTGGTCTTTGTGTCCGTTCATTGAATGTTTGTAACCCCGTCTTCATTATAAAAAGAAAAATAATTAAAAAAAAAGAAAAAAAGACGTCGACTATTGAATTATTTATTTAAAGATACGGTTTTACTC
This sequence comes from Tyria jacobaeae, assembly GCA_947561695.1. Taxonomy (NCBI): domain Eukaryota; kingdom Metazoa; phylum Arthropoda; class Insecta; order Lepidoptera; family Erebidae; genus Tyria; species Tyria jacobaeae. The sequence goes on along the minus strand of OX387236.1, from coordinate 685,951 downwards.
ACGTGTGTATTTCGAGGATGTCAGACTAGTTTCGGTCTCGACAGGAGGCCTTTGTCAAGCAGTAAGTCGTCCAGCCGCGACAGTGTATCGCGGTACCGTCGCGGGCATCCCCGAAATACACAAGTGAGTAAAACCGTATATTTAAATAAATATGACTCTAATTCAAGAGTTTTTATTCTATTGGAATTATTACCAATGTCTCGCTTTTCTCGGGAAGTTACATATTAAAATACTACAGATGCTTTTCATTGTTCACATAAAACAGTTGAAAACAGTTTGTTTAGTGTTCGCGGACCTAGCGGAAAGGGCCAGTTCTAGTCACAGGTACGTCCTTAAACTATTTATTGTTACAAGTTTTCATTATCTTCTCTTGTTGTTATCTTTCTCTGGTCAATATATTCCCGATTTAACCATCTTAAATTCACGAGAATATGCTTGCTCAATGTCACGTAAATGAGACCATAATGTAATTGGCAATATTGGCCTACTCCTTCAGGAACATTCGGATAGGGGATTTCGTTCGTACGTCCTGGATATAACGTAACTCTTTGCACTTGCGATGACGTCACGGTATTCGTTAGTACCGATATACGCTTGACCTGAATATGAAACACCGTTGTTTACTTCACTAACATTGTATCAATTTGGGTCGAGTTTTATTCCTAAATTTTAGCTGTGAGTGGTAGAAAGACATTGCTCTGTTTACGTTACCTTTCAATTAATTAATATATAAAGGAAAAGTGAACACCAATAGAAACTAGAGTTGGTTTATACCTAAGATTGACTATACATACATACGATTTTTACCCCTTCGGGGTAAGCAGAGACAATAGAAGAAACTTACTTTTATATTTACATATTTCAGGAGCTTCCTCTACTATCATCAAATATGAATATCGTATTTTCACACCTCTATACAAACTCAGTGGTGTTTAGTACTTCATATCTATCACTTCTATAAAACATGAACAATCTTATCGTATCATGAAGTTAAAAGGGCAACTACAAAACGGCTGATTGAACCCCTGTTTATAAATTATATCCTTCTATTTTAGATTATTGCTTCAGTATAACATTGTTATTGCAGAAATTCACACATACACTCACGTCATCGAAGGTTTTTTTTTATGTTATAGGGGGACAAACGACCAGACAGGTCACCTGATAGTAAGTGACAACCACCGTCCGTGGACACCTGCAACTCATGATTCGGGAGTGCGCTGTCATCTTGAGGATGATGAGGGGTGAGAGTAGCGGGAGGGGAAAGAGATAGGGATGAGGAGATTGGAAAAGGGGCGGCAGGTCAGGAGAGAAGAATAAGGAAAGGTAGAGTTGGGCCTCCGGAAACCTCACTAATTTCACACACTCGCAGTTTAATGTTTCATAGCCGATATTAGTCCTCAATAAATAATTTACCAATCAAAAATAGGTTTTTTAAGTTTTCTATTAAAATTTCAAGATAATTGTCCGTTTAAACAATATAATTTTTTTCACTTTTTTCGATGCAAGTAGCAGACGGGTCGCATGTTGGTAAGTTACTTCCGCTACCAACCAATTAACACTTGCACAATTGCACTTACTTGAGACACAAGAGTGCTGTCCACCTTTTAGGGTATGGGTAAGGGAGGAGGGGATGGGAAAAGAGAGGAAGGGAAAAGAGGTTGAACCTCTGGTAACCTCAATCACTCGGTCACACAATGTAAGCATTGTTTGAAAGCCGGTTTTCTGTGAGGCCGTGGTAATACTCCGGTCGAGGCCCATACGTGCAGAAGTATGGCTGCCCCATGTTAACAGTTTTATTATAACAGTAAAGGTTATATAGGATTATCACCGTATTTTTATATATTTGGAAAAAAAGTGATTTTTTTAGATAAAATAATTTATGAGTCGGAAAAAATGTTCGGGTCCTAAGTTACGAAGTCCTATTCACCATATGTACATTAACTGAACGGATTTTGCTGAAACTCGGTAATAAACTCCATGAGGTCTTGGAATAAACCCAGTTCAATTGTGTGTGTCTAACGCCAGGATCAGGTCAATTGAACAATTTGTTTTCAGCTTGGTCGTAGTACTATTTTATCCGACATTGTAAAAACTTGGGTTATGATTTCCGATTGTAAGTGTAATCATTTTTGAAGTGAAAACTTCTCCTTCAATGAGCTATATGTATATTGTGTATATATATGTGTACTTTTTGGTTGAAGAAAAAGCGTGAACCTCGCGTCACCGTCACCGCACGCTTCCCATGAGCTATATGTATACTGCGTATTATTATTTTAGTAACTTTAGACATCTCACATACTTCCGTGTGATACCTAACGAAGCAGAACTTGTACTATGTTAACCACACAGCTGATGTTTATCAGCTGTGTGGTTACACTTACACATATACTTCTAACTACACGCATATTATAGATTTTTAATTACATCTAGATATAAAAACTATTACTGAGTTGCACCTATAATGGGCGGCATCTGTGACTAACCATCAGGTGACCCGACTGTTCGTTTGCCCCATAGGACTTTAAAAAAGCGATCAGTGTCATTCCCGGTGGCCCATGTGGTAGGAGAGCCATGTTTCGGCACGCTACTGCCACTTACAGCTAAAATGTTGGAATAAAAACTCGACCCAAATTAATACAATGTTAGTGAAGTAAACAACGGTATTTCATATTGAGGTCAAGCGTTTATCGGTACACGCGAATACTGTGACGTCATCAATATTGCAACGAGTGCCGTCATAGCCAGGATATATGAGATTTATTCGCTGCTGCTGGCAGTTCTAATTAACGATAAAACAGAATGCTTATTCCCTATAGTATATATTTTTTAAACGTTCATTTAGTATGTGTAAATTATATTAGCATATGAAATATTTTTTTTGTGTGTTTTCGCTTTAGTATAGTCATCAATTAGTTTTATCTGAAAGGTTTTCCAGGACTATTGAAATATTTGTGATTATAGATTTTGAGGTGCTCTTTTTGAATTTCTACTTTGCGATGTTGCATCTTTGAGGCTTACGCCACCATATTGGATTTTTTTTATATAAACATTATGGAATTTTATATTTATATATACAAACACATATAAATATACACACTAAAGTCATGTATAAAATATTACACATTATATCAAATATAATAAAGAGAGGCAATGAATTCTACAAACGTATAGCTTGCAATGTAAATGACTTGGCCATAAAAGTCGTAGAATGATTCGGAATTTTTAAAGTCAAGTTCTTCAACAATCTTAAGGACCTTGAATGCGTATCGTGTAAAAAATTGAAACGTTATTTTAAATAATGAGGAGTGTTGGTATGAAAGAGTATATTGTATAATAGAGAAAGGATATAGATATTCCACCGAAGGCAAATGTGTAACCAGTTGACGATGCGTAGATAGCAAATATAGTTGAGGAGTCAGAGGAGGAGGTCAAGAGACATCGCTTCCTTTCCGCAATAATGCAGTAATCAACTTCTCAAACCGACATACTTCATGAAGTATTATAGATGTCAGTCCCTCCAAAAAATCGTCCTGAAAAGTCTCCAAGAATAAGAAATATGCGAGGTGGCAAAGTTGAAATTTGAAAAGAGCACCTCAAAATTTATAAAATCAGCCATTTTCAAAACTCCCGAATTACTTTCTAGATAATAACTTGCGTGAGTTACATTCATATTTATTTAAATATACGGTTTTATTCGTACTAATAGATGCCAACGTCGTTTACTCAGTGTGACCTCCGGTACCGTCGCGGCTGGACGACTTACTTCTTGAGGAAGGTCTCCGGTCGAGACCGAAACTAGTAAGGCATCCCCGAAATACACACGTGAGGAAAATCATATATTTACAACAAACTTACGCTACCCTTATAGAGAGGATTCAAAACAGGATATTTCCATAAACAATTTATCGGCTTTATCAATAACCTCAAAAAAAAACCATCAACCATAGAATAGAATAGAACCTATTTCTACTCATTGGTGTCGTAATAGGACTAAGGGTCTTATATCTTTTCACTACTCTATATACAATTTATATAGTGTCCGCTTGATGGCGATAAGATTGCCCATGATGGTTATCTAAGTGTGGGCGTTTGATGCCTCTGCCTCGGTTTGTATGTATAGTCCATATAAGCCATTAATATAAAAGATCTAGACAAAAAGCTAAAACATTGTACGTTTTTGCATTTCCAACAAATAAACATTGTGTTATCTTGCGCCAAACAAAATATCATAATAAGACTTTTATCAAAAAACCTATATCTTATATTTACATAGGACCTCAAGATATTTAATAAATACAGTTTTGGATAAGGCTGGGTTTACATTTGTGGATAGGCAAACTAATTTAATTTCTAACAAAAAACACATTTTTATAACACTGACTAAATATTAATATTTCATTGTGGAGATTAAGACCAAACGTTATTTTAAGAAAATTAAGATAAATAAAAAAAAATGATACCCCAGACACGAACTAACCTTAAACTATGAGAAGTCTTGAAGTTTCTAGGCTAAGCCGCTTTTACTACAGAGTTTATTAAAATGATATCTCACATCATGAAATCCATCAAGTCGTTTAGGCTATTGAGCGTGACAAACAAATAGCATACAAACATCTTTTTATGGTACTGACGGGACACCTGATGGTAAACGACTACCGCCGCCCCTGAACCGCAAGTGCGCTGTCCATCTCTGGCAGGAAGTAAAAGAGTGGAGGCATAAAAAGGACAAAGAAGGAAGGTCGGTCGGTGAAACATAACGCAAAAATTAGACGTTCTATTACATAGTTCAAGAACATACTCCTCCTTGCACTGTCAGGTAAATAAGTTAAAATCAACATAATCGTTAATCATTTCAGAAATTACCGAGAATTACCACGAAATACAGAAGCAGACAATCCGTCACATGACGCTCTTTTTAGGCTTCACCGCAGTCGGATAAAAATAGCTATTATGTGTGTATGACTGAATCACTCTCACTCACATAATAAATAGGGCAGATACCGCAAACTGAGACCTTTTGCGATATTAAAACCCTATTAAGTTTGATTTATATGTAAAGTTGTGATGAAATGTGAATGAAGTTAGTATGCAAAATAAAAGCGTTCAGCTACTTAGAGTTTACAATTGATTTTCTTTATGTGGTTTTCTGACTATATAAGCAAATAATTGAGAAGGTCTGTAGTATGATATAACTCAGAAATAACATTTAAAATATACTATAAGAGAATATTACATACATACACATAATTACGTTTGCCTTAAGAAGGGTAGGCAGATGTGTATTGAACACTCTCTTTTGTAAATTAGCAACAACGTCATCCGGACAATGTATAACTGCATATGTATGTACGTACAGTATGTATGTCAGTACGTAGATGACAGTCCGATCCATTCGCGGATTTTTTTTAACATTAATATTTATAGAATCACACGGCTAAAGAAGACACAACGTATCACTTTTTGATTTAAAAGAAAAACATTAGTTTTTATTGTCACTAACCATCAGGTGACCCATCTACTCGTTCGCCTTCTTTGCCATAAAAAAAATTAATCCTATGTTCAATCATGAAAGTCAAACGTGTACCAACGCTACAAGTAATATAAAAACTCTCTTATTCCCCATTGAAGATATAACAATTACACGTAATTCAACAGCAGCCTACGCTTATTTCCTTGAAAATTCACTACAAAATTACGCCAAAAGAGAAACAAAAAAGTCATTATAATATTTCAATACAATCTTAACGCATTTTCAATTTTATTGAAAATGTACAAACCTTGCAAAACGGAACATCTCCAAATAATTTAGAGTATAATGGAAATATCAAAAAGTAAATTCCGGAAAGCTATTCGAAGACTTCGATTAAATTGTATATTTTTTGCTTGTTGAATAAATTTGATCGAATATCTGCCACCTCTTTATTGTTATGGGAGGATTCCTAACTTTATTGTTTTGGAAAATGTGAGAGAATTTATAGGTATTCTACACTTCAAAACAGTTGAACACAGCACATAATATCTGTTTTTGGTTTTAACATGCTTTAAGATATTGATTTCTGGTCGTTTACAAAAAAAAATTGCAATGTATATATATAAACTATAAATTATAGGTATCGTGTGAAAAATGATTAATGAATTTCTAAAATAATTCTTCAATTGTGACATATATTTATGTTTTAATACTTTATTTCAAGTATAGAACAAGTTTGTAAGACAAAAGTATTGCAATAATACATACATATATTCGAATTCAAAATAATTAAATTCAATTTAACCAATTACAGTAGTTTTGAATTGTCTGTAGTATGAGTCGATCAAACTCATTCAGTCGTGAAGATAATTCCCTGTTTATATGTATCTATTAACTGGGAAGGTTGTAATATGAAGCTAAGAGGTTCTTTATCAACTTACCGTAATTAATGTGGTATATGAGTTAGGAGTCCGGATCAAAGAAGTATTGCTAATCCAGGCTTTTACATTTTAGTAGGAGAAGTACATACGCTAGTCCAGCGGGTTAACGTAAAAAGGTCCTCAATCACCATTAGGTGACCCGTTTGCTTGCTTGGTCTCTATGCCATGATAAAAAATCTATGGACAACAAAGGTCACCGAAATTTTCAATCCTTATCGTGTGTGCTCCTATTACATAAAAAAACTTTTATAATTAAACAAAATTATGACACAGACGTGGGAATTATCTTTATCCCTAAAATGTTTTATGTGGATACCGCTGCCGAGCTGCGTAGCGTGTTCGGACTTAATTGGAAGGCCCTGTTTGACTTTGTATGGCGTATAATATTTCACAAAACAAACACTGGCCTGTTAATAGATTATTGTTTTCTGGGAAAATGTTAATAATAGCATTTATTAGAGATTAGATACTATTTAGAGACATGCTCAATAATGTTAAAATCCAGCGTGAACTGCTCGGGACCATTTTTTCAAACAACGCCGTGACACTTCAACTGTCAACCAATCTAACACATACTTTGCAGTGGTCTCATTTTAATAGCGGTTACTCTATTTGCGTCTTTATTCTGCCATAATCCACTGACTCTACCATACATTACAGCAGCCATCATTATAAAATGCCATGCGTGCCTTCTTTGACAGTGATTGACCACTCATAAAGGCATGTATAGGGCAGGGCCCTTTATACATGGTTACAAGCATTAACTTTCCTTTCAATTTCTCCCCTCGATAGCAAAGCATACAAGTTTAGTAACTCAGACATAACTTAATTTTAATTATAACTTTTAAATTTGCATTACATTACACCTTTATTTTTCAAGGACCCATTTTAAACACGTTGTTGTTAAGCAGTGACTAAGTTAATAAAGAAAGATAGCAAAATTGGGAGTATTTTAAAAGAGCAAGAAAGCTATAAAAGGAACCGGACCGACGTCTTGGAGCAATTGTTTACACTTCCCAATCCATCCTATTGGGAAGTGTAAACAATGGCTCCAAGACGTCAGTTCGCACATCTGTAACTCAAACTGGCTGTATCCGGTCTGTCTGGCTGAAGGTCTGACCCCTCCACCCTACTCTGTTTAAATGTAGACCTAAATGTCTCAGATATAAAATAATATAGCTATTTATTATAAAAGTTACTCGGCTTTGTTGTACTAATTAACTTTGACCGTTTAGCAAAGAGAAATAACAAGTCGATTTGTATTCAACGCACTATTTTAAGGAAGTACTCATTACTAGAATTTGGTTAACGTATTGTTTTACTTAGTTTTCTCAGTAAGGTATTTCGGTGATTTAAATTGGATTTGGTAGAGGTGTCGTTTTGAATATTTAATGTAATTGATTGTTTGTTCTCTGAGAATACTGAGTAGCAATCGGTCCGGTCTAAATAACTTTATTTCGACCATTTATAGTTACACATAAAACCAGTGGTATAGTTAATATATTATTTAATGTAGAGGAACAGACGAACAGACGGATCATCATCATCAGCCTATCGCAGTCCACTGCTAGCCATAGGCCTCTCCCATTGCACGCCACTTCGATCTATTTTCGGCTTCTCGCATCCATCTCCTGCCAGCCATCTTGCGCAAATCATCACTCCACCTGGCCTGTGGGCGTCCTACGCTACGTTTGCCGAGACGCTGTCTCCACTCAAGAACTCGTTTTCCCCAACGGTAGTCGGTTCTGCGGCTAATATGGCCAGCCCACTACCACTTCAGCCTGCAAATCCAGTGGGCTATGTCGATTACTCAGACGGATCACCCAATGGTAAGTGACAACAGCCACCCATGGACTCCTTCAGCTCAAAAGTCGTCATCACGCTGCCCGCCTTGGGGAGTGATGAGGGTAGAGAAAAGGAGAGGGGAAGTTGGGTACCCTCACCCGCTCGGCGATACAATGCAAGCATTGCTTGTCAACATATTTTCTGTGAGGCCATTATATTACTACGGTGGAGCCAGTCCATTCGTGCCTAAGGTTGGCCCTCCCACGGTATAATAGTAGTAGTATTGTTGCTTTGAATAATAAAATATTTCTAATTAAAACAGAGTGTCAGAGTTGATTATTCCTTGATTTATTAAGGTTTGTTTGCGGCTTTGTTAGCATTTTCTTAACCCTTCTGACATTCTAAATTTTTTGAGAGATATCTTATTTTCTTTTCAGTTAAATAAAGTAGTTTAGATACAGGTCTCGGTACCCCATTTGCTTGAGATAGTGCTTATACTCCCCAAAGCATCTGTATAAGAAATATCTCATCCCTTCCCTTTCTAACCTCTGTTTCCTGTCAAACACACTCCAAATTTTCTGCTAAAAAAAAACTGATTCCCAGAAGTGCACCGATAACGGCACTAAGCCTTCCCTAATTAACGAAAATGGGACTAAGTTATTATAAATATAATCTGCAAAATGTGTATGAAGTACGAGTACTCTAAACACTTACTTACTCGAACAATAAAATAAATAAATGCTATCGCCAAAAATATACATTTCTTCCGAAAGGATTACAATTGAAGAATTTTGTTGGAATTTTAATGTGAAATGGGCGAAGCCTTCGGTAGCTTATTCCTCTGTTTACGATCTGAGATACTAACATGTTTATATTTTTGTATCCACGGTTTAAGTATTTGGTGTGTAAGGTCAAGTACTAAATTGTAATGTGCCACTAGTCATTCCTCACAGTTTCACATGCCTTTGTGCTCACAGACGAGCTCCAAAGGGTCGCAGCGTAATGTTTTATAGCCTGTTTGATTCCTAAATAAATAATAGACTAGTCTATCTAATATAAAAATAATACTTTGTGAGCTGTTTACATGTATATATATAAATATGTATAACGTGTATATATCATGTGTATATGTATGTATATGTGTATGGTATTATTCACTTTTTTCTTTGCGTTTAATGTTAGATGTACACCTGATACCCCCTCCCCCTTTGGCCCAATTCCCCCTCCCCCTTTTTTCTCCCCTCATCTCCTTTCCTCCTTTTATTTTTTTTACTATAGGGGGACAGACGAACAGACGGGTCACCTGATGGTAAGTGACACCGCCGTCCATGGACACTTGCAACTCAAGAGTCGCAAGTGCGCTGCCCGCCTTTGAGGGTGATGAGGGATGGGGGATGCAGGGAGCGGAAAGAAGAGAGGAGGGATGAGGAGATGGAAAAAAGGAGATATGGGAGAGAAAAGGGGGGAGGAGGAATTGGGCCTCCGGAAACTTCACTCAATTCGGGGAAATGCAACGCAAGCGTTACTTTACAACCGGTTTTCTGTGAGGCCGTGGTATCGCACCGGTCGAGCCGGCCCATTCGTGCCTAAGCATGGCTCTACCACTGAAAAAAAGCAGTTAGGGAAGTGCTCTCAAATTGAGGTGATACGACCAATGGCATCTTTTTAGCGGTGAACGCGCAATCCTGTGTCTTCGTGGGGTTAAACTGGACCCTTAAGTCGACCCCAATCTAAAACTTTTGATAAAGAAGTTTCGATTTCAGACACAAGTTTGGATCGGCTTTCGATGACGTTTACCCGAGAAATGTTAGCGCGGCCGGTGTAAAGGGCATCACTTGGCATCACAGGCATCACAGGGCTTGATGCTTCTGTCTGTAAGAAAACTGGTGAGCCAATTGCACAGTTTCTCGTGAAGCCCATAGGAAGGAAGCTTCGCAAGGAGCGCTTTGTGCCAGACCCGATCGAAGGCCTTCGCCACGTCCAAACTAACGGCCAACGCATCCTCCTTGGGCTCGATCGCCTGTGCCCACCGGTGAGTCAAGTAAACAAGCAGATCACCAGCTGAACGACCCTGACGGAAGCCGTATTGTCGATCATTGAGGAGCTGGTGGTCTTCTAAGTACTGGAGGAGCTGGCAGTTAATAATGGATTCCCAATATCTTGGAGAACAAGATTGGGTGCACTAGAGCTGTCTTCCATGAGTTCGGGACTACGCCAAGAGAATAAAAAAGCCGGTAAAGGTGCATTAAAACCGGTTCCAACTCTGTAGCACACGTCTTCAGCACGTTAGGAGAGATTCTATCGGGCCCACTCGACTTGAGAACGTCGAGGGAAAGAAGGGCTTTACGCACTGCCCTTTGTGTAAACCGGACTTCCGGCAAGCGGCTCTCGCACTGCGGTATGGTTGGCGGTGCGTTTCCCCCGTCGTCCAGGGTCAAGTTGGACGCAAAGAGTTTGCCCAGAAGATCGGCTTTTTCTTTAGCGTCGTGGGCCAACGAATTATCTCTTATGTGCAGAGATGGAAGGGATGGCTTACAAAAGTTCCCCTGGACAGCTTTAGCAAGAGACCAGAATGCACGAGTTCCGGAAGGGAGACTCACTAGTCTCTCGCCAATTCTGCCGATGTGAGCCGACTTCGCCCCAGCAATTACTTTTGTGAGGGATCTGGAGGCAAAGTTAAATTGCTTCTTTAATGTGCTGGTCTTTACATCCCGTGCTGTCGCTGCATTAGCCCATGCTTGGTAACATTCCTGCTTTCGGCGGAACGCCGCTTTGCAGGTTCGACCAAACCAAGGCTGGGACTTGCCACCTGTGGGAATCAGGGAGAATGGAATGAAAAGTTCCATACCCTGAAGCACAACATACGCGACAGAGTCGGCAACGACATTGGGATCATCCGGCGAGAAGCAAACCTGCCTCCATGGGTAGGATGCAAAGAATTTTCGCATGCCATCCCAGTCTGCTGACCTATAGTGCCATACGCGGCGACTGCCTGTAACTCGCGGCCGCAGCGAGTGAACGAGTGGCACTATACTCCTAATCAGGCAATGGTCCGAAGAGCCAAGAGGGGCCTCAACGGATACTTTGTAGCCGTCAGGATGTGAGGTCAGCAGAAGATCCAACAGTGAAGACACGTGGCTTTCTGCATCTGGGATTCGCGTAGGCGTTGCTACCAGCTGCGTCAAGCCATATGCCAAGGCGAAATCGTGAACAGATCTTCCCGCATAATGGGCGTTAAAGTCGCCAAGAATCACGATCTCTGCCGGTGGGACCTGCTGGAGCACTGAGTCTGTAGCCATTTGGACGTGGTCGATGAGTCGGTCCGTTTCGTCATCACCGCTATGGGACCTGTAGAGGCATACGTAGATGCGGGGATGGTCGTCGCAGTCTACACGTAGCCATAAGATGGAGAGGTCCCTACCTTCAAGATTTCCGAGGCGGCGAGAAGTGATATCATCTCTAACGTACACGCATACACCAGCCTTAGGAATAAAGGAGTGTTCCAGTCCGTACCCAGGGTAGCAGAAGTAGGATGTGTCCGCTAGAGATGATATCTGCATCTCGGTTAAAAAGAGCAAGGCCGGCTTTGCTGTCTCAAGGTGGTGGTGGACAGTGTCGAGGTTAGAATGTAAGCCCCTGATGTTACAAAAATCCACGGTAAACGTGACAGGGGGTGACAGGGGGTGCCATGGTATGCCTTCTCTTGCCCGAGCAGATTTTGAGAGCGCAGTTGAGCCCCCCCCCAGAGTACGAGGGGCAGCCTGGGCGTCCACGCTCAGGTATAATCCGTACTGAGGGTGGACGTCCAGGGGGGGATTCTCCAACGCTAGCGCTGGTACCCCCCTGGGGTATCCTTTTTGTTAACAGCGCTATTATTAGGGGTTACTTCACAACCGGTTTTCTGTGAGGCCGTGGTATCGCACCGGTCGAGCCGGCCGATTCGTGCCTAAGCATAGCTCTACCACCTAGTAAGTCTTGAGTTGCGGATGTCCATGGACGGCGGTAGTCACTTAACATCAGGTGGCCCGTCTGCTCGTTTGTCCCTTATCGCATAAAAAAAAAGTCCACATTTTGTTAAACATAGTAAGTCCCGCTTACGTAATACGGAGCAAGGCTATTGGTGTGTCCACGTGTCTCTGTTTATACACATACAGTCTGATTGAAAACAATCAATTCTTTAAGCTCCTTTTATGAAAGCCAAATGAAGAGATAGGGTGGGGCCCTATTCTACTGCACCAACAACTACGCTGAAATCACGTTAAGTTTCTCAATACTGTACGGTGTTTCTTAATTTTTTAAATTATTATCTCTTAACATATTTCTCTTTCATTTCATTTCAAACAAAAATAACTTTATTTACCCCATATAACAACATCATCATCACCATCACGATCTGCTTTTATAAATTAAACACCCACACACACACACACATACAAAAATTACATTGATTAAACACACATACACACAACAAGTATATTAATTAAACACGCACCGATACAACTATATTAATTAAACACACACACACACGAACATAGAACAAATACATTGATTAAACATACACACACACGCACACAAGAACTATGTTAACCCAAACCTAATCATTTACAACGCGTGGCTCAACTTTAATCACAAACCGTTAAAATCTTAAAGTAATATTTCCAGTAATAAAATCTATCATAGTGCTTTATCAGTATTCCTTTAATTTCCTCTTTCCAGCGACTTTTATTGAAATCCCATATTTGACATATGATTTTTCAAGATGGCAGACCGTTAAAATGAATTTTAGTATTATGAAATTTGATAGTTGACAGCTGGTGCCAGATCAATATTGGTTGCATGCGATAAGGGTATAGAATATTGTATATATTTTTAAAGCTTGCTTGAAATGCTGCCTTAAATCTTTCGGACGGTATATACACAGTACCCTGTTGACGGCAATAGGGTTGCCTCTATTACGTAAGTGGGATTAAATTTTGGTTGGCAAAATGTAGGTATTCCTACATATACCCATACCCACATACGCTTCTGCTTACACGTTCATGAATTTGGGCGTGAGTGTATGTATACTTTTTTCTTTCAATCAATCTAATATACACATGAGTAATATTGGTTATATCTTCAATCTACAATTTTGCAATAAAGATTATTGTTTTTGTTAAATTTTTATTTTATTCTACCCAAAAGAAAAATTGAAAAGAAGCAATGAAATTTAAATAGTATAAATAATAACCAGTGCTAGACTATTTACATTTTTATGTATAATGTAAAAATATTGTAGACAGTAAGTCTATAACAATAGACTAAATAAAGCTTTAAGGTCAAAAGGGTCACGTGAAGCATTGTTTTTGTCGCATAGTCTTACAGCCGAATAAACACGTCGAATATTTAACAATAACGTAGCCCAGACTTGTAGGCGCCAGTCACTTTCTAAGAAAGATCTGACTGGGGTGATGAAAAGACAGTTATCTACCAATAGATAGATATAATTTTAATTTACTATCACAAGCTACGAGGCTACGAATTTACCACGTGAGATTGTATCTCTGTTCAAATATTGGTACAGTCAGCAGCAAAATAGGGTAAAAAACATATATATTTATTATATTATCGTATCAATTTATTATGTTTACGTATACGTATTTTTATGTATATAATTGTGTATGAATATGTAAGCATATGTATGTGTTTGCATATATTTTATGTGTACCTATTAAATGTGTATGTAGACAAGAGACGCATATTTTATATAGTGCAGCCCCTCTTTTAAATCACATCTCTCTCTCCATCCAATGGCTGCCTGGAAGAGATTGCTAATTGTGATGAGGCCGTCAATTGTATATATTGTTAGTTAAGTATTTATAAGTTAATATTGTATCAGTTAATTAATCAGTCAATCAATCAATCAAAACAGGGTAACACGATTGGATGAGCGTTCAGACATATACAGTACTTACAGTCTGTTCTATGCCAGCGGCTCCATCTGCGTGTGCATCGTTTAACTAAGATAAAAAGTACCATAGCATCTTAATCATACATACATACTCTCACGTGTATATACCCGAAGAGGTAAGCAGAGGCGTATTAGCCAACTATAATTTAATCGTAATAGGTAATCCTATTGCCGTTAACCAGCCACTTTAGAAATAAAAGGTTTGGAAATTATAAGTAAATTGAAAGCTAAAAGTAAGAACCAGAGATAGCAATAGAAGAGAAAGATCTGGCATGTAAGCACTAGCTCGAGAACGTTAGGGCTTTATAAATGTAAATTGATATTGCTGGAAGGCTCTGGCTTACCAGTCAGGATCACTAACTAGTTACTAAACTAGCCAGTCGTAAATTACAAAGATTACTGAGACGAATCTGCTGAATTTTTTATTTCCATAACGATTTTGAAGGTTTTTAAGAACGGGCAAACGACACTCGGGCCCGTTTTCTCAAAGGCTGAGTTCAAAGTAATGGCGCTTAAAAATTAATTATCATATAATTTTAAGTACGCCCTACAAGATTAATGAGTAAGAAAAAATGCTAGTCAGCGTTTTTATCAGGTATTTTATAGAAAGAATATCTTTCTTGATGTAGTTTTCTTTTTTTATATAAAAAATGTTATAGTTTTTTTGGGTGCAGAATGGCACATGCAATAAAATGGTCATCTCCTGCTATCAGAAGTTATTTAAATATAGCATAATTTGCTAGTGTGATAGATAGATAGATAGATATAGATAGATAGATAGATAGATAGATAGATAGATAGAATACTCTTTATTTGTACACCATTCTTACAGTTAATTTTATAACGAAAAAGTTATATTTTATAACGAAAAATCCAATCAGAAATATGTTACATAAGAAGTGTTGAAAAACAATTTAATTTCCGTGAGTCTGTTAGTCTTTCTTGACTCTGACTTATACTGACTCTCCTACTCCTGACTACTTAGAAATACCTGAATTCGGTTATCAGAAATATATAAATATTTCATATTTCTTGTAATTGATCATTGAATTATTAAATCTATATGAATATTTATGAAAATCTAACATATATTCATGCATTATAAATATTAGTAGAGCATTGTTTAGGCACGAATGGGCCGGCTCAACCGATGCAATACAACGGCCTCACAGAAAACCGGTTATGAAGCAACGATCTCTTTTTCCTCACCTATGTGCCCCTCCCCTTTTCCCATCTGCTCATCCCCCTCTCTTCTTTCTCTTCCCTTGGACGGCGGCTGCCACTTACCATCAGGTGACCAGTCTGTACGTCTGCCCCGTATATTTAAAAATACATATACACACCATCACTCCCTAGTCTACAGAGAGCGAACGAGACGAACGCTCGGCCTGTCGGCGAGTCGCAAACAAAAGCATACCGTGATTCTTTTGCAATATTGCAGTATAAGTATTTCCAAACGTGTTTTAGTGGCTTTATACGTCTAGAGTCTATAATTTTTAAGTCGTGTAGTGGGTAGAGGGGGCTCGGACCTTCTGTCAACAGTAAGTTTAAGTTGCAGATGTGCGACCTTCACGTTACCCTCGAACTGTCACGCTTTCCAGTCTATCCGAAAACTTTATATATATTTTCATTTTCACATTCTTTCCTTTCAATGTACTAAGTTTCAGATAAGGAATTTCTGAAATACCCGGTTGATGGCAATAGGCTGATCACCTTTTACGTTAGTGGGACAAAATTTTAATAAATGTTGTGTTAACTACGCAACTGCCTACTTCTTCAGAGATACATGTATGTATGTATGTATGTAAGTTAAATCGCTAAGAATAAACGTCAATCATTCTTTCGCGAGCGTTGAGACAAATGCCTTACTAAGTCGTGGGTTAGGAGAGCTTATTAAATGAAATGCTTATATCTATCTTATTTTTGTTTCATTCTCCTTTAGTTGTTGAGAGTAATATCTCCTTTGGGAGACGTGTGTTCAGGTGTACCTCATGACAAGCTATTAGTAACGCTTGTCTAATAAAACTAAACGTTCTCGAAGGGTCTCTAAGGATAGCTATATAGTGAGCAGGAATGTTGAATCTTGTAAGAGATATTGTCCAAAACATTTTTTTTATTTTTTTTCTGTATCTTTAAATGTGTTAAACGATGTTAAAGGGTTCAGAACTTTGGAATAATTATATAAGATTTGACAGCGTTTCTTAAGTAACAAAAATGGTTATATATAAGACTTGGTTATGAAAAAGTTCATATTACTTTAATTTAATTTTTAGGTAATATAAAATATCATAAAATAATACAACATCTACTGAAATCACGATATTAAATATAAAATATGCATCTAGTGATAAATGTAATCAAGTCAACCCAAGTAACACGATGGCCTCACAGAAAACCGGTACTCAAACAATGTTTGCATGGTATTACCAAATGAGTGATGATAAAGGAGGCCCAACTCACTTCTCTTCTTTTCACTTCTCTCATCATCTTCAAAGGCGGGCAGCACATTTGGGACTCTTGAGTTACAGGTTTCCATGGTCGGCGGTTGTCACTTACCATCAAGTTAGCCGTCTGTATGTCTGTGCCCCTATATTATAAAATAACTTCCTTCCTTCCATGTCAAGCCAAACATACAAACGTACTTCTATAAAGTCAGATTTATATACATTAAACATATACAAATTCAACTCTAGCGCTTCCCTATTTATGCTCTCTCTAAACTGTACAAAAATAACAGTATGGCACAAGATTCATGTAGCTGCATCCTAAAGTTTAAAACAGAAGCATAAGTAGGACACCGGGGTCTGTGACAGATATATGTAGCTTAAGAATGAATAGAATGTTCTAGAAGTAATTTTACTTCGAACTGTAAAAGTACTTCAACCCAAAAAAATAAATACACCCGACCTTTTATCTATATTACGTATGTATTTGGATATACATATATGTATGTATTTATGTGATTGTGCTTTTCGGTGGAGTAGTAAAGGGTCACCCTATTTATTCCCATGGGTCCTAACTGTTATCTATCAGACAGTGTATAGTCCTACAGTGGCCGGATGACGGCAATGACCTATTTTGTAAGCGGGAATGAATTCTGGTTGGCAAAAAGTAGATATTTGACCTTCGGGGATATAGGTATTTTTGTATATACATATGCTTACCGGCAGTCTGACCCAACTGTTATGATACAAGCTAAGCTTAGTTTGCGATCAGACGGGCGGGAGGTTTTGAGACTAGCGTTTATTTAAGTGAGTATGAAGGTAACCTAAGTAAGCGTTTTGCATATATATGACGTGCCAGTGAGTGTAGTGGTTAGTGACCCTGACTGCTGAACTCGAGGTCGACCGGGTTTCAATTCCCACACGGGACAAAAATTTGTGTCATCCACAAATAGTTGACCCGAAGCTGCACTGTTTGTAAAGTTGGATTATCCCTAACGCAGAATTATTCCTAATATGCTTCTTGGTATTGTAACAATTGTACAAACCGGCTTGAAGAGGAATGAATCGAGTGATGAGAATCGAATTAACGGGGGAAAGCGATGACAGGTGTAACAGCACGGCCAGCAGGTGTCACAGAAAACCGACTGTGAAGTAATAATTGCGTTGTGTTTCACAGGGTCAGTAAGCGATTTTTTTCTCTTCTCTGCCTTACCTCCTTAGAGGAGGGGGCATCTTTAAAGGTGGGCAACGCACTGACGGCTCTTAAGTAGTAGATCCATAGGTGGAGGTCGTCCCTTACCATCAGGTGACCCGTTTGCTTATTTGCCCCTACGATATGTATACTTTTGGCCAACTAAAATCACCAGTTACAGCCAGTTTGAGTTATAAGTCTGCCACAACTATGTCGCTAAGTTATGGTTTACGCTTCCCATCCATCCCATCACTGTCTTCTCTTATTACCTTTCCCTTGCAATATACTCCCACTATTCCCCCCCCATTCTACTCCTACCCCTTCAGGGTTAGGTGTGAGAATATATGTACATATGTTGTTCAACTTCTAAGCGACGAACAAAAACACCCATTAAATAAACACGTGAAACGAACAAAGTTTTAAAGGCAACATGTTTAAGCCTTAATTTTACGTATTCAACTTCAAACATACATGTATTTAGAAATATTTTGCCAATGTTTCTCGTCACACGTCATTGACACACAACTTAACACCTTGTCGTCGTACTCCACGTACACATTTTATTACATTACATGAGGCAATGTTTATTTCAGATGTTTATTTTAGGACGCTAAGTCACGCCTGTATTTATAATTCAACATATATTTTAGACAGACACACACAGGTCACCTGATGGGAAGTAACGATAGCCGCCCATGGAAACCTGCACCTCAAAAGTTGTAAGTGCGGCGTCCACCTTTAGGTCAATGTTGGGTTAATAGTGAGAGGAAAGACGAGACGGGGAGGGATGAGTGGAAGAAAATGAAAGGGGGAGGGCAAAACGGAAACGGGTAGTCGGGCCTCCGGTACCCTCGCTCAGTCGGAAATACAATGCAAGCATTGTTTGTCTAATTATCGGTTTAGTTTGTCGGTTTTCTTTAAGACCATGCTGTTAATCCGATTGAGGCGCCCTATTCGAGCCTAAGCATGGTTCTTACCTTAGTCATTTAATTCTTATTAGTAAAAATAGGTGTTTCATACGCCTCTGCCTACCCCTTCGTGAATACAGGCGTGAGCGTATGTATGTATGTATGTTTTTATTATTTTAATAACATTTAAAGTTCACTCTAGAATTACTACTTAACCTTTTTTTTTTTTTTTTTTTTTTTTATATTAGCCTACCATAGTGACTCCACTTTGCCTGATGGAAAGCAATAGGTGGAGTCAAAGAGTGGTGGTCACCATCCTCATTGCATGTCTAGTCAATGCAGCATGGTGACCCACACTATGGCGGCCTGGTGAGATGCTTTTTCACGCCCCGCTTAAAAGACCCGGGATCATAGTGGGAAGGAAACACGTGCGCTGGTAGAGAATTCCAGGCTTTTACCGATCGGCACAAGAAAGAAGAGCCAAACCGTTTAGTTCGGGTACGTATATTTTCGACGCACAAACGGTGACTCCTCAGGCCAGCACGTGTAGTCCTGTAGAGGAAGGGAGAAGGTGGGACCAATTGGAAGAGCTCATCAGAACACTCCCCGTGATGTAGGCGATAGAGGACTGCCATAGAGGCGACATCTCTTCGCAACTGCAGAGGCTCAAGAGACTGGGTGATCTCAGGACAGTCGATAATGCGGACTGCGCGCCGCTGCAACCGATCGAGAGCGTCAAGCAGACACTGCGCATAGCCGTCCCAGAGATGAGAGCAGTACTCCACGCAGGAGCGAACCTGGGTCTTGTACAAAAGACACAGTTGCTCGGGCGAGAAGAACCGTCTCACCTTGTTCAAAACGCCGAGCTTACGCGAGGCCGCCTTAGTGACACTAACGATGTAATCGCGCGGATTGAGATCCCGGCAAATATCCATACCCAGAATACTAAGCCTATCCTGCAGTGGCAGTTGAGTGCTCTGAAGAGTAGGAAGGGGAAGGAATGGAGACTTTTTGTTAGAGAACACACACGCTTGTGTTTTCTTGGCGCTGAACTCGACCAGATTCTCACAGCCCCATTGGGAAATGCGGCTCAAGACCCGGTCGAGCTCAGCGACAAGCTCCTGTCGTTTTTCCTCAACGTCTGCCAGCTTGGCAGTAGGATGCCCGAAATATCGCCCGTGCACTGTACTGACCTGAAGTTATTGCACATTTATTATTTTTCATAGTTATATGTGCATTTGACGTATTTTTTGTATTTTTCCTTTTTCTCATTTAATATGGTATTGTCACTAAAATAACTTTTTTTGTTCAATTTTCAACTGGTAACTTTTCAAAGCTGGACCTTCAGCATAGTGACTTTCGATACCCATGGACATTTGACGGTGGTGTTTTCTTGAAGGTTTTAAGGTCGATTTTGCGATCTTTCAATCAAAGTTGCCGTGCTATTCGTATTTTAATGAGTCATTATTCTGTTAAGCAAGTCTTTAAACATGCGTGCGCTAAATAATACAGAAGTTATTAGCCTACTTTGAAAACAAGGTGTAATATGATCTACATATTTTATATTACAGTGTAATCTTGGGGCTAGGAGTAAACAAATCTTACATGTAATAAGATCAGTTACGTATGTAAATTGTACATAGGACGTAAAGTTAACTATGTGTAACTTAAGAGGTTATTTTGAGACATCTTGCGTTATGTAAAGTGGGACCAAATAATGATTGCCGTGCATGTATGTATTGTATGTTATGACGACATTTGTGGCGTGCCAGTAATGCATGATTGGGGTAGCAGATTGGATTCCCGCTTAAAGTAAAATGTTTTGTATTAAATTTTTTATTGTTTTTAACAATGATTCCTTCGTTTGGGGGATGTACAAACTAACCGACAACAGACTCAAAGTACACACAGAGTCGCGATAATAATTTGTGAATGACACATTTTTTTTTCCATGTGGGAATCGAATACACAACCTTCGGTTTAGCAGTCAGGGTCAAAGACCACTAGACCAACAAGCTAGCGTATATATGCATTATAAGCATAAATATTTATATCTGCATTCGTTAGGGTTTAGTTATAGAGCTATCGAAGTGCAATTACAGACATAATTACATAAACATACATAAACACTAATATAAGATATTATATATGTATATATATGCAGCTTACACTCACGCTCAACTCACTCAAGTTCAGTCAACTAATTAAGTTGCTGGCGTCATACTGGCTCTGTATGACCGGGTATATACTGTCTGACAGATAACAGGCTGATCCATACCTACCATTTACGAGACGCACGGTAAGAGTTGGGATGGCCGTATCCTTTAGATATGTATTTGCCTGCACGGATGGCGCAGCGGCTTAAGTGGTCACCTCGCCACCACGCTGCCGCGCCGAGTGTTGTTTGTTCGATTCACTTTGTGTAATTCTCAAATTGTTGTTATGAGTCATGGTGTTCTTTATGTGTGTTGTTTAAATGTTTGTAAAGTTCCTCGTGACACAGGAATTAATCCTAGTGCGGGAGTTGTCTTTTTCAAATAAAAAAATAAATAAAAGTTACTTTATAAAAAGACGTGGTATAATTTGGGTGATCCATAGAGTTTCCCATGTTTGGGTGTTCTATGTACTTCCAAAGTGTCCTCCGCCTTAAAACTAATACCTAGTGCAGAAGTTGTGATTTATAAATCATTATAATAAAAGATTTTAAGCCCTATGCCACTCGTCATGGTGTAGGTTTTCAATGATAACCAAAACATCCAAATGCATTTAGGCATTTACAAGTTATGGTAGACTAAAAAACTCACAAACTGAATGCATAAAACATAACACTATCTGTTAGAGCAGTCGTGTAATAAACATTTGTGTGACCTTTACTTTCAAAGTATTAGATATGTACCATGATAATAAGCTCTATAATATCGAAATGTTACTCTTCATTATTTATTAGAAGCCTCCTTCAGTCATCTTCAATGCCATATAATACTTATATAATATATGTATTTATATAGATTTCTATTTATAAGGTATACAATATAATACATGTATAAGGTGTAATCCCAGATTATTTCGTGTAATTAGACGTGACATTAGGCTTGGATATGAGACCGAGTAAATACGAATATACGAGTGGCACGTTGGTCTTTTAATTCTGTTTGCTAAGCCCGAGGTTTTGGATTTGATTTTCACCTAGAATAAATAAAATGTTTGATGAGGACGAGTGTTTGTTCTGTGTCTTGGTATAATTAATTCATAATATGTACATATGTATGTATCGTGAAGTGTATAGTTAGGTATGTTCATTAGCAGTCTGGTTACCATAATATAATCTCTGCTTAATTTAGGATCACCGGTGCGATACCACGGCCTCACAGAAAACCAGTTGTGAAGTTATCTTCCCCGAAACGAGTGAGGTTTCCGGAGGCCTAACTCTCAGTATCCCCTTTTCTCTCCTCTCACCCCCCTCTCTTCTTTCCTATCTCCTCATGCCCCGCTCTTCTTTCCCCTCCCAGCATCCCCCATCCCTCATCACCCTCAAAGGCGAGCAACGCACTAACGACTCTCGAGTTGCAGGTGTCCACGGACGGCTGTTGTCACTTACCTTTATAGGTGACCCGTTTGTTCGTCTTTCCCCCTACAGTTTACAAAAAAGCTGAAATTATATTTATTGTTAAATATGACTGTATTTAAATATGACTGAATCGAAATAATGTTGCATTGCTTATTGTATTTCTTTAGGAATAATATAGGAAATAAACCTGACACTACGATACTTAGGAACGAAACAGTCAAAATATGTAGCTTCAACGCAATAAATGGCGTTCGAATTTGTAATTTATTAATGCTGATGATGAGAATCTGAGGGTGCAAGATCAGGACTATATGGTGAATGCATTTACACTTCCCAACCAAGAACTCCTAGTTTTTGCTGAGTGGCCAAAGATGTGTGGTCTGGCGTTATCATGATAAAAGATCACTCCTTGTCTGTTAATTAAATTAGTTGTTGGCAGTAGAGTGCCCTTCTAATTCCACCATACCCAGAGCATCGCCTTATTGCGTGTTAATTTGGGTATGGCTACAGTCTGTCGAGCTTGACTACCCTTTGACTATAATCCTTTTTGCATGTTTTTGTCGTAGGTGATCCACTTTTCATCACTAGTGATCAATCTTTTTAAAAATGTTTCGGATTATTTACGTTTCAACAGAAAATTGTAAATGAGTACACGATTCATGAGGTTTTTTTCAGTGAGCTCGTGTTGCACCCAAATATCAAGTTTTTTTGTAAAGTCAGACTCTTTCAAAAGAGTACAAAGAGTGCAACCGGAGCTAGTTGTATCTTTGACACAAAAAATCCCGAACTGAAATATCTTGAACCAACTTTGTGCTATTCTTACTGGCACTGCGTTAGATCTATAAACATCAAAATTTTTTTTAATGGCTTGCGTCATATTTTTCACTTTTTTTGTAATAAAACTGTAATGTGTCGAATTTCTTCCCTAGATTCACTTATTTTAGCCAACACAGAACAGACACAGACAGAAAACAATTGAAAAATGGCAAGAAAGTGTTTTTTACTTTTAATTTTTCATTTTGTACTTGTCGATATAGAAAGCTTTAAAAAAATCAGTACAACCGAAGCGATTTTTATTCAATTTTATTCATACAAATGCTATGAAATAACGAAGAAATATTCCTTCAAATAGGTTTGCCAACAAATGTAACACACAGCTAATAATAAAATAAGATATACATGCCTTGTCTGCATTCAATTAAAAGGAAACACAGCATAAACATAGAAGATTCTAGTTAAAATTATTAACATCACAATCACAAATAATGAACATCGCAGAGTACGATAATATTAAAAATAAAATAATAATAAGTATTATATTTAGTATTCTCATCATAGAGGTTAAATAACTTTAGGAATCATAACTCAGGAAATACAAATACATGTCAGTCAAACTATTTCATTGCTATGTGAGAGACTGGTGTCTGCGGTAGGAGAAACTTGTGCCACAGATCACCAGGCCTTCCCCTCCTGGAATAACCACAGTTACATTAACTGTAACATGTATTAAAGTACTTTAGTTTACGATAAATATTATCTAAGTAGTCAAGATAAAAGGAAATGATGAAAAGGAAATAAAATCAAGATAATAAAAAGAAAAAAAAAATAAGACAAACAAAGTGTGTTTGTGTGTATGTGTGTGAATGAGTAAGTACATATGTGCATTTGCGTGTATGTGGACACGTGAGTGTGTACGTGTTCGGCCCACTCGTGACTAAGCATGACTCTCTACTCGCCTCTATCAGTCAATAGTTCACTACTCACTCCCTTTCGTCACATCCTCTTTCACGTAATCCATCCTATCTTTTTTCTTTGTTTTGGATACGTGCAAATAATAGTAAAATATCTATATTATTATGTACTGGAGACTATTTTTATGAAATGTGTACAAGAATGTTATAAAAGATCATCTTTAGCCATCTTTAGCCATCTTTAGCCATCTTTAGCCATCTTTAGCCAGCTTTAGCCATGTTTAGCCATCTTTAGCCAGCTTTAGTATGACGGAAAGTTGTATTACTGATAATATATATTTATTAAATTTTTAACCGTCTACAACAGGAAAAAAGCGGAGGTTCTATATTGGATTGCCTGTATACTTTTTTGTACATTCATGTGTAAATGTTAAGCTATTTCTGAGCAAAGTGTGAACCGGTTCTTTTTTTAATATTCGAAAGAGTATTCGGGATTTCAAACACGAAAAGAAGAGAGAGAGAAGAGAGAAGAGAAGTTGCGAATACCTTTTTAAATTGCATGATTTACGATTGATAATATTGCGGAAAGTATTTGAAAAAGCGCAATGAATTCGGTTTTTTTACTTTTTTATAGTCAATTATTGAGTGTATGTAAACAATATCTATGGTAATTAAGATTCTATGTTTTTTACTGATATTAAAATTCGAGGCAATCAAAGTCATGAAATAAACTATATAATTACGATATTACGTTAGTGGGAGCAAATTCTTATTGGCAAAATGTTGGTGTTTTATAAATTTCTGCCTACCCCTGTGGCGTTACAGACGTGGCGTGTGTATGTAATTATACAAACACATATGAACGGGCTATTCCGGTTCAGGGTAGGCAGACACCGTAGATATAACAATTACTTTATATATACAACAATTATTATTTTTGAATAAAATCGAAGCAGCACTATTGGGAATATAAGGATGTACTCTGTCCATCTGCTTACCCCTTCAAAGCACAAAGGTCATATGTTATATTATAGACATACGATTGCAGCAATTACAGATCATTTATCTTATCTTGTTCAATAATCTTCATCATAATCATGTTTTAATCTAAAATCTTAATATGCATTTAAACATAGATGATTCCATTTAAATCAGACTAGTATCTTTGGATAAA
Organism: Tyria jacobaeae; assembly: GCA_947561695.1. Taxonomy (NCBI): domain Eukaryota; kingdom Metazoa; phylum Arthropoda; class Insecta; order Lepidoptera; family Erebidae; genus Tyria; species Tyria jacobaeae. The sequence goes on along the minus strand of OX387236.1, from coordinate 660,825 downwards.
AACCATTAACAGTCAAAGTTATATATATATATATGCATAAGTAATACATAACCTCCTTGTTTTTAATTAGTTAAAAATGAAATAAACTATTGATACATTTTAGACAGTATTTGACCTAATTTTGATAATAAATTAAAATTGCGCCGTATTTGTTTGTAGCAATTGAAATATATTCTTTGTTTATTCATATTTTATTTAAACAATAATTCATGATATTTGAATATTGTCATTCAATGTAGTAATATTACTAAAACATTTAAAACATATTTCATTTAAAAACAAGCACCCAGAAGACGGTTGAAAAATACATTCTAATTTCAAAAATACGAAACACTTTTGAACAAAATACACAATACACAAAAAGATCATAAACAAAACACAAAAGTATTGTTTATGTTACATAGAAATATAACACTTTTAAGTTATAAATTTTAAATATAAAGTTATATACATACCTATTACATAACCAGCGAAGCAAGATCCAGTTAATTTGAAAATAATATTTTTTTAAGAGTACAAGGACACAGAACAAAGAAACTTTTATTTAGCTTTAAGACGAGTAGAGAAAGATTTTTTTCACAAGAAAGAGATGAAAATACGAGAGAAAGACATGGACACCCGTTCTGTCCCGTTCTCTGTGTATCACTGAGGACTGTAGATGCGCGTAGCTGTAGCTATGGGATGCCTACGAATCTCGTAGAGGTGCTACGACATTTATTTTTGTTTGATATTTTTTATTACGTTACAATATTTGAAATATTTTAACCAACTAAAAGAAAGAGAAGGTTCAGTTTTTTTTTATTTTGGTAATAACTCAGTAACCTATTATATAAAAAAAATTGTTTATTTCACGAGGACATAGATGGAATGCAAAGAGCGTTAGCGGTGAGAAGCAATATGCTGGCTCGCAGGTTTACTCGATGTACAAATGTAACACTTTTAAGGTATTTTACCAATCTTTTTTATACGCGACGATACTACGAGACCCTACGTATCCAGTACAAAAATGCTCTCAGAATGTTGTTGGGGCTGCTCCGCAATGTTTGTCTAAAATGCAAATTGATGGGTTTAGCGATAATTTGCAGAGAAAATGATTGACTCTAAAAGCAATTGCTCATAGATTTGACTGTCCCATTCAAAAATGTTCAGTGGCAATAATTAATTGTGAGTAAATTGTTTAGGTAATGGTAATTAGTACCAACAAATTTTTTAACAACAAATTACCAAGAAATAGTTATTAATACACTAATACTGGACCGCACTCTCAAAAATAAATTATAATTATTCTCTTATTTCATTAAATATATGTACCTACATATCAATTACATTTTTATATACATTTGCCTATAAAAAAATATAGGTATACTCGTATGACTATCATAACCAAATATTTTAGAGATATCAACAATAATTGCTCGGCGCTCTAATCGGTCTATCACCACTATGCGAGGTTTGTTATTATTATTATTTGGATGAGTATGCTTTCCTTTAACTTTCCGTAACATATTTCACCCCTAAGGCTGAAAATTAAAGGTTGAAGAATACAGCTATTAACGATTTATTATGATGTTGACGTTATTAGATGGATGATTTATCAGAAACACTATAATTTTGAAATATTAATTTGAAATTACGTTTAGAAATTGTTACCTGTACTTGTTTTGTTTACCAAACTACGTAAATTAAAAGTTAGGGTAAGCAACGATGATGCGGGACGTATGTGGATGGGTGACCATCCATTATTAAACATATATTTAATAATGAATGGTCACGAAATGTTAATTATATTAAGTGTATTATGTTAAAGTTTTAAGACAATTAAAAATGGAGATCAAAATCAATTGAAAAAGGTTTGGACCTACTGGTCATAACCCAGCCTATCCGTATAAGCATCTTTAATTCCTAATGTGACCGGTTTACGGTAGAAGGCTTGCCTACTGTTACGTTAATGAGATTAAATGATATGCTGTACGACTGTATATATACTGTCTGTTGGGTAACAGTCCGATCCCTGAGACACCTTTTACGATCCCATCGAGGAAAAATCGGGCGGTCATATCCCACTCCGAATATAAACACTGCTTATATAACAAAAGACCACTTCTACTCATAAAGAGCTAACATTTAAAGCCCGAAAGAAATGTATCAAAGCCATATAAAATCTACTGATCGTTGTCAACCAATTTTCAGGTCTCTAAAATTGCTTTTTTTTTTTTTTTATACTATAGGAGGGACAGACGAACAGACGGGTCACCTGATGGTAAGTGACACCGCCGTCCATGGACACTTGCAACTCAAGAGTCGCAAGTGCGCTGCCCGCCTTTGAGGGTGATGAGGGATGGGGGATGCAGGGAGCGGAAAGAAGAGAGGAGGGATGAGGAGATGGAAAAAATGAGAAAGGAAACGAGGGGAGAGAAAAGGGGGGAGGGAGAATTGGGCCTCCGGAAACCTTACTCAATTCGGGGAAATGCAACGCAAGCGTTACTTCACAACCGGTTTTCTGTGAGGCCGTGGTATCGCACCGGTCGAGCCGGCCCATTCGTGCCTAAGCATGGCTCTACCACTGAAAATCACTGCTGACACTTCCATGTCTATATGAAGCTGTACTATTTGAAAAAAGTAACTAAAATTTATTTGTTAACGTAAACAGACAGGACGTCAAGATATGATGTGTTTGGTTACAACGAATTGCCACAAAAATAACGAGTTGAAGAAAATATGGATTTGTATTAAGAAAACATGTAAAATTATTATTATAAGACAAAATTTATTACAGCACTGACTAGCCTAATGAAAAAGATTTAAAATAATTTTTCATAAGTGTTTAAAAACGTACCGCTGTATCGTTAAGTTTGACATGGAATATTGTACACCGTCTAGTATGGTATGTCACATAGCTCTGTACTTTATAATTAACATTCCTCTTGTATTGCCATGTACACCTGTGATGACAATAAGCTATCTGAATCAAATAAATAATTTGTATTAAATTGCTTTTTTACTAACGCTTTTGCAAAGCGCCTAAAAATAATAAACTTATTCTTTTCTTTCAGTAAATTAAGCACAATGAATGGTTTTTGGAATGGTTTTCCACCAAACCATTTTTTTGACCGACATCGACTGCCAAGATATTTCTGATCGACTTGACACCTTGGCGTTGCGTAGAGATGTAGCTTCACTCTGCATCCTCTATCGCTTGTATCATGGGGAGTGTTCAGAGGAATTGTTCGGGCTTATACCGGCTACTGGTTTCCGCCATCGTCCTACGCGACAAAATATCCATCCCCATCACCTGGACGATTGGCACTCCACCACTGTGCGCTTCTCCAGAAGCTTTTTGCCTCGCACAACCAGCTTATGGAACAAATTGTCGCCTGCCGTATTTCCGAACCGATACAACCTTCAAACCTTCAAGAAAAGAGTGTACTCCTACCTAAAAGGCCGGCAACGCACTTGTGACCCTTGAGTTGCGGGTGTCCATGTTCTGCAAGTTTGCCCCCTATCGCATAAAAAAAAAAGCCTGTGTTGTGATCATATCCTGATTAATCTCAACACTATACAAATATTTAAGTATGAGTGGATATTGGTTATTCAATCACACCAAAACGGCTGGATGTATCCTGTTTTAAGTAGGTTCACAGAAGTCGGCCATGAAGCGGACAGTAGTTTTGTAACTGAACGGATGGCGAAGCGGTTTTAGTAGTCAGTCGCCACTACACTGCCACGCCGAGTGTTGTGGGTTCGATCCCCACACGGGACAAAGCGTTGGTAAACTCCCCCGCGACACAGGAATTAATCCTAATTCGGGAGGGAAACGCTGTGTGAAGTTTTAACTGCTTATGTACGTAAAATATAGACTACAAATATGGTAATCGGTGTCATGTACAGTCGGGTTGCTTTAAAAGCATCTCACCAGGCCGCCATAGTGTGGGTCACCATGCTGCATTGGCACTTGCAATGAGGATGGTGACCACCACCCTTAGAATCCACTTATTGCTTACCATCAGGCAGAGTGAAGTCATTATGGTCAGCTAATATAAAAAAAATGCTACAAAAAAAAATAACAGTATAGAAAGTATTTCTACGAGTATTGCTATATACATAGCGAATTGATGTTGTGCTTCTTTGCGACAGAAATGTGTTTTCTTTTTTTTTTAATGTGTAGTGTGTGGACTGGTAGGGTATTGTGTTGGACTTAAACTAACTAAAACCACATGGTGGTCAGTCACATAGTCCTATAGAGGGGTCTCAAACCTACCTAAAAGAAATCCCTGTGCACACCAATAGACTTAACAGCCTTTTGAACAACACACCATCCTACTGTGATATAACTTTACTATTAGAAGAGGCGCCACCGTCTTAGGCCTGTTTCTGCTAGAGTGACGGATAACCTTGTCCGTCGCCCTTAGGCCCGCGCTTATGGAGGCCGGAAATAAGCTTGCGCTCTCCGGCGTCTGGTGCGTCTTCAGCGGAATAGAAGAGTAATGGACCTCTTCTGATCCCTCTCCACCACCTCGTTGCCGAGCATTAAATCTCCTCGCAAAACAAGGCGGTAGAATCCCTTTCGCTCTTAATAAAGACCTATGCACGCTCCCCAGGGCACTCCACTAGAGGGTGTAGTGCAGTATCTTTGCGGCAGCCTCTACAGTGATAGCACACAGACGATGGCTCCCGGTCTATTCGACACAGGTACTCCCCAAGCAGCCATGTTCAGCAAGTTCTGTAATGTATGTGTATGTAATGTGTAATGTATCTGTATATATATATATATATACATATGTGTGTTATGTGATACATTTGATACACTGTTTACAATTAATTAATTACATATTTTAGTACCCAGCTAATTATGATTATGCGTGATAACTACTTATGACTTTCTTGAGTTTATTCAAATATATTTTCCCCTCAATAAGTGAAGACTTATTCAAACCAACGTAATAACAATAACACAACAAACTAATTCTGTTTTTATTCTAGTTTTATATAGCTATTCGTTTTCTATGTACTAAATGAAAATTAGGCGTCATCATTTGATTACTTACCGATTACAGCAGTTTAATCTTGCATCAGCTTATCAACAACTGATTTTTAAGAATTAAAACTTACCTGCAATAGAAAAATAAATATTAGTTCAGCATAATATATTTTTAAGAAAATAAATTATAAGGAGTTTTATAAAATTGCTATCAGTGAACATTGCGCGATCATTCAAACTTTATTAAACAGCTGTTGACTAATCTGATTTTATTTTTGTGTATTTAATTGTGAGCCAAAGGCAAAATGGTTTAAAGGAATCGAACCTATGACACCACTTGGTATTTAATATACAATGTACCCATAATTGAATATGACCACATTTCTCAACAATTAAAAATAAAAAAGAATTCATATTGACTGATTGAAATAGTAAAATAAACAATTGAAATTTGTCGTCGTAATGGTTTCGTATAAGGGATTTAATTGTTATCAATCAGACAGTATTTATCAGTCATACAGTGCTCGGTTGACGGTAATAGGCTTGCCCCCTATTACGTTAGTGGGACCAAATTCTAATTAGCAAAATCTGGCATATAAAAAACATACATAAATAAATATATGTACTTAGTACATAAGACACTAGTGCGCAGTGAGTCTTAGAGTCCCGTTAGGCTTTATTATACAGTAGCAGATGCAGATATCTGATAGAAGACATTACCGTCGCAACGACGCGAGGCTCATGGGGATCGATTGGGTTAATCGCTGCTACGATCGTGCGTACTAAGCTAAACGATATCTCTTCAGACGATATACGATTACTATACTAGCTTTTGAACGTCGTTTTGCTTGCAGTAATGTTGATTTTGTCAATGTTCAGACAATATTTTAGCCTTTTGGTCTAGTAGTTATCCTAACTGCTAAATAATATCTAAATTGTCTTTAATATATGCTAAATAACATATAATAAAGACAATTTAGAAAACCGATATTATAAAAATGCTTGCATTGTATTACCGCATGATTGAGGATACCGAAGACTCCCCCTCTCCTCTTTCCTCTCTTCTTATCCCCCTTCCCCCTCACTACCAGTGCATTCTACAAAGTTCGCTGATAAATCGTTCAGTGTTGTAGCATCACGGCTCTGGAATGCACTACCACTCTCTATTAGACAAGCTCAAACATTAGCATCGTTAAAAAAATGGTGAAAGATTACTATGACGCCTATTATTTGCCTGTCAATAAAGATTAATTATTTTATTTTAATTCGTAATTGTATGTATGCATCTTTATATATATAATTCTTCTGTGAGTGTGTATGTCACTGAACTACTCTCAAACGACTGGACGGATTTTGATGAAATTTTTTGTGTGTGTTCAAGGGGATCTGGGAATGGTTTAGATTCACAAATCAGCCCGGCAGATGGCGCTGCAGTCGGTATCTAGGTTATTTATCTATATTGATCCTAATCGCTTGAAATATCATGCAGGACAACGTCTGTCGGGTCCGCTAGTATATATATATTTATATAAGTATATACATACATGCATGTGAAGGGTATGTTTATATATCTATGTATGGATGTACACAAGTACTAATTATTATATATTATGCGCTTAACATACGCATATATTCACTTTTACATCATAACTAATGAACTTCTTTGTATTTTTGACACTAAAACTATTACGTATGTACATAAGTCAAAAAGTAGGAATTTGAGACGCTTCTACCTACCCGTGCAGGGATATTGGTGTTAGTGTATGTATGTACATATGTTCCTATAGTCAACATGCCTATAAATGCACATCTTAGCATGTATGTTTCTGACTAAATCACTCCAAAATACTTAAATGGATCTTATTGAAGTTGGGCTAAACATAGACTGTAGGCTGAAATAGCATATAATTTTTGTTATTCCGGTATCACACCAGGGGCCATAGTAAAGGTGTAGTTGAGTCTAAAGAGAAGGAAACCTCCTCACAATGCGTACCGTATCAAGAAGGGCTGCTTTCTGCATCAGGCCCTTAGCCCTATCATTATTATTATACTAAATTATGGTACTTGTTGGGAACAGTTCTGTTTTCTGGTAATATGGGACTCTGTCCTTTTATGGGATACATAAAAGGTCCAGATAAAAGAGTAATTAATTCGATAGTTATACTGATAAAGTTTCATCCACATCACATAGCGCTTGATCGTATATTATATTTTTAGTCAACTGAGTTAATTCAGTAACTGACTTTATCATAGTCAGTACATCATTCCACTGACATTCCAGCGCTTTGACTGCTACTTGAATCATGAAATCTGTATTCCTAAATACAAATACAAATGCTTTATTTTACTTTAAATGGGTCAATAAGAAAAAAAAATAAGTATTTAAAAACGAAAAAAAAAATGTTATTAATTATTAAAATACTACTCTCGGTAATCATAATTTATTCTTACTTTCTAACTTTTGTGTATGACTTACGGTCTCCCCAGTTTACGTTCGTTTATGGTGACTACTCGGCTCTTGAGTGTCGTAGCATGATTTCGTAATAAATATTCTAGCCAATTCAAAATTATTCTTTCGAATCTGAATGAATGTTTTGAAGATTGGGAGAACAAACTCATTAGCTGTATTAACTGACCTCAAAGGAGAAGGTTCTGTTATTCCCTTAGTACCCGTTGTGTCTGTGATATTTTCTATTCTATTTTCCTTTCATAAGAAAACTAATATACTAGTAATATTACTTTTTGGAAAGTACTTCCAGTAGAATTCAAATTAAAAACATATCCAAAGCTCCGAACTATTTTAATATCTATTAAATGTAGTTACTCACATTCACATCTCAAACACCAGAAAGTTCAAAGTAAATATTTAAAAGCCATGCATTACCGTTGTTTCGTGTTTAGATTTACAACTTCTGATATGTCATATAAAATGTATAATTTGCATAGCCTTAAAAGTAGGCGAACTTTATTGGAGACAGTGTTTCTTTTTGATTTGTGTAGCAATGTATACGACTGTATTGGTATTCGAAATAAATTATGTTACACAGTACCTAGAACATCAGCACGACGAGAGGCACGAGCACAAACTACATTTGCTGTTTCGACTGCTGGTCGACTGCTGGTCTGCGAGCGCCTCTACGTACAATTACTAATAATTATAACCTGTACTTTTACGATATAGACATGTTTGTAATATCTTCGGGAACATTTAAAAAGCTTGTGACACAAAGATTAAATCATTTGAATGTTTAGATTTTTTAAGTTAGTTAGTAGGTTTGTTTTGAATTCTTTTCAATTCGTCTGGGTACGAACAACGCATGATACTTGCAGAAAAATGATAAAATATTACGTGGAAAATGTTGTTAGTCTCACATTTCACATCAGAATTTTAGTGGTAGAGCCATGCTTAGGCACGAATGGGCCGGCTCAACCGGTGCGATACCACGGCCTCACAGAAAACCGGTTGTGAAGTAACGCTTGCGTTGCATTTCCCCGAATTGAGTAAGGTTTCCGGAGGCCCAATTCCCCCTCCCCCCTTTTCTCTCCCGTCATCTCCTTCATCCTTTTTTCCATCTCCTCATCCCTCCTCTCTTCTTTCCGCTCCCTGCATCCCCCATCCCTCATCACCCTCAAAGGCGGGCAGCGCACTTGCGACTCTTGAGTTGCAAGTCTCCATGGACGGCGATGTCACTTACCATCAGGTGACCCGTCTGTTCGTCTGTCCCCCTATAGTATAAAAAAAAAAAGGTATTTCTTTATTTTAATGTTTTATTTTAATATTCTGTGTGACTGTTTATTTTCCCAAATAAATAAATAAATAAATAAACACCCACTTTTTGAAAACAATAAAATACATATACTAACACACGTTTTAATAAAATAAAGGTTATAAATGATGATAACTTGATAACTTAATACATGTTTAATCAACTACTAAACAGAATTTGTACTATGGTTATCAGCAGAGACCGCAGTATTTGCATAAATGCATATGAAATTACGTATTTGGGTAATTTAGAACATTCCTGTATGAATGATTCTCACTGGAAAGTTCGAAATCTAATATCTAGTGATGATGAATGCAATCGCTTTATTTATAATATTTTTCGATAGTTTACCTTATTTATAAGTGTAACAATAAACTCCATATGCATTTCGAATACCTACCTGCTGGATTCATTACGTTTACAAAAATGCTAAATAACATTCCGTTTTAGTGCATTATTTTCATCTATAAAGTAGTTAAATTTAGGTATTGATAATTTACACACACGCTCACGCCTCTATCCCCTAAGGGGTACTCTGAGAAACATTAAACTTAAACAGTGGTAGAGTCATGTTAAGGCACGAATGGGCCGGCTCAACCGGTGCGATAATACGGCCTAACAGAAAACCGGTTGTGAAGCAATGCTTGCGTTGCATTTCCTCGAATTTCCGGAGGCCCAACTCCTCCTCTCTTGAAAGCCTCCCCGCATCCCTATTATCCTCGCAGGTGGGCAGCGCACTTACGACTCTTGAGGTGTAGGTGTCCATGGACAGCGGTTGTCACTTACCATCAGGTACCCCGTCTGTTCGTTTGTTCCCCTAAAGTGTAAATAAAAACACATTTTGTAAATTAGAATTTGGTCGCACATTGATAATTTATGCTGCTTATGCTGTAGCAATTTGCAGAAAAAAAAAATAAAAAAAAAAACTTTTTCCTTTTTTTATTTTCTTAATTTTAACACAATTTTTTATGAACATTTTAAGTATATTTTAATGCTTATTTTCACATATATTTCAAGCTTTTTACGATTCTTATAATTCTGTCCTTAGTTATCAGACTGCTGTTAAATATACATTTCTAATATATTTGATGTTATATATTTCTAAATACATTACATTTTCTAAACACATTACATTGCTGTTATATATTTCTAAATACATATGTACATGTTATAGATAAATTACACCCAGACACGGAAGAAATAACAGCGCCCTTTACACAAATGATTTTTCCAGGGCGGGAGTCGTAGCCTTAACAGACAGGATCACAAACCACTAGACCAACAGGCCATTTCTTTTATATATTACGCCATTTTGCATGTACGTTGCCAGAGGTACACACATACAGACCAAGTTTGCCTTAAGAAACTCTGATTGGATTGAACAGTGAAGGTCATTGGATAATGTTTATCCTACTATTAAATTGACCCCAAAAACCTACTTCTCATTTTCATTTCGCACTCTCGAAATTCATTACAATTTATTTACCGTACTACATAATAATGTGTACTTATACATTATATATTTAAGTCAAGGTCGTACATACGTACATACTCTCGCCTTCTATCTAAAATGGCTGCGGAAGACATTATTCGTATCTAAAGCTTTGAAAACTCTCTTATAATATGCAGGTAATACATACTCATAAAACAAGTTATAGTTTCAAGGAGACGTTAAAATATACAGTATTTAATCTATAAATTGATCTAGTCTCTTTATAGTCTATTGAAATAGTGTTGGTTAAACCCGATCACTAACCGACAATAATAAAATAACTGTTTTTAATATACTAACTAGTAAAGATATAGTTGTAAATATATATTATTTTTTTTAGCTTATACGACAATTTTTGATATATATTGAGTGTCAATCAAAATAATAAACATTTTTATACATTTCGGCGCCAACCAGCAGACATTTTTTTTTTTACCGATGTGACTGCGCTAAAAGTATGGTTATATTTTTGGTGTGTATGTACATATGTATGCAGAAATATATAGAATATTCTTTATTGTACACCATTAATAGATTGCATTTAAAAACAATATAATCTTATAATTGGAGTGCAATGCGCGGTCTAATTGCTGAAAGCGATCTCTACTAGACAACAAAGTATGGAGATAACAAAATTATTTAATCAAACCAGTAGTTTATGCCGTACTAGTATAGATAAAGCAAAATATTAATATATAAATAAATATATACATAAATATATTACATGTACCGAGTGTTCAGTTATTCAGTAGAGATAATATACTTTTATAAAATAATCACGTAAACGAATCACGTAACAGCACAGTGGCAGGTAATGTTGCTTGAGGCTTCAGCTTGCCCTATGACTACCGGGAATTCATTCCACAAACGAACGGACAGTACCATAAACGATTAGTGAAAGAAAGTTTTTGAATGCGACGGCATCTTCAGTATCAGATTTTCCGATGTCCCAAAGCCTACCTAGCTTGATGGATTTCGCATTACGTGAGGTAGGTATCGTTTGTATCGTCTTCATTCTGGGAGTAATATTTCATAATATTTTAAAACCGTGGTATTACTCCGGTGCAGTCGATTCATACGTGTATCAACAGATCTATTTTGATGTCCAAAGAGTATTAAATAATTTTAAATGCGGGACATCACCTTTATTAAGGGTTACCAGCTGGTAAATAGGTATATCTATGTTTATACGTGTTTTGAATATATATGTAGTTGATTATAAATAATGAGAGCTTACATAAAGAAGCCTTTCACGTAGGAATATTCTTTTATTATTTTATCTACGTACCTAATAAACTGTAATTTCATTGAGTTCGCCATCTGGTCCTACGGCCAAATAATGCTCACCGAAATTAATGTTACCTCTTATAATGAATAATATAATTCCAGTTCACCCCATTTTCCTTTCTTTGTTTTTACTCTATTTAGTTAATATATTATTGTACAACACATTTTAGGATATAAATAACGAATGCTATATATAGTTATAGCGTTTAGATGAGACGACACATATGTATTAATACTTAATATTACATAACTTCCTCATATAATATTAATTACATAAATTCCCCATATAACCACAACGCCTGGTCAGAAGAACCTCAATTTGTATGGGGGCATAGCGCCCGTTCCTCTACAGGCCATTCCATAAATAACCACCACAACACACGGTATACTAAAACAAGAAAAAGAAGTCTATTCGCAGGCACAAATATAATACAAAATATCCAAACATAGTTCGTAGATTTATGTGTCCCGTTATCAAAAGCGAGTACTAAGTGGCAGCTAATGATCAAATCATTACAGCAGCCAGCATAAAAGTGCGCTTAGAAATAAACTATGGCAATGAGTTCAAAAAGACGAATATAGAGTTACCAACATACCACTAGAATGCGTAGATAGCTACTTGTATCTAGAAAAGATAATTAGTTTTTACACCAGAAATAATTACATAGAAATAAAAGGGTTCAGCTTACATGGAATAAATACGTAAGATCGTAAAGAACTTTCTTAGGCAGAGACAACATAGACAACATAGACATAGACAATGAGACAACATAGTGATAGCAATAAAAACGAAAGTCAGTAACTCAAGCTTTCTACCTTATTTGACATATTAATGCCAGATATAGAAATGCACTGATATAGCAAAAATCATTATAAATACCTGCCAGCGTGGTGGTGTAATCAAAATAAAAAAAAAAAAACATAAAATCGGGTACACTAAAATAAGGAGCATAACTAAAGCGATTGGTCGCTTTGAGTATGTACTGATATCAAAGTGGAAATGGTCTGGCCATGTGCTGAACTTCATAACAAAGTAACTAATTATCAGCTGCCACGATGCATCACCAAAACAGAAGGGCATCCACGCCTCTAACAACTAACGTTTGAGCATATCTTAAGTGGTCATGCATTTAGCAGTTCATGATGACTATTCAAGGATCTGATTTCATCATAGGGTACACCATATATGTACGGAATATTTTTTTTTAATAATTTAAAATTTATAATGTATAAAACATTCTAATAAATCAGTTTTTGTTAATTTGTTTTTATGATGTCGGACAAAGAAACAGACGGGTCATCTGATCTGAATCTGATCTCTGAGTGAGTGACATGAGCCGCCCTTGATCACTAGCAACTCAAGAGTCGTAAGTGCGCTGCTCACCTTTGAGGGTGATACCGTACCCTCACTTACTCGGCAATTCACTATTAGTCTAACGTTTTTCAGTGAGGCCCTGTCATTACAGTTGGCTCGTTTGTATATAAAAAATGTTTGTACATGTGTATTAACTCCATATAAAGAATAATTAACAAACGATATACCGCACAGTGAAACACGACTGTGTATATTTCGAGCAATTACGCTTTAAGAATCCAATTGTCAGTGATATAGTGAATCGGTATCTTTTTATGGTATCGTAACTCAAAGCATAAATAGTATTCTATTTATAGTGTTAAGTTATTTAAGTGTATGTTTTAATATATGACTGGCCTATTGGTCTAGTGGTTAGCGACCCTGACTGCTAAGTCAGAGGTCGTGGGTTCAATTCCCACTCAGGACAAATATTTGCGTGATGAGCATAATCATAATCTATAATATGTTTGTATATAGAAATATACTAGCCGACCCAGCAAACGTTGTTCTGCCATAAAAAAATGTATAGGGTCACCCTTATAATTTAGGGGTATAAAAAATAGATAGTAGCCTATTCTCAGACCTACTGAATATGCATTTAAAAATTTCATAAAAATCGCTTAAGCCGTTTCGAAGGAGTATGGTAACTAACATTGTGACACGAGAATTTTATATATAAAATAAATATGTTTATCAGCTGTCTGGTTACCATAGTACAAGCTCTGCTTAGTTTGGGATCAGACGGCCGTGTGTGAGATGTGTCAAGTTATAAAATAAAAGTGTTTTCTTGGTCACACTACACCTTAGAAATCTTGATGGATTCCGATATGGGCAGTGTCATTTGAATTTAGGTTTAAGATAACTTGCTAATGCACTTACATGAGAAATTAACACTTAATTACATTGTGTAATATAACAAACATTTATGTGATAGTCGTGACAGATAAATAAATTGTGATTACATATATAACTTTTTTTTTAAATGTTTGAATGGATTTAACGCTTTTCATAGGTTTTGGTATATTATTATATATTCGTTCACACTCATACAGTATGCTTTTCCCGTAATTAGTGCGTGACTTTTGTAAATATACATGGCATTAGAAAGAAAGAAAGAAAACATATTTATTTTGTACTCACAAGGCAAGGATAACAAATTCATCAAACGTTAGTGCTAACAAGTACCACTGTATGAGACTCAAAGGGCCGTTAGCTCAGCTTTGAGTATTATGCTAACACTTCTTAATTGAATACTGTGTATCTGATGTTTCTTAGTAAATTTTATTTCTCTATGAATCACTTTAGTGTTTTTCTTACTAATGTGCAATTAAAATATGTGTGTCTGTATGATACTCATTATTTTAGTATTTTTATATATTTTTAGACTTGGGGGGTCAGGTAGTCATAGTGAAATATTTTTTTACAACTTTGTTTTGTGGTATCTGTCTAGTCAGGCTGAATCATCCTAATAACAGTAACACAGAATATATTATAATAATTTGAGATTAGAAAATATATAGAAACTTTATAATGTGGTCTGGTTAAACGGTTTTTAATTGATGTAATTATATGTACAAGTAACGAAAGGTATTAATAATAGAAGTAATACGGCTAGCCGATGGTTTGATTCCCACCCAGAGCAAATAAGTACGCTCTTGTATATCTTATATTATGTACAATAAAATTTTAAGCTATGCCATTCACAAGTCCAGCACAATGTTTCTGAATGGAGTAGTGAAGTTAGTATTCATTTTTAGAGAATATATATAACTTTTGTTCAAGAGTTCGAAGGCAATGGCTTTGTGTACTACCAAACAAACAGTAATTAAATAGAAACAGCGCTTTTTTCTGACTACAAGTTACCCGTTATCCTTTCTGTAACCCGCACATGTTTTTAAAATTTCATAATGATCAGTAGAAAGGTTTATAAAATATTATAATTGTAATATTAACGTGTTTCTTTATAACGTAGGTCATAGAGAAGGGAAGGGAAAGAAGGAGGTGAAAGAGGGAGAGAAGGGTTGGGCTTCCACTATCCTCACTCACTCGGTCACACAATGCAAACATTGTTTAACAGCCAGTTTTCTGTGATGACGTAGTAATACTCCGGTCGAGCCGGCCCATACGTGCCGAAGCATGACGATCAAAACGTTTAGCTTGAGTAATGAGTATGCGACCCTTCCCTTCATGAGCTATTGCTCACACCAGCTATTGCTGTATAAGCAATATCCATTTCTTTTCCTTCTATCTTCCATCTCCCATTCAATAATCTCTCAAATTTTAGACTCACCTCGTAAAACGTAAGAGAGACTGAATCATGGTCAGCAAAATATAGGTGTGTAATACGCCTCTACCTTCACCTTCGGAGATACAGGCGTGAATATATGCATATATGTAAACCAGCACAGTTTGGAATTTATAACATAAGTAATAACAAAATTTCACAAAAGACAAATACTTATATACTTTTAACTTCAAAATTGATGTTACTCGATTATGAAGTAATCGAGAAATGAGATTTAAGCAATGAAGGCCGTTGGGTCCCAAAATTGACCTCTTTAGTCACGGCTGCGAATCGATTTGACCCTACAATACAAGGGCCGATCCTTTGAAATTATATTCGAAGATGCCCTTATTATATCGACAAATCGAATGGGTAAATTTCTGTTTTTAGAATCATCGATTTCCTTTTTCTGCCTTTTTATGTGATTTGTATACAATTTCACGATACCTTTTATTCAAGCTATTTTATTGGCTTCTCTTGTAAGTAACTACGTTAACTAATCTTGGAAGTAAATTTTAACCTTCTGCTGATAGTCCCATTGGAAGGAAACTTTGGATACATACAATAAAAAATATAGGTATATGTGTAACGCTACTATTTTGGCATCTTGTATATGATTGAGTGATGAAGCCAGTAGGTAGATACTGGAACTCAATGTTTATTAGTTACTGCCCTCGTG
This sequence comes from Tyria jacobaeae, assembly GCA_947561695.1. Lineage (NCBI taxonomy): Eukaryota > Metazoa > Arthropoda > Insecta > Lepidoptera > Erebidae > Tyria > Tyria jacobaeae. Next base: position 644,984 of record OX387236.1, on the reverse strand, counting down.
TTTGGCCTACCTGTGTTGCGGGGACCTTTACAAACATTCAAATAAGGGACACAAAGAACACCCAGACTCAGAACAATAATTTGAGGATTACACAAAGTGTCGTCCCGTGTAGGGATTGAACCCACAACACTCGGTGGCAAGGTGAGGTGAGGCCTGACGTTCTTTAAGTCCATCTGCAACTCTACTTCTAGATGTACGCCCCATTTTCCGATCCTAAATCGGTTGACGACAATAGGCAGATCCTACTAAGTTAATGGAGCTATATTCTAAATGGAGAGACGCCATTTATATAAGATTAAAAATATGTTTTAACTGCATCGCATGGTTGAATTTAGGAGATTGCGTGTGTGCGATAAGGCCGCCAATTATACAATTCACTTACAGTTTAAGTAATATATTGTGTTATTAAACTGGTGTACAATAAAAATATTTATTATTGTTAGACACGTTGTAACAAAAAATCAATACTATTTCATTTAGTTAAGTGTCATCTTTGTTATGTGACAAATAAGGATAAGCTTGTAATATTCTTACAGACATAAATCACGAAAGGAATATGACGAACCATTCCTTTTAATCAAATATACACCTAAGAGAAACTTCAATAGTTTTATACATACAATAAATACATATTTAAACAGTCATGATAAAACATGACATAAGACTGTGAAAAACGATATTACTTAGGTATTTTTTTCAAGTTTTTCTTTTATTTTTAAACAAATAGTAAAATATTTTTATTTGGCGTCGAGGTGGAAGATCCTTATTGAGGACCGACTAAAAAACCACCCAGTGCTCAGCTTGCCTTCAATATCGAGCGGAAATCGCCATCGAATTCTCTGAAAAATGTTACTCTTCCTGCTTTAAAATAAAAAATGACCAGCAAATTCAGAACAAATGTGTGTTTGGAGAACGATCATTTGTTGTACGGCTGGGTGTGTATTCTGTATAATATTTATATGTTAAGAGATATAAAGGTATGTTTCTCAGTAGTCTGGTTAGTATAGTACATGTTCTGTTAAATTGAGAATCAGACGACCGTGTGTGAGATGTGTGAAGATATATATTATATAATTGTAGATTGATTTAAATTTTTTAACTATTCATAAGAGTATAAGTACTCCGCGGTGTTATGTTATTGCAAACATGTATGTATATCTCAAACGCCTACAACTTTTTTAGAAACCGACATTTACTTTCAACCGTAAAATATCGTATTCCATGAAATATTTCATGTAAACGCATTTAACAGATCAACAAGCATTTGGGGGATGATATATAAAATAAGCCTGAACGAATCGTAGACTTTGCCGTTTATTTCAATGCTGCGCTAGTTAAATATGTATGAAAAATTATTAAAAACATAAAAATCTGCTGCATAGTTTTTGCTGACATTTTGTAGGCAGAGGCGTCTCTATGAAGAATATCTTGTTTACGGGCCCCTCGGGAGCAGGTGAGAGTTTTTAAAACAATATTGTATGTCTTTATTTACTGGTTTGTAGAGGCTAAAACAATAGAAATTAGAACTTCTCGGAAAATGTTAAGTATATATATAGAAATTTAATATCTTGTTCTAGAATTGTACCATGAGTGCACAGTCTATAAATAGCTTTTATTTTATCAGTAAATTCAAACCTATTTAGGTATCAAAGTAATCCTACTAATCACCCTAATGAACCCAACGTAGCCTAGTTAATTTTTAATTGACAAGGATAACGAATGTTGTACTTCTGATTTTTTTAATCTGTGACCCCTGGACTCAAATTAAGGGCAAGCCACAGCCGTGAATGTCTGAAAAGAGGCTGTAATTACGGCCTGAAATATTCAGCCGGAATAAACTGAGACACCGGCTGTGACGTCATAGATGGATGGTTAGCAAAACAAACGTACTCGTACTCGTTTTTTTTATTTCAGACCTAAGTTTTTATTTGATTTTTTCTTGTTTTGAAACTCCTTTCTAACGAAACAACGAGATAATTTGTATGTATAAATGTTCACTCTTAACTAATAAATATCTGTTCCAATTTTTTAAAATGATAAATGGATAAGACCTATTATTGATGGATTTTTGCTGAGTACATAATATTGTTATAGAACAATATTATGAAAATTAGCAACCACATATTTCTTAATTTTATCGTCGATTTGATTGTTAGTGGTGTACAGAGGTTTGTAAAAAAGGTATTTATAACTTTTATAAGAATAGTACATTCGCAGAAAATATTAAGATATTAAAAGTTCGTATCTCGTGTAACATGTATAAATATTCACTGAACCATTTCAATTAAAGTGAGGAGTTGCAAAGATATCCCATTCTGTTACAAAATCAAACGAAACAAGAAGTTAAATCAGGAATTCCTTTTTCGTAACAAAGACGCGAAACTTGTAATTTAACTCAAAAGATTTCATTGAAACTGTCTCAGATTAGAAAGGCTTTGTAACAAGATCTTATTCATGTATTTCTAAGACTCCAGTCTGTAATTATCGAAACTTGAACAGTAAATTTGTTATATACTATATTTACTATATTTGGGACGTAAATAATGTGCTAAGGACATGGTCGACTGCAGAGAATATACTCTTCAATCGGTGATAATCTGAATAAAAAATCAGATCAGAAATATGTTAAACCGATGGGTTTGAATTAAAAGTGTGAAGACAGAAGGAAAATCATGAGTGGTGGCGCCGGTCCTCAACGAGTGCATTTATTGTAAGTGGAATTTATATGAATAAAAAACTATTTGTTACATTGGTGAATAAATTCGATGAGGTGGGGAATTCGAGCTGTTTTGGGATAAATTGGAAAAAAATCAACTCGAATAGGTCGGAAGCACGATACCTCTTTTTCCTGGTGGTATGATAGCCTAACAGAAAATCGGTTGTGAAGTAACGCTTGTGTTACATTTGATCGAAATTAGTGAGGTTTCGGGAGGACTAACTCCCCCTCTCCTGTTTCTCCTCCCCTCATCACCCTCTCTCTATTTTTCCTTCCGCCATCCCTCATCTCCTTAGAGGCGGCCAGCGCACTTACGACTCTTGAGTTGTTGGTGTTCATAGACGGCGGTTGTGTCTTACCATCAGATGATCTGTCTGTTTTTGTTGTACAAATAAATTGTATATACCTACAATCTATACACTTTAACAGTTGTATTATAAACAGTATTACAAAAACCGTATAACGTTTGAGAGCCATGCTTTGGCACGTATGGGACGGCTCGACCGGAGTATTACCACGGCCTTAAAGAAAACCAGCTGTTAAATGCTTGGATTGTGTGACCGAATGAGTGAAGTTAACGAAGGCTTAAACCCCTCCCGCTCTTACCCCTCCTCCTATTACCTTCACTTTTTTCTTTCCCTTCCACTCTTTCCCCTACCTTAAAAGGGGGCAGCATTCTTGGGACTCTCGAGTTGCAAGTGTTCATGGGCGGCGGAACTCACTCACCATCAGGTGACAGGTCTGTTCGTTCATCCCCTTATACCATAAACAAATAAACAAAAAAAACCATCGGACTGTTATCTTACAGACAGTATAAATACAGTCATACAGTCCCGTTTGATAGCAATAGGCTCGCTCCCTGTTACGTCAGTGGGAACAAATTCAAATTGGCAAATGTTAGCACTTAATAGGCGTGAGTGTATGTATGAACAAAAAATGCTTTTAAAGTTGTTTAAATTGTCCGATAAAACGTTAAACATTTCATTTTTGCTGTTGGTACTTTCTAGTGTTAAGTTCTGCATTCATATCTCTACGGCGACGTGTGGCCCCTCTTTGTTTCATCGTTCCTATTTAAATATAACTATATAGCACCGCCCATTCTTATTCTGGCCTATTCTGTACTAGAAAGTGACTGAAACGGCTTTTGGAATTATAAATTTGCAGTAAATTATTAATTTATATAAATAATCTCTAAATAATATAAATGTGTAGTTTTAGATACATGAATAGACCTAGATGTTTCTTTACTATCTAAACCCATAACATATTCATCTCAGACACGGATAAGAGACATTTTTCATGTAAATTTGTATAGTTACGCTACAGATCACATTTATAAAAGAAAAATATCAATGTGTAGGCTGTTCAGTACCTAACAAATAAAATATAAAAGTAAACAGGCATACCTTTTAATCCGACTGAAAGTACTAGAAATAAGGCCGTTTAAATAAACACACAGAACAAGTAAAATAATGAAATAAAATTAAAACCAGACATCATTAAAATCCTTTTTCTACACAAGTAATATCTAAATGTACTCTATGTACCTCCCAATATTAGGACGATTCAAATCATGTATGCTCCTCCATGCACAATGGTACAGAAATTGACAATAGCTATTATTTTATAAATACTACCATAACGCGGGCGGTATTTTTGTTAAAGTGACAAAATTATATTCAATATTAACCTATTTTCTGTACATTCTTGAGGCTTGTTAATACATTGAAAACATTATAGGAAGCGTAGTGCTGTACCTTTGGGAAATAACTTGTAATACTGCACAATATGTGGTCTAGCTTATTACTAAATTCTACTTACTATAGGATGTAAGATACATTGTTATGCTCCGAATATTGTCAAGAGATTTTATCGTCGGACACAAAACACATATGTCCCTAGATGTTTGCGTTGCCCCACTAGCCGCGAGACACATTAGAAATCGAAGATCCACGAGGGTCGACACGAGCGACTTTTGTGTCCCTCGATAGTCGCCTGACAGTTTGTAACCGACTTCATAAAGGTTTTTAAATCTACTGATTATCTTGAGTGTAAAGTATTAAGTGTTGTGTTCGCAATTTATGAACCTACATATATCTAATTCTTATTTTGAAGGTTAGGTTAAAATTTGTTTCAACGTCTAAGGTGGAAAATGAAGTGATAATGAACACATTATTTTTTGTTAGTTGTACTCAAAATTTACTTTTTTTTTTTTTTTTTTTATGCGATAGGGGGCAAACGAGCAGACGGGTCACCTGATGGTAAGTGACTACCGCCGCCCATGGACACCCGCAACTCAAGAGTCACAAGTGCGTTGCCGGCCTTTTAGGTAGAGGTACGCTCTCTTCTTGAAGGTTTGAAGGTCGTATCGGTTCGGAAATACGGCAGGCGACAATTTGTTCCATAAGCTGGTTGTGCGAGGCAAAAAGCTTCTGGAGAAGCGCACAGTGGTGGAGTGCCAATCGACCAGGTGATGGGGATGGATATTTTGTCGCGTAGGACGATGGCGGAAACCAGCAGCCGGTATAAGTCCGAACAATTCCTCTGAACACTCCCCATGATACAAGCGATAGAGGATGCAGAGTGAAGCTACATCTCTACGCAACGCCAAGGTGTCAAGTCGATCAGAAATATCTTGGCAGTCGATGATGCGAGTCGCTCTCCGTTGAATGCGGTCAAGAGGCAGAAGTTGGTACTGGGGTGCACCTGCATAGAGATGAGAACAGTATTCCATGTGCGGCCGAACCTGCGCCTTACAAAGTTGCAGGCGGTGGGCCGGAGTAAAATACTGTCTCGATCTGTTTAGCACACCAAGCTTCTTCGAGGCTAATATGGCCTTACTCTCTAAGTGACCGCGAAACTGGACTTCGCTTGATATATCGACGCCAAGGATTCCGATATTGGCTGATGCAGTTAGGGAAGTGCTTTCAAATTGAGGTGATACGACCAATGGCATCTTTTTAGCGGTGAACGCGCAAACCTGTGTCTTCGTGGGGTTAAATTGGACTAGGTTAAGTCGACCCCAATCTGAAACTTTTGATAAAGAAGTTTCGATTTCAGACACAAGTTTGGATCGGCTTTCGATGACGTTTACCCGAGAAATGTTAGCGCGGCCGGTGTAAAGGCATCACTCGTGCTATCGTCTGCATAGCAATGGATGCCGCTAATCTGCAGCATGTCAATTTGAAGGAAACTCCTCAAGCAGCTCTAGGAGTGTAAACTACATACCTTCATACACTCAAGCCTATATTCCTGAAGGGGTTGTCAGAGGGTCTCAGCCGTCCACTTTCTGCCAACTATAATTTAGTTCCTCTAAAATTGAGCAAGTCTATTGTCTTCATTCGGGTACTGTAGGAGTGATATATGTTTTTTTTTATATTATAGGGGGACAGACGAACAGACGGGTCACCTGATGGTAAGTGACACCGCCGTCCATGGACACTTGCAACTCAAGAGTCGCAAGTGTGCTGCCCGCCTTTGAGGGTGATGAGGGATAGGGGATGCAGGGAGCGGAAAGAAGAGAGGAGGGATGAGGAGATGGAAAAGATGAGAGGAGAGAAAAGGAAGGAGGAGGAAGTGGGCCTCCGGAAACCTCACTCAATTCGGGGAAATGCAACGCAAGCGTTACTTCACAACCGGTTTTCTGTAAGGCCGTGGTATCGCACCGGTCGAGCCGGCCCATTCGTGCCTAAGCATGGCTCTACCACTGAAAATGATTATAGATATTTTGTGATAGATAACAGTCCGATCTCTTAGTTGCCTTGGTCGATACCCACGGAAAGAGATGGGGTTGCTATAGTCTACTTTATCGAGAACCACACAGCACTGTTTAAATACTTCACAGAAAATCGGTTGTGAAGCAGCTCCTCTTAAGCCCTCTCCTTTTTCGTCTCTCCTGACCCCCCTTTTCCCATCTCCTCACCCCCCGCTCTTTCCCCTCCCCGCCTACCCTCATCCCTCATCACCCTCAAAAGCGTCCAGCGCATTTACGACAGCAGGTGGCCATAGATGGCGGTTGTCACTTACCATCAGGTCACCCGCCTGTTCATCTGTCCCCCATAATAGAAAAAAAAAGCTAAAGATTATAGCTTCTTACAATTTATTATGATGTATTTATATACTTTTTTAAATAGTTTATAATCATTAATGAGGACGCATGTTGCTTAGTGTAATACACACGATTAATTAGTCATCAAAAAGCAGGAATCGAAAGGCTCAAACCACGTCCAGGTAGGACGACGTGTCTCCGCAACGTAGATATAAATATTTTCTTCATGTTTTTAGCTATTTATTACATGACCTTTGTCGTCGATAGCTTTTATATATATCTTTATTCTTTTATCCTATTGCGCAAGAAGTAGAAGTAGGTTATGTTATTCGGGTGTATGAATGTTACGTACTGGAGCTAACGCAGAATCTTAGATTTCGACATGTGAGGTTTCATTTCAATTCTCTTAATAGTGGAAATGGCATACGGTAACATTTCCAGCTGAAAAAAATAAAAAAAATGAGATGGCGTTAATAAAAGATACAGAATGTATGAAAAAGGTCAGGTCTTCATTTGTTAATAATTTATTATTTATTTTGTATACAAAATGATATAACAATTATTACTTTACGCCTGAAAGCTAACAAAATAAGGTTCGCATTTATAACCTTAATTAGAATCCTGGTAGTTCTTACAAGAAATCCACTTGAAATCACTTCCTCAATGGATCTCAAATCCGCTTTATTTAATGAACACGACTGTTCCTGGGGGATTAACGCTAAGTGACATAGTTCCCGATTGTCTACAACAGATTACCGTGACAGGTACCTACAAACTTTGGAATCGTAGATACATAGACAGGTATATATATATATACATATATATATATATATATGTATATAAGTAATTAATGTACACTATGTTTAACAATTACGATAGATTTTATAAGTATCTATTCGTGCAACGCAATTTAACACGCGCTTAATTTAATTTCGCATGTATGCCTTTTTTATATACCTACCTTATACAATGAGTATTATGTTAGCATCAGTTTTATAATAATGTATGGAAGTCTGCTTTATTTATTGATATCTTTGACACCCTCTTGAGTAGTACCATAATGATATATTAATATATTATAGCCCTTCCTTCCTCAATAAACGGTCCTTATAATATTACTAGCTGTACCCAACAGTTTCAATTACGTTTGTGCTTAGTTCTCCGCTCCTAAGAGTCTTAGCGTGATGTTTTATAGTCTTTCGTCCCTCTCAATAAACTGGCTACCTAATGAAAAACTTTTATTTTCAAATCGAATTAGTAGTTGCTGAGATTAATGTGTTCAAACAAACGAATAAACAGTCTCCCTAACCCTAAAGTAGTTGCGCCTTACCGTGGAACGTGAGTGGCCGCGAGTGTAGCATTTTGTCGCCATATTTTACCTGATTTACTTAAATTATTAATATTGTAGGCATTAATGAAAGATTAGTTTTATAAAAATTCAAACGGTTTAATTCAGTCTCGTGTCAGTTTCAGAAAAGAAAGAAGAAAAAAAAAAAACAATAACTACAAAAAACTAACAGAATTTGGAACTTCTTTACATAATCTCTTGTAAAATAAAAATAAATGTAAGAATACAAGCAAAATGAACACTTTAGGCATTTTAACCATATGCATCGTAAAAACAACCCTGGCACATGTACACATAGTGCTCGTTGCACAGTAACTTTGCACAAACATTGCACCTGATTTTTGTTCGATGGATGTATTGAACAAAATCCTTCTCGCAAACAAACAAAATCTTTCCTTTCAGCCATGCTTTGGTTCTCTAACGGTACAAAGCAAGCAATTTGGCTTCTTAATGACACCTGAAATGTCCTTATTCTAGATCTCTTCGTTATATGTGGACTGGTCAGAGTCAGAGATATCTCATTCAAGTACAATCTTCGCAGTAGTAAATATTTTGTGTTGGAACTGTAAATGATTTGACTATGTATCTATATAGATATATAAATTGAAAAGAATATAAGCTTTAGCCATCTCCTACTCATTCTACCCACGTCTACTCCATCTAAAGGTGGAGAACACACATGAGAGCTTTTATTCTTAAACCGTATTTTGCGGGTTTATGGCGGTCACGTAAACTAACCACATAACTACGGCCATCTAAACGCGAAGCTTATATTGACCTCTAATTGACTCCAACATTTCATTTATGGTGCCGTAATCTCCTATGTAATAATAAAATAAATTTAACTCCTCCAACCACGATAAAGTTTCTCCATTCATTTTGATATATTGGAACTAAAAAGATGCAAAACAGCTGTAAATATAAATATGGTAACATGATATAGGTATTTATAGAAACAATGCAGATAATTACTAAAATAACATGCAACATTTATCTAAACACAAAAAGATGAACGTATTAATTATACTTACTTAAGTGATCGCGCAATTAGCAATTTGCCCCCTCGCAGGACTCCTGCGCAACAACATCTTCCTGCAGACGCCTGTTCACTGATATGTTCGTACTTACTACCAGAGGTGCGGGAGGAGTGTGCGCGCAGCTGCTGGGATTTATAACCTTGAATAGTTCACTAGTAAAATGTTATGAACCATTTGTTCGGCAAGGGCGGCAAAATGCTGTTAGCGCGACCACTCTAGGATTAATATTATATAGAATAGATAGATAACTAGACAAATTCCTTCATTACGAAGTAAGTTAGTCATGATTCTCTACACTTACTACACTTTACATCATTCTAAACTTATTTAATCTACACTAGTATATACCAATATATTAGACCCGTGGAGTTTTTTTGTTCGTTTGTGGCCAGCTAATATCCTAAAACACCAGGCGGATTCAATTCCCTACTTTCGATTAAACTTCCCGCTACGACCAGTGACCGTAAACGCAGGTGAAACTATGCTGTGCAACGGCTAGTTTCGTATAAATTTGTCTGAAATAATTGACTAGTAAATAATGTACGTAATATTCTTCAATTCGCTTCTCTAATTTCTTTGCGTAATTGTTTTAAATCGTACAAACGTCATCTCAGTAGGCAGCATTAGTGTGTGTAGTGGTCGCCATGCTGCGTTTACTGCACTTGCAATGAGGATGGTGACCTCCACCCTTGGACTCCATTTATTGCTTTCCATCATGCAGGTTCTGACAACAACTGTGACAGAACATTTTTTTTTTTTTCATTTATCTGAGTTCTACTGATCTGGATTAAACGATTTCGCGGAAACAAACTTCGGCAATCATCGTGACAGCGAGTTCCAACATGGGCCAATCAATGTGAACAGGCTTTATGGTAATCAGAATGTGCCTGGCTTTAGAGCTTGTATATTAAGGCGATAATAAAACGTTTGAGTTAAATGAACTCAAATAATGGAAAGTTCTTTATCAACCACAGGAGGAGGTTCTCAATTCAACAATTTTTTTTTTAATGTTTTTTACCTCAGAACTTTAGTTTTTTTTTAGGGTTTGATAATTTGAATGCTGGTGCTTTCCATGTGATGGTCTGTTGGTCTAGTGGTTAGTGACCCAGACTGCTAATACACTTTCACTTCCGCCACCACCTAGCCCCAGGGGAAGAAGAAAAGAAACTGATCCACCACCTTATTGAATGATCTCTGTAAGGACTTTATAGTTTGTGTATATCGAGGGGGGGGTCTTCCTGTTGTGCCTGAGGCCTGAGGCCATATTGTCTCGCTATATATATACTTAATATAATAAATACAGTTAACTAGTTTTTGTTCCTTCCTTGTGCAGCGTGATAGTAATTTTGTCGCGGACGAAAGAAGCTCTATATGCTTGATGTGTGTATAAATGAATGATAAAACCCTAGAGCGAATGACGAAACGACTTTTAAAAATTATATCAGAAAAAAAAATGTGCAATGTTTTTAAATATTTTCTTAATATGTATTTTTAATTCTTAATTTTCTTCCCTTTTTTATGACTTTGCCTTTAAATATTTTCAAACTTTTCCAATATTTAATATCCAAAGTTCCCGATTGACGACAGTAATGCCACCTATTACTAGTAGGACCAAATTCTAGTTGGAAAATATTAAATACATCTCTGCCTTCAGGGATACAGCCGTGAGCTGATTTTTTCAAAACTTTCAACTAAAATGTTTGGTAGAAAGTGCTAAAATAAAAAGGCAAAAATTTATAGCTTCCTATACCGAGGCACGAGCCAGTAAATTACTTTGAACGAGACTCTCGTCTATCTTGTGACGCCATCGGAGCAAGAAATAATTTAGTCTACGTAGGAAACGGTTTTGTGTGGGACTAAATTAATAGTTTACAATTAAGATAAGATAAGATGCAGTCAATCTAACATAGATAATTATTATTGTTATTAACATAATAAATACATGTACACAATCTAGAAAAAAGTCATGTAAAAAACTCTGAATTGAGGATTGAATGAGTACGTAGAGACGAACATTTAAAAGGGTATGCTGAAATAGTTTGGGCACGTGGAAAAGCAACCCAATATATTATTATAAATCGAACGTTAGTTAAAGGGCCAGGAGGGGTCGACCGAGAAGAACAAACTCCGATCAAATCGATGTTGTTCTGAAACAAGGGCAGGTCAGAAGTACCCAAAACTGGAGAGCTAGTATAAAAGGTGTAATGGCAGTAAAGAATGCTCGTGAGTTATGTAGAAATAGATCGAAGCGATGGGTCAATTTCCCTGCCTACCCTGTATGGGAAAAGGTTAGTATTTATGTTTGTTTATTCAAGATATTAAAATTATTTTAGCAAAAAAAAAACTAATACTGTCATTGAGTGTGATATTGTTACCTCGTAAAAACACACAAATGAGCCCAAACTTGACTCTAGTTAGTTTAATAAGTATTGCAAAATTGCACTTTCCATTTTGATGATAAAGCCTCCAAGCTTTCTTGTTTCCAAGCGCAATCTTTTAACTTATCTAAACTTATCAAAGGAACCCAATATCTCTTGGGTTTACTAGTAGCTATTAAATAGTTAAACAAACTCCAATCTCAGCTCAGTCGGAATATGATATGGTCGGTATATGAAATATGTTGCTGTGCGAAACGATACCAACGATTGATGACGAGGCCAAGCGATGGCCCATCTCACTTCATGCCCTGCGTGTCCTCACAAAGTTTAATTTCGATACTTAAGAAATTAGAGAGAATTACGTTAACATTGACTTCCGAGATATGTTTACATACTTCAGTCGTTAATTTATTTCTACTTTTTTTTTTTTGGTAGTTGGACAGATGAGCAGACGTTGCGTTGCATTTTCCAGAAATTTGTGAGGTTTGCCGAACTCATCCTTTCCTCTTTCCCCTCCCCTCATCACCCTCAAAGGTGGGTAGCGCGCCTACGACTCTTGAGTTGCAGGTGACCATAGACGGAGGTTGTCACTTACCATCAGGTGACCTGTCGGTTCGACTGTCCCCCTATACTTTTTTTTTTCGGAAAATTGTAATAGGCCCATGTGTGTACATTATAGATATTGAAGATAAATTAATATATATTCTTTAATATAAATATGTATTTCTATATGTAATGTAATAATATATGTTCTCATTATAGCAACAGAAGCCTTAAACAACAGTATTTAGAACTGTCTGCTTGCACAGATGTGTTCCTAGAGGTGACACTTAAAATAAGGGTTCTATCTCACTGCGGCTACATATTTGATTCTAAATTCAAAAAAAGACAAAGTTAAAAAGAAAAAAATCTCTTTTATTAATCTAGTATGAAAAACTATTAACTTGTCTATTCTCTAGTAATACAGCTTCTAAGTTCTTATCTCTTCTTAAGCAAAACATTTATTATCCGCCGCTAAGATAGATACGGTCCTAAATTGAATCACTCCATCGTTTGAGATAATACGACTTAATCCAACCAAGACGCTACGGGTTCACGCATGCGATGCAACCAAATTACAAAAGAAAGAAATGAATCTTTAATGATTGAATTTGTTTAATTATTAATAAAGAAATATACATATATACATACATTCATACACACATACATACATATACATACTATACATACATGCATACATACGTGGATCACACAATTTGGTCCCGTATGAGAATTGAACCCACTACCATCAGCTCAGCAGTCAGGGTCACTAACCACTAGAACAAAGTTAAGCCTTTTTAATTCAGAATAATAGCCAATAGTTATTGATTTAAAAATAAATTGTACAGAATATGTCTAGTGGTTAGTGAATGCTAAACCAGAGGTTGTGGATTCGGTTCCCACCCAGGACATATATTTGTGTGATGAGCATGATCATTTGTTCTGTGTCTGGGTGTAATTTCAGAAGATAATATGTTTGTATTTAGAAGTATATGTTTATCAGCTGTCTGGTTACCATACTACAAGCGCTGTTTAGTTTGGGATCAAACGGCCAAGTGTGAGATGTGTCAAAATTATTATACAGATTATTAATATATTACAAATATATGAGTCTTTTTTTTTTTTTTATGCGATAGGGGGCAAACGAGTAGACGGGTCACCTGATGGTAAGTGACTACCGCCGCCCATGGACACCCGCAACTCAAGAGAGTCACAAGTGCGTAGCCGGCCTTTTAGGTACAGGTACGCTCTCTTCTTGAAGGTTTGAAGGTCGTATCGGTTCGGAAATACGGCAGGCGACGATTTGTTCCATAAGCTGGTTGTGCGAGGCAAAAAGCTTCTGGAGAAGCGCACAGGGGTGGAGTGCCAATCGTCCAGGTGATGGGGATGGATATTTTGTCGCGTAGGACGATGGCGGAAACCAGCAGCCGGTATAAGTCCGAACAATTCCTCTGAACACTCCCCATGATACAAGCGATAGAGGATGCAGAGTGAAGCTACAGCTCTAAGTTGCGTAGAGATGTAGCTTCACTCTGCATGCCAAGGTGTCAAGTCGATCAGAAATATCTTGGCAGTCGATGATGCAAGTCGCTCTCCGTTGAATGCGGTCAAGAGGCAGAAGTTGGTACTGGGGTACACCTGCATAGAGATGAGAACAGTATTCCATGTGCGGCCGAACCTGCGCCTTATAAAGTTGCAGGCGGTGGGCCGGAGTTAAATACTGTCTCGATCTGTTTAGCACACCAAGCTTCTTCGAGGCTAATATGGCTTTACTCTCTAAGTGACCGCGAAACTGGACTTCGCTTGATATATCGACGCCAAGGATTCCGATACTGGCTGATGCAGTTAGGGAAGTGCTCTCAAATTGAGGTGATACGACCAATGGCATCTTTTTAGCGGTGAACGCGCAAACCTGTGTCTTCGTGGGGTTAAATTAGACTAGGTTTAGTCGACCCCAATCTGAAACTTTTGATAAAGAAGTTTCGATTTCAGACACAAGTTTGGATCGGCTTTCGATGACGTTTACCCGAGAAATGTTAGCGCGGCCGGTGTAAAGGGCATCACTCGTGCTATCGTCTGCATAGCAATGGATGCTGCTAATCTGCAGCATGTCGTTGATATGCAGAAGAAACAGCGTGGGTGATAGCACACAGCCTTGTGGGACACCAGAATTAACAGACTTGGAGTCGGAGCATGCACCGTCAACAACGACCTTGATACTTCTGTCTGTAAGAAAACTGGTGAGCCAATTGCACAGTTTCTCGGGAAGCCCATAAGAAGGAAGCTTCGCAAGGAGTACTTTGTGCCAGACCCGATCGAAAGCCTTCGCCACGTCCAAACTAACGGCCAACGCTTCCCCCTTGGTCTCGATCGCCTGTGCCCACCGGTGAGTCAAGTATACGAGAAGATCACCAGCTGAACGACCCTGACGGAAGCCGTATTGTCGATCATTGAGGAGCTGGTGGTCTTCTAAGTACCGGAGGAGCTGGCAATTAACAATGGATTTCATTATCTTGGAGAACAAGGAGGTGATGGCTATGGGTCTGTAGTTGGGCGGATCCGAGCGATCTCCTTTTTTAGGGATTGGGTGCACTAGAGCTGTCTTCTATGAGTTCGGGACTACGCCAAGAGGGTAGGAAAGCCGATAAAGGCGCGTTAAAACCGGTGCTAACTCTGGAGCACACGTCTTCAGCACGATAGGAGAGATTCTATCGGACCCACTCGACTTATGAACGTCGAGGGAAAGAAGCGCTTTACGCACTGCCCTTTGTGTAAATGCGGGTCTCGCACTGCGGTATGGTCGGCGGTGCGTTTCCCCCGTCGTCCAGGGTCGAGTTGGACGCAAAGAGTTTGCCCAGAAGATCGGCTTTTTCTTTAGCGTCGTGGGCCAATGAATTATCTCCTATGCGCAGAGGTGGAAGGGATGGCTTACAAAAGTTCCCCTGAACAGCTTTGCCAAGAGACCAGAATGCACGAGTTCCGGAGGGGAGACTCACTAGTCTCTCGCCAATTCTGCCGATGTGAGCCGACTTCGCCCCAGCAATTACTCTTTTGAGGGACCTGGAGGCAAAGTTAAATTGCTTCTTTAATGTGCTGGTCTTTACATCCCGTGCTGTCGCTGCGTTAGCCCATGCTTGGTAACATTCCTGCTTTCGGCGGGACGCCGCTTTGCAGGTTCGACCAAACCAAGGCTGGGACTTGCCACCTGTGGGAATCAGGGAGAATGGAATGAAAAGTTCCATACCCTGAAGCACAACATCCGCGACAGAGTCAGCAACGACATTGGGATCATCCGGCGAGAAGCAAACCTGCCTCCATGGGTAGGATGCAAAGAATGTTCTCATTCCATCCCAGTCTGCTGACCTATAGTGCCATACGCGGCGACTGCCTGTAACTCGCGGCCGCAGCGAGTGAACGAGTGGCACCATACTCCTAATCAGGCAATGGTCCGAAGAGCCAAGAGGGGCCTCAACGGATACTTTGTAGCCGTCAGGATGTGAGGTCAGCAGAAGATCCAACAGTGAAGGCACGTGGCTTTCTGCATCTGGGATTCGCGTAGGCGTTGCTACCAGCTGCGTCAAGCCATATGCCAAGGCGAAATCGTGAACAGATCTTCCCGCATGATCGGTTTTGCGCGAACCAAGCCATTCGGCGTGATGGGCGTTAAAGTCGCCAAGAATCACGATCTCTGCGGATGGGACCTGCTGGAGCACTGAGTCTGTAGCCATTTGGACGTGGTCGATGAGTCGGTCCGTTTCGGCATCACAGCTATGGGACCTGTAGAGGCATAGGTAGATGCGGGGATGGTCGTCGCAGTCTACACGTAGCCATAAGATGGAGAGGTCCCTACCTTCAAGATTGCCGAGGCGGCAAGAAGTGATATCATCTCTAACGTACACGCATACACCAGCCTTAGGAACAAAGGAGTGTTCCAGTCCGTACCCAGGGTAGCAGAGGTAGGTTGTGTCCGCTGGAGATGATATCTGCGTCTCGGTTAAAAAGAGCAAGGCCGGCTTTGCTGTCTCAAGGTGGTGGTGGACAGTGTCGAGGTTCGAATGTAAGCCCCTGATGTTACAAAAATCCACGGTAAACGTGACAGGGTATGCCTTCTCTTGCCCCGAGCAGATTTTGAGAGCGCAGTTGAGCCCCCCCAGAGTACGAGGGGCAGCCTGGGCGTCCACGCTCAGGCATAATCCGTACTGAGGGTGGACGACCAGGGGGGGATTCTCCAACGTTAGGGCTGGTACCCCCCTGGGGTATCCTTTTCGTTAACAGCGCTATCATTAGGGGGGTGGGGGATTTTGGGCCTCCGGAGACCTCACTCATTTCGGGGAAATGCAACGCAAGCGTTACTTCACAACCGGTTTTCTGTGAGGCCGTGGTATCGCACCGGTCGAGCCGGCCCATTCGTGCTTAAGCATGGCTCTACCACTATGAAAACTCTTATTTCAAAACTAGCTTTTGCCCGCTACTTATTCGTGAAATTTAGAATACAGAGGTAAAATAAAGCCTATATTTTAAACTATTCCCTAGAAAAGTATCTGTGAAAATTGCATTCCAATCTATGCAGTCATTTACGTATTTAGTACTTACGTGATGCGTGTTCAGGCAGACAGACATAAATCCATATTTTTTTTTATTTAAGTTCAAATTTATAAATATTTTTTGTTGCCTGAATAAATACACCCTAAATTCGTTTTCTTATATGTATAATATACAGACGGCTACAATTTCATTATACACATGCACCTAGTTGATTTAAACCTTCTCAATTTCTTTTACATAAATCTTCATCACAAATAAGCATTATCTTGCAATAATTTCGATAGAAACCATTTTATTTCAATGACGTAAGCAGTAATCTACCCTTGTCAATATGTTATTGATTGAGCTCAACCCACAGATATATTTCTTATTTAATTTGAGAATGTTATTGCCCGTCAAACGCATTGTTATTAATGGATATTAGTTTTTGTCTACGTCATTGATCACGTAAAGTTTGATTTTAAATGATATGTCTTTTTGTGTTAATTAATGACATTGCATCAGAACGTCCCTACGAATACTTAAAACTCATCCATCGCACATGTCTTACCTTCGAACACAAAAGGATCCCAAGAAGGAAAGGTAGAGGTACGCTCTTTTCTTGAAGGTTTGAAGGTCGTATCGGTTCGTAAATACGGCAGGCGACAATTTGTTCCATAAACTGGTTGTGTGAGAAAAGCTTCCGGAGAAGCGCACAGTGGTGGAGTGCCAATCGTCCAGGTGATGGGGATGGATATTTTGTCGCGTTGGACGATGGCGGAAACCTGCAGCCGGTTTAAGTCCGAACAATTCCTCTGAACACTCCCCATGATACAAGCGATAGAGGATGCAGAGTGAAGCTACATCTCTACGCAACGCCAAGGTTAAGTCGATCAGAAATATCTTAGCAGTCAATGTTGCGAGTCGCTCTCCGTTGAATGCGGTCAAGAGGGAGAAGTTGATCATGCCTGGATGTTAGGAAGGTTTATATGTATTTATACTAATCGTAACGAAATCTTTCATATCGCGATTTAGGATCTTACTACGTAGTTCTGATAGTTGCTCCATCAGTGCACTTACGCATGTTGTTTGTCTTCACTAAGTCCGGTTTATGTATATTTCTGCTATATGTGGAGGTCGCAACGTGTTGACAGCAGTGATCTTGCGATTTTTATATTGAACATATCTTTCTCTTTTAAGATTTTGGACTTCTGTTTCATCACCTTGGAAGTGTGAACATGTGGATGTGGGGAGTTACCAGAAAACCCTACTTGTATGTGAAATTTCAACCGTATAGCGTTTTGTCACAAACAGTGGTAGAGCCATGCTTAGGCACGAACGGGCCGGCTTGACCGGTGCGATACCACGGCCTTACAGAAAACCGATTGTGAAGTAACGCTTGCGTTGCATTTCTCCCAAATGAGTGAGGGGTCTGGAGGCCCAAAATTCCCTCTCGCCTCATCCCTCCTCTACCCTTTCCCATCTCCTCATCCCCACTCTATTCTTTGTCCTCCCCGCATCCCCCCATCGTTCATCACCCTCAAAGGCGGGTAGTACACTTACGATTCATGAGTTACAGGTGTCCATGGATGGCGATGTCATTTACCATCAGGTGAATCGTCTGTTCCTCTGTCCCTCTATGTTATAAATAAAAACGTGTTGGTAGATCAGTCAGTCAGTTTCGGTTTCCGTATAAAGGTAATAAAAATTTGATTTTTACTTTGAGTAGCAAATATATTTATGAAGTCTGTGATGTTTTGAAGCAAAAGCAGTACAGTAATACCCGAAACCGGGACTTGTGAGAAAGGTTTAATGGCAGAAGATCAAGCTCATGATGTATGTAAGGATATAAACAAGTTTCGCGCTAACATCCCTGCCTATCCTAAAAAGAAAAAGTCGTCAGCTTTTTTTTTTTTTAAGCGATTGGGGGCAAACGAGCAGACGGGTCACCTGATGGTAAGTGACTACCGGCGCCCGTGGACACCTGCAACTCAAGAGTCACAAGTGCGTTGCCGGCCTTTCAGGTAGGAGTTTGTATTCATATGAACATATGTAAGAAATTAATATAAATATCGTATGTAACTGTACAAAATATGCGTTAGTGGTTACAAATGTATTCGAAGCAAAATATTAAAAGTTTAAAATATCGTTCTGCAACATTTAAGCGCCTTTATAATTAAAACCCAGTGACATGTCTGAACTGGAAATTAACATTAAATGACAATGAAAATGAAATAGTCATGTAAACGCAATGACCTAATTACAGCATATAGCTGAGCACATTTTGTATAGTTTTGATTCTAATTTAATCTTACATACATATGTACATATATTTACGTCTTTACCCCCGAAGGGTTGGTAGAGGTGTAATTAAACACGTTTTTTTTTTGTACGTGGGGAAATCCTCATGGACTATCCTTCGCCGGGGTTATCGGCGGAGGGGTGTGCCTTGACCGGCTAAAACCGCCATGGTGTTCCTTCCTCGCACCTGCTGTCGAGGGCCGCGAGAACACGACATTCTTCCGCGACCAGCAGGTGACCCCATCTCGGAGTGGACCCGACCTCGATTTGAATCGCGCGCCTCCAACCTCGGACCCGCTAAGCGATCAGAGTGGTGAACTGAACCCCAGGTTGACCGACCTCGGGGTAATTAAAGACCCACCCAAATAGAATTTGTAACCACCAAACATAATAGGGGCAAACCTATTGACCGTCAACCGGGCACTATATGACTGATTGATAACATTAAGATCCTTTATTAGGCTTATACAACACCACCGGGAAGATATGGGGTGCTTTTTCTACTCCACCGTGAACCACAAATTGACTCTAAGTATACCCGCACAAGAATTAATTCCTGTGTCGCGGGGAACTTTACAAACATTCAAACAACGGACACAAAGAACACCTAGCCTCAGAACAACAACTTGAGGATTACACAAAGTGTTGTCCCGTGCGGGGATCGAACCCACAACACTCGGCGCGACGGACTCGGTAGTGGCGAGGTGACCACATAAATCCGCGCAGTCATATAAATGTATATTTATGTAAAATTTTATTATAAATTATTTTATAAATCAAAAGTTTAAAGTGTTTGTATTCAAGAGAGGATAAGTTACGATCGGTAAAGATTAGGTGTTGAAGACATCTTTGCCTACCCCTTTTTAGGATATATGTGTGATTGCATTTATGTATATTTGTAAACATTTAAACTGCCTCCGACTTGGAAATGTCTGCATTAATTAGACTCCTATCTAATTAAATAAAAAGTTTACAAATATACATAAATGCAATCACACATATATCCTAAAAAGGGGTAGGCAAAGATGTCTTCAACACCTAATCTTTACCAAACGATATCGGATCGTAACTTAGCCTCTCTTGAATACAAACACTTTAAAATTTTCACTTTTCTTAAAATTAAATAAAACGTTACCTATGCTTAGAAGACAGAACCTCCCGGCACCAGCCACTTCGAGTTAAGGTATGCTACCCTGAGCTGTATGACTTTTTCTTATAAGACTTCCGAATGCATCCTTACAAGCAATCTCCCTTTTCTTCAGTTCCTTTTTTATATAAATGTGGGATATGGTCTCAGAGTTAAACTAGTTTTACACTAATGCACCTTTATTTCTTTTATTCTTAGACTGCACCGTCGTACACGTCTTTTTCTACTTACACCATCTTCTTTCGTTCATCCCTCTCATCACTCGCTCTTATGTTCCGTTCCCACATTAATATACTGTCAATTTTCAAATGTACTTCCCAAAGTGCCCGGTGTAAGTTGGACATAATTGCATTCGACAAAATGTGGGCGTTCACTACGCATCTGCCTTCACCTTGGGGGAAACAGGCGTGAATTAATTTATGTAGCTAAATAGAACGGGGTGTATTTTTTAACGTAGTTCTTGGCAACTTAAAAACATTATTAAAGATAAATGGCGGCCGATTGTCACGATTTGGCAATGTATGTTGATAAATAAAAAATGAGTTCTTTCTAGTGACATTTTTGTAATAAAAATAATGTACTGTCTGTAAATAGTAAAATTATTAATAATATAAAACCAAACTGCATTATAAACTAGTGTAACTACTGTGACGTGAGTCTGTCGTCTAGACGACTTACTCCTTGAGAAAAGTCTCCTGTCGAGACCGAAACTAGTCGGGCATCCCCGAAATATACGCGTGAGTAAAACTGTACATTGAAATAAATATGAATGTGACTCACGAAAGTTAGAAATAAATATTAAGTATCGAGTACATAGCAAACAGATGAGTCCAGATGAATGCTTCCCAAACTATAGTGCACTGGGTGGAATTTGAACTCACAAGCACTTGATCGCAATTCCGACGCCATCTGCCACCATCATCATTAACCATTCGTTACCACGCGAGTGACTACACCGAGTAACAAAAAAGAATTCCTCAAAACTCCATCGAGGCGTTCCGATTAGAGCTGAGAAAACCTAATAAAGTCAATTTATCCAGTCTATAGCTTAGTATCAAACTCACGAATTAACACCGCAACTTGCTTTTCAATGCAATGCAGAACATGAAAGTCGATAACCAGATTAAAACTTCATGACGAAGTTTTCGTTTTGCGAGCAAATCGCCGGCTTTCTCGACAAACTAGATGAAATATCAATCAGTTAAAAGTTATTACCAGTATTGATTTTAAAGTGTGGCCATGGCGCAACTATTTAGTGTTGGGTAGTTATACATATATCAACCTATAGTTGCGGTGACGCTGTATGTATTATTCTATAATGAAATGAAATAAAAAAGAAGAAAAAGAAAAAAGTTAAAAAATGAAGTATGGAAATTTAATGTACTTTAATTTAAGTTGACACTTTTTAACAGAGTCTTATAAGTTATATTATTTTTCTGCGAAAATATTTTTTTTTTTTTAACTTTTTTAAGTCTGAACAACGCAAAATTCAAAAATCGAGTGTTGATAAACGCTGTCCGCCATTTTGGTTTAAAAAAAAAAGATGGGTTGCACTCCGGGAGTGCCGGCAGAAGTGAAAACTTGATTATTAACGTTGAGCATGTTTGATATTTTGGAATGGTTAGGGAATAATTTTGCACCAATTGCTTTATCAGTATAAAAGTACTATCATTTATGTGGTAGAATACAATATTCATTTATTGCGCTATCGTACACAAACATGACAATTTATATTACATTAAAAATTTAACACTTTAAAACTATTACAATTATTTTACATACACGAACACGCACGGCACGCTGTAACATACACGAACATTCGCGCAAGCGCCCTGCGCTGCCTAAACGAAACAGTAGGCCCAGGCATACATTTTCGCCGCGCCGTAGAGAGGGGATAGCTGTCTACTCTCCATCCGTCTTACGCTTTTTCGATCAGGTCACGTGTCCTGACGCGAGTTTAAGATTTTATACCCATTACAGAAAAAGTGCTCAACGCCGCTAAAGAAGTTTTCACTTCAAAAATATATTGTCATTTGTTGTCAAGCGATATTATTATTAATTTCTCAAAGTTAATAGTTTAGTTAAATAACCATGACTTTTACTAAAAAATAAATATGGTATTTATCATTATTGCGACATTCCTATATGTTTTTGTATAAAAACATATCATTACTGCTGGAAAGTTGTAGAATTCAATGAGCACAAAAATATGTAAGCAATACTTACGCGAAATAAATCTTAGAAGCACTCACTAAAAGGGATCATGAATCTTCATCTTCTCCACGATCTTGATTATCCCAAGTAAAGATTTTTATTGTATATTACGAAGTTTACAAATAATAACGAATGACTACTGCTACTAAATTTGCTTACGAATTATGCACCGTCACATTATAGCGTTTTTAACTTGTCAAGTTTAAAATGAAAGGCGGGCAGCGCACTTTTTGCACTTGCGACTCTTGAGTTGCAAGTGTCCATGGACGGCGGTTGTCACTTACCATCAGGTGACCCGTCTGTTCGTCTGCCCGCCGCTGTGTGTAAATTTGGACATGAAAGGGAAGCCAATTGATATTGCTTTTACAGAGGATAGCATACTACGCCGACTATTTGTGAATATTAAGTGAATATAATCTATATCGGGTACTTAACGTCGTATCTGCTTGCTTTTAAAGTGCTTAGAATGTCTTCTATATGATGTTATAAATTTTGGAATTGACTTAGTCCGTGTAGATATTTTGAACTTCTGTTATTCCAACTATAATGTTTGTCTGTACTAAATTACATCTAGATCGGTTAAAACGATCCGTCGTGATTGTTAAAAAAACATACATCCAAAATCCATAATTAAAAAAAAAAACGTACATACACATAAACTCACGCCTTTTTTTATTCGGGGTTGGCAGCGAAAACAGACTGCCGCTTCTATCCTTACGAGATTCCTCTACTGTCATTACAGCTTTCGCACTAACCTGGATTCGGGCACTTCACACTTAATAATAATCGTAGTATGATAATAGTAAGATCTCAAATGGAATATTAGTTCGACTGTATGTATGTTTTTATACCATATGTTTAGAGATTTGTCTGGCAATTTTTTAAATTGCTCCCTTTTACCATTTAAACTATGACTGTCTGAATGTCTGTTACTTACATAATATTTTTATTTTTTACAAGGGTTTTTAAAGGACTGATAATAAAAGTTTTGTCGCTCTCGTACTAAAATTGCAAGATGTACGAAAATTGTTTTAAAAGTAACCAGTAGTTGTAACCACAAAATGAAATTGAACGAGGCAACATCTATTTGAGTTGTCGGCCGGAGATAACTAAGATGAATTTGCAGGCGGCGGTCGGACATACCGGCGAGCAGTTGGAAAGGTTATTATTATAATAAAGATTGAAGTAGAATGAAAGCTGTAAGTTTAACTTTAGTAAACCACTATTTACTATATAAAAGATATATTTAGAAGATACGTGACTCTTGCTACTGATCAGACACACTACAGATACAATGAATATAATAAAATACTAAAACCTATTTCTCTTCAAATGAAATAAAGCAACTTTTTTTATTTGTTTTTTTTTTTTGTTTAAAAGACAACTTTAAAAGACTGTTTCGCTGATATTCAAACGACTAGGAGTTCTAATTAGAATGAAGCTCAGTAACCATTAAGTGAAGCTTCTAATGGTGATAATGATGAAAGGCCGTTAATGTATCATGTCATCGTGGCTCCATCAAAGACATCCCAGGCCATCAGGCGAGCTGAGGGGTTTTTAAATAGAACCAATAATATTAGTAGGTACATGGACACATATACATATGTATTTACCTTAATAATTACCATGATTTAGTTATTCTTTATTATGTAATGTAATGGTGTATTAAACTCACATTTTTTCAATTAGAATTTGGTCCCATTAACATATAAGGAAGCAAGCCTATTGACATAATATATGTAAAACTACACAACCCTCCTTCCCCTTCTTGGTAAAACAAATATTTCATCTCCGATCTAATATCAGATTACGTCAGTCACTCATTTTTATACTCAAATATTCAACAAAATTGTGCGATAAGAAATAAATATAATGAAACATTTTCCTCGCTTATACGAAGCTACAATGTTTTGCGTTTATAACAATCATAAGCGGGCTTAAATAAATTACCGGTAAAACTGTAGTCTGTTGAGTGAAAATATACAGAAAGATATCAAGGCGCACCTAAAGATTTTTACCGCACTTATTTGAAGAGACACGCACATCTCACACACGGAAGTCTGATCCCAAACTAAGCAGAGCTTTTAGTATGGTAACCAGACTGCTGATAATAATACTTATATATTTCTAAATGCATACATATTACATATAAATTACACGTAGACACAGAACAAATGATCGAGATCATCACACAAATATATGTCCAAAGTTCTGGAAATTTCCTCATTCGGGTATTCCCAAACTCCGCGTGGTTTCAATCGTTTCGATTAAAACATACTACCTTATGTTAGCTCCGGTGAGATGATGGTCCGTCTGCGGTTCCACACGAAAAAAAAAAAAGAAATAATTTGCAACTGATATCAATAATCCTTTTTTTTTCTATTGAATTCATTGTATTAAAAATTAGTTTGATTTTTAGTATCTAAATCTTCTGCCTACAAAGCAAAATAAATAAGGTTTAAAGAATACAGTTTATAAAAAAATATCATTAATGCACATTACAGTGGGTGATATTGTGTTTCGTACTCGGAAAGAGATATAGTTTAATTACATCTATAAACAAACCTATTTCTATAACTGGTATTAACAGAAATATCACCACGTTTATCGCGTAGACTCACTCTTCACAGAACGGACATCCGAATAGTGGTCGTATTACAGGCCATCTTTTTTTTTTTTTTTTTTTATGCGATAGGGGGCAAACGAGCAGACGGGTCACCTGATGGTAAGTGACTACCGCCGCCCATGGACACCCGCAACTTAAGAGTCACAAGTGCGTTGCCGGCCTTTTAGGTAGAGGTACGCTCTCTTGTTGAAGGTTTGAAGGTCGTATCGGTTCGGAAATACGGCAGGCGACAATTTGTTCCATAAGCTGGTTGTGCAAGGCAAAAAGCTTCTGGAGAAGCGCACAGTGGTGGAGTGCCAATCGTCCAGGTGATGGAGATGGATATTTTGTCGCGTAGGACGATGGCGGAAACCAGCAGCCGGTATAAGTCCGAACAATTCCTCTGAACACTCCCCATGATACAAGCGATAGAGGATGCAGAGTGAAGCTACATCTCTACGCAACGCCAAGGTGTCAAGTCGATCAGAAATATCTTGGCAGTCGATGATGCGAGTCGCTCTCCGTTGAATGCGGTCAAGAGGCAGAAGTTGGTACTGGGGTGCACCTGCATAGAGATGAGAACAGTATTCCATGTGCGGCCGAACCTGCGCCTTATAAAGTTGCAGGCGGTGGGCCGGAGTAAAATACTGTCTCGATCTGTTTAGCACACCAAGCTTCTTCGAGGCTAATATGGCCTTACTCTCTAAGTGACCGCGAAACTGGACTTCGCTTGATATATCGACGCCAAGGATTCCGATACTGGCTGATGCAGTTAGGGAAGTGCTCTCAAATTGAGGTGATACGACCAATGGCATCTTTTTAGCGGTGAACGCGCAAACCTGTGTCTTTGTGGGGTTAAATTGGACTAGGTTAAGTCGACCCCAATCTGAAACTTTTGATAACGAAGTTTCGATTTCAGACACAAGTTTGGATCGGCTTTCGATGACGTTTACCCGAGAAATGTTAGCGCGGCCGATGTAAAGGGCATCACTCGTGCTATCGTCTGCATAGCAATGGATGCTGCTAATCTGCAGCATGTCGTTGATATGCAGAAGAAACAGCGTGGGTGATAGCACACAGCCTTGTGGGACACCAGAATTAACAGACTTCGAGTCGGAGCATGCACCGTCAACAACGACCTTGATGCTTCTGTCTGTAAGAAAACTGGTGAGCCAATTGCACAGTTTCTCGGGAAGCCCATAGCAAGGAAGCTTCGCAAGGAGCGCTTTGTGCCAGACCCGATCGAAGGCCTTCGCCACGTCCAAACTAACGGCCAACGCTTCCCCCTTGGTCTCGATCGCCTGTGCCCACCGGTGAGTCAAGTATACGAGAAGATCACCAGCTGAACGACCCTGACGGAAGCCGTATTGTCGATCATTGAGGAGCTGGTGGTCTTCTAAGTACCGGAGGAGCTGGCAGTTAACAATGGATTCCATTATCTTGGAGAACAAGGAGGTGATGGCTATGGGTCTGTAGTTGGACGGATCCGAGCGATCTCCTTTTTTAGGGATTGGGTGCACTAGAGCTATCTTCCATGAGTTCGGGACTACGCCAAGAGAGTAGGAAAGCCGATAAAGGCGCGTTAAAACCGGTGCTAACTCTGGAGCACACGTCTTCAGCACGATAGGAGAGATTCTATCGGGCCCACTCGACTTATGAACGTCGAGGGAAAGAAGCGCTTTACGCACTGCCCTTTGTGTAAACCGGCTCTGGCATCTGGCTCTGAACCGACACCTATTCGTTATTAACGCGACCGATAGCCATTCCATTACCTATAAACGGATCAAATAATCAAACTCATCATATCAAAATTATATCTCCTGGGTAAGAATCAAACTCACAGCCTCTTAAAAGTCAGTAGCTATTATTAAATACCAGACCGTATTTTAGTATTAGGATACAGAGTGTTACAAATCGTCTAGTTTTCTTTTGAATGCAATTACAAATATCGTATATTTTTAAATATGCAGCTATGAGAAAAGTTGTTAAAAACACATGTCTAGAAATATGAGTTAATTAGTCAAATCTATATCTCATTGGACATTTTAAATTCACTTTAATTGACTTGTCTTTATAAGTAGAAGCCGGTGCTGCTGCCACCAAGCGGAAAGGAAAAGCAAGAATACACCAAATGTAGCAGTTATAAAAACTGTTGAGAATTACACACAGTTAGTTGCAGTTAATTCTGTTGATTTTTTAAATTGACTTTCTATGAAGCTGCAACCCTTGTGTAATATTTATACGACTAAGCCAATGAATGAGTGTTATACTCTTGTACGGCCCTGAAACTTGGACAACATACGCAAAGCAAGAACGCCGTCTCAAAGGGTCCTATATGCGCTACCTTCAGAACATCTTGGAGGTCTTAGGGAAGGACAGGATTACAACGAGAGGATCCTAGAAATCGCATATCTGCCCAGTCTCACAGCTCTGTTAAAAGCAGAGACGCTTGCGGTGGTTGGGGCATGTGCACCGTATGGGTTCCTCTCGGTTGCCTCGACGTGTCTTGCTTGGTGCTTTAGCATACGGAAAAAGGGATATTGCCATACTTCGTTTTAAAGATTGTGGCAGGAGGGATATGCGCACGGTGTGCGGTAGCATCGTCGCTCTAGAATTTGCTTACATAGCCACGAAACAAAGTTAGCATGTTTACGGGACAGTGACTAAATCAATACAATATTTATATAGTAAGTAGGGGCCACACGAGCAGACGGTTCACCTGATGGTAAGTGACTACCGCCGCCCATAGACACCCGCAACTCAA
The DNA here is from genome assembly GCA_947561695.1 of Tyria jacobaeae. NCBI lineage: Eukaryota > Metazoa > Arthropoda > Insecta > Lepidoptera > Erebidae > Tyria > Tyria jacobaeae. The sequence continues at coordinate 617,362 of OX387236.1, read as the reverse complement.
GAGTCACAAGTGCGTTGCCGGCCTTTTAGGTAAGAGTACGCTCTTTTCTTGAAGGTTTGAAGGTCGTATCGGTCCGGAAATACGGCAGGTGACAATTTGTTCCATAGGCTGGTAGTGCGAGGCAAAAAGCTTCTGGAGAAGCGCACAGTGCTGGAGTGCCAATCGTCCAGGTGATGGGGATGGATATATTGTCGCGTGGGACGATGATGGAAATCTGCAGGCAGTATACGTCCGAACAATTCCTCTGATCACTCCCCATGATACAAGCGATAGAGGATGCAGAGTGAAGCTACATCTGTACGCAACGCCAAGTTCAAGTGGAGTAGTATAGGACCACCCCATCTTCTAAAAAAGACGACTACGGGATTGGACTGTTATCTATCACAGCCCATTGTCACAACACGGTTGGTGACAATGGGCTTGCCCCCTATTACTTTAGGGGACCAAATTCTAATTGGCAAATTGTGGGTGTTTAATACACTTTTGCCTACTCCTTCGGGGATACAGGCGTGAGCTTATGTATGTATGATATATGTATGGTGTATATTTGTATATTTACAGTGTTTAGCATCCGGATGATGGCAATGTGCTTGCTGTTACGTATATGGCGCTAAGATATGGTCGACAAAACGTGGGCGCTTGAGACGCCTATGTCTACCTCTCTGAAGATATAGGCGTGTAGTTATATGTATAAATATCTGTGTATATAATCGGACTTTTAAAAAAAGTAAACAACCGACTTCAATGCGTCTGTCATGAAATTTAAGACTAATATGGTTTTCTCATGGATACCATTGTCAGAACCTAAACAAACTCTCATTTAATGACCCTTGAAGTACATCCTTTCTAATAAATAGAGAATCATCGAAATCGGTTGGCGTTGATATTGAGTTATTCGTCCATATGTCGCGCAGATGCTTAATGCAAATTTAAGACTTATATAGTTTTCTCATGGATGCCACTGTCAGAACTGGACGAACTTAAAATGGGACCACACGGGCAACAGCTTTTGATTCACGCAGTCAAAAAAAAAATACAGTCAAATTGAAAACCTCATCCTTTGAGGTTTTGAGGCATTCCTTGAAGTCGGTTGAAAAAGAAAAATATAACAATTTTGGAAGTTCGTCAAGACATAAAATTTGTCATTATATATTATCTGCTAAACCAATTATCATGAAATAAATACATGTTGTCATGGGTACAGAAAAGAACATAGGGTACTATTCATTCAGAAAAGATATTGGGGATGAGCAAAATAACATTTACTTGAGGAAAGCCCTTACTAAAATCTAGTTATCTTATATTAAAGACCGATGTTATAGTATTGGGTTACATTTAAATTCCAGGTTTCACACAATACAACACACTTCTAACTACCCATTCAAAGGTATACACAAGTGATATAAAAACATTATCTACGTCATGCTATTACCTAGTTTTCTGACAGACAGTGTCAAATAACGATGACAAGTAACTTCGATAGACAGCAGTACTTTGAGACATCAAAGAATCGCTTAGTGAGAAACCGGATAAGGGGGTGTAAGGGGGCTGCTCAGGTCAGCCAGGAAGGGCACGGGCGAGAGGAAGATTGTTCACAATGACTTCGCAGAAGTCGGTACTGAGAATGACTGAACGATATCACTACTTTATTTTCACAATGTTTTTCTTGAGATAATAATAAACGGCTTGTTATTTATAATAACAACTTGGAACACGTATTTATATAAATACACGTGTTTCAATTTTATCAAACTATTTTTAAGTTTGATATGTATTTTTCTTTTCGCTGACTATGTCGAAATGTAACCACTATTAAAGACTAGGGACACGTGTTTTTATTTATCTATTTTTTTTAATGTTTTATAATACTGTGAGAGACTCGTTCGTTCGAGAATCTCTTAAATTTCTAGGATCAGACTTTCAAAACGTTTTGCCGGAAAATGTTAAGGGCTGAAGCTTATGACTGAATTAAATATGAAGCGAATAAGGTTTATGAGGAATATTTGATGAAACAAAGCTTCGGTTACTCAACGAGCCACGGTGTGCTTTTTGGGATGGATAGAATGTGTTTATTTTGTATTTATTCGAATTTATATCGAATTTTGTATTTATATCGAGATATAGTGAACATGAGAACATTAATTTATATAAATACACGTGTTTTAAATTGTTAGTATAAAGAATAAGCTTAAGCCGTTATATACATATATTTATACGTATACAGTCATACAGCGCCCGGATAACGGCAATAGGTGAGCAATAGCAATGGCAATAGCAATAGTAGACACGCCTTTGCACCCCCCCCTGCAGGGGTAGGTATTATGTAAGTAAATTGAGCCTGCACTATTGTTTCCAGACTGCGATATACACACTTATATTTTACTAAAGACATACCTATTCAAGATACCCAAATACTAAACAAAGTATTTTTATCAATGTACAATTACTCTCTGGACGGGTAGCTAGCACACGACCGCTGATGCATCATATTATCAGCGGTTTGTATTACTAACTTACTAGTTAAATGGCTAGTTAACTATTGCGGTCTCGGTATGACTGTATATATGTATTCCATCTGATTCATAACAGTAGGACTGGCAGCATTTTACACAAAACGTGTCAATCTTTTTATTTTTTGACTGTCCTCTTTATGTAGAAATTAAAACTGGTAAAAAAAAATATTGTTTACAATTTCAGTGCATAAGATAACAAATGCGTCCCAGGCTTTTCTTAATGAAATGTAGGTCAGCCTATTTTGCTTCAACTGCAAAGTTCTTAATTAAATTGCAATATTCTGACATTATGAGACGGGTTACAATTAATTTCTTAAGCAGAGAGAGAATAAAAGACCAGTACAAAAACAGCCAGTGCGAGTTCTAGGTATGTGACCTTGACTTGATTGAGCTTCTTGTACTCCCCTATCTATCTGATATAAATATTAACCATTTGCTTCTCTTTTCATCTTTCATCTTCCCTATCCTGTAAATATAGTCCCTATTTTCCCATCTTATTCCCAAAAGTGCCCGGATGACTGCTATAAGCTTGCTTATTATGTAAAGGGGACAAAATTATAATTGGCAAAACTACGTTCCTGCCTACTCTTTTGGGAATACACCCGTGAGCGTATATATGTACATACATATGTATGTATGTATATGTAGCAAAATAAAGATAAGATTACTATAAGCAAACATATATACATACAAACATTACTACTAGCTATATCTGGTGTACTAAGCTATATAAGGTGTGTGATAAGGAGTCGAGGGGAGAGAAAAGAGAATTGGGAGGATGAGAAGGGAAAGATGAGAGAGAGAATGAATTGTGATAAAGTGGAGAATGTTTACTCTGGTACTCTCACTCATATCTAAGCATAGCTCACCTAAGGTAGAAAACCTATTTTTCTACCTTATTACTTATATTCACTTTCCTAAAAATCTGCCTAAAATTTCAAGATAGATTCAGATAAAGGTAGCTATTAAAAATAGATAGAATGTGTGGCACATTGATAAATAACGAAAAACTGATTTTAAGCTATTTCTCACATCTGTTTCAAATTCAGAAGTTATGTTCAAATAAAAGTCAGACTGATCGAAACTTCTCGTGACCAGCAGGCTAGTCTTTTCTATTTTTAAATATAGTTAATATACATATATATTATCCTTATATATCTTTAATTACCCGACGTTGTGATCGAATTGCACCGACCGTGGTCATGTTGGGACTGATGAGAGTCAGCGACGCCTCAAATGCGAGGAGGAGGAGATTCATCATCATCATCATCATCATCATCAGCCTATCGCAGTCCACTGCTGGACATAGGCCTATTTTCGGCTTCTCGCATCCAGCTACTGCCAGCCATCTTGCGCAAATCGTCACTCCACCTGGCCTGTGGGCATCCTACGCTACGTTTGCCGAAACGCGGTCTCCACTCAAGAACTCGTTTTCCCCAACGGTCGTCGGTTCTGCGGCTAATATGGCCAGCCCATTGCCACTTCAGCCTGCTGATCCGGTGGGCTATATATGTGGGTAAGTGTCCACGTTTTGGCTCCGTATGTCATGACAGGTAGGACACACTCATTGAAGACTTTCGTCTTAAGGCACTGTGGGATCGACGATGAGAAGACTCGGCGTAGCTTCCCAAAGGCTGCCCTACCCAGCTGAACTCTTCTGTTCACCTCGTCCTCAAAGTTGTTTCTACCTAACTGCAATGTCTGCCCGAGGTATACATATTTTTGAACAACTTACAGAACGGCCCCGTGTACCGCAATCGGTTCCGGTAGTACATGCTTATTGAACATGATCTTGGTTTTATCCAAGTTCATCCGTAGGCCGATGCGTACAGAAGAGTCAGCTAGGTCATTCAGCATCTGCTGTAGGTCCTGCAGCGTCTCTGCCATGATGACGATATCGTCTGCAAATCGCAAATGAGAAATGTATTGGCCGTTGATGTTGATGCCACGCCCTTTCCAGTGCAGCGTCTTGAACATGTCCTCCATTGCATTTGTGAACAATTTCGAGGAGATAACATCCCCTTGTCTCACTCCTCGATGCAATGGTATTGGCCTTGTTTGCTGGCTCTGTACTTGGACGGACATGGTGACGGCTTCGTAGAAACATCTCATCACTTGGATATATCCAATCTACTTGGCAACGCTGCAGGGACTCCATAACAGCCCAGATCTCGATCGAGTCAAAGGCCTTCTCATAGTCCACGAATGCTAGACACAGGGGCTGATTATATTCTTCGGTCTTCTGTATAATCTGCCGCACTGTGTGGATGTGGTCTATGGTGCCATATCCTCTCCGAAATCCAGCCTGCTCCGGTGGTTGGAATTCGTCGAGTGTTCGCGCAAGACGGTTCGTGATGATTCTTGAAAACGAGCATTTGGTCTTCATAATTTCTATATCGTATTGTCGGTGCTTCGGCACACTCCACTTATCACGATGTGCAAATTTATTTTTAGCTGATTGTTTTATTTTACGTTACCTGATGATAAGTGACTTCCGTCGCCCACGAACACCTGTAACTCTAGACTCACAAACATAGCTCTCTCAAATTATAAATTTACAATTTTTCGGTATTTTTAGGTCTTTTTTTTTTTGTAACTAATAATAAAAAAAACGAGTTTCTTTATTTCTTTCTATTAATAATATAGTCAGATTTAATATTTTTTAAAAATTTTACTTGTTTTACCGTCTCTTTAATTTCAAAGATAACATTTTCAAAATGGTTTGCCGGAACATCATAAGCTTACGACTGAATTAAATATGAAGCGAATAATATGATGAAACAAAGCTTTGGTAACTCAACGAGCCAAGGTGCGGTTGTTGGCATAGATAGAAATGTGTTTATTTTGTATATACATCGAGATATACTGACCTAATTGTTGCATAATAAGATTAATTTAAACAATAATAATAATAAATCAAATGTATCAATATGGTTATCTTTATTATATACGTTAAAAGAGTTCCATGATATATAATACACCACCGATGAGCCAGTCAGCCTGTGACCACAGCCGATGCATCCCGGAGACGAAACAGCTGTAAAACGGACGACGTCAGGCAAATTAAAGGATGTATAAACCTTTGATATCTGATGACGTATGTCGCGTTGATTCCCGGTATAGTAATTATATTATATAGAATGGTTTGTATGGAGCACTGAGTAACCACTGTTGACGTATCTGCGGCGGCTTGCAGCGGTCTTTAAATAATTATGTATTTCGACCTACCCTATAGTTCAAAGATAACAACTCTCCAATTAAAGCCCTTAATATCTTTAATGTAAACTAATGCACAAACAGAGTCAAAAACGGTTCATCCGTTGGGAGCTACGATGCCAGATATAGACAGACTAGATACACAGGTTGAGCTTTTACACCTTTTTTTGTTCGGCCCGAGTAATGCTAACAATAAAATCTGGCTAAATAAAAGCTATATTTTCCATGTGTAATATTGAAGCAGCAAGCCTTTACAGCAGAGTCAGTACTCAGTCGCTGCCCAAAATGAGTTGTAAAAGCTAAATTGCAAAATAAAATAATGCACATGTATTTGGCATAATGTTGAATAGGATATGAAATACTTATAGTGCACTGATATCAATATTATATATAGAATGAGTTATTTGTTCGTTTAAACGTGCTAATCTCAAGAACCACATATCCTTTTGGAAAAATTAAATAGCTCGTTTATCGAGGAGGGCTATAAGTTACATATCATGATGTTAATACCCAAGGGAGCGGAGCAGTATAATTAAGAAATGGGATAGTGTATATAATTAAACTATCATACATTACTGAACGGGAGGTTAAATATATAAAACAGGCACATGCTAAGGGCATAGCTGGTCAGTTATTTAATTAATAAATGTGTAAGTTAAGTTTTAGTATATAAATTAGTAGCAGTCATTTTCGTCCACCCTTAAAGACACAACTTAATTATAAACAATAAATAATAAATATAGCATACGTCTTTATTGTTCACCAAAAAGAATTAAAGAGTAAAATAAAAACCAGAGACTGACTGACTGACTTTGACTGCATGGCGTACCGGTTTAAGTGGTCACCTCGCAATCACGCTGCCGCGCCTAATGTTGTGGGTTCGACCCCCACGCGGGATAACACTTTGTGTAAATATAAAAAAAATTACACTGAGTCAGGGTGATCGTAAAGTCCCCTGCTTCATTGTGTGTTTGTGTTGTGTGTGCAAGTGGATTTGTTTGAGGTTTGTTCAATATGAACTATAGGCATATAATAGGCAAGCATGGGATCTAGACAGAGATCTGTGACTGTGTATTTTAAGTTGTGCATTATTTAGTACATTAGGTTGTTCAATAAAACAAATAATAAAGAAAAGCTTTATTGAATGAAAGAAAGAAAATCAATAGTTCAATTCATTGTATTTATAAACATATCCCTTATTTTACGCTGTCTTTTGTATGTGTGTATGTGTGTATGTGTGTATGTGTCTTTTGATACATAATGCCACTAGTGTCCGCAACGGCTAACATTCCCCGCAATGAATTATTGAACGTCCTATGCCTTTGTAATCTCGTGCCATTAAATCAATCTTATCTGTATTATTTTGGGTGTTTGCAGTGTTTGGGAACCGGACAGCCAGTAATAGATTCTGTAGGGTGATAGTTCGCATAAGTTTTATGGTTAAATTGAGTTACGACTCAATACTCTTAACTATAATTACTGAACAGGTGCATGGCTCAAGTGATTAGGTAACGATATTAAATGGATAACTACTAACAAGTTACAGTACTCCGATTCCTTTGAACTAAGTAAAAAATAAGTATGTAAGTATGTAAGTGAACGTTTTGGAATTTGTTTCGTTTGTTTAACTGATACTATGACAATTTAATATAATGCCCTATGATAATTTTGACATGATAGGATATATACAAAATCTTTAACAATTTTTCACCATTATAGTTCATCGAAATATGTATAGAAATTTAAATTTAAAAAATTGAAATGCGATTGCAGTTGTAAGTTCAAAACAAAAACATAATTTTAAATGAAGTCATTGTTTGTCGTGCGTAAAAATCATTTTCAGCTAATTTTTGCAGTGATGCGTGTGGAATAAAAACTGCTCTTTAGATTAAAACCAAACAGATACAGATTAAAAACAAACATTGTATCTGTATACTCAACCTATTGTCTATTCAGACATTTCAAAAGTCCAAAAATGACACGGCATTTCTAATTAATTACTGCGTCTCAACTAAATTAATTTTGAAGAGAAAAACCAGCTTAAAAAACACGCCAAGTTTATGTGCATCATTTGGTATTTGGTAAATAAGTATACCGTTGAACCCCTCCGGTAAATTTTTTAAGGCAGCCCCCATCTAATTGTACCTAATGAGTCTTGAGTTCGCCTGCTTCCTGGATTACAAGTAAATTAAATATATTAAATAACAGGATCTCATACATCCATATATACTAAAACGTTGAAGAGCATAGTCAAACAATGACAGTTTTACGTTCTATGAATTTCTTAAACCACTCACCTACTTGACAACTATAAGATATTTCGAAATACGCAATAAGGACAGGCGGGTATACTAGGGATTAAAGGCGAGTATTTTGAAGGGGAGAGGATATAAGCAGGGAATGGAAGGGAAAGCTTAAACAGATCAGGGTCCGTACCGTCAATTGGCAGTTAACATAAATTTCGGAAATATAACATTGCAGTGAAATATGTGAATTTGTTTATAGCTAAATGACCATTTCACCACGCTCGAGTTATGTTCAATCTATATACATACATTTTCGGGAACAGTACAAAGTAAGCCTATTGTTGTCCAGTGCTGGACATAGGCCTTTTCGCGTTCAGTTTAACATGAATTCATTTCTAAAAACAAAGCGATTAGCAATCAACATTGAAACCTGCAAACAGCAATCCAGATATTTAACACGCATCAAGAATCAGAGCGAATGTGTCTCACGGAACTGTGTCAACAAAATTTACTAAACATACGAATATATATGAACGTGTTATATAAATGTACGTCACGGAGAGAGTATGCTTGATTGGAGCTGAGTAGTAGCGTAATTTATAGACTGAGCGATTAGAATCTAAGAAATATGAAAGAGAAAAGTGTGTTTGGGCAATAATCTTCCAAAATATTTGGTACTAAACTATGTTTGTTTATTACGCGTTAACGTACGACATTTTATTCACATCCGGAATAAGTTCCGTTGCTAAGAGATTTTTGAGCGAATGCCATTAGGAACATTGCCCTTTCAAAAATATATCTAATTACAACAAAACTTACACAGATATAGAACAGCTTGAATAAGCTTTATCCAATACTTTACACAAGAGAATCAGTCGGTGAGCATATATATCTTTATATATATAATTCTTCTGTGAGTGTGTATGTCACTGAACTACTCTCAAACGACTGGACGGATTTTGATGAAATTTTTTGTGTGTGTTCAAGGGGATCTGGGAATGGTTTAGATTCACAAATCAGCCCGGCAGATGGCGCTGCAGTCGGTATCTAGGTTATTTATCTATATTGATCCAAATCGCTTGAAATATCATGCAGGACAACGTCTGTCGGGTCCGCTAGTATATTTATATTTCTTTATCTCTTTCAAGGTAATACGTGGTATAGGAATTTATTATTTATCTTCAGTTTATTTAACACTTCCTGTATTTCATTGCATGGGCGGACTTCATGCCAGGAGGCATTGTCTTCCCGTCAACCCTTGGACGGTGCAGAGATGGTCAAGGCAGGTACAAATTTAATGGAGAGCCAACTGAAAGTTATATACATAATTAATAATTACACCAATACAATTTATACATATATACACATTTAAAGTGTACCTAAGAGATTATCTGCTTCCCAAGTTACTAGAGATTTAATTATTTAACATCATTCTATACAGCATTCGTAAGTACTTATAATTTGCTAGTTGTTGTACCATACACTAACGCCTATATACCTGAAGGGGTAGGTAGAGGTGTCTCTAACACCCACTTTTTGCTAACTTTAATTTAGAACCAATTACCAAATAGGGACAAGCCTATTGCCATCATACCGGTTCAGTATAACTGTATATATCCTGTCAAATAGATAACACTTCGATCTTTCACCCCCCACGGGAAGAGATGGGTCGGCCCTATTATACATTATATTAATGAAATAAATTTGTGCATATTTATTTCATCCGCCTTTTGTCTATCAAATGAGACATATTCCGTTGAGGCCCAAGAAATAAAACCGCAGAATTTATTTTAGACCTTTCTGTGATTGACAAGCTGCCGCGCAACGATTTCGTGCTTACTATGATTTATAATAGAAAGAAAATTCTTCTTATTTTTCTGCAAAACGTGTTTATTTTCTATGAGAAGGAAAAGTCAAATATATCTAGAAAGAATAGTATGTGTTGTATTTATTCGATTATAGGGACATCGGGTTGCTGTATGTTTCTTAGCTACGAAGAGAATAATGAAATCGAATCGAATCGAAATCGAATAATTAATGAAATGAATCTTTTAACCACGATCGGTTAAAATAAGCTTTGCTTTTTGAAGGCAGCTTCCAGTTTCGGAAGAATTACTTAACACTATGACTTGAAATTTCAACAAGTTTCAAATGACAATAACAAGCTTATGTTGTTGCTATCGTTTGAAACGTGTTAAAATGTTAAGCTTAACTCAAACTCTACTCAAAACAAACCAAAAAGAGACGTATAAGATTTATAAGTCCCACAGTGGACGTCATAATTATTTTGGCGCCCAACATGGGACATAGCTCTATTCTAATTATTCAGCTATAACTGTAACGCAATTTGTCTGCGTCAATATGTCAGACATTCATTGTCTGTTTAGTTCACCCATCATTTCAACCACATTTTAAGTGATTGTTTATATTGATATTGTTCCACACAAGTAACTTCACGTATTTCGTAATAAATGGGAATGTACCGCATAGAACAGGAATAGTAAAGAAAATTCTTAATTGTACACCATAACTAAGTACAGAAGACAAAAAGTAATGATATTTATTATTGTACGTATTAAAATTAGCAAAACGTATATATCTACAAGAAATTTTTCAAAAATTGGATTCCTCCTCATTTTCTAATACATATTCTAACTAGCTTTTCGATTAATATTCATTTATACAATATTAAAATTTCAACTTCTATTTTGATCTAACTATATTTTGTACAACTCACACAATGTTATCGCCACATTTTTAACTACCTACATCAAAAGTGAAATCTTCGGTCAGTGCCATCTATGACATATTTAATGAACTATTAAACCGTTGTAACATTCTGAATGGTACGCGTACTTTCAGTTACTGTTTGAAAACATAATAGATGGCGGTTGGTTGTATATTTACTTTTTTTAAACAATTGGAAATTTCAAAATTATTTCGAAATTACAATATTTAAAACTACACTTACCCCAATGTTTTGGTGCTAATCAAAGGTGTCTTCAGGCTAAGAAATCCATTCAATCTGTTTGTACTCTTTTCTCTCCCGCCGTCTGATGATTGATCAGCCCTAGGGACAAAAGAAAAACACATTTAAGTTGTCATTACCCAAAATATTAAGAAATATAAAGCCTAACTGCATTATCAACTAACGTTTTTGCTGATTATCTCGAAATCTAATATCCTATGTCACTCCCAATACTAAGGTGATACAAATGACACCTCACATTTAGACATCCATCAAGACTGACACTGAAAAACATAATGAATGCTCCTTGTGCAGTCGGGTAGTAACCATTATCGTTTGAAATGTAGCCCTTATGTGTAATGTGTGTACCTGAAAGCTAACCCTGTAAATAATATGGAAATATTTAGTTTATTATCTTATAGGCTATTTTAATTTCTACAGCTGACTGCCTTGAATAGAGGAGTCAATCTGTACTTTTATATGTGCACAAGAAGCTGATGTGGCAAACCTTTGCAAGGAAATATGAGGAAGTGATGATATATATATGTAACTTAAAGCTGTTTTTCACTAGAAGGTAGTTTTATAGAATTTTATCGGACCGCCATCTATCTGCAAACTGAGGTAACTACAGAACTGAAGTCGCTCTAACTTGCACATGTATATTTCATACGTTGAATTTGAATAGAAAGCAACAGATGACGCTTTAAACAAAGGATGAACAGTCCTAAACCTGATTCTTTTTAGATAAAGATGAATAGTTGTTGAAATAATTGTTATAATTAAAATTCACAAATACTTTTTTTATGAAATAGGGAGCAAACGAGCAGACATCTGATGACAAGTGACTACTACCGCCTATGGACACCTGCAATTCAAGAGCCGCAAGTGTTTTTTGCCGCTATTTTCTACGCTCTAAACGTAATAAGTTGGTAAAAAATTAAAAACAGACAACCACCTAGAAAGCTATAAAGGCATTAATATTTCTTTTTTTTAATCTCAGCTTATTTATTTATTTTTATTTTACAGTTTATGCACAAGATGTACAGAGGCGGACTTAATGCCATAGGCATTCTCTGCAGTCTACCTTTGGGTGATGCAGAAATGTATGACGTAGGTGCGAAATGTTTTGATTTAAATGATTTTAAACACGGTAAAATGAAGGAAATATATCCTGAATAAGTCAGTAAATATGTAATGATACAATATATACACACAAATATATACATACATATAACTATATACAAATATGTCTCTTGAGATGAAATGAAAAAATTGAACGAAACGGTTTAGCTCTTCTTTCCTGTGCCGATCAGTGAAAGCCTGGAATTCTCTACCAGCGCACGTGTTTCCTTCCCAATTTGATCCCGGGTCTTTTAAGCGGGGCGTGAAAAAGCATCTCACTAGGCCGCCATAGTGTGGGTCACCATGCTGCATTGACTAGACATGCAATGAGGATGGTGACCACCACTCTTGGACTCCATTTATTGCTTTGCAGGCAAAGTGGAGTCATTATGGTAGGCTTACGAATAAAAAAAAAAAAAAAAAAAATAGTTATAACGATTAAACATATAATCATATATAAATTCAAAAAAAAAAACATTACGCTACTGTTTAGCCAGACATATGTATATACATACATATATAACCTAGAAAAAGGAATAAAAACGTCACTAAACTTATCAATAAATACTAGAACAATTATTGCATGACTACAAAAATCACAACATTTTTAACATTCTACACACACAAACACTATAAAGTCGACCATAATTCGTACAATTACTTAATTGCCCCAAATTATCATTTAGATAATAATTTATGTACCGACCCCCTTCCTACTACCGGCTCCCTTCCACCCCAAAGTGATGGTATTGATAACGACATACTAATGCGTTTCGCATCTACGTGCCGTGGGTAAAAAGCCCATTAAATACCAAGGCCATGTCGTTATGTGTACCATGATAGATATTACCATGGTATACAAAAATGTAACTTTATGCTTTGTCATGGAGGAAGTACCGGGTCGATGAGCGGCAGTCAAGGCTGTAACTGTGAAAACTAGTGTTTAAACAAAACAGTATTATTCAGTATTATTCAAAATATTTGGTGTGCGCGACTTCGGTCAGTTGAAAGTTCTGAACATTACATTTTTACAGAATAAACAGCCTGTGTGCTATTTCAGAATGCAATCTATCTTTGTGCCAAATTCCATTTAGTACTGTTCGGCCATTCTGGAGTAATTTAGTAAAAAACATATATTCAAACTTTAGCGTTTATAATCTTAGTATTAAATATTCAAGGTTTTTGTTAAACTTTAACCCCTAAATACTCAACCGTCTATCTTACAATTTTGCATATACGTTGCCTGGGATATGCAGGTAGGATCAGAAGGTACTTTTCATTTAGAAAGTCTTATAGTTCCCGCTGGATAAAATGATTACCAAGCGTATGCGGAATGCTTTTTTTTATTCATAATTTAATTATTAAATTATTAAATGAGAGATTTATACAATTTTTTTTCTTATAAATTACAAAGTAAAATAATTTGTACCCAATATTTAGATTTTACACAAAACGCAATAATAAATAGTAGCTGTTGTGTTGTCAAAATAATTAGTTACAAAACAAATATCATCATCGTCTAGTCTATCGTCATCCATATTTCGCCGTCCAGAAAATGAAAACACTATTTAATAAATACATACATCATTTCAAGTTCAGTCAGTCGTACATAACAGTGGTAGAGCCACGCTTAGGCACGAATGGCGGCCCATTCGTGCCTAAGCGTGCCTCGACCGGTGCGATACCACAGCCTTACAGAAAACCGAAATTAGTAAGGTTTCCGAAGGCTTAACACCTCATCTCCTCGCATAACCTCACCCCTCATCACCCTCAAAGGCAGGTAGCGCACTTACGACTCTTGAGTTGCAGGTGTTCATGAACATTGCCCTTACCATCAGCAGCCAGGTGGTAACAAAAACCTTGTAACGTAAAACTTGAGGAAAGTAACAAAAAACTTGAGGAACATTTACAATTAGTTTCAAAAACTGTTGAATTTCATGTGTAAGATGTTCCGTAGGATATACGATCAAAGTTGCAGCCTCAATCGCTTTGAAGTTCCCGCGTTATCTCGTTGGCAGCACGTCCCCATTCTTAGCTTTCCAGCCAGTGAACATTACTCGAGATACATTTTTCCTCAACGGTTACAATTCTCTGCATTTTATGGCGTGCAATATTATTTCTGTTCACAGTTACAATTTAATTTAATATTATTACTTATATATATATATGAATTTTGAAAATAAAGTGGTGGGTCATTTCAAATAAGAAAATTACGTCAGTTATTGAAAGTTACAACACCTATCTAGCTGTCTGTTTAATTTTCACGGCTAAACTGCTGAACCGATTTTGATTTTAATTTGGTTTGTTAATACTTCAAACCCAGTGGAATATTAAGATAAGCTTATTGCATATTTCTTCTTCTACCTCATCACTTTCCGTTACTCGGGTTCAGCAGTTTGCTCTCCTGCCATTGATAGACATCATCAATAGATAGACCGCCCATCTTCGTGTCTTTGTAAACTGACCTCATCCAAGAAGTTGTATGTAATATGGCGTTAATTTCACATTGTAGTTGTATTTTAATGTTGAAATTAAAAACTTGTTTAAATGAGGTTTAAATTTCTTAACTTTTAACTAAACTCAACAGAAGAAAAGCCGACAGAAAACGTTACTCTTACTTTGAGAACATTCTAATATATTCTTTATCAATACTTTTTGGGCCGAAATTTAAGAGCAAAGACGTTATTAGGCCGTTGAAGATCGTGTGTAACAGATGTGGCTGACATTTTCGCAGTTGTTATATAAAATAATAAGTTGAGCATTTCCAGCGTAGTAAAACAGTATTATATACTTCGCTACTTATTTTGAGAACTTCTTAGACAACGATTTAATAGCAAACAATATGTGTACGAGAATTGCGAGTAAATTTTTTCAGCACCGATCGGAGTGATACCACAACCTCACAGAAAACCGATTATGCAATAATGCTTGTGTTGTATTTCTCTTCTTTCCCCCACCCCTCTTACCCTTGGGGGGGACTTTCTCAAAAGCGTTAAGATCAGTCTTGAGTTGCAGGTGTCCATGGGCTGCTATAGGTGGTCCCTTACAATAAGGTGAACCCTCTGCTGGTTTGCACCCTAATACCACAAAAAGGTAGTCATTTTAAGGAACATTTGATTAGATACCTCAAATAAATTAACTGCTATTAATTATTAATAATATTATACGTATTTGGCAGGAATGTCTGTTTAAGAATAATATCTTACATTTTCACATTTTAAATGGGCTTCTTAGGAATGACAATAAACTTGAAAAAAGGTTGAAAAACTGTCCATGGAGTTATAGCATTTTTTTTTTTCGTGTGGAAACCCCCACGGGTCATCACCTCACTGGAACCAACAGTGAAGTGGTATGTCGGACTCGAACCGACTAAAACCACACGGTGTTCCGTCACGAGGTCTATTGCAGAGAACCCGGGTATACCCTAAGAAGGATGCTTCCGAGAACCCCTGCAGACTTTGGTCGATGGAGTTATAGCCTGTTATTCTCTATAGGATCTACGTATTTGTATAATCTAATCTGGTTGAGTTCAGCGCCGAAAAAAAAACACAGGTGTAAGCGTTTTCTAACAAAAAGTCTCTACATGGAGTACTGCTCTTATCTCATCATTTGGGACGGCTATGCGCAGTATTTGCTTGACGCTCTCGATCGGTTGCAGCGGCGCGCAGTCCGCATTATCGACTGTCCCGAGGTCAACCAGTCTCTTGAGCCTCTGCAGTTGCGAAGATATGTCGCCTATATGGCATCACGGAGAGTGTTCTGACGAGCTCTTCCAATTGGTCCCACCTTCTCCCTTCCTCTACACGACTACACGTGCTGGCCTGAGGAGTCACCGTTTGCGAGTCGAAGATATGCGATCCCGAAATAAACGGTTTGGCTTTTCTTTCCTGTGCCGTTCGGGAAGGACCAGCGCACATGTTTCCTTCCCACTTTGATCCGGGGTCTTTTGAGCGGGGCTTGAAAAAGCATCTCACCAGGTCGCTATAGTGTCACCATGCCGCATTGACTAGACATGCCACCTATATATGTATATAGGATGGTGACCACCACTCTTGGACTTGATTTATTGCTTTCCATTAGGCAAAGTGGAGTCACTATGGTAGGTTAATATAAAAAAAAGGCAATGAGACACGACAGACAGTAAGACTGACTCCTATTTTAGATGATTAAAAACATATACCTACATATACGTGAGTGTGTTACGCTTTAATTTACTCGGTCATCGTGAGATTTTGCGTTACCTTTATTAAATATTATCATTATAAGGTTTCCTGAATCTATGGACATAATTACTTTAAACAAAGTAGAGCACTTACTTGAATGCGCCATTATTAAGAAGTGTAACTTTGTTTGTAAAGACTCTTTTGTAAAGTAATTTAAAGAACGACTTACTAACCCTTAAGTAAAGAAGTTGTTAGTTCCTCTACTGAGCAACATGAGACGCAAATGACGTAATAAATAAATAAAAACAAAACATTCTTAGAGCCTATAAAATATGATTCCTCGGTTTAATCTTTAAAAGACTCACATTCAAAATAGAACATCACATATTTATCAACAAAAACATTTAGATAGAGGGCTAGCAGGCTACAGCATGTTCGAGTTATAGGTATGCGACCCTGACTTGATTAAGCTGTTGCTTATATCTGTATAAGGAATATTACTTTCATTCCCTTTGCATCCTCCCTTTCCTGTAAATATACTCTAGATTTACAATAGGCTTGCCGATAATAATTTTGTCTTGACTAAATAATTATCGGTGAAATGTGGGCGTTAATTAGACCTCTGCCTAGCCCTTCGGGAATACAGGAGTGAGTGTATGTATGTATGTATGTATGTCAAATATAGAAATTACTTCTTTTTCTTTAAGTCGGTTTAAAATCTATATACACGCGATCGGATTCTAAAGCTATAAACATAGATATTAATACAAGAACGCAAATGCAAAAACATGCTCGCTTGACGGCAATCTAACTTCCCTGTTAGATTAATAGGACTAAAATGAAGGCGTTGTATACGTCTTTGGGCAGGCCCCTTCTCGAATGGGGTGATATAATGTATTGTGCATACGTAAGTGCAAAGAATTCGTAATAACATTTTCAACTTAATATACTACATGGCGTTTTAACATAGTATTGACGATATTGTTATTTTCTGTACTTCAAACGTAATCAGTTCGTGCTTGAACAAACAAATCTGAGATATTTTATTGTTAAGGACTGTCACAGCCAGATGTTGTTGAAAACGCAGCCATATTAGCTTAGAGGCGATGGTAGTACAAGTCACAAACATAGGTCGAAACAGGTATGCCTGTTTTAAAATCCCCACGAAAAAGGAAGCGTTGAATGTGAATCTGTCTGTAGCCTGTGTATTAGCTTAGAGGCGATGGTAGTACAAGTCACAAACATAGGTCGAAACAGGTGTGCCTGTTTTAAAATCCCCACGAAAAAGGGAGCGTTGAATGTGAATCTGTCTGTAGCCTGTGTATGGACCGATGTTAAAATATAATGTTTTGTTTGCAAGGTGACTTCAGTACCAAAAATAATGTTGCTATTTGAATTATTATGAACATAATTATCAGCAATAAGTGTTCAATATTTTATCTCTATATTTGATTCTTATAAATTGTATTTAGAAACCCTTGTTTTATAATGGCAGGATGACCCGTCAATATGCTTAAACCGACTCATCTTTCCTTTTTCTATTCCTACCTGTACATCCTCTTTTAATCCACACGTTCTAACTACACCAATCCTCACAATAATATAATAAATAAAATTAAAAAAAAAAAACATAATAATAACGTAACGTCCAGATTGCATGTGACCACGATTCGTAAAACCTAGTCTAAACGTAAGATAATTAAAGAAAGAAAAGAAAGAAAGAAAAACATATTTATTTCCAAAAACACGACGGCATTCACATACAATAATTTACATACATTTGTTTATAAAACACAAAAAAACATATAAATAATATTTTCTTCTTAGAGCACTACAAAACAATTAAAAATACAATATTATAGAACATCCTCCTTGCTCCAATTAAAATGTATGTTACTTACTACGTCACTACGGTAAGTTCTGATTACATAATTGCGCAGGTAACACGGAATACGATAGTTTTACAACTAAGAAATCTTTGTAAAACAAGTCACGATATGGCAATTCTGTACCATATGCTACCACTATTAATTATTAAGAAAATTCAAATTAAACCTCATATGTTGAATATATCAAGCTGTCCAGGCCAGGCAGCCAGGCAGGCGTGACAAAGACACATCATATATAGATAGTGACTGCTTTATTTGTAATGAAGGAAGGGCTGCCTTATTTCTCCATTCAATATATTATATATTTTCAAGTATCACTGTAGTGTTTATCTGTTTTCCTTAGGAACTATTCCTGTGTCGCTTGGGATTTTACAAACATGCAAACAAGGGCAACAAAAAACACTTGACGTGGGACAACTACTTATGCGCACCAAAATTGACCATGACACCATGACCCCATGACCTTCGGCTCAGCAGTCAGGGTCACTAACCACTACACCAACAGGTCAGTCTAATACGAATACGCCATTGTCTATGCCTTACACCATCCCTCTACGATTACAAATAACGATACGACGATGTCAGTATACACGCCTCGTTTATTACAGGCAGCTAATTTAGACAAATTGAGCTTTATTGGAACTTGTTCGAGATGAAAGCATAAATTTGATGTCCTTTGTACTTTTACGAAAAATGTTAGGTATGCCGATAATTTTAAAGCCAAAGCTACATTTTCGTCTATCTATGTATATACACATATTTGACAAGTCGGCATGAAGCCTATTACAATATTCACATAATGAAAGCCTCTTAAGCCATTTTTCGATGTTAATTTACAACTAACCTTGAATGAACGTAATTATATAAAATCGACAACTCAAATCCTTGTAAACAAATAAATATGTACATATACATGTATATGTAAAGTTATACACTTACTTATATGTACAGTAATTGAAATTAAAATCGCTTCGAAGTCTTTTGGTGGTCAGTGACCCTGACTGCTGAGCCGGAGGTCGGCGGGTTCGATCCCACACGGGACACAGAATTGTGTTATCCACAAATAATTGTTCCGAATCTGGGTGTTCGTTAAGTCTTTTGTTCGTGTGTTTATAAATTCCACCGCGACACGGGAATAATTAAAAATATTTTAATAATAATAAAAAAGAAAAAAATAATAATGATGTAGTAACAGGTTGGTCATTTCAATTCCAGCAGAAGCCACCATTCACTTTTTACCTTCTTCGTCCATCATCAGTTTCAAAATGATAAATTATACTCACCCATAAAAAGTTTTTTTTAATGAGATAGGGGGAACGAGCAGACGGGTCACCTGATGGTAAGTGACTACCTTCGCCCAAGGATATCCGCTACTAAAGAGTCACAAGTGCGTTGCCAGGTAGGAGTACGTTCTTTTCTTGAAGATTTGAAGGTCCAATCCAGGTGATGGGGATGAAAATTTGTGGCGTAGGACGATGGCGGAAACCTACGGTCGGTATAAGTACGAACGATTCCTCTGAATACTCCCCATGATACAATAATAAAATCATCAATATAATAAAATAATCGCTTTACATTTCGATAGCTATATGTAAGTTAAAATTGAATTCCAAGATTTGTTTACATACTTTGTTAGTTATACGTACACGTGAAGATTATAAAAGCGTATTAAAAAGTTAACAAAACCAATGGTATCTTTGAACTACTTAATAGAAAAGGTTTTCAATTCAACAGTTTATTGGTTTTATTATATTTTTACTTAAAGTAGTATATTTAGAATTTTGTTTAATCAAAAACCCAGCTAATCATGATACTAGATGCATCGTCAGTCATCACCATAAAAAATATATTGTATACATTGTTTTGTGATTAAGTGATAACAATTAAACACATGGGTTTTGTGTTTTTCTATTTTACTTTTTAATAATAAATTTTATAAGGTACTATTATATTCATAAAATTTCAGATTCAGTAAAGTTAGAGACACATGAAATCAATGCGTGTGAGAATATCACATATGTGGGTCTGTGAGTAGCGTATTCTTGACGGAAACCCAACAGAGCTTTGCAGTCATGACTGTTTGGATTTCATTGTTGGCTATTCCCGAACTACTGGACTATATAAATGAGATTGTGACGTAGCATTTCTTTACTTTGCATTTTTAAAATTTGTAGAAGAATACATCACTTAGTATAATGTCATTCTGTATACACACATATATAAATTAAAAATTCAAAACACCTCCATTCGTCTATTAAAAAGAGTTGATGATCTTTGAATGGCTAAACAGTCTTTCTTGAATTATAGTTAAATCACTGTCGATTAAGTCATCTATCAAAAATAATATTCAATATCGGTAAGTACGTTTAGAAGCTATGTCGCCACGGATGGATATATAGATACATACAAAACCGGAATACACACGTTGAACTTATAACGCACATTAAGGGTTTAAAATAATGCCTCTTCCTCTCTCTCTTAGAAAAACCACCAAAGAGACGGATGCTCTAAACTACGCTAAGAAACTAAAATGAAAGTGGGCTGGGCACGTAGCGAGGCTAAAGGACGAGAGATGGACCAACAGGGTAACAACGTGGAAGGGTCCAATCGGCAAACGTCTCAAAGACAGACCCCACATGAGATGGGCAGACGAGTTGATAAAAATAGCTGGTACCTGCTGGCCGCAAATAGCTCAAGATTATAGAGAGAGAGACACATGGAAATCTTTATTTGAGGCCTTCACCTTCACTTGAGGAGGGGTTCATGCAAACAAACTTCTATATTATTACCTATATTTAAACATTTTCAAAATAAGTGAAATATTGATAGTAAATCATCACTATTTTTTTTTTCTTTTTCTTTTAACTATGTATGTATCATACTTTTGCATGGAATAAAAGGCTTTATTATTGTTTTTCTTATTTATAACGATATCAATGCAAATCTGTTCAGGCACCTAGTAGTTATGGTGGAATAATGAAACTCACATACAAACATCTTACATACTCAAAGAATTAACAGAGTTAATTCGTCCATTTTATTGTTGAATACATATATGTGGATGTGTGTGTAATGTTGGGGAATAAATGTTTATGTGCATGTGTTGTTACACACTGACCTAATTAGAGCCTTAATTAGAGATTAGACCTTAGCTTCATCCTCGATAGAGGGCGTTGAGCAGTCAGTCTAAATCGTGTTATAGTTTCGTTCACAATATGCAACCCAGACTGCTGAGCGGAGGTCGTGGGTGCGATTCCCACAAGGGATAAAAATATGTGTGATCTACAAATAGTTGTTTTGAGATTAGGTGTTCCCTGTCTGTATTATTTGTATGTTTGTAAAGTCCCCCACGACGTAGAGATACTTACTAGTGCAGGAGTTGTCTTTTTCAAAATATAAAAAAAGAGAAAAATCTTACACCGACCCCAAGTGTTGCTGGAAACTTATATTAATACATATATAGCTCAAGCCTGTGTCCCCTAAAGGGAAGGCAGAGGTGAATAAAACGCCCACATTTTGCCAATTAGAATTTAGCCGCAGTAATGCAACCGGGCAATTGAAACTTATAAACAAGCGAAACTGCAAAAGCACTTCAATGATTAGAAGGGAGCTTATGATCCTAAAATGACTGAACAGATTTATTTGATTTTCTTGAGTTGAGGCTAAAAACGCAGCTGTTAGTTATCTTAAAAAATAACTTAAATTTTAAGAGCTCTGATGCCACTGACAGACACGCAGATACACACACTCAACTTCTAACACACTTCCTAAAAAGGAACACACAAGATACACACACTCAACTTCTAACACCCTTCCTAAAAAGGAAGGGTGTCACATCAACTTCTTCGTTGAGTGTGTGTATCTGCGTGTCTGTCAGTGGCATCAGAACTCTTAAATTAAATTCGCACAAAAAAGGGGAATTGCGAATTTAAAAACCAAAAGCATTTGCCCTCAGCAAGATGAAATATATTTTATGCCGTGTACGCTCCATTTCAACACATACATACATGTGTATAATTCTATATCCTACATGACGAAAACCGATGCTGGCATTCTTGCGGTAACTAGATTTGGCTCTGAGTTCTGAAAGACATCGTCACATCACGTATTTTAACTATACAGGACGTTACAGAAATGTATGGTAATATTTTAGGAGCATTCAATTAGTATATGAGTTAAGCAGTTGACTCAGCTTGAGAAAAAATATGTATTTAAAAAAAAAATTTGCGTAAAATTCTTTCTAGTGCAGGTGTATTATAAGCATAGAAAGATTAAGTTTAATGTCAAAACCAATGTTTTTTTTTAAATAACTTTTTTCTGAAATTATCAGAAAAGTTCTAAACATTTTATCACCACCCTTCTTATTAAATACCTATAGTTTCATTACTGTATTCTCTATTTCTCAAAACATTACTTTATTTTAACTTTGCATATGAATTTTCAACACTAATTTGACATTTTCAGTATAGAATTTCCCAAATTTGTTTTTATCGTATTTATGAGGTCTATACGACTAAATAGAGGTTTGATGACAGAATAGCAAGCTCGAGAGCTATCTAAGTATACAAGCAAATGGCACGATGTTGTCTCTGCCTACCCTGAAGGGAGAAAGGAACTTATGTCTGTATGTATGTACTGAGTTTCGAGTGTCCATGGGCGGCGGTAGTCACTTACCATCAGGTGTCCCGTCTGCTCGTTGGCCGCCGATACCAAAATATGAGCACATATTTCTGTAACATTCTGTATAAAGGCACTCACACAATGACATGGGCATACATGATTTGTCACTTGCGCTCCCAGTACTTCTGCGGCTTAAATCTTAGTAACATACACTTGATGAATATAGTTTAACTTTATTTGGAATATCTTTGTGTTGAATAAATGAATGAGGTCGCGATTTCGATTCTCGCTCATATATGTATCTCATGCTTGTATCCCCTAAGGGGCAGGCAGACTTATACTAAACACAAACATTTTGCATGTTAAGATTTGGTCCCACTAACGCGGACAACGCATGGGTTGGGTTGTATTGTATATAATACACTCTCTCACAACAAAATTCAAAGCTATTTATTTGAGTATGAACTGTATTTTTAAAAGACTTCTAAAAGATCTACGAAAGGTGCTATATTTGTTTGCATGTATTTTTCATTTGTATGTTCAAAGATTTCCCTACAAAATTAGTATCTGTTAATCATTTATAATATTATTAATGTTGGGAAATCGTATATATGTATACTAATCGGCGCGTGAACTTCATAATTTTTACTTTATTTACTGATATAGGATTGTACGACGTCATTCTACTACAACTACTCGTTGCTACATAGTTCGACTAGTTTTCGCTAGATGGTGCTAATATGTTTCTTCTGTATGTGGAGGTTACTACAAAAGTATTCATTATAGATATTATTGGATAGTCTATTCTACTTGTAAATATAAACGAATAAAATAGTGAATACATCACCCGATTACTAGGTATTTGACAAAATGTACAAAAAAATGTGTCTATGTATTTTTCTACGTTATGTAGAACCAATGATACAAGCAATGCTTAAGTTTAGAATATTAACTGACCGTATAATAATAACACATTCTCTCACAATTATGTATACATAAAATGGTAGTGGTAGAGTAGAGCAGCCTGCTTAGGCACGAATGGGCCGGCTCGACAGGTGCGATACCACGGCCTCACAGAAAACCGGTTGTGAAGTAACGCATGCGTTGTATTTCCCCGAAATGAGTGAGGTTTACGGAGGCTCAAGTCCCTCTTTCCTCTCCCCTCATCCCCCCTCTCCTCTTTCCCATCTGTCTGTTCGCCTGTTCCCCGTCTGTTCGTTATTTCCCCTTAAGTATATAAAAAAAAAATTGGGAGAGCTGATACCTGTTAAGGGTTTTTTTAAACTTGTATTTAAATCACCTGGCACCACCATTCTTGTACTTCTCCTGCGATCAGAAATGTTCTATTCCGTTCATCTTTCTAAATAAATTAAACCTAACTATCATTACTTACTATAAAACTTTATCGTCATGTTGTATGAGTTTATAGCTTTACAACCACCTTGAGGAAGGGAGGACAGGCACTACTTAGTTTTTCAGTCCCTGTTCTCTACAATTCAGCACAATGTGGGATCAAATAATCTTCATGTTTAGGTATATAAGGAATTTTGGAAAAACCACTGTTCGTTCTAAAAACGATGTAGAAAAGGCAGCTGGGAAAGACTGGATACAAAAGGTGGAAGACCGAGTGCTATGGCACACATTTGGCGAGGCCTATGTCCAGCAGTGCACTGCAGTAGCGTAATTGACTATCCAATAAAAAAGTTTTTGATGGACGCATTAGTGTAGTGATTAGTATCGTAACTGCGAAAAATCAGAGGTCATGGGTTTGATTCCCATACGGGAAAAAAGTTTGAAGGATCTACAGTTTTCCAGAGATTTTTGTGCCCATTGCTTGAATACTTGTAGAGTCCCCCGTAACACAAACATCATTCCTAGTGCGGAAATTGTCTTTTTAAGAAAAGTTCCGCTATTTATTACGCTTATGACGTGATGCGTCTTTAACGCCCATATTATACCCACAAATTAATTACATTTATAATATATTCACGTCATAAAATTATGTTTTCAATTTTCCAAATGCATAAATATATTTATCTACGATTCCTACATAGCATAACAATTTAGCAATACGAGATTATAATCAGAGTAGTGTGCCAAGCCGTGGCTCTCACCAGATGAGGTATATATATATGATACCTATAATTTACATATGTTATGTAAAAACAACTCATTTTAAATTTAAATTAAGACAGTAATTTAAAAAAAAGCCTGGTAAAAACGACTTTAATGTTAATTATACATTTGAAAATAGCACCATACAAATGCCATAAGGAATTCAAAAAAGATTGTGCCACTCAAGAGAGATTTAAAAGATCCTTCTTACATATACCATGCGTCCAACAATGGACATACATATGTAGGTAGACAGAGTTGTATTAAACACTCAGATTTTGCCTGTTAGAATTTTGTCTATGTATGACTGTATGCATACTGTCTGATAGATTTCAGTCCTAGACCTTAGTCGCTGTTTACGATACCACCGAGAAGAGGTAGCTGGGTTTTCTACTCCACCGTGACTAGCGGCAAAGATAATGACGCATCATCATATATCATCATATACAATGTTGTGTGTGTATGTGTGTGTTGTGACTAAAGACGTGATTAAAGAAACTTGACATATTAAATAAACTTTGAAAGTATTACTAAAGTTTACACTTACTTTTTAAACCAAACTAAAAAAAGAGTTAAAAGTTATATGTTCGACTCTATGTCTCTTTATGTATCTACCTAATTTTGTTCATTGATTTCTCTACCAAATTGTCATCAGATTTGGAAAACTCTTTTTTATTTAAAACACCTTTTTCTTTTTTTATATGTGGAAACCTCCACTGGTCATTCACACAAGGTCACCTTCCCGAGGCTAATGGGAAGGTGGTATATCGGATTCGAATCGACTAAAAGAACCACACAGTGTTCCGTCATCGGTTTCATGCCGAGGTCTCAGGTGAGCAGCTGCAGCGCAGCGCAGGCCAGCGCTCATGAAGCCCGGAGGTCATTTTGCACTATTAATAATTGTATTAACTCTCTTCCGTTATCTTTCCGCCACTTCTTTGGCAAGCATCTCTAGTCATGCTAAGCTAGCTAACAACAACTCGTTAACGGTTAGGAGCTAGAGAATATTTTGTTTTATAATTATTACAACGTTAAATGATTTAAAGGAATGCCACGAAGAGCGACCTTCGAATTGAAAACAAACAAATTCCAATAATAGTTTTGTTGTTTGCAAACTTTCCCGTAACTCTAATATAAATAACGATATAGCCCCTATATTGTTATATATAATTTTTGCACGACCTTCGCTAGCGGCAGTTACAATATAACTTCCGAAATATATTTTACGCGATATCATATGAACTAGTATAACAACTGGCCTATAAATCAGAGAACTGAATTGGTACTTGTGCTAGGGTTGTCAGTAGATACAGACGTACATACAAAGTATTTTTTAATGTAGAAAATGGGGCTATTTTAATCGAATACTTTAGAATTAACGAACGAACTAGTCGGGCATCCTGGAAATAAACACGTGAGTAAAACCTACTGACTAAGTTTTTCGAGTGTTTGAATATATACATATATGTATGATGTTTTGTTGTCGCATCGGTATGATGAATTTCGACATGTAAGGTGTAATCGGTCGTGTCGGAGTGATATTAAAGTCAGATGATTAAGGGAAAGTAAGTAAGGCAGCCGGGTTTACATTTTACAAACGATTTCAATTGTATACTATTCTATAAAATTATTAGAATTCTTTAATTAATAGCTGGTAATTAAGTGTTTTTTGTTTTATAACGACGATGAGCAGACGGGTTACCTGATGGTAAGTGACAACCACCGTCCATGGACACCTGCAACTCAAGAGTCGTAAGTGCGCTGCCCACCTTTGAGGGTGATAAGGAATGGAGGGATGCGGCAGAAGAGAGGGGGGTAAGGAGATAGGAAAGAGGAGATGGAGTGAAGGGAGAGGAAAGAGGAGGGAGGGGAGTTGGGCCCCGGAAACCTCACTCATTTCGGGGAAATGCAATGAAAGCGTTACTTCACAACCGGTTTTTTGTGAGGCCGTGGTATTGTACCATGGCTCATAACACAATGCTATAATAGTGATTATAGCATGCTATAATAGTGTTTATACCATTTTGTTATATTTGAAATCAATACAATAAATAAGATAGATAATTTCAGAAACTATAGGTGAACATTGTAAAAGCCTTGTTTATCTTTGAAAAAATAAGATAATTTTGATTATAAATTGCAGGAATTTCGATAAGAGTAATGACCTTTTTATCTTGGCAGTGTCTAAAAGATCGTTTTTTATTTGCAAACCCTAGTTCATTTTCTCAACTTAATTTTGTTCCTTTTTCCTACGCCATTGGACATAAACCCGCCATTAACGCCGCCTGACGATCAAGTCTGTAATTAATGACTGCCGAGTTTCAACGTCGATTGGGCCTAAACCAAGATGAACGTTCTATATTGGATAGAAAAACATATTGGCTACACAAGATTGATAAATAAATATATTTCTAAATAAGTATTTTTTTTATGCGACAGGGGGCAAACGAGCAGACGGGTCACCTGATGGTAAGTGACTAACGCCGCCCATGGACACCCGCAACAAAGTCACAAGTGCGTTGCCGGCCTTATAGGTAGGAGTATGCTCTTTTCTTGAAGGTTTGAAGGTCTTATCGGTTCGGAAATACGGCAGGCGACAATTTGTTCTATAAGCTGGTTGTGCGAGGCAAAAAGCTTTTGGAGAAGCGCACAGTGGTGGAGTGCCAATCGTCCAGGTGATGGGGATGGATATTTTGTCGCGTAGGACGATGACGGAAACCAGCAGCCGGTATAAGTCCGAACAATTCCTCTGAATACTCCACATGATAGAAGCGATAGAGGATGCAGAGTGAAGCTACATCTCTACGCAACGCCAAGGTGTCAAGTCGATCAGAAATATCTTGGCAGTCGATGATGCGAGTCGCTCTCCGTTGAATGCGGTCAAGAGGGAGAAGTTGGTACTGGTATTTAAAAAAATATCCATTTCGTTAGTTTATTGTTATTTTGGCGGCTTCATTCGCTGAAAATTTAGTTTTTCTATATTTTAGGAAAGTTCTTAACCTCACTCAGTTGGTGAAACTCAACCTACCGATTTTCTGTGAGGCAGTGGTAATACTCCCACGTTTCTTTTTCGCATACATACATACAAACTTCGGGGCAGGTAAAGATACCGCCTACCGCTTGCTTTACTCCCTACGAATATTCTGTAATGTCATTAAATCATACAGGATCGCCAGTTTCGGATACTTCTGAATATTGCTCTTTCTTTAGAACATCAGAATATATTCTTTTCTGTATAACTTGTGTGATCCACTTTTACGGCTATGGTTTTGTGTATGTATATATGTATGTATGCTGTTTCATAGTCCCGCCGCATGACGTGTCATTAGATTCGCTTTAATAGTGACAAAGCGTACATTTTGATATAACGTCATTAAAAAACTGAAAGTTTAAAATACAGTCGGGTAATATATTTTTTAAAATTAATTAATATTAAATTAGTAAGTAATTGATGACACTTACGGTTGGTTCCTTTTAAATTTCAAGAAAAAAATATTATAACTTTTAGGTGGAAAATAAGAGATGAGAATTAAAGCCTACAATTGATAATTAGGTCTTTATTACTTCTGTTAAAAGGTAATTGAGTGTTTCAATACATCTATCACGAACAACTGTTATTTACCTAGAAAGACCGCAACTTCGAAACTGCGTCCCGCTGACCGAACTCTTCCCACATAGGTTAAAGTCAAAATACCTAGTTGAGTTTATAGAGCCCATCTGTCAAGTTTCAATTAAATTTGGCACTGTACAAACTAACATCAGTGCACCGTATGGCTGTATACGTACTGTCTGATATATATCAGTCCGACTCCTCAGTCATCTTGTACGACACCCACGAGTGGAGATGCAGTGGCCCTATTCTACTCCAACGAGACCCCAGGCCCCATCACCAAGGTCACCCACATTCTCATCTACGTTACAGAGGCATATATTTCCGTTAATGTTTACATACATATATACATGTGTGTGTGAATATTTGTATACATTTGTGCGTGTTTATACTAGTAAGTTAAGTTATATGTGTATTGTGTTTATTTAAGTCCTTATTTGAGAAACCAAAGTAATATGAACGTTCTTGAATATATCAATATAAATACGATTATATAATATTAATCTCACTGACCACTCTTATCTCTGCAACACCACAAGGTTTACTGGCATTGCCACAAAGAATGACTTAGGCATTAAGTCCGACTTTGTTCAATATGTGCATGAAGATTTAAATAAATAAATAAAATAAAAAGTGGGTAAATTAAAGGGGAACAAGGAGGAGAGGAGGGTAAAAATGGATACCGTTTGTTATTGATTGGGGTGCGTAAGCAATATCTTGGTCTATAGGTCAGGAATGTATACCATGTAACTCGAACTGGCTGTTGCCGCAAAGTCCGTCACCTGGAACCGCATATATCAGATCTTTTATCCAACTGTAACTAAAATCTGCTCAATAGTTCTTTGCTTCTCGGAGAAATAGAATATGGCAACACATACTCTTTCCGTGGATGTCGTAAAAATCGCTTAAGGAATCGGACTGTTATCTTCCAATAAATGATACATATTACAGTTATACAGTACCCGAATGATGGCAATTAAGCTTGCCCCATAATAAATAGGTGATCAAGACGCCCCTGTCTACCCCTTCGCATATATAGGCGTCGGTGCATCTTTATATATATAATTCTTCTGTGAGTGTGTATGTCACTGAACTACTCTCAAACGACTAGACGGATTTTGATGAAATTTTTTGTGTGTGTTCAAGGGGATCTGGGAATGGTTTAGATTCACAAATCAGCCCGGCAGATGGCGCTGCAGTCGGTATCTAGTTATTTATCTATTCTGCAACTTCAGGACAACGTCTGTCGGGCGCAGCTAGTATCTATATATTACCTTAATATACTAAACTTGAAGGTACTCGGACGAGTACTTCCCGCATATCTACATGTCCTAGATACAAGCCCGTTTGAATTCAAATCAGGTCAGTAGTTTAAGCATTACATACATACACTCACTTCTGCATCCCCGAAGGTGCAGGCAGAAGCGTTATTAATGTATATTTATTGCCGTCATCCAGGTGCTTTTGGGAATTCAATAAAATAGTAAGAATACAAAGTGTAGGAAAGTGAAATTGCTTTTATAGATGGATTGGGGAGTATAAGCAACAGTTCAAGTCAGGATCGCATTTCGCGGTTGAATTCAGAGCGCAGTAACTCGAACCGGCTGGTGCCAGGAATCCGAGCCCTCTAACTATAGTACTTTAGAGATTAGGGAGTAACAAACATATACACATGTATTATAGCTGTATATGTCTATGTATTGATAGTAGACTTATATGTCACTGTATCAGAAAATAATAAAAAAACCCAAAAAACCTTTAGCTTGAAATTTACTGACCCAATAAAAATACATTTATAGCACATAATTCAACGACAATTTAACTTCCTATAATATTGATTATCTTAACTGAGTTACAAAAGGTATTGGGGGTAACTTCGGCCATAATTCATAACTTTACCTTACGTTGCGAGCACAAATGATTACTAAGATTAAAGGTCAGCTCATACTGAGCAGAAAAATGTTGAGGCACCTGTATTTAAATAAAAAGAACCTTATGAAATAATAGTTACCTTTTTAAATGTACTAATCGTTTACTTCATGGTGATAAAAATTAGACTGGTGTCATAACACAACATACAACCTTACAGAACACCGATGTCAAAAAATACGTTGTGATTTACCGAGCGAGCGAGGGTAACGGAGGCCTACCACTTCATCACGTTCAAAGGTGGGAAACACACTCACTGATGTATCATGAGCAGCAGGTTGTCACTTAAAATCAGATGACCTTTTTGCTCGTTAACCCCCGAAATCATAAAAAATGTAATTAGTTATTTACCTTCTAATTCTATCGAAATATTTTCTTCCAGTGTAAGTGGGATCAGGCGTAAGTACAATTACTCAAGTAAAAATACAATCATTTAAATCGCTTTACGAATGATGATCGGGTATCCTATCGTAGAATCTATAACACGCTGGCGGTGCTAAGCGGGCGTACCAATATTTTCAATGAGGCGCCTTTGTCTCGAGCGTTTCCCGTGGCAGAGGAGACTGACATATTTTATTGATCACTGAGTGAATTCATTAAGATAAAACTATACATAATATATTACAAATAAATAATAGAGCATACAAGTATTATTATAGTTGCTTAGCTATTGCATTAGGTTTATAACCGGTACTGATAGATGTAAGTTTGTTAAATAAATATCTTATCTATATTATTGATATTTCTCTAGTTATAATTGGCCGATCAGTTTTATTCTACCGACACAAAGGTGTATTTCATTGTTGTGTGATAATAATATAGATAATTGCTATTTGTTAATAACTACGATGTATTTGTTAAGTTGTAATTTTAACTTGAATACGTAAATTAATTTGTTTATATTACGTTTATTCATGCTTCGTTGCAAGACTTTTCCATCATGAACTTTTATTGTTCTTATGAGAATAAATTTTTTTTAAACCTTATCTTATTAAACATCAATGCTTGCATTGTGTGACCAAGTGAGTGAGGTTACCGGAGGCCTAAGCTCCATTCCCTTCCCCTCGTTACCCTACTCTAAAAGGCGGACCGCACTCTTGTGGCTCTTCAGTTGCAGCATCAGGTGACCCGTCTTGGTCCACCTTTACTTTACCATAAAAAAATGAGCAAACGGGTCATCTGACGGTTAGTGACTATCGTATCGTATCGCCCATCTACACCCACAACTCAAGAGTCACAAGTGCGTTATCGGCCTTTCTCTATATGTCTCTCTCTCATATGTAGTTATAATAAACTTACATAAGTACAAAACCCTTAAACACCCTACAGTTTACACTCTTTTTGGCAGTCGTATAATAAAAACGTATACGTTGTGTTCATCATCATATTAATCACCTTCTTTTGGAAGTCGCTGAGGGAGGCGTATGTCCACCTGTTCAAGGGCTAATGACCTATAGAATCGCATGAAATTAAGGACATTCGGCTACGTGAGCCCTGGCTTCTGTGAGCTACTATATTATCTGTCCTGTTTTTTCATCGGGGACTTTCGGTACCCCAGATTCCTATCTCTACTCTAAAACGCTTCCTTACTGAACAGTTTCCTCATCTTGAAGCGATAAAATTTTTCTTTTTAATCTTTTGCTCTTTTCTTAATTCTTTGTTCCTTTATTTTCTTTCCTTACATTTTTTAATCTACCTTCTTCAGTAATTTCTACATCACCCTAAGGTAGACTGGCAGATAATGCATTTGGCATTAAGTCCGCCAGTGCGCATTTATGCATTAAGTTTCAAATAAAGGGGGTTTACAGTCAGGTAGGACCCTGGAATAAAGAAGCTAGCTAAAACTCTCTTGCAATACACACTGATGACCTTTGTCCGAATGCTGCGCTTATAATAGTTTGTAATAAAGTTTTATTGCAATCTCTCAAAAAGGTTGTACCTTCTTTGAAAAACTAATTTTACCAGCCCTGAATTACAAGATTTTCTTTATCAATTTTTTTCTTCGGTTAATTGACGGACTAAACAAATAAAAAATATAATAATCAGCATCCTGCATTGCATAAGTAAAAATAACTTAATATGAACTTGTTACTGCACTAAGTTGTGAACTTAATGCAACTTAGTTTCTTATCGAAACAATTTATATAGTTGTACACGCACGCGACGGACTGTGTTTACTTAAATCTCTCGCTGTTATAATTTCTTACTATTGCGTTTTAAGGATTTCCTTAATTACAAATAGGTTAAGGATTTTAAATATGTTTCACTGAAATAATTCTTAAAAAAATAAAAAAAAATCATGAACTCAGAACGACTGA
Organism: Tyria jacobaeae; assembly: GCA_947561695.1. Taxonomy (NCBI): domain Eukaryota; kingdom Metazoa; phylum Arthropoda; class Insecta; order Lepidoptera; family Erebidae; genus Tyria; species Tyria jacobaeae. The sequence continues at coordinate 584,653 of OX387236.1, read as the reverse complement.
AGAGATTTATTTGACTTAGTCAATGAACTGTTAAATAAATATTCAGAAATACGTTTAACTTGTAACGCAACCCCCCCCCCCCCCTACAACTTTTGCAACCATGAAGGGTGGAATTTTTGAACCCCTTGGATTAACCACAAAGTTTTATATACTGAAATGGCATAGATACAAATATGATATGAATTACCATTTATTAAAGTGTCGGATCAAACGGATGAACAGATTTTCTTAATTTATGTTAAACATATACCCTTGATTTAAATACCTTTCAAATGAAGAAAACTTATCTATTCGATTCAGAAGCTATGATGCCACAGACGTATACAGATACCACTGCAGACTTCTTTTTAAATCAAATAAGACTTATACATATGTAGTATTCACAAATGCAGCCTTCTCCGGTATATAAATCGCATCCCAACGTAGAAGTGAAGTGTTTTATATATTTTTTTTTTGTATGGTAAGAGATGTAGGTTTGAATGATAAACAATCAACTCCCATAATACTGAAAATTCAAAAATACACCAACCTTATTTGCATTCGAATATCAGCAGCTCCTGAGCAAAAACTCACGGCGTGCAAATTTAAAAATTCACTACACAGTACAAGGTATTTTGTGATCCAAAATGATTTGTCTGTGTATTTACATCACTGCACTGCACATGATGTATTACATTAATAGCACAATTTTATCCATGTGAAACAACCACAGTAACAAATTGAAAGAAATATGAAGACAGGTCTGCTCCATAACACGCGGTGGACAAGGTGGCTGATGACGCGGTCACAATACATACAGTATCAAAGCTGGTGTCATGGTGGTGTAAAATTTTAACTATCCACTAATAAATGAGGAATGATTTAACAAGTACCAACAAATGTTTTGTTTTATTAGATTTAATAAATTTAAACCGAATTTGAAACAACAACTGTCTTTTTATGATATCACGTGAGCTCGCCAATAGCTACAAAACAAAAGTTATTTATTTTTTTACTAACAGAAGAGATACAAGTACGTTTGAAAAAAATATAAATTATATATTATAAATAGGACATAGACAAGCAGTTCTGCATTTTTATGGACAACACAAAACTCCACCTGGTGGCCAGATATGCAAAATCTATATAATATAATGCTATTGTTTATAGGTTGGTTATATGGTTGCGGTATATATTTCGTTTATAACTTTGCTGGTGATTGTAACTTGAGAATTTTGTACTTGGTTGTAAATGTATGTTTGTAACTATCTCCTGGACTCTGTATATAAGTTACGAAAGTTTTACGTACAAAAAGTAACATTTTTAACATTTGGAACGCAAATATATATTATATTTCAATACAATAAAATCATTAAGTTGTACAAACGGAAAATGAAAATAATTTCTTTCAAACCACAAAATTTACTATGGAAATTTTGTACAAGTCTTTTATTTTCACATTCAGATAATAAATCGTTATCTTAAATCAAAATCGTGTTTAAATATTACAACACAGAGAATTTAGTTCGTCTATCTCTCTTTGTGATGGCGCTGTACTCAATAAAAATATGAAATTTTCTTTTGCTGCTACAGCGTGCTTTCAGATTTAACTTTCTGAATTTGACAATGCATACCTACATAGACTTTACATTAAAGTACCAGTAATCAGTAAGACTGAATACACATAAATAGAGTAACATTGGTAGTTGAAAGTTCAAATATTTTCTACAATAATTAAATAAATCAAATTATGTATGTATAAGTATATAGAAAGTGCACAAAGTTAAAAATAATTATCAATGTGTTACAAATTTAAAAAAATACGTGTAAAATGCGACGCGATGCGTGTACGAAAGAGGTGCATGAAATCAATTATGGCCGATATCGATATCTAGTCATAATAAATATTTACCCCTGAAGGATAAAATGGGCTATTTCATAGCATGCCAGTAAATGTTCCATCGGAGTACAGTAACCGTAAAATACCGATTTATTAGGTATTGAGGCTTCGTTGTACAGATCAGTGTTTGTCACGAAAAATTAGGGTGTACGTTCTTGTAATCCTCCGTCCTTATATTGTTTTATGTTTGGTTTATCACTTTTAACCCCCGACGCAAAAAGAGGGTTGTTATAAGTTTGTCGTATTTCTGTGTGTATATGTATGTGGCACCCAAACGACGAAATTCAATTCTGAGTTGTCTTAGCTTAATTTGATCAGGATGAACAATCTTATAGGAGGGAGCAATCGAATGTTTTTAAACATACATAATTGGAATAAAAAAGACCCAAGTTATCAAGTTTAAGGACATTATGTGTACATTACAAAACTGTAAGTTAAATGACAAACGGTTAATCTGTTTTAAAGTTATGAGAACTGAAAGTGATAATGACCCACCAAATGTGAGCAAAAATATTGTGTTTTCACAACGTTGTAGATGTATTTATCTAAAGGAGATATTGGTTTAGTTTTAAGTTTAAAGTTTTTAACTTTAGAGAGCCATACTTCACGCATGCATGCATGATCGTATGGGTAGGCTCGACTGGAGTATTATCACGGCCTTACAGAAAACCGTTTGATAAAGTATGCTTCCATTGTTAATGGAGGCCCAACCCTCTTTCCTTTCCCCTCCTTCTTTTCCCTCCCTTTACCATAAAAAAAACAAAGTACTACTTGCCTTGAAAAGTAATTTTTACAGAGTATATAACACATTCTTTTTATAGAAATGAAAGATGGGAAATTGTTAGTATATTGAAATCGAGAGGCAAGAACAAGAGAAGGTGATTGAAGAAAGAACTATTGCTTATACAGAGAGACAAGAAGGTGCTAGCAACAGCTCGAAGACGTCTGGGTCACATACCTGTAACTAGAACTGGCTGCAGCCGTGAGCGTCCGAGCTTTCTACTCATAAATTATCGTTAATTACACAGTCAAAACAGATTACCTCTCCAATCTTTAATAAAGATAATTTAAGTTGTGTTTTAACAACTTAAGTTTCTTTTCCTTTACTTATCGTAACTTAAAAGACTATAAATCTAATTTTAGGGCAACGACAATGATAAATTGGGGGCTCGTTTTAAATTGAATAGTTCGCCAAACTGTGATTAGTTAGCTACATTCAAATATTGCTAAGAATAAATAAAATCTATTTAAATGTCAGACAGACTAAAACCTTGCAACCCTTGTGGAGTCTTTGTATTTTCAAATAACCAAGAAAAATTTTTTCGAGTATTTATATGTGTGTATAATGGTTTCTTTTTATATGGCCTCAGAGTGTAGGCGGCTTGACGGATTTCTACATGTACGAGTATACGTGTCGTTTAAATCAACTTAATAGTGGGAGTGGTCTAGAGTATAATATTTAGAGACGAATTATTGTTTTTTCTCATACATAACATACTAACGATTGTATCCCCAAAGAAGTATATTAAAATCGAGTCCGTATATTAAGCACCTACATTCTGCTAACTAGTTTGATAAATGTTATGTTATGTGTTTCGAGAGTTTGTATGTATGATTGTCAGTCTATCAATCTGCTCATTGTCCCACCTTAAAGCCTAGATGGCTTGACGGATTTTTACATCTGATCAGTCAATTCAATCGTCTTAACAGTGGCAGTGACATAGGGTACACATTTCTCACATAAATTCAGGATCCGTTGTTATGGAGGATTTGTCAAATATACAAATGACGGGCATAAAGAACTTCCAAAACTCAGGAAAACTATGTGTGGATCACGCAAAATTTTGTCCCGTGTAGGAATAAAACCTACGATCTCTGGCTCAGCATCCAGGATCACTTACCACTAGACAGACGGGTCCAATCAACATTTATTTATTAATATTACCTGTTACGATTTGTTTCCGAAACTGCCAACATGCTAAACTCCACGTTGTTAAAAGATACCATTCCAGTAATCCGCGGATTTGATTATCTGTTTTGTATTCGATAATCGTTTAACATTCCATCCGTATAAGATACTTTGAGATTGAAAAAGAATTAGGTCATATATCTATCACCACAGCAGCTAAACGGATCTCTATGAAATTTGGTACAAAGACAGATTATAGACTGGAATTTGCACGCGAATTAAGTCACAGACAACAAATACGTTTACCAAGTAATATAATAAATAGTTTGTTTGTTTCTTTGTTTAATTGCGTCTCATGAACTACTAATCCGATTCCAAAAAATACTTTCGAATTACGTATCCCGTTTATTGAGGAAGGCTATGAAGGCTAGCTATAACACATTACGCCGTGACTCTAAGGATCGGAGTAGTGAACATAAAGACATGTTAAATTGCAGAAAACGGCAATTAATATATAAAAGTAAAAGCGAGTTAGTTAAATTTTTAAGTCTGTAGTAGTTACTGATCATATTGATTTTCACAGCCGCATTGTCAGGGGTACAGATAAGCTCATAAGATACCTTTATAAAAAGAATTGAGTCCCCAACAGTTAAAAATAACTTCTACACAAGCAAAGCCGATGACAAAAACTAGTTTCTAATACAGGTAAATGCTTCGGCCAGAAAAGGGCTTAATATCAAAATTGAAATTTTAATTACGTTGAAATTGAGCTTTTTGGGTTGTCGATTTAAATTACGCTTTTAATGGAGTTGCTTATCTTTAAATTTTGAATATCTCTCCAGCTGACCTGATTATACCGTAATTAAATTTCTTCAATCTTTTTTTAACGTATAGGGATCAGACGAACAGACAGGTCACCTGATGGTAAGTGACTATCACTTTTTACTTACAAATCAATAATGGCAAGTGCGTGGCTGGCCTCTGAGGTTTCCATCACCAAATATGTTCAAATCATTCAAAAAGTGCTCGGGCAATAGGAAAGCTATTACGTAAATGAGTCTAAATTGTAATCGTCAAAATGTGGGAGCTAATTACATCTATGCCTACCCTTTTCAGGGGCTAACACTCAGTAAAACAGTACTCACCTCACTCACTGAGTAATACACAACCACACATTGTCTTACAACTCTCAACAGTTTTACTAACTCTCAACTTCCACAGAAAATTCGTTGTGAAGTCAACTCCAGCCCAACTCCCCCTCTCCTTTTTCATCTCCCCTGATCACCCTCAACGCAGCGCACTTACGACTCTCGAGTTGCAAGTGTCCATGGACGGCGGTTGCCACTTACCATCAGGTGAGCCGTCTGTTCGTCTGTCCCCCTATATTATCTATTAAAAAAAAACTGGTTTTACGTGCTCATGGTATTAACTCGGTCAAGTCTAACTATAACTGTAAGGTTTATAATAATTAAGTTATTAAATGAACATTAAAATGTAATAGGCGTGATGTCATGATACAAAAATATACCAAACCTACCATTTTGAAGACTTGACAATTATCTAGCTTAATTATGCAAATTTAATAGTCAAAAAGAAAATAAAAATAAATATGAACATAGTATAACAACTTTTAAACGTAGATAACGTAATGGTTGTATAAAAATGTTTACTTTGTATTTTTACTTCAAACATAAGGCATCCATTGTTGTGAAATGATGTAAAAAGCTGTTATGATGTGAAGGAAATTATGTTAGCCTAACTCAATACGGTATCTTTGTGTCAGAATGTGACACAAACATAATTTATTAGCGCAAAAAGTTTATTGTGTTATAAGTTTATTTGCGTTATGTTTCAGATTTTACACGAGTGCCCAAGAAAGGTGTGTCAATTTGTTAGGATGTTCATATACATTCCACGCGTGCCTCCCTAAACTGAAGAGGGGCCAGGCCCCCTACACGATGTGGCCACCTGTTGAGGTGACCAAGGTTTGCAGGCTTTCCCGGAGGCTTCCTTGTTAGGGTTTTCCTTGTCCCTTGCAATAGACTCTTTGTGACGGAACATCCTGTGGTTTTAGTCGGTTCGAGTCCGACATACCACCTCTCCGTTAGCCCCGGTGAAGTGATGACCCGTGGGGGTTGCCACACGAAAAAGAAATGTATGTACATTTACATGCATATCATATAAGTAAGTTTATTTTTCCAGTATAACATTAAAATTCGTTAGCTGTCCGAGTGCAACTGAATATCCCTACAAATATTATAAATGTGACTGTAAGTTTGTTTGTTACGCTTACGCCCCGATACTACTCAATTGATTATCATGAAACTTTGTAAAGATATTCTCAAAGGTATTAGGAAGGACAAAGATTACTTTTTAGTAAAAAAAAAACACATTTATCGGAAGGTAAAGAACATATATTTTGGCAGATATAATGGTTTGTCAAAAAAATTGAAAATTTAGCAACATCAACGGCATCTATATTTAAGAAATTCACTGCGAGCGAAGCCGACGGTAAAAGCTACTTAGTAATAAAACTTTAATGTGGCTGCTACTGATAAAGTCTTTATGTCTGAAATGGGCTACCTGTTAATAGTAAAATTACCAATCAGTATTATTTAGTTAGAGGGCTCGTACTTTCCGGCACGAGCAGTTCAAGTTAGAGGTATGTATGTGACCTTGACTTACTTGATCTATAGCTTATATTCCCATATCTCTATAATTAATATTCCTTTCCTTATTTTTCTATCCCCTCTTTCAGGTCAATATACTCTAAATGTTTGCATCCAATTCCCGAAAGTGCCCGGATGACGGTAACAGACTATCCCCCTATTACGTAAATGGGACTAAATTATGATTTGCATAGGTGTTAAATAAGCTTCTGCCTACCACTTCGGGGATACAGGCGTGAGTGTATTTATTATTAAAAAAAAATAGGTTTATATCTACTAGGAGAACTAAGTAAAAGGCTAGGAAATTAGTGATAAGTATATTGCGTTTCACAATATGCTACTATATAATTCAGTTCGTACCCACTATGTCTATATCACAAGGTCATATATTAACTGCCGAATATATATTGAAGGTCACATTGAAGGTCACTAATGTTCATTCACAAGACTATGTTTTAAGTAAAGTGTTACCAATCCCGACTGCTTACAAGCGACTAACTCTTTTTAGAAATTATGTGAAAGAATCGTGTAAATAACAAACACCTAACACAAAAATTGGCGGTTTCATATACGTACACCCTTGTATGTATGTGTGTGTCCCTACAAAAATATTTAACCTACTTTTTTGCTGTCGTTATTTTACAATATTATAGCTGATGTCACTCCCACTACTGAGGCAATTCAAATGACAATTAACATATTAAAATCAATCTAGGCTCTAGAACGTGATATAGAAACATACACACACATACATACACATACAAAAAAATATACATTCTTGCACAGTCGGGTAAAACTGAAATAAACCTAAAAACATTATACTAATGTATGAAGATTGGGTATAACATAATATGATCATATGATTCACTGTAATAAATTTAATAATATGAGATCAAAGGAAAAGTTTTATCTAGTTACCTCCCCATTGTGTTAAAGCTATCACTCATCCCATTCTCACTTACTCGATCACTCACTCACTATCCTATTTCAGAGTACTCCTAACAAAACATGAGATGGAAACACATTATAACTGTTAAAATGCAGTGCAGTACAATGCAACGCTTCTCGTACGCGTATCCCTGCCGGGATTTCATTCGTTGAACTACATATACACATGTTATAATATCTATGTATGTATGTATGTACATAGTCTATCCTATTAGTTAATGAGATGTGGCTAAGTCTGAAATTCCATTTTGTAATTAGAAAATTCAGTAAGAGTAAGAGCATTTCAGTAAGAGCACAGAAAGCTGAAAGCATTGCAGATTATTAATAATTAAATTTTATAATAATTAAAGCTAATAATATTGGATAATGATATCGAATTAAAGACAGATAAAGTTAATTTACAAATGCTTTTTAAAAACACAGGCCAAGGCGAATGTTTGACGACACCTTTACCCACCCTGATTAGGATAAAGTTCGTAACGATACGTATGTATTATTTTTAATAATTTAACATATTTTAGTATCAAAAGTTCATTTTAGCATTTTGTAATTTTGTACCTACGTAATTTTTCAAGTAAGTGGGCTCGCCCATGGACACCTGCAACTGATGAGTCGCAAATATGCTGGGGAGAGGGGAGGTTTGGTTTGTGCAGACATTATCTATGTGCAACGGTGCAAATATATTTTTATCAATATAGTTGTAAAGACCAACAGATGGGTCACCTGATGGTAAGTGACAATCGCCGTCCATGGACACCTGCAACTCAAAAGTCGTAATTGCACTGCCCACCTTTGAGGATGATGAGGGATGGGGGATGCGGGTAGGAGAAAGAAGAGATGAGGATGATTAGGAGACGGGAATTAGTAAAGGGGAGATGAGGTACGAGGAAGTAGGAGAGAATGAATTGGGCCTCCGGAAATCTTACTAATTTCGGGGAAATGCAACGCAACCGGCTTTCTGTGCGGCCGTGGTATCGCACCGATAAAGTAATACATAATTAGTCTTTTATCTACAAATTTGGCATTTAAGTATTAAGGCACATATAACAATTTTAAGAATGTTTCTGCGTGGATGATTATACACAAATCTATCTATATAATATATACACAAATAACAAGGATTTCTTTATGGTTTTTCCTTATGGCTGATGACCTTATTTAGCAATTAAGTGCTAAAGCAAATCTAGATGGTTTCGATCGTTACTTGTAAAATAAACAAATAAGGTACCATTATCGTATATGTTTAGGAAGTAAAAATCTGAAAATTGTTATAATACTGAAAGGAAAAACCTATTGGTTCTTGGTGGAGCAGACTAAGGGATCGTATCGTTATCTATAAGACAGTAATATATTTATTTATTTATTTATTTTCGACTTATTGCACATTTTGTACAAAGGCGGACTTAATGCCTCAGGCATTCTCTCCCAGTCAACGTTAGGGTGTGGCAAAAATAAATGGTAGTAGGTACAAATAGGTGAGAGAGGTACCAGTTTAATTATTATAAAATATGACCTAATTATATACATATATTACTTTCATACATCATATACTAAGTAGCTTTGCTCGGTATTTTTTGGTAAATCGTGTAAAGCAACGAAAAAAAAAAGTTAAATAAAACAATCATCAGGACTCGAACCGAGGGGCCGAAACTAGTCGGGCACTCCCGAAACACACACGTGAGTAAAACCGTATATTTAAATAAATTTTAAAATTGTCAGTCATGCATTGAAATCGATTTGACACCAGAAAATTTTCCTTCAATGATTTATTACGACTTACGTTGCGGACTTACTTACTCAACAAAAATGTTACGATAGAACGTTTCTCAAAGAAATGCACCAAAAATTCTAACAAGCTTCTCTACATCATTCCATTTTTTATTTTCTAAAAACTTTGTGTAGCCCCCTTAGGTGTGTGTGTATGTTTGTATACATGGCTCTACTACCTTTCAGTGGTAGAGCCATGCTTAGGCACGAATGGGCCAGCTCGACCGGTGCGATACCACGGCCTCACAGAAAACCGGTTGTGAAGTAACGCTTGCGTTTCATTTTCCCGAATTGAGTGAGGTTTCCGGAGGCCCAATTCCTCCTCCCCCCTTTTCTCTCCCATATCTCCTTTCTCCTTTTTTCCATCTCTCATCCCTCCTCTCTTCTTTCCGCTCCCTGCATCCTCCATCCCTCATCACCCTCAAAGGAGGGCAGCGCACTTGCGACTCTTGAGTTACAAGTGTCCATGGATGGCGGTGTCACTTACCATCAGATCACCCGTCTGTTCGTCTGTCCCCCTATAGGTTAAAAAGAAAAAAAAGTAAGTTTAACATATCATTTTATTTCCACATATATATATGCCTCTAATGTACCTAAACTAAATACGGTCTAAAATGTGAGGGATAAATATACGATTTTATTGCCTAGTTTTCCAATTCCGTTCGCATTGTAATATGGACATTAGCATAAACCAAATTATTTGGCTGTAAGGAAACTGTTATGTAAATGTAAATAATAATCCTTGGTTTAGATAATAGCCATCTAAACCAAGGTAGAGAGAGAGCGAATGAGTCACAATAATCTTGGAAGTAATACCAATCTTATATTATTAGCGGTCGTTAATGGTCACTACTCCGTTCCTAAGGGCTGCTGCGTGCTGTCCCCCATTACATCCTATATTATTGGCCAATATATAGCGACCTCCACCTACAGAAGAAATTACCCTATCTACCGAAGATAAGCTGAATTACTAGAAACTAACTACGTAGTAAGATCCTGAGTCGTGGTATGGAAGTTCGCAGGCCTATTGGTATATCTACAATTGTCCAACATTAATTATAGGATGTCGGTCTTCCAGGTTTGAGCATCTAGCCTGGTCTGAGGATCCTCCTCGTGTTTATACATGGAATACGGCCTTCAATAATCCACTATGGTCAGTAATATAGAAATAGTCATTCAAAATTAACTTATAGTAGTAGTATTCCAGAAATTAAATTACAAAACGTAGTAGAGCCATGCTAAGGCTACCAACCTGTCAGTTTTACACTGGATTATAACTCTCTACTACTCTCACTGGAAATAATTTAGTTAATGTTAAGAACAGTTGGGTTATATACGGATATATAGTTGGATTAAATATTGTAAGGCGAACGTTAATTGGACAGTCAGTGCAATTAACGTTCTCACGTTCTCCTTCGTACGTTGTCTCAAAACAGTCAGTCAGATACAATGATGAAACTGGTGATGTGCTGAAAAAAGGGCAGGTTATACTAGAACCACACGTCCTGTCTTAACGGATGGGTATATTGTAAGGGATCAAGATAATATACCTTGAGAATAAAGCCTCCTGTATATGGAGTAGTAGAATATGGCCACCCTATCTTTTCCCGTGGGTGTTATAAAGAGCGACAAAGTGAATGAACGGTAATCTGTTGGACAGTATATATATGTCATTGCCTGGATGACTGCAACAGACTTTCCCCTTATTAAAAAGGCAAAAGGTTGGTTATTGAGAGGCATCTGCATACCCCTTTTTTGATATAGACTTATGTGTATTAATGTAGTAACCACTGTGTAGGATGTTATGTCCCTTCAACACAAAAGGGGTACCTTCGCCCAGGCGAGGTGATCATGCCTGGGGGACCGCGGCTCAACGATTAATGTTGGGAAGTCGTATATATACTAATCGGCGCGAGAACTTTATTTTCGTAATTCAGGATTGTACTACGTCATTAGTGTAGTCTCTAAGTAGTTTGGCTTGACTTCGCTAGATGGTGTTAACACGTTTCTTCTGATGTGGAAGTCGCTACATATGTATATATCAAAGTAAAAGCTCTGAAATATATATTATTTTGCGAATAAGACAAAAGAATAAATTAACTTATGTAATTCTATTGTCTCTGCTGGATGAGAACAAAACGTGTTATCTCAAGGAAATATTATATTATCTTTGTTCTCAAGATTACAAGGCGTCGGGAAACCTCATAAATTATTTTATCTTAATCTTTGGACTTGATTCGATATTTCTTGTACTAATAAACGAGTGTACACAATGTATATTTAACGTTCCTGATCAGAATAATTATTTGTTTAGTAGTTGCAAATCTAGATATTCTGGGTCCTATTTTGTATGTTGTCCCCCGAGAGACAGGAATACTTCGTAAAGCCTTAACAAAAGAAAATACTTTCCTAAACAAGTTTCACTATAATTTTTTTTTCGTGTAGAAACCCCCGGGTCATCACCCCACCGGAGCTGACAGTGGGGTTAATAAACTTTTATATGTTTTTAATAAAAAACAAATTTTGTTTGTTTGTTTCCCTTTCCCTACACGTTTCAACCACATAATTTTGTGTGAAGTAGTTACAAACATGTATCTGTCATATCATGGACAGATCGTCGATAGATGATGGCCCACGATTTAAATTATAAAAACGTACATACATATATTCATTCAAACAATAAAAGCATATGTTGTCAACTTTCACTTAGTCCTATTTTAGTAATAAGGGGCAAATTTATTGCTTTGTACTATATAAAAGTATGTAGTAACATAATAAGGATACAGAGTTTTATTATTGGTTTCAACACGCTACCCTCTGAAACTCTGTCCCATTTTAATGATTCGTATCATATTGGATAAACAAATATAGTAATAAATAAGGCTAAACATATCACGCTGCGACCCATTGAAAATTAAATATAAACGCAAATGAAACTGCGGGGCACTGCTAGTTTTAAATATTTTGTAAGAATAGCGGCAAAAATATGTTTTCCTATCAATTGCCCGCAGCTCCGTATCCTAAAAAACATTTTAAAATACTTGTGATACAAAAAAATAACTAAATCACTGACAATTTGATATACCGTATTTTTTATGGTTTTTTAATCGGCTGGTACTCTGGTAGTTCTAGCATTCAGAAAAAACAGCATGTATGACAGTAAGAAAAATACTAAAGATGAAAAGAAACATAAAACAATATTATTGAAGCTAGTTTAAACACTGCAGAAACACGCAACACACACACACAAAAACCTGTGAGATAGGGTAACCATCTCAGCATAATGCATATAACAATGTTTAGTGCAGCTCTGTTTTTTTTATTTGAACTAAGTGATTTTTAATAATATATGAAATTCATTAATTAAAATGCTTACCTCCTCAAACTCATGTTGACATAAAAAAGTAAAATAACCACAAAACCTTAAAAAAATCACTCTTCACTATAAGTAAAATATATTTTATCAGATAAACACTTTTTGTCGCTATACTTGTATGTATTTCAAATTATTGTATTTTTATAAAAACATCCGCAATTCTAAATTGAAACTATTTACCACTAAAGTGCTGTTCAATTAAGAAACAAATAAAATAAAACAAGGCTATGTTTTTTTTAGGTTTATGAAATACTTGTGATACAAAAAATTAACTAAAGCACTGACAATTTGATATACCGTATTTTTTATGGTTTTTTAATCGGCTGGTACTCTGGTAGTTCTAGCATTCAGAAAAAACAGCATGTATGACAGTAAGAAAAAGACTAAAGATGGAAAGAAACATAAAACAAAATTATTGAAGCTAGTTTAAACACTGCAGAAACACGCAACACACACACACAAAAACCTGTGAGATAGGGTAACCATCTCAGCATAATGCATATAACAATGTTTAGTGCAGCTCTGTTTTTTTTATTTGAACTAAGTGATTTTTAATAATATATGAAATTCATTAATTAAAATACTTACCTCCTCAAACTCATGTTGACATAAAAAAGTAAAATAACCACAAAACCTTAAAAAAATCACTCTTCACTATAAGTAAAATATATTTTATCAGATAAACACTTTTTGTCGCTATACTTGTATGTATTTCAAATTATTGTATTTTTATAAAAACATCCGCAATTCTAAATTGAAACTATTTACCACTAAAGTGCTGTTCAATTAAGAAACAAATAAAATAAAACAAGGCTATGTTTTTTTTAGGTTTATGAAATACGACATAAAGCAAGAATTTAATAAGTTTGTATTTATAACTAAATACAATATCATTAATTATCAATGTCCATTTATGTGTTTATTTATTTAAGTTAAAACAAAAACAAACAAATCAAACATTTAATAAGAACACACACAGCCTCTGAACTAAATATTATTACACACAAAATAGGACACAGTTTAAAATAGTTACGTTACAATAAATAAACTGATACATAAATGTATTATTATTTGAATAACGTTCTATATTTAAAAGCTATAAACCAAACATTTTATTAAAAAAGTAAAATCAAATATAACTTTAATGTACTCTATTCTAAGAATATCTTTTTTTTATAAGGTGATTATTTTAATGAAAAGAAATACGGAATATATAAAATCGGAAAGTAAATAATTACACAGCTTTTCCAATACATTCACTTCTTCTGCGAAACGCGCATAACACAAAAACTACAGTACATTCGTATTTAGAATTCGAAATATGACCGAAACAACTTCGACTCACGACTCGCACGGCTGAACTGAAACCGAACACGATTTCAGCCCTTGCTCCTGAAAACTACGATGAAACAAATATAGACCTTATTACACAAGTAATAAAATTTAATCACAAGCTTTTAAGTTTTTTTTTTTACAACTGTGAAGTACTAATAACGTAAATTAAAAAGTTATTGCTGGTCTATTTTTTATATATACAATAGAATTTTAGAAACAGAAGGTAAATGAATTTCGACTTAATGAAGAAAAACATTAAGTTCAGTTTTCAAAGTTGTATAGTTACAATACAAGTACCGATGATTTTATTATAAAGCTGTTTGCTTCGATAGATTTTATATTTGACTACATAACAACAGACAATTTCTGCTTCAATTGTAGCGGCTAGACTGGTGTGTTACCTAAGCATTACTAGGTTTGTTTGTGCTGTACACTACTTACTAATACGAAAGTCAGAATGTTTGTTTCACTCTCCATTAGATCCCCGACGGAGTAGGCTCTAACATTGGTAGAGCCATGCTAAGGCATGAATGGGCCGGCTCGACCGGTGCGATATCACGGCCTCACAGAAAGCCAGCTGTAAAGCAGCGCTTGCGTTTCCTCAGCGCTGCCCATCAGATGACCCGTCTGTTCGTCTGTCCATCTTTCTTTAAAAAAATGGTGTCTTACACTACTTACTTTTATTTTTAACCATAAGTTAGTCCCGTCCCGTCACTCATAATTTAGCGGACTCCGTCTATCGTCGTCATCCGGACACTATGACTGTGTCTATGTATACATACGGGGGTTACACTGTAAGTTTTAAGAAAACAGACTCGCGTTATCATCAGTAGTTGCCGCAGAAAGACGTCTTTCTAGAGAATCATCAGTTACTTTGTTTACTACGTTTAAAATCATTAAACATTTTTAAAGAGTGATACAAGATGAACGTTTGTATTGAAATGTCGCAATAACACCAATGTTTCTTCCTCCATAAAACCAAATTTTCTATATTCAATTCCATTTCAATGCACAACAGACACTTTTTAAGTAGCTGTTAATTTGTGAAACACGCATGACATATAAATTCATTACACGTCTATGGATTCCCAAGGAGTTCCTAACTCGAAATTATTATTTTTGTGTCATGGTATACTACTTCTTACAGTAAGGAATGGCCTCGTTTTGCGTCCCGCTTTAATCACTTAAATGATCTCCATATATGCATGTATATTTATAGATGTATATTATAACACCTCTGCTTCACACAATTTCCAACATTTGCCTTCACTCACAGTGATGATTTGCTTTTTTCTAAAAGTGACTTGCAACTTTCTATATTTCGTTTTCGTAATCTTTGTTAACAGTAGGTATTTCACATGGTCTTAATTCTATTAATATAATAATTAAATACAAAAGTTACTCTGCATGTCTGTCTGTAACCTAATCTGAATTTAGTATAGACATAGAAAAAGACTTTATACGATAGATACGACTACGGAGAAGATATTTGTATGGCAGACTATGAATTTATCTAAAAAATTCGTAAAGAGAAAAACATCCTCTCAGAGCAGGACACAGGCTATGTTTTGCCTCGAAAATAATAAGTATAGATTGCAGAAATAGGAGAGCAAATTTTTTATTGGAGACCCGTCATTTCTCAAGTTTAGGGAGACAAAAATTCATTTATGGTAAGCAGTTAACAAGTTTACATTTAGTCAACTAGACCGGCTTCTCAACAACTGCATTCGATTTATTTTCAATATCGATTTATCTTCGCAGGTATGACCACGTGTCTGCTTTACGTTCCGAAATATAATGGCTTCCTATTCGCCAGCGTCGTAATCTGCGAGCACTAACTTATCTTTTCTCATTTCTTAACTCCCCATCTCCCCCTTCCTATTTAACTGCCTACCTTCGTTTTTTTTGCTCTAATCACGATAGGAACCTTCGTTCCATAAACAATAAACTTCTCTTGTGTCCCCCTCATTACTCAGACTTCGTGAACTCTTCATTCTACGTGCAGTCAGTTCTTCTTTTGAATGCTCTCCCACTCGAAATCAGGATGTCCACTAATAGCTTTATATTTAAAAGAAGGGTACGCAATCTCCTTCAAAATGAATTGGCAGAATTGTCGCAGCGTAAGCGTATGATTCAATGAATGAATGTTGAAACTTTTATTGCATTTGTATCCGAATGTGTGTGTTTATTTATATGTATTTGTATATTTGTGTGTGATTTGACTGGTATATTATATTTGAGTAATCCAATCCAATCACATGTACACTTATTTATAATATTACCTTTAGAATATGTATATGTATATATATATATATATATATATATATATATGTATATATATATCTCCATTTTCCTCACTTAGTTTTGCGTTTTTGCACCTACCACTTTTATCTCTGCAACACCCCAAGGTTGACTGGCAGAGAATGCCTTAGGCATTAAGTCCGCCTGTGTACGATATGTGTATAAAGATTGTAAATAAATAAATAAAGTGCTTAGCGACCTCGGATAACAAATATTTGAAAAAAAAAACTACTAGTAAAACTATTATAAAATATATTTAGGAAATCTACGAGGACTTTTTTAAGGATTTACATCATTTAAAACCCCAATTTATTTCCAATGATTTACCATGTATTTTAATTTTAAAGAGAGCTATCAAACAATGTACATATACAGTTGGTATACCAAAATTAATAAATAAATACGAGCCATCCTCCGCTATAGTGTGGGTCACTATGCTGCATTGCTTTACTCCCCAAACTAGGATTAATTGCTTTAATTATCATAAAGTGCCTATTACAATAATGGGACCAAATTCTTATTCGCAAAATGTGAATGTTTTATAAACCTCTGCCCCCCCCTTATCCTGGCTTGAGCGTATGTAAGTATGTATTTTAATTAAATTATTTTAATGGTTTTTATTTGTCAATGTAATAGGCGTTGGTATTAAAACTCATCTGATGGCGACTGGTGGATGGAAAGGCGACTAAGACGAGGATGATTCACTTTAAATGTGGCCGTGTGTATTATTACAACTCTAAAGAAAATCTTAGTTTTTCATTCAGTTACTATTAACGAGGGATCAAAAAATTCCACTTATATGAACGAAATCGCAAGTCTTAGCTAGTATCTAAAACAAGAAATATCAAAAGCCATCAAATCCAGACGCTGACTGTAGCATTAACAAACCAGACAGCAACTTCAAACAAATATCAAAACTATCTAACTACAAACAAATTAACAACATTTCTTAGCAGTAGATAACAGTCATCTGTTTCGATATTCAAATGAGTTTGTACCTTAAGAACATTGTTTTAAAATCAAAATTGTTAATCAAGAACGAATTTCAAGTTCCCATTAGTTGCATCTGGTACCAAAATCAAAGGCTCCTTGAACTGTGACATTATATATTTAAGGGTTCAATTTGAATGGATCGTACAGTAGTAACTTAAGAGGTTTTTTTTAATGTTAAAGTTCAAACATATGCCATTTCTTAAATTCAGGCAAGTGAGCCGACTGCGCAAAGAGGAAAGTATATTTGCTATCAATTATATATGTACTTATGAAAAAAAAAAACTGGTCTGTACATTTGAGATAACTAACATACTATATATGTGATATGAACGTTTAATATTGTCAATAAAAATGTGTACAAAAGATTTTAAGGTCAGCGCCTGTTTTCTATATTCTCATTTTAATTGGCTCATTGCGAATGTCGAGCATTTTATCAGTCACTTCAATTGAATAATTTATTGTTTATTTACTGTCTAGTATGAACAAAAAATAAAAAAGGATTCCGTCAGCAGTACATAAGTACAAAATAAAAAAAACTATAAGATCAACGATGTTTTCTTTCATAACAACATGTGTCCTTACAAAAACAGCCGTATAATCTTATACAAGTATGTTACATATGTATTGTTTTTTGAACGACCCGAACTGTGAAAGCACATTTCTTTTATTCCTAAACATTATCAATCAATCGGAAAATCAAAGGCAGTCTTCCTGTACTTTGTTGAGGTTACAGGACTCCTCTGACTTCCCAGAATCAGCTCGATCGAATTACAGGGCATGGTGGCCCTAACTACTTCAACTATTACTTACACTACCGAATCTGTCCACTACACAACAGTGGTAGAGCCATGCTGAGGCACGAATGGGCCGGCTTCGCTTGCCACGTTCCCCTTCTCGTCTTACCTGTCGCCTTATCCCCCCTCTCCTCTATCCCGTCTGCAGCGCACATATGACTCTCGAGTTGCAGGTGTCCTCATGGACGGCAGTTGTCACGTACCATCCAGGTGAGGCGACTGTTCGTCCAAGCCACTATATTATAAACAAAATCGTATGAAGGACGTAGAAAGGTTTTTTAAATTGGGTTAAACGAAAATTTTAATAGTTATCTCCATTTCGTTCAGTAACAATCCCGCCATTATGAATATTCAGAAAGAGATGTACATGTTATTGTATACATGTTTCTCTGAATTTTCGTATTTTGACTTACAAAGGAGAGAGCATTTGGTATATTCAGGCTGTTTTATACGACAAACTCTTAGAAACTTAACGAAAACATAGCTATTATTCTGGAGCAAAATATATTGATGTGCTTACTTGTTTGTTCGAGTTTTATTTGTCCTCCCCACCTCCTGCTCCCTCTCAAGGCGATCAGGGCTGACTTAACATTTGAGGAAAAGGCTGTCTGACGAAAATTGTTTTAAATGACAAAGCAGGGAGTTATAATAGTTCCACGTATGCAATTAAGGTAACGGAAAGAAAAAAAAAAGCTGTTAGTTCTTATTACATTAAACAAAGTGTAACATTTTTAGTATTCATGTATACCTAGTCTGGCCGTCAATGCTATTAAAATTAAAAAAAAAACATAATATTTCATTTAAATTTGGAATCTGTCATTTTTATATGAATATTCATTGTGTTCTCATTTTCGCGCTAAAAGCTGTTAAATATTACGTTGGCAACTAATAAACCCGCAATCTTTGTACAAATTTATTTATTTTTTTAAGTATACAAAATCAAATTATTTCTCAACTATATAAACACACCGTCGTTTTCTATCACCTGTTCAACGCGCTGGCAGAGACATAATGCCATCCTCGTAGAAGTTTTTAGGCTTTTGATCAAAAAAGGTGGTAAGGTCACTTTTAAGCTGGTCTTCATTATTAATTTTTTATCTGCTAAGTAGTGGGCTAGAGATGATAATCTGAGGGCATAACGTCTGAAGAGTACGGTGGGTGAGGAAGGACAGACCAGCCAAGTGAAAGTATTTTTTCATGAGTCGCTTTTGCTACATGTGGGCATTATCGTGCAAAAAGTATACTTTATTTTGATAGTAGTGTTAGATGGCAACAACTCCCAGTATATAATTCCGTTTATTCCCCACCACACATTTAAAATAACTTCGAGATCCAGTTGTCAACTGATCTGACATACAACTTTTGCTTTATTTATATACTACTCCAAGATACTCGAGATAGTTCTATAACGTTTTAGAAACTGATCGAAAAAAGTGGCGGGTTTAGGTAATATTTTTGTGATATCAAAATGGAGTGGGGTGATAAAGAGTACCGAACTGCCGTGATAGCATTCACACAAAGTAGGTATGAAGCCAAATGCAATTGGCATCTATGACTATATAAGTTTGAGTTTCTTGATTTTCCCATAACTTATAAATGCCTATTTTGGTTTATGTTTTGACCACGATTTTATTAGCTTCACTTTAACTACCTAACTTACCAAGCAGCTATAAAAATTAATGTATTAGTATTATTGAAATTATTTTTTAATTTAAATATGTATTTTAATATATGTGTGACTGATGAGTCAGCATAAATGTGGATGTTGGAACTCTTCGATTGGGGCAAGTAAATTCTTAGAATTCAAGCATGTATGTAATAATATGTATGTATTACGCCTGCATGACTGCATGGATGGCGTAGCGGTTTAAGTGGTCACCTCGCCACTACACTTTTTTTTTTTATATACTGTAGGGGGACAGACGAACAGACGGGTCACCTGATGGTAAGTGACACCGCCGTCCATGGACCTTTGCAACTCAAGTGCGCTGCCCGCCTTTGAGGGTGATGAGGGATGGGGAATGCAGGGAGTAGAAAGAAGAGAGGAGGGATGAGGAGATGGTAAAAAGGTGAAAGGAGAAGAGGGGAGAGAAAGGGGGGGAGGGGGAATTGGGCCTCCGGAAACCTCACTCAATTCGGGGAAATGCAACGCAAGCGTTACTTCACAACCGGTTTTCTGCGAGGCCGTGGTATCGCACCGGTCGAGCCGGCCCATTCGTGCCTAAGCATGGCTCTACCACTGTTAGATTACTACCCAGTGTTATGGGTTCGATCCCCGCACGGGACAACACTGTAATCCTCAAATTGTTGTTTTGAGTCTGGGTGTTCTTTGTGTCCGTTGTTTGAATGTTTGTTAAGTTCCGCGAGACACAGGAATTAATCCTAGTGCGGGAGTTACAAAGAAATAATATTATTTATTATATTTTCTTTTATGGTAAACAGCACCATTAATATTATAATTGACATAGAACTATTAATCTCTCAAGAGTGCTCACCTATTTCGAATAATTTCCATAACAAATAAAAGTTGTTCAAAAAAGCTTTACATTCTAATTGTCCAACAAAAACTCAACACATACAAAAATTCTAAACAAACATGACTCGGTCCAGAGCAAATAGTTTTAATTTAGAACTTTGGCATAAGGTTTTTTTGCCAAACAAAAAGGGTAGGCATTGATGGAGTTGAAGAAGTTGGAGTTGAAGTTGAAGCAGTTAGTAGTTTACACCTATGTATATTTGAAAAATATATTTCTGATCATTATTCACTATAGTATTATAAATAAAAGGTTTTAGGTTTTTAGGCATGTGACATTCTTTTTTATACTAAACTAAACTTCTTTTTTATGAGTGATTTTGTATTGGGGCAAACAAGCTATCGGCTCACCTGATCGTAAGTGACTACCGCCACCCATGGACTTTATAATTATAATTATTTATTACTTTATAGTGTTATATTTCATAATAGTTTTACTCAACGGTTAAATATATTATTAGAATTCTAATGATTTTGTTAATGCAACTTATGCTAGCATAATGTACAATATTCAAGGTTTTTCTATTATATATTATAGAGTTTCAGTCTTAATTCATTATGTAGATTTATAAAGTTGTTGAATTTTAAAAGGTTTTTTGATCATTTGCTTTGAAAAACACAATTTCTAATTTTAAACAACTAACAACTAAAACCTATTCAAGTTGTTGAAGCCAAATGTGGGTGTTTAATACACTTCTACCTCCCCCTTAGGGGATATAGGCGTGAGCGTATGTATGTATGTTTGTTAATAACCAGGGACGAGAAATAAAAACCAAACGTGTGGACTAGTTTAGGTGAGCTTTTATAATCAATTGAACGGTGACAAGACAAAAATATATATTTAGAACACTTAAAAATAACTTATTTACTAAGGACAAGGACGCGATGTATTGCTCTGGCTAATAACGTAGGCGCTTGAACATGCCCCCGGGCGTTGAAAGTCTTACTTTCAACCAGACTCCGAATATACCGGCAATGGGCATATCCGGTTAAATGCCCTTCGGATTGTGCCAGCTGAGGTCTTGATGTCAGCTACACGGACGACTCCGTCAGATCCCGGGTGTATAGCCGTAATTCTTCCCAATCTCCACTTCAGTGGCGGCAGGTTGTCCTCCTTTACAACAACCAATGTATCCAGCTTCAGGCCATCCTTACAGGAGCGCCACTTGACGCGTTGTTGCAACTCTGCAATGAACTCCTTGCTCCATCTAGTCCAAAAATGCTGACGGAGCTGCTCAATACGCTGATACCGACTGAGATGGTTACTGGAATGCTCCTTTAAATTTGGTTGAGGCAGGGCCATGAGCGGGCGGCCGACAAGAAAATGACCTGGTGTCAGCGGAGTGAAATCGACAGGGTCTGAAGACAGTGGCGTTAGAGGGCGTGAGTTTAATATTGCTTCGATTTGTGCAAGTACGGTGTTAAGTTCTTCGAAGGTCATGTTACTATTACCCAACACTCTTTGCAAATGATACTTAGCAGATTTGACACCCGCTTCCCAGAGACCACCGAAATGAGGAGTATAAGCAGGTATAAAATGGAAATTGATTCCCTCATTGGCCATACTAGCACCTAAGGAATCACTACTAGTTTTTAAGAACTTAGAAAGCTCGTTGTACGCACCAACAAATGAGGTACCGTTATCAGAGTAAATATTTACTGGTTTACCTCTTCTTGCGATGAATCGATACAAAGACAATAAATAACTAGTGCTAGTCAAGTCACCGACAAGTTCTAAATGAATCGCTTTGGTCGTGAAGCAAATAAAAAGAGCGATGTACACCTTTACGGGCTTGCAACCGCGACCTGGGCGACTAACACATGTAATAGGGCCGGCATAATCGACGCCTGTGCTTTCGAAAGGAAAACCGCCTGGAAGAAGGCGCTGCCGTGGCAAATTGCCCATCAATGGAGTAATAACCTTGCCCTTCATTCGATGACAGAGCACACACCTATGGTAACAGGCCTTGGCTAGATTTGAGCCTCCTATGGGCCAAAAAGATTCACGTATAGACGCTAACAGTAACTGCGGGCCTGCGTGCATCAATCTTTTGTGCTCGAAATCAAATAATAATTTTGTAAAATGATGAGTGGA
This sequence comes from Tyria jacobaeae, assembly GCA_947561695.1. Classification (NCBI taxonomy): domain Eukaryota; kingdom Metazoa; phylum Arthropoda; class Insecta; order Lepidoptera; family Erebidae; genus Tyria; species Tyria jacobaeae. The sequence goes on along the minus strand of OX387236.1, from coordinate 562,054 downwards.
CTGTAATAATATAGGATGACGTTTATTATAATTGAAATCTGAATTATCGAGACGTCCTCCGACACGCATTATATAATTATCATCTAAGTAAATATTAAATTTTAATAAGACGCTCCCTTTGGGTATTTTTTGTTTAGAGACTAGTAATTTATATTCTGAAAATGATTCACGTTGACTTTGTATAACTAAAACGTCTAAAGCTTTTTTTAATTCGTCGCTTGATAAAAAACTAGAAGTAAATGATTGTTTTCTACATAATTTAATAAACCGCAGCACATAAGCCATGGAACGTACTATGCGTAAGTAATTAGAAAAACGAGTAAAATCTATCAACTGCTCGATATTATTCTGGTCAACACTAACTATTAGTGACGTATTGGGTCGAGTTTCAGGGAGTGTTTCTGACTTTGCACTTGTAATTAAAGATGGCCAATTGCAGGAATCTTGTAGTAAAAAATCGGGACCCGACCACCACAGGTTTAAACCCTGAAGATCACCGATATCCACACCTCGAGAAATTAGGTCTGCTGGATTTTTATCAGTAGGGACATGTCGCCAGCTACAGTGACCTACCTGTTCTAAAACTTCTGCAACGCGATTTCGTACAAATGGTTGAAGTTTAGAAGGCAACATCTGTAACCAGCCTAACACTATAGTGGAATCGGTCCAAAAATACACGTGACTAAACTTAACTCGAAGTGATTTCGATACTTTCTCATATAGACGAGCTCCCACTACAGCGCCACACAACTCCAATCTCGGAATTGTGGATGGTTTTATTGGCGCTACTCTACTTTTGGCCATTAGTAATCTGACCATACGCTTACCCTTATCATTAATGCTACGAATATAGGCACAAGCTCCGTATGCACGCTCAGACGCATCTGAGAAAATGTGGAGTTCTAACTCTGTGTACGATTCACAAACGACGATACGTGGAACCCGAAGATCATTAATGTAGGATAACTTTGTCACAATTGCTTGCCATTGTGAATTAATTTCATGAGTTAATGGCTCATCCCACGATAATTTATCAAGCCACATTCTTTGTAATAACATTTTCATAACGATTACGAAAGGAGATAACAGACCTAGAGGGTCAAAGATTCTTGCAATGGCTGACAACAAATCACGTTTAGTAAGGTTAGCAGAAGACACCGACGATTTAATTGAAAATACGAGTTCATCTGAACTTGCAAACCAACCTAGACCTAGCAATTTGTCAGGCTCAGTGGACCCTAAATTTAAGTCAAGCGATGATTGGGCAATCTCAGACAACAACTGGGGTTCGTTTGACTTCCACTTACGAAGGGGCATGCAAGCCGAGGCAAGTACCCTCGTGACCTCTTGACGGGTAAATCTTACTTTATCTAAGTCATCCCCTCCAGTCAGGAGATCATCCACGTAGAAATCGTGTTTGAGGACGTCAGCAACACTCTTATTCTTACATTCAGTACCTAGTTGATAAAGACATCTGGTGGCTAAAAATGGTGCACTAGCTGTGCCATAAGTGACAGTATTTAAGTTATAAACCTTTATAGCATCTGATCCCTTGTCTCGCCAGAGAATGCACTGCAAGTGTCTATCAGATGGGTGAACGTCCACACATCTGTACATCATCTGAACGTCTCCCGATAAGACATACTTATACTGTCTAAATCGGAGAAGAATCGAGAGGAGATCATCCTGAATGCTAGGACCAACCATCTGTATATCGTTAGATGAAATACCAGACGATGTGGGACAACTAGCATTGAAGACCACACGAAGTTTCGTGGTACTACTTTGTTCACGTAATATCCCGTGATGTGGTATAAAATAACCAGAAGGGCTTAAATCTGATGGTTTACATTCTGTCATATGCCCTAGCAACTCGTACTCGGACATAAATTCGTGATACATTTTACGAATGTCAGGTTTGGACCTCAGTCTACGCTCTAAGGAATGAAGGCAATGTGTAGCTTTATGGAGTGAGTCTCCCAGAACAGAAGGGTTTTGCTTGAGTGGTATACGAACACAAAACCGACCATTCGCTAATCGTCTCGTATTCTTAACAAAATGCTCCTCACACCTCTTCTCTTCTGGAGAGTAATGACAATTCTTCACATTAATCTCCTCTAACTGCCAAAACTTAGTTAAATCAGTTCTAATTTCATCCAAATCTACAGAATCAGTTGAATCTAATTTAGTAAAATGACACCTTATATTATTAGAAAGTAAGGTGATGTAATTGCGACTGATAGGACCGGACACGATCCAGCCTAGCCTGGTTTCGAATAGTATTGGTTTCCCGTTACCTAACTTTATCCGTTGAGACCCTAATAGGTCCCAAAAAACATCAGCACCAATTAAAATATCCACATCAGCAGGTTTGTAAAAGGTAGGGTCAGCTAAACAGAGATGAGAAGGAATATTTAGGTCGGTAATGTTTAAATCACGACATGGCATTTCGTTTGTAATTGATGGTAAAACAAAACAAATTAATTCAGTACTGAAAGAATTATTTAATGATGTCATATTAATACGACATGTTTTACCTACGTGTGACGTCACGTTATTTATGCCAAATATTGACCTATCTATGTGATTAGTGACCAAATCTAACTGTGTACACAACCTTTGCGTTACAAAACACGACGTACTACCGCTGTCAAGCACTGCGCGAACGACATGTTCACGACCACTACGATCATGTAACTTGACTAGAGCGGTTGACAACAACACATCGTGATAATTAATATCAGAAAAGGATGTGACGCTAGCCGATAACGCAACATTACTTGTCTCAGTGCTCGAAGACTGCAACGGCGACTGTGGAGACAAGTTATTGGACGACTTATTCGTATAAGCTTGACGCATAGTCGCTATATTTTTAAATTCACCTATATGAATGAGAGTATTATGCCTGCGCTTGCAAAGTTTACAACCTGGCTTCTTACAATGATTAGCAAAGTGACCCGGGCGAAAACAATTAAAGCAAACTTTGTAACTTGGCAATAACTTGATACGAGCGTCATTGCTTAGTGCGAGAAATTGTGAACAATTATTTAAATGGTGTTCACCTTCGCACTTAGGACAGACCTTAATAATTGTATCCGAACTAGAATTTGTTGTACCTTGCACAGTGACCATAGATTTTAGTTTAGCACCTGACTTTATACTCACCTGAGGAGAGTTACTACGTGACAACTCTAATGTTTCTACTAAATCAGCGCGAGCACGAATGAATTGAAGGAATGTATCAAAAGTAACTTTACTGTTCTTGTCGATCCGACCCTTACACTCCTCCCACTCACGGAACGTTTTGCTGTCTAGCTTGCGAGTGATGATATAAATTAAAAGCGTGTCCCAGTGCCGAACGGGTTCCCCTAAGGTTTCTAATGCACGCAAATTTTTATTTAATTGGTCAATCAATCCTTTTAAAATGACTGATGATTCCTTACTGATCGTATCAATATTGAATATAGCCGACACATGATTATGGATTAATAGCCTTTTGTTGTCGAATCGCTCGCACAATACCTGCCATGCCACGGCGTAATTACTAGACGAAAACTCAATTGATTGTATAACCACAGCAGCGGAACCCTCCAAAGAAGTACGTAAATAATGAAATTTATTTATTTCGTCTATGTCATCGTTAGAGTGGATGAGACTCGTAAAGGTGTCATGAAACTCCAACCAGTTATGATAAGACCCGCTGAACTTAGGTAGCTGAATTGTAGGTAACTTGACTGGCTTATAAATACAGGTACTTCTACCACTACGAACAGATTCATTATCTTTATTCAAATTACTTAACAGGCTTTGAGCCTTAGAAAGCGATTTGTAGTACAGGGATTCAAACTCTGAACGCTCAGATAATTGTAACTTATTATCATCGACGATACATTCTAATTTTAACTGTACCTCATCATATTGATCGTACAACGATTCAATCTTGCCAATACGCAGCTGTAGCTCCGTGACGTCGCAGCTACTCATAGATTTAGGATCAATCAAGGTATCTAGATAATTGATAAATGCTGTTAGACGGCCTTTGAAGCTACCTCGCTTCTTAACAAGCTCCCTTTCCTCGGCCATACTGGGAATCGGGTGAGTCAAACCTGTAATTTATAATAATAAAGGCTTAAACAAACAATAGGTATAACTAAGTACCTTTATCCTTTATACGAGACGCTAAACACAAACAAATCCTAAAGCGAAACGCAAGAATTAAATTGCTTAATTTTTTACAATAAACTCACTAAGTGTTATTAACAAATAAAGAATACAATATAATCGCCTAAGCAACAAATATGTGTCAATGAATTGTTAACAATTAGCAATTAAAGTACATACCAAACAATATCTAACACTCACCACAATATATCGTAATACCTACCCGATACCTACGCACGAATACCTACTTAATGTGAATGTTATAAGTCTTACACAGACATTAAAATTTTACTTTTAACAGTAACAATCAAACTGAAATAACGTAATTTTAATTATTACTATACCTATTGTAACAAATAAGTATGATTTTCAATCTAACTGCTAGTAAAATAATAATATAACACTCTTAACAATTATAATATAACTAGGTACCGTACACCTAAGCGACAAACGACACTAGTTGATACAATATAATTGGCAATAATACACTAACCTGATAAATCTTCGACAGTTAACTATATATATTACCTGAATTGAGTGTTGGGTAACGATATAATATGATATGTAAAAGTTAACACCACAAAGTTTCATGTACTCTTTTCACAAACCACACGGCCGGTAGTTAACTCACGTGAATTAAATTTCTCAATCCAATTAAATCTTCTTGGTTATATTCCTTTATATAATTTATTATCTTCTATAATATTAGCCGATCTAGGATTATCCGGCTCGAAGGACCATGTTAATAACCAGGGACGAGAAATAAAAACCAAACGTGTGGACTAGTTTAGGTGAGCTTTTATAATCAATTGAACGGTGACAAGACAAAAATATATATTTAGAACACTTAAAAATAACTTATTTACTAAGGACAAGGACGCGATGTATTGCTCTGGCTAATAACGTAGGCGCTTGAACAATGTTAAAACATCAATTTGTACATAAATATTTAATCATAGTTTCCTTAATTCCTCAATCCTAGGAAAGATCATTTTAATCTATTCTGGGATTGCCTGGAAGAGATTGCATTGAGCAATAAGGCCGGCCTTTGCACATTAAATCAAATTAACAGATGTATTACTACTACTCTACTACTCTTGTACAAGTTGTGTGCAAATAAAGTATTCTCTACCTATTTAGATACCAGTAAAGGTATTTATCAAGGTTATCTTTCTTACAAACAAATAGAGGGCTCCGACTTTTTGGCTTCATTTCATGCTTATTATGTATACCGTCTTATTAGATTACGTAAATAATTGAACTAAACCAAACAGGCAAAGCAGCAATGTCATGAGATATTCAGAAAAAAACCTTTTTAAAACAATTTAAGTTTAAAAAATAATGCTTTCAGTTTTAGAAATAAATTATTGTTTCGAAAGTCACGTATCACTGTCATAATTCTCGCCCGTTTCATTTCTTAACTGTCTGATTTGAAATCTTCTCATTGCTCCTATCTCGAGGTGTCTAATGCACAGTAACTTTTCATTTTGGTTTAAGCCCCCAAAAAAAAAAAAGAAAGTTTTACGCATTACAGCCATCTATTGTCCACTGCTGGAAGTATAGTCCCAAGTCCCGATAGAAGAAAATATGCACAGAAGCATAAAGATCAATAAAAACACATTTAAGAATACAAATAGTTTACCGATTAAGTGAGTAGAGGGCTTGGACTTCCCGGCTTCAGCCAGTACCCTAGCCCTTTTGGTTACAGGCGTGAGCGTGTGTATATGTAAATATTTGACCAACGCTTATGGAACCCGTTATCTGGACGTTGTTATTTCAATGCTTTAAATCCGAGCTAAATACTGATGTTAAAAAGATGAAAATGTTAAAAATTATCTTTCATAATGCCCAAATTCACTTGAATATATAATTGACTATAAAAGAGTCAGTTCCGTTGGATACGACTATCAAAATATGGCAGCGTTCCAGACTCATAATTTACTTTGACAGTACTAGAATATGCAGGGTTTGAAAATGCTGGCCATTACAATCTTTTTGAGTAGAATATTTCATCCAGTCCTTTAAAAATAACGAGAAACAAGCTTTTGAGTATACAAATGTTTCTTGACTTTGTTCAAAAGTTATGAAAACTTCTTGGATACTGTTAACTGTATTCTCTACCTTTGTAATCTAATTTATCTACTAAAACGTAGTAGATAGAGAGAGAGAGAGAGAGAGAGAGAGAGAGTATTAAAGTAGTAAATACCTATGAACATAAGAGCTCGCAACACAGCAGTATTGTAATACAACTTACTTAATTTAGTAATAACTACACATAAACTATGGACGTGTGGTTCTTTGTAGAATAGAGTAGGGTCATCGCATCTCTTCCTGGTGGTGTCGTAAAAGGTGTCTAAAGTTTCGAACTATTATCTATCAGATAGTATATATACGGTCCTACAGTGCCTGGAAGACAATAATAGGCTTGCAACCCATTACATAAATGGACTATATTATTATTATAGTTCGCTATATAAATCTAAGCTGTATAATAAATTGTCTTGCTCTGGACATATTGTTTTAATCCCTCGGGAGATATTTTTTCAGACTTTGTACATATAGTAGTAGTAGTAAAATTTTTGAGAAACTTATTTTAGATCAAATGCAAAGATATTTTACGAAACATAAATTATTACATAGCAAACAGTTTGGTTTCACAAAAGGTCGTTCAACAACTGATGCTGGTGTTGAACTTTTAGGGCACATTTATAATGCATGGGAAGATAAATGCGATGCGTTAGGCATTTTTTGCGATTTGTCTAAGGCTTTTGATTGCGTTCTCCATGATACATTGATCAGGAAGCTGCGCTACTATGGAATCCGGGGCACCTCTCTGGATCTTCTTACTTCATATTTAAGTAATAGGATTCAGAGAGTTGATGTGAACGGTAAAAGATCTCCCGGATCTGTAGTCAAAATGGGGGTTCTCCAAGGCTCTATTCTAGGTCCTTTTCTATTTCTAATTTATATTAATGACCTGCCGTACGTCATAAAGGATAAACATCATATAGTGTTGTTTGCAGATGACACTTCACTTGTATTTAAACTCAAACGTCAGCAGGTGGTTATTGATGATGTAAATACAACAGTAGTTAACTGGTTTAATATCAATAATCTTCTCCTTAACGAGAAAAAAACGAAATGCATAAAGTTTACATTGACTAATGTAACACAGGTGAACACTAGTGTGTCAATAAAGGGCGAAGTGTTAAAACCCAAAGATTCCACAGTGTTCTTAGGCTTAACTTTGGATGCAAAGCTTCAGTGGAGCTCCCATATAGATAAACTGTCCAAAAAGCTTAGGTAGAAAATTCATGGTTTAACTGATTTAGAGACAGTCCGTTTAGTATACTTTAGCTATTTTTATAGTGTAATGTCGTACGGTATTCTGTTGTGGGGAAATGCCACCGATATTCAATCTATTTTTGTTTTACACAAAAGAGCTATACGTGCAATTTATAAATTAAGTCCCAGACACTCCCTCAGAGATAAATTTTAAGAGATTAATATTATGATCGAGAGGGCACTCTCTCAGTATATTAATACTATACTATGGATATACAGTGATATCCATAGTATAAATACTAGGAACAAAAACAAATTTGTTGTTCCTAAAACCAGGCTCAAGAAAATAGGTGGTTCGTTTAGATGCCAAAGTATACATTTCTATAATAAGCTTCCTAGCCAAATACAAGAACTAAGCAATAATAAATTTAAATCATTTATCAAAAAAAAACTAAGTCAGAAAGCTTTTTACACAATTAAAGATTACATTGAGGATAAAAAGGCTTGGGAATGAGCTGCTTCATTAATGTAAATGAGCCTTTGTTTTTCGTTTATGTTTTTCGTTTATACTTTTTCTTTTTTTATACACATTGACATTTTATATTTTACTTTTTGACATGAATACTTACTTTGTTAAGTATTATATTGTTTTTTTTTATTGTTTTAATCTTTGTACTTTTTGACATGAATACTTTGTTAAGTATAATATACATTTGTTTTTTTTTTTATTAAAAAATTCATTATTGTAAATGTGAGGACTATGTGTATTTCTATTTTGTTCTTCTCTCCTTTTTTCCAGTAAGTTTGTTTTTTAACGATGTCTGACTGTTTGAGTACTTTTGCGGCCAAACCCAAAACCCAAATGTCCTTGCTTTGGTACTGTTCGTCGGTTCGTTGAGATCCTTAAAGTTCTAAGTTGAGCTACACGATAACTGACAAATGCTTACACTGTTTGGACGGGTCCACTCAAATGAGCGTGGTGCTTTCTTCAAAAGCTCATCTCAGACGTTAGCGTGCATGGTTCTCATATGTTTTTGACCAGTACATCTGTATGGACTTTAAAACAGACTTTGACCTCTGAGTTTGTTTCGATATTTCTTCTCAGGGTAGTCAGCTAGGAAACACCGGCCTCATCTAGCATAAACTGACAGAAAAAAAAAATATTGAAGTGTTAAAGTGTTGTTACAAAATAAAGATCATTTATCATTTATAACGTTAAAACAACTCTAAAGGAGTATTCTATTCCACGAGATTATTCAAACTTCAAAAAAAAGGCGACTCATTTCAGTTGTGTTTTTTTAATGTTTGTTACCGCATACCATTCATTATTAACTGATTTATAAAATTCTGTTTCAATTTAAAACTTATGCTTTGTTTAGCTTTATTCAAGTTAAAAAAAAACACTTCTAAGGTGGAAAGTATCTATTTAGGTTGCGAGTTCAAGACTCGGTTTCAGACGTCCATGTGTGACGGTTGCCTCTTACCATCAGGTGCTTTTTCGATTAATTTGCCCCCTTTACCATAAACAAATCTCATCATACAAAGCACTGTAAAGTGTTTCTGGTAGTTTTATCTAAAATCGAAAGAAATATGTCTAAACGCTTCATTCCCAGCTAAGGTTATCGAAGGTATTAGTTAGACATTTATTGCGGTAGAGTTGGCTCAGCGCTATCTTGGCAATCCATGCCGATTACTCCCCGCATCGAAATAGGGCCATTAATATTTATCCCAGAGTTGGGGTCACTTTACTACACAGTTTTAAAAGTTAGGAACTACGTTTCATTAAATAGTATTAAAAGTTATAATAGTGTGTATAATTATGAAGGTTTTTATGGCAAATTTGCTATGAGGAAATTATATAATTCAGTTTAACTCTTGTCGGGTGGTTATACACTACCATCATTAGTTTTACATTGTCGCGACGTGTATATATGTATGTATATGAAATATGTAACTCAATTGAAATGTGTGAATTCATTCATTTAAATTTGAAAATCTCTCCAGACTTTTGCTTTCTTAGTAATAGATGTAAATTTAAATCTAGACCTTACCTGATCGCGCAGCTGGTACCGTTCTCCTCATCTTGTCTCTTTCTCCCGCATCTCCTGACGTACAAGTAGACAGCGAGCGCACATAATACAACAGCAGCACCCACACTCAAGGTGACAATCAGCACTACAGTAAAGGTCCTCATTGTGACCTGAAAAGAAAGAGAATATTACATTAACGTTATGGCAATTCTTATTATTTAGGGGTATGAAAAATAGATACCGATTCTCAGACCTACGCGATATGTTCACAAAATTTCATAAAAATCGGTCCAGCCGTTTTGGAGGAGTTTGTAACAAACACAGCGACACGAAAATTTATAGTCAGAAGTCGACACTAGAGCTAAAACTACAGAAGTTTAAGCCAAAATAAATGTTTGGTTGTTGTTAAATAGGTTTATACTGTTGCATAGAATTGTTGGAAACATGCCAAACTACAGTTATGTTAATAAATACGATCTTCCTGTAATTTGCTGGCAGTTTCTATAAATTAATTGAACATAAGTTTTATTAATTTATAATTTAAATCTGTTCGTAAGTTACTTTGTTTGGGCTCCACTTTCTTCAAAGAAAAAACTCCAAATCTAAAGCCTTTTACTTGTTTAATTGTCCGTTTTAGTGTTTTACAATAAATTTGCTATCCGTTAGCGAGCCCATAGATTGACTTTGTGCTGACTACTTGCATAAAAATATGGCACAGATAAAAAATGATCGTAGGCGTTAACCATAATGCTATTTGGGCAGCACTTAAACAGTGAAACACTTGACCTATAACATCATTAAAAATGTTTATCAAAACAGTACTTACGAAAAGACTGAAACTAGAACAAAAAGAAGAAAATATAGAGATAAAAGAAGGCGTGAAACAAGGAGATCCATTATCACTAATTTACTTACTTAAATATAAATTGGAAAACTTTTGGGCACATAAAGAAGTATTGCAAGTCGACCACAAAGTCAGTACGATAAAAAAATGGACAATTGCATATTATTTTGTTTGACATGTACCTCAAAATACACCTATCAAATTAAAACAAGAATGCAAGCACAATGTCAATCTACTTTCCACTTTGAAGTCGGCAAAATCATCGGTACACGGTGGAGCCATTGTATTAAAAAGTACAATGTTAGAGGGCAAAAGAAAGAATTATTCTAAAAATAAGAATACTCCGTACACCCTCAGCAATAGCCAAAACATGCCTTAATAATGAAATGGAAAATTTAAGTGATAAAAGATTGACCATTACAACTACAAAATGGAAAGGCTCAGATGGTAAGCAGAATGTTGGTACACCTGCTAAACGATGGTTTGATGACATCATTCAAGTAGCTGGAAATGAATGGATAAGAGAAACAAGAGGCAGGATTAGACAAAGTTGGAGGAGGCCTTCACCCAAGTAGGGATTCATAACTAAATATTAACAACATAGATTTAAAACCGTTATTAAGTAAACAAGGGGTTTATTCCAAATATACACGTCTTTATTGTACACAATTCAAAGAAGACATGTGGCCGTCTTATCACTCACGGTTACGATGGGACTTTACTCAATGGGATTTTACTCGAAATATATCTAAAATTGATGTGATAATTTCAACGAAAATTACCAATACAATTTTTTTTTATTTATTACTAAAATACTACTAAACACATAATCTTTTTTTTTTGTGGTACCCCCACGGGTTATCACCTCACTGGAGCCAACAGTGAAGTGGTATGTCGGACTCGAACCGACTAAAACCACACGGTGCTCCGTAACGAGGTCTATTGCAGAGGATTCGGGTATACCCTAAGAAGGAAGCTTCCGAGAACCCCTGTAGACCTTGGTCGCCTGATGTTCAGGCGACCACACCGTGGAAAGCGGGGGGCCTAGCCCCCCTCCAACTTAGAGAGGCGCGCGCAGACAACGATGCGCTACCGTCTCAGGCCTGCTTCTGCTGGGGTAGCCGGCAGCCCGATCCGCTACCCCACGGCCAGCGCTCATAGAGGTCGGAGGTCATTCTGCGCCCTCCGGCGCCTGGTGCGTCCTCTGCGGGACGAAAGAGTGTCCTCTCCCGTTCCCGTTCCGCCGCCTCTTTGATCAGCATCACCTCTTCGCAGAAAGAGACGGCGGATTCCCACGCACTCTCACTTTGTACCGCGACAGCCTCCACAGTGGTGGCACGCAGACGTTGGCTCCCGGCCTATGCTATACACAGGAACTTACCGAAGCAGCCGTGTCCGGTGAGCACCTGCGGCAGCCGGTAGGTGAGGCTGCCACGTCGCCCCTCCAGCCAATCCTCCATGATGGGTCTTACCGCCAAAATTGTGGCGTGCCCTAAACACATTAGCTTTGGGTTTTTAAAGAAAGGAAGTTGTGGTATGTTACCCTCAAAATATATATATGGTATCTCACGTCTCATATTTCATAAAGTGCAAGGCTCTTGGCTCCTTTCCAACCCAAAATGTGGTCTAGAAGTAACACAATTATACGTTATTAAGATCGCTTATTTTTAACAACAGGTATAAGGCTATATTTTACAACTATTACGCTATGTTTGGTTTCGATCAAGATTTGAGTTTTAACTTGAAGACACTACTTTTGTATCTTCTTCTTGCTGCGTAGAAACAAGCTGTTCTAAATGCTATTCATTGAATATATTTGTATTCTAGGTCGATGTAGTCTGTGTAGTTTTAAATATTTTTAGACCACATTAAATAAATATGAACATTCATATTCACTGTGTAACATTGTTGAGCAATTTTTTGAAACAAAGATATTCAATTTGAATTTGAAACAAATTCATATACTTATATATGCAGTATTTATGAATGTTTAGAATTATGTATACTCGTACATAATCTATCTCTATAGATTTTGTAGTTAAAGCATAGCATTATGTGTCTTAAGGGCCTATACGGATTATTAATACGATATTTAACTGTCCGATAGTTCTATTACGATATTCAGACGGTAGTGACTAGAGTATCGTCCAATTAAAAATCACCAGGGTGCTTTGGGGCTCTAATGAGATAGTCTTTAGTAGAATAATACTTTAGTAAATTGACATTCGTTTTGACATTGATGGGTTTGTTTATGTGAAGTAATTAAAGTTAAATAAAATACAAGGCTTTTGGCTATTGGAGAACTCGAAATTACCGTCACCAGCCAATTTTGCTAATACAAGTCAATCCATTATTTTTTCTACTCATATAATATATATAAATAACAACAAAGCATGAACCATGTAAATGACCCGTATACGATTTTAAGATTTGATACACAGGCTTTAAATTATTTATATGATAAAACTATAGTATCTATCGATATTATGTCGATGCTTTAGTTCACAATTGCACTAGCCATGGAATTGTCAATTTTACAGAAGGTACTTTTAGTTTTTTTTTAAAGTTTAGACACGAACATACGAAAAAAAAAGTTAATTTAATGAAAAAATATGCATCTATTCATAAGACTAGTCTTTTACCTCCGTCATATCTCAGTATCGTAAAGGAAGTATAATCAAAACGTTTTAAAAATAAAAAACCAATTTTATACATTTGTGCACCAAGATTTCCTCCTTTTTTTTTATAATGTAGGGAGACAGACGAACACATGGGTCACCTGATGGTAACTGACAACCTTCGTTGCAACGTCACCACCTGCAACTCAAGAGTCGTAAGGGCTACCTGCCATTAAGAGTGATGAGCGATGGGGGGATAAGGAGAGGGGGATGAGGGAGAGGGAATGTCGGGCCTCCGGAAACCTCACTCATTTCGGGGAAATGCAACGCAGTCGTAACTTCTCAACTGGTTTTCTGTGAGGCCGTGGTATCGCACCGGTCGAGCCGACCCATTCGTGCCTAAGCATGGCTTTACCACTATTTAAAACGAAATATACTAATAAGTATGTATGTAAGTATTGTAAAGTTATTTTTCTCTTCAATTCCATACTGGTCAATGATAAAAATAAATAAAACCTTAAATTGCTTCAACAATGACCGCTTCATCCCGGTCATAAGACGATTTAGTGTCACTACAATACATGTTAAGAATGGTCGTGGATAGTGTATGTTTGTAACATTGATCGTATTCCGGGGGAAAAATTTCCTTTCTTGTTTTAGAAAATCGCAATCCGTATTTATCAACTCAGCTCCCTTCTCATGCGACTGCGTATTCTCATGCAAATCCAGGATATTTAAATTGTATTATCCGGTAAAAAGGACAGATAGAATGGCTTGAATATCTTAAACTCCGGAAAACGCCATCTGAATCCAAGCATCTCTGTTTATTTTGTTTTTTCTCAGAGTTTTTGCTCAGAGCATCATATTCGCGTTTTTTTTTCGTACGTCGTACTCTATTCGTATTTGTTTGGATCGTTTAGTCATAAATATGCCGCTAAGTCCTCTATTTCTTTAACAATGATTAATTATATTGAATGTATTGCAAACAAAAATTTGACAAATCAATCATTTTTTACCTACAGATCGGTGAAAATGCCAATACTGTTACTATGTCGTGACAAATTATGGTTTTTTTTGCCTTCGTATATCAGGCAACTGAGCATATTTTTTTATTGTTTTGCATCACCCAGGCTCTAAGATTCTTCGAACAAATGTTAAATGTTATCTAAAATGTTCAGCAAACAAATAATCACACATATTTTGAGCAATCTGTAGAGTTGCATTTTTTTGGTTCCATTTATTTTCTATTTCAATTTATGTACCCTTTTCCTGTTTGGCGTAATTTTTTTTAAGAACATATTTTTTTTCCATCTTTCGGGCATTGCTTTTCAGCAGTAGATCGAGATCTGGAAGTTAGCTTGGATGCTAAACTGACATTTATACCACACATTGAGAACATAATCGGTTGATGCCAACGTATACTTGGATTTGTCGATCGCAATGGAAAGGTATTTTAAAGCCCACAAACTAAATTAGTTCTTTACAACAGTCTTATAAGAAGCATCCTCGAATACTGTAGTGTAGTATGGAGACCTCACTATGCAACTCACTCGCTGAGAATAGAACGAGTTCAAAAAAGTTTTTACGACACTTAGGGTACTCAAAGGGAAGGCAGTTCAAATATCTCTCCTACCTCGATAAACTAGGCTACTACAGAATGGATAGCTTGGAAGCCCGAAGGGAGCTCTTGGATTTGAGATTCGCGTATAAACTGCTCAATAACAACATTGACTGCCCCCAAATAATGAATAAATTCAATTACAGAGCACCCCGTAGACCACCTCGCAACCCTATAACACCCATAACTCCACCTCTTCGCCATGCAGTGTTTGGTGTTAATTCGCCTATATACATACGGGGTATGTGCAAACTTATAAACGAATACAGCGACCTCGTTGACTTCCACTCTGATTCAGTATCAACGTTAGTCACACACGTTAAATGTATAAAAAATTGATAAATAGTAATTACCTAGTATTTAATATATTACCTACAATTTAAGTAGAATTTTAAAATTTAAGTAGATAAAAATAAGTCTTTAAAATTATACAACAATTGATGATATAATGAACATCTTGCATGTGGTCTTTGCCTATAATTGGTTGTGCAGTTAGATTTAAAGCATAATTACTTGTATGTTCTTATCTGTATTATATGTGTAACAACTGTTGGCGAACCTTTAAAAAAAAATACGTTTGCGTTTTGAAACTTATTGGAGTTGAGAAACTTAAAATCAGTTAATGCATATCTTCTTTGGGGAATTCGTTGTCCGATCAGTTACAGGCCTAAGAGGCAGCACGCAGTGTTCCGTGCGCGCTTCTTGGAAGACTGCGACCGAAGTGTGACGGTTGCATCGGGTGACAAGACCCCTCTTGGGTGAGACGGGTCAATGCCTCGGGGAGGCGGAAGAATGCAATTGCGATTCTCGCTCCCCCGACCATGGGCAAGAAGAGGAACACCGGGGTGGTTTTTAGTCGGTAAGAGTCCGACAGACCCCTTCGTCCACCCCAATGGGCGAAGGACATCCATGAGGATCTTCCACCCCGTAAACAAAAAAAAAAAAATATCTTCTTTAGATTTTCTAAAATAATGGTCTTTAGTATTGACTCTCATGGAACTTAATAATTGCAAATGTAACCTAAGTCTAAAGTAGAAAGAGATCGATTAACTGTATTTCGATACGCGAAAACGAAACAGTGAAAATTGTAAATGCTGTGTTTATTACCATTGTGAACTAAGGCATCTTTGTTATACACAAAGAAAGCTTGGAAAGCAGAATTATTTCTAACTATTTTGAGGCTTTCATGAAAATATATTTTTTTGCTATGTTGTCCTTTGTAATCGAAAGTTATTCCAATTTAATATATACACTGCATGATTGTATGTATATATACTTACGCCTTTATGCAGAAAGGTTAGGCAGAGGCGTCTGAAACGCACATTTTTTGCTAACAATAATTAGGACGCACTTACGTAATAGTGGGCAAGAACAGTGCCGTCATGCGGGCAATGTACAACTGCATATATATATATTATAAGCGTATAAGCAAAACTCCCCCCTTCGAGACGTTGATCTATCTACAAAGTATATATAAAGGGAAGTGTAACGGTTCTATCAGGTTCCTCCCGATTCCCACGTAAATTCCTAACTGGCGCACTCTTCTTCGACGTTGCGAAGGCGTTCGATAAAGTATGGCACAATGGCTTACTATACAAACTCTTCACTAAGGGAGTACCCCATAAACTAGTACTCATCATAAAGGACTACCTGATGAACCGCCAATTTCGCTACAGACTCGAAGGGACGCTCTCCTCTCTCCGCACGATCCGAGCCGGTGTCCCGCAAGGATCAGTACTCTCCCCTCTACTATTCTCGCTCTTCACTAGCGACATGCCCAAACACGAATCAGTCCAACTAGCCCTATACGCAGACGACACCGCCCTATACTACTCGGGCAGGTCACCTGCAAACATCACAAAGGTTCTCCAAACCGCAGCCAACACTCTTGGCAAGTGGTTAACCAAATGGAGAATTGAAGTGATTCCCGTAAAAAGCCAAACCATTCTATTCCGGTGGTATAAGAACTCCCAATATTCCTTTCCCATGCCCTCTCCGATCACCCTAGGCTGGGAGTACCCTAGGATTCGGAAAGGCTATCCCGTGGACAACTCAGATCAAGTACCTAGGACTCTTCCTCGACGACACCCTCTCCTTCTCCCAACACATCTCTGTAGTCCGTACCCGCGCAGCGAGAGCACTTAGTAGACTCCACCACCTACTAAACCCAAGGTCCAAACTCTCGCTCAACAACAAAATCCGTCTCTACACCACCTGTATCCGTCCCATAATGACCTACGCCTCCATAGTCTTCGCCCATTCCTCCCCGAGTAGGTTACATCGCCTCCAAACACTAAAAAATAGGTTCATGCGCCGAGCCACGGGGGCCCCGTAGTTCATTCGCAATGAAAACCTCCACATAGACCTAGGACTACCAACCGTCCGACAATTCATGAAACACTGCTCACAAACTTACTTCGACACTGCCACCACACACAAAAACCCACTAGTGGCAGCCGCAGCGAACTACATACCATCTGCCATAACTCGCAAGCGCCGACTGAGGCACGTCCTCGGGGAGCCAGACGATGAAATAACAAAGGCACAAATCGCTGCGCTCGCCGCACACTCCTCAAGCACCAACATACCACGCAGAGGCCCACGTTTCCGTCCCAGACGGAGGGGCAGACACAGACAACCAAGACACACCACCGCACACAACGGTTCTCACAAAACCCTAAACCCACCATCCTAAACACGAAACCCACAACCATCCTTGGTTGAGAGCTAACGCTCACCAATAGACCGCGTAAGGTTGTATACAGCCTAAAAAGGCTTACAAATAAAGACAATACACAAAAAAAAAAAAAAGTTCTATCAGGTCTATTCTCTCGTCAACGGTCGTGTAGTTCGGTGCTCTCCGTATTTGGTGTCGTAAGACATTTCTACACTCTTATTTTTAATCAAATATTGGGCTGTGTGTAATTATTCACCATTTTATCATTAATTGTAAAGTATTTGAGATTATTTTGTCATTTGAGAATACAAGGTGTTCTGTTCTCATTTGTATTTCTGAAGTGAAAACTTCTTTTAGCGCGCATATTTTTAGATGAGATTAAATCTTTGGACTCGCGCCGTCGTTACGAGACGCATATGTCCAATCAACGCAATATTAGCACAACGAGATATAAAGTACAATTGATGCGGTATTCACTATATATTCTATATCAAAATTGTTTATTTACTATTTTAGTTACCATGAACCTATAGTTTCTATTTTAGATTGTAATAATTTTAAACGATAATGATGATGATACAAGAGGTGTCGAAATTGTTATATTTTAAAGTTTCAAATAATAAATAAAATACAATTCATAAATAAAATGCAATTCATTACCCAATAACCCAATAACCCTAGTACCCATCTAAAAAATGTTTAACGCGCCAAAATAAGTTTTCACTTCTGTCGGCACTCCCGGAGTGCATTTTTTTAAGCTATTTCCACTTCTGAACCTAAAGATATATATGTATACTATTTTGTGATAGCAGTCCAATCCCTTAGTCCCTTTTCAAGACACCCTCTGGAAGAGATGGGGGGGCCCGGCTCTATTTTACTCTTCCGAAAGCTGTAGCTTGGCACTAATTTATTCTATTACCTTAATGAAGTTCTAACCCTAAGTGGAAATATTTGAACTGGCGATTGCGGCAGCATTTTGGACTTCTGCCAGAATTTAAGGGTGGCAATTACATGTCGCCTTTCACATCTGTTTCCGCATCAGACGGATGCGGATAACGCTAATTGTATGAATCAAATAAAAAGGTTTTATGTTTTATTTCGTTCATGTCGTGTTTGTACAAATTTTTGTTATTTTATATCTGTTGTAACTTGTTGTTTTCGCGATAATATATTTTAAAAGATACAATTTATTACAAATACCCGTATCAAGGTCGTTTATAAGAACGACGAACGCCGTGTTTTATTAGAACGCCGATTCTTATACCTAAATGTTAAATACACTGAAAGGTGTACAATGAAGAGATAAATTCAACCTACGATTCGATAGACTTGTATCAACAGTAGTCATTTACAACATGTAATAAGTTAAAAACAATTATTGCTGTTTATTATCAATAAAATTTAGTAGCGGCCAAAGGTCTACTGAGAACAAGAGTATAATAATTATATTAATCACTATTATACCCTTATTCTCAATAAACCTCTGGCCGCTACTAACTATTTTCTTTATTTACTTTTGAAAGTTGTTGTCATAGAGCATTCTAAGTTTCAATACAGGAGTTCTATATTAAAAATGCGTTTTTCCCAGGAGAAAATTAATAATGAAAATACAATGCAAGCATTGCTTCACAGCCGGAAAGCTATTGTAAAGAAAAATGCGAACAGCAATCCTTTGCAATTATGAATAGGAGCGACACAAGTTACATTTCATGTACACTTAGTTCTACCGCGTTGCAAGCTGTCGTAGTACCACCGCTTGACACTAGATGTCTCTGTTGCATATGTATATCTTCAAACGATAATAAGTTGCTTTAGTAATTTTTTTTTTTCTATCGAAATACTTGATATTAGCGGAATCTCTGCGTTGAGTATACATGCGAAAGAGTCGATAAACAACTAATAATAGATATGCACTAAGCAAAATATTTAGACAATACTAAAATTTAAAGAATGAGAGATGGCGTTGTAGACAGTATAAGCTAATTTTGCGAATGTTTTAATGTGACAAGTTTTGTGTAGCATATTTACGTCCATTGTAACATGATTACTCTTCCTCTCTGTTGTAATAGATAAGGGATAAGGGCCTGAGCGTATCTACTCGTATGTATGTAACATGGTTAAACTTGTCGCTTAATTCTGCTTCCTTTTCTTCTTTAGCGACAAATAAGCCATTATAGTACTTTTATATTGTTTATCCTATTGCATGTAACATGGATAGTTTTATAATGTTTATACTATTTATATTTTATACTTCAAAATATGGTTAGGGAGCTTGAATATCCCGGCTAGAGTCAGTTCCAGTTAGAGATATGCTACTAATCCAACCGTATAAGCATTTTTCTCTTGAGTTGCGGGTGTCCATGGGCTGCGGTAGTCACTTTCCATCAGGTGACCCGTCTGTTCATTTACACCCTACTCTGTAAAAACAAAAGATGAAAAAAAATTGTAAGTATCGGTTTTCAAACAAATAAACATGTGTAGATACACATTTCACACACAATATAATTTCCACACAATCTTACTTTTTACCTAAAAATATCAGTTCATTAAATTTGTAAATCCGAGAAAGGTCAAAGACAAGAGCTTGAATTTCAGAAATGATAGGCCAAATCCCTTTTTACGTGAAGCCGGAGTCGAACCCGACATTCCTGATCACTAAATTGCGAGGGTAAAACAAAAAGGTCTGATGGTGTGGACAGACAATTAGCGTTTTTGAAAGAGGAGCGATTAGCGATGTTGTAAGGGATTTGTAGATTAATTAATGTTAGCCGATTTATTGGTGCTGCAAATGTTTATTTATGAGGTAGTGAGTATGAATTGTACCAGGACATTGAAAAGACCTAGGAAACTATTGCGACAGATTAGTTTATAAACAGTTGTCCCGTTTGTATTTTGGTGAGTCCCCCGCGTCCCTCCCTTTCATTACTTGTGCGGGATTTGTTTCCTTTAATAAAAAAAATATGTAATATTAATGTTTTACCGTGAGATAGCCATGCTTAGCCATAAATGGGGCGGCTTGATGGAGTATTACCACAACTTCACAGATAAACGAAAGACAGACAATGCTTGCAGTTGCAGTAAGTGAGGGTACAGGAAGCCCAACATCCCCTTTCCTCTTTCCCCTTCACTCATCCTTCTCTCCTCACCCCTCTCTCCTCTTCCTCCTCCCTCATCACCCTCACAGGCGGGCAGTGAATTTGTACCGACTCTCGAGTGTCCATGGGAGGAGGTTGTCAATTGCCATCAGGTGACAGTCTGTTCGTCTGTCCAACCATATAATAAAAAAAATATCTTCTGTCCTTTTTTGGGTGATCCTTTAAAATCCTTTAATAGGGAAGGTGAGGTAAGTGACTTTTTTAACATATTCATGAAAATAGTTCAATGTTTAGTAGTAGCGTAGGTATACAAGGTCTATTGGATATAGTAACCAGGCTTTTGTACGTCACCCGAAAAACCATACGAAATCGTATATCGCGTATCTCGTTGCCACACCTCATGCGGACTGCGGTACAGCGTTGCAGAGCCAACATCGACCCAAGTGCATTCAAACGAGCAAGTTGACTAGCATAAGCTATTACCAAAAGTAGCAATTGACACGCTGACTCAAAAAAATAGTTCAATTTTACGAGTGGTAAATACATTTTTGTATTACAAAAAGTACACTATATTTATTAATGAAATAATACCCGTTGGAAATTTTAATAAGTATAAATACTTTAGACGCAGAAGAATCTTTATTATAACATACTCACATTACTTCAATCCTACTTTAAAACATATAGAATTTACTTAATACAATATAACATATGCGTAAGTATAATATACATGTTAAATATAGAAACTAATTGAAGTCGCTGTAGACGCCTTTGCCTAACCTTTCGGGGATATATCTAGGTGTAAGTGTATGTATGTAGACTAAATAATTGTCTTGTTATATGGTTTACCAAATACAACTCCGCACTTGAAAATATTCCTATAAATATGACAGACACAAAGAATATTAAGATTTCGGACGAATTAACTGTGGATCAATAAAATTTTTGGTCTCGTTTGAGAACAGAATCCACAACCTCTGACTCAGCAGTCAGCGTCATTCAATCAGCATTGTGATAGTAGATTTTGTTGTAAAACAAAGATTTTTGTTACAAAAAATAATCCTAGGGAACCTAAAGAAAAGGTGGTAACTGTTTACATTTTGTATTGTAAAATGTTACGAAGATTTAGAAGTATCTGAAATTGGCGGGCTTGTATATAAGGTTTAATAATAGTAAAGACAGCTCATGAAGAATGTAATGATGGAAGCAAGAAGCGGGATGATGTCTGCCTTTCCAGCGGGGGAAAATTTGTGAGGAAAAATTTTTATGTATCAATGCATGCCAATGCACTATAATAATAGCTGTACAATAAACAACGCCTAATAGGGCAAGATTAGTTGCATACAAACGTTAAGCAAGTATACTCTCCCTTTCAAACGCACCTTGGCCTCATAGTGACAGAGGTATGCGAACAGTCCGTGAAACAATTCGATTCCATTCAGATATGATTTGTTAAATGGATGAAAGCCCAGATTTATTGAGTCGTGCTGGTAGGGGTTGATTAAAGAATAAGGGATATTCATATCAAACTAGCTTTCAGCCACGGCTTTGCTCATGTTTAGTAAGGGTAGTAAGGGTGCAGGTAGTCATGCAAAGTCACGAATGGGCCGGCTCGATCAATGCGATACAATGACCTCACAGAAAACCAGTAGTTAAGCAACGCTTGATTGAAATTAGTGAGGTTTCCACTGAGACCACACTGCGTATGTACAAAAAATATATAGTAGTGTTCATAAAGTGGGGAATGAAAATAAAAGAAATAACAAAACCAATGTTTAAATTGAAATGTGAATGTTTGATTTTTACGCTTTCATTTCCTAAATAACCATCATGAAATTAGCATAGGATTTTCATACATATATATTCTAACTAAGCATATTTCCTTGTGTAATCGGTTACAAAGTAGTAGGGTATTTTATATATGAGAAAAAAGTAATATCATGAAGGCTTGAAAAATAATTATACATTCTTGTGACTGAAGCCGCGGATAAAAGTTATTTACTATTATAAATGCGCAGACAACACAGTGAGCTATATCACGTCAAACTCAATCTCAATCAGCATCCCTATATTGAGTTTCTTTTGCTTATAAAGTGCCTCGAAGCGCAGTGTTTCTGCAGGCAAAGTCCTCCTCTAACATCTTTATTTAATCATTATCGACCCTTATCCAGTTGGGAATTAAGCTGTTAATTTAAGTTCATCTTTACATCTTTTTTCTGTTGTTTTCTCCTTCTTCTTTTGCCAACTCTACTTGGTTACTCCTCAGTGTATGCTTAGTCAATCTCCATTTTATGATAGGATATTTTTTTGAGCACATCTGTTACTTTGGTCTTTGATTTTATAATACTGAATTTCCTGAATTTTTATATCCCCGGCAACGTGTATGCAAATTTTCATGACAATCATTTAAACGGTAGTGTGGTCATCATTAAAACGGTAGTTCGTATCATAAAATACGAACGAACAAACATTGATTTATACATGTTAGCTTATATCGGGCACCAAACATATTTAATATTATTCCAGACATTCAGCATATAAGTTCAAACTCTAATTATACTAATAAAAATATAAAATGTATTGTATGAGTTTCGTATTTAGGATATTCTTATTTACTAAATCCTATCCCGAGGTGTTGATAGTATACATATCATGTATCAGACTAAGACATCTTTAGGTATCTCATATATGTAGTTTTTGCCCGTTTGGGAATTTGGGAACTCAAGACCTCTGGTTCAGCAGGCAGGGTCACTTACCGCTAGACCAACGGCCCAGCCAGATCCTTGAGCACCACCGACATAAGCTTATAACATCTGAAGCTTCTCATAAGAGATAAATGCCAGCCGTGCCTGTCTAAACATGTCCCACATCAAACGACCTGTTCGCGTGTAACAAGGGTTTTCAGCAAAAAAAAAATTCTGCCTGGATTATAACAGTGATGCCAAAAATAATCAGGTCATGTTACAATAACGTGGCAGATCAGATAGCTCAAGGCAATGAACGTTTTGTTTAAAAATAATATCTGTGCTTAGGCAGATAAAGGTCGGCTCTCACAGAAAATAAATAGTTAAACAATGCTTACATTATGTTTTATTGAGTGAGTGAGGTTGTTGAATGCCCAACTCCCATATTTTCTCGTAAACTTCAACTCTATCCCCTTTCCACAAAAGCGGCCAACGCACTTGGGTGTCTTGCGTTGACGATATATTAGTCGCACTTCCGTCATAGGGAACAGCCTGTTTCCATCAAAAAAGATTTTGGTAATCAGATCAGAAAATTAACAAAGTTAATAATAACAGTTACACTAAAATAAATGCTCATGTTAACCAGATAGGACAAAATTAGATTATAAAATTAAAAAGAATATAAATATGTCGCTTTTATAGATGGATGCTCGAGCAGATTCGTTCCTATTTTTAATTATTTACAAGGACATGTGTAAGAGAATAGAGGGATAGGCAGAACACAGGGCCGTACATTTAACGTCACCGCAGTCGTGTACAAACGTAGCGTTTCACAACCCTAAAGATACCTGACCTTTAAGTGTCTATGTCCAGGCAGGTTAATTTTTAGTTGTATCGCCTATCAATCGCTGAATATTGTACAAAGTAGAAGCTCTTTATAAGTAGATGTCATCCATTAACTATTTTTATTTACAGGGGAAATTCTTTAACTTTAAGAATACAGCAATTCAGGCCTATATGAGGCGTTGAGTTGACATTTTTCTTATTTCAATTTTGAATTTTTGACAGCAAAAGGACATAGATTCTTCGTTGTCCGTACGTCTATTTATATTTCCATCGAGATATTTTATCATCAGGAAAGCCATCAAGCAACAAGTGAATATTAATACGTTCTATGTGTGTTGTTTTTGCGATTTCTTGAAACTGTTACAAATTAATTTTCGGTCCCTTTACAATCTAACATGGCCTCACAGAAAACCGGTAGACAAACTATGCTTGCGTTTTATTTACCGAGTGAGTGAGGATACCCGAGGCACGATCATCCCTCTCCTTTTCTAGCCCTTTGTCCCCCATCACGCTCAAAGGCGGGCAGCGCACTTACATGCCTTGAGGTGAAGATACCCATCATTACTTGTCGTGGACGCAACCACTCGTTTGCTCCCCTTATATATACATTATATGTATATTTATATTTTATAAATGTATATATAACTTATATATATCGAATATTTAATTTAATATAAATGTCTATTGATGTAAACTATGTATCTATATAATGCGGTTTAAAAGATATGTTGAAGTGAAATCTTTTTAGGCGAGTTGGAACACTTTTTGGGTGAACAAATTCATGGAACTCGCGTCATCGTCAGCTAAAGCTTTCCATGAGCTATACCTATGTATAGTGTAGTATAATCTAATAGCTCGACGATACAATTCACAAGTTACTTAGTTTTCCCTTCTATCGACAGTCCTCAAAAACTGCCCATATATTAAAATACCCAAATATTTTTTATGAGTGTTCTACAAGTTTTTCATTAATACTAGTGAAAGTAATAAATCGAAAACATAATTGAAAAACTTTGGTGGAACAAACACAGGTTTTGTAAACATAAAGTTGGTGAGTGAGTCTTGCTTCTTTATTATCGTCGTAAACTTCAGATAAATAACTGTAAAAGTAGAATAAAAATATTTTTGATTATGATTATGTGTAGTTACTACTAAACTTCCGACTAGCTCTTAATTGTCTTCGAATGAATCAAATCCTCATCATTTTTTTTTTATAAAAGACAACGTATTAGGATTCATATAACGGACACAAAGAACACTCGGCCTCGGAATAACAATTAAACGATTAAATCCGTCCCGTATGGGGATCGAACCCGCCATTCGTGGAGTAAATTCCATCCATTTCTATTCTTTCATCGGCTACTAAATGCAGAAAAAATCTGTATCTTTATTATAATTACTGTATTTAGACTCTTTACACTTTCTTCGACTGTTAATTATTGTGTCGCCAAACTATGAAATGGACTTTAAGTTAATATTTTTTTAATTAAATTTTAAGCATATATTGTACAAGGCGGACTTAATGCCTTAGGCATTCTCTGCCAGTCAACCCTGAGGTATTGCAAAAATGAAAGTGGTACAAAGACATAATAATTGAGAGAAGATGCTTTTTTTGTGTGGAAACCCCACGGGTCATCACCTCACCGGAGCCTTACGGTGAGATGGTATGTCGAATTCGAACAGACTAAAACCACACAGAGTTACGGCATGAAGTCTTCTGGCCGGGGCCTCAGGTGTACCCTAGAAAGGAAATCCCTATGAAGGGAGAACAAAACCAACTAATTTGAAAGTAGTATATATTCAAATGAAAAAACTGTTATACATATACATATTATTACTTAAAAAGTTTTTATAACTGTCTATGTTTTTGCTTGAAATCGATAATCCTGCAACGTTTAAGAGTAGAGTGAAAATGATTCTCTTGGACAGCCGTGTACTAACATAGACTTCATTGGCCGTAACGAGGTGAGTTGTAAGTCAGAGGCTTATTTCGATAAACAATGAAAAAATGTATTTGTTATTAGAAGTAAATTATGGAGTTTGGTCCAGATTAAAATAAAATTATTTCAACATACTTGTAGAGAAATCAAAGGATCCCTTTGATTTCTGTAACTCTATTTAACCTACATAAACCTGACGAAGTGTAATTTCGTACATGACCGAATCCATTCAATTAATTTTCAAAGCCCATTTGTGAGTGGACGACTCACTGAACTGATATTTCCCTGACAGAGCGATTAGAAGCGAAGTCAATTTTCTGTAATGCGTACTACAAATAGAAGTTTGACACTCTTATGTGTAGAAACATACGAGTAGGTATTATATAATAACGAAAAGTAATTAAATAGGTGTTCTGAAGATATAGCAGGTCATATACCAGAAACCGCCGTTAGTAACCGACGGTGGTGTGAAAGAATTAATATCAGTAGACCCTCATGAGGCATGTGATAGTTTAACCAAGCCTCGGGCTGTTGAATTACAATTATGAACCAGTTGCAAATTATTATTCGGGGTATTTAAATGCCACCTCCCATTAGATAGCATATACATATATGTATATGTTTATTTTAAAAGGATTCCATTTCAGTTAGAACAAAGTTCAGGATCCAATTAGAACAAAAATCTCCTGCTCATCTGAACTGAAACTGATTAACAGCTATTGACTAACTTTAAAACGTCGGTCAAATGACAGTAGTAGAGCCTAGGTAGAGCCTAGGTACGAATGAGCCGGCTCGACCGGTGCGATACCACGGCCTCACAAATAACTGGTTGTAAATTAACGTTTGCGTTGCATTTCCCACAAATGAGTGAGGTTTCCGGTGGCCCAACTCCCCCTCTCTTCTCCCCCCATCCCTCCTATCCTCTTTCTCATCTCATACCTCTCTTCTTTTCCCTTCTCGCATCCCCCTATCTCTCATTATCCTCAAAGGCGCGCACTTGGCGGTTGTCACTTACCATCAGGTGACACGTTTGTTCGTCTGTCCAGTCCTTTGTCCAGTCCTTTCGTATAAAAAAAGTATGTTATATATATAACAATTCAAATCCCAGTGTGGTAAATTTATTTCAATTTTGTTTATCCCGTTTGGAAATCGAATGCACGACCTCTTGCTCAGCAGTCCGCATCAGAAACCACTAGACCGACAGACCAATAGCAAGCTTCAGTAAGTTAGCACTGTAACGTAATGTATGACCATGTGATTAGCCACACCATATGACGTCAAAGTTGCTAATCAAAATTGACATTTACTGACAACAGCACCGCAACACATATCTCCCACTATAACATAACTTAATTGCTACACCGATAGTGTTACGCGACTTCTTTACATGGAGTGTATTGTTTTTTGTTTGCCGTGGAGTTCTCGAAGAGAGTAGAAAGGGCCACCCTATCTATACATAATAATATAATTTATATATAAGGGACTTATCTATCAGACAGTATGTATACAGTCACAAAGTCTTCGATTGACGGCAATAGGGTTACCCCATTATGTTTGTGGGACCAAATTCTATTGGAAAATTTTAGGTGTTTTATATACTTCTGCCTACCCCTTAGGGGATACAGGTGTGAGCGTATGTATGTATTGTTTTATAAAATTTTATTATGTATGAATTAACTGACCTGTTGGTTTAGTGAGTGCGACCCTGATTCCTGAACCAGAGGTAAGTAGATTCCCATCCAGTACAAATAATTATTGTCTAGAGCATTTTCCTTGTTCAATGTCTATGTAATTTATCTACAATGTGCATGTATTTAATAATATAAATGCGATATTGTTTTAAATATTATTTTACTTATTTTTATAATTTAATGTTTTTTGTACTTTACAATAGTTTCAGAGGGTTTATTAAATGTGTTGAAATGTTTATCAACAGTCTGGTTATTATACTCTTGTATAAGATCTGCTTAAATTCATTCCTCACTGTTTTTATAATAATAATAATAACTTGACACATCTCACACACGGCCGTCTGAACCCAAACTAAGCAGAGCTTGTACTATGATAACCAGACAGCTGATATATATTTCTAAATACATACAAATTATAGATAAACTACACCCAGACACAGAATAAATGATCATGCTCATTACACAAATATTTGTCCTGGGTGGGAATCGAACCTCTGGCTTAGCAGTCAGGGTCACTAACCACTAGACCAACAGGCCATTATTGATCATCCTCAAAGGCGGGCGCACACTTATGACACTTGAGTCAGAGGTGTCCCTTTTCTTTTTCCTTCCACTCATCCCCCTCTGTTTCCTATCCCTCATCCCTACTCTCCTCTTCTCCCTGTCCTAATCACCCTCAAAGGCGGACAGAGCACTTATGGACTGAATTGTAGGAGGAGGTTGTCACTTACCATCGGGTGACCCGCCTTTCGTCTACCCACCTATATTGTAACAAAAGTTATTCACTGAGAAAAACATGTACTTTAACATGTGAATATTGTAATAACCTTATTTAAATAATTTCCTTCTAACTATATTTATATTTACATACATATAAACGATATTCACTGTCTATTATATTATTAAATAGTATATATAATAAATTTATATAAAAATTGATATTGGTAAAATAGTTTGGAAGTAATTTTGGCCCGAGACACAGGTTCAATCTAGTTCGGGTAAAACAACCGTTTCCCCGTTGACTGCAAAATTGACATGTTTTGGGTCCCATCCTTTACTCCAGCAGAACTTTTTTGAGCTTAGAGCCCCAGGAACCCGCTGTCTCCACGGCGAACGTTACCAAGTCATACCACGCGCTCTTAAGGGCGGCGTTTTTTCTGTGTTTATAATATATAATAGATATATAATAGAATATATAATAGATATATATGTATATATTATATAAAGTGAGCGTTGACGGCAATTCAGCAATATATGCCTATTACGTATATGGGACTAATTTAAAACTGGCGTTTAAATAAAGAATAATCTTGATTCATAAAAAAAGGAATCTTATAATGAGATTATACTTAAACGGACTTAGATAATTTAATTAATCATTAAGGCGTTTTGTCTCAGATCTTTTCAAAGGTTTGCTTGTTCAAAGGTATAAATGAAAACCTTTGTTAAAATTTTATTTAAACTTAGAAGAATAATTAAAAGAATGTTAGGCTACTGCGTAGGCATGTACTACGTCGTAGGCTTGTGCGTAGCAGATCGACCCGATACGAACGCCACCATCATCGGCCAGTCTAATGGGGTCACTCCATCTCTTCCCATGGGTGTCCTAAAAGGCGAATAAGGGATCGGAATGTTATCTATCAGACAGTTTTATTTATGGTTGGCTACATATGGTAGTAATACAAGCGTGAGCGTATTTATGTAAATATTATCGCCTATGTATATATGTATATATATAAATATAGTTGCTAATGTCTATATTTACACAACTAATATATATGTACAAATATCAATGCAGGTATGTTTAGGTGGATATCCTGTCGCAATCTTTTATTAAATAATAGATTTTTATAAAACTCAGCCTCGGCTTCAAGAATGAGCAGGAAATTGATGTATCTTTAGTAATTTTAGATACAGATTTATTAATGTAACAACGTGACAGGAAAATATGTTGCATTTTTGGTAGCATTTTGCATTTCTAATCGTATAGTTAGTTTGTTAAATTATTTATAGGTTGTTATTTCATTGGTCTGGTGGCTACTGACCCTCACTGCTCAACCAGAAATAGTAAAAAAAAAAACGTGTGTGTGTGTGAAGTGATAACTTAAACTAATCTAAGTTGAACTATTGAAGTATTTATTTACTTACTCACTAACTCACTTATTCGCTCTTCACTTGTTCACTCAATTATTCACTTACTCACTCCTCTGTCCGAAATACGGCTAGCGCTGTGGGTTAGAGTGAGAGAAGAGAATCCTGCCTACCGCTACTGTATGCGTGAGAGAAAGGGAAGCCAGAGACTGGCGCCGAATGTACACGTTACGTAACGAAGCGGTTTACCCCCCCATAAGTAGTTATTACTTCGATAAATGAAAATTTACACAAAAGCAAGTGTAGCTCTTTTTAAAGAATAGGGGACAAACGAGCAGGCGGTTCACCTGATGGTGGCTACCGGCGCCCATGGACACCCGCAACTCAAGAGTCACAAGTGCATTGGCGGCCTTTTAGGTAGGAGTTAGTTCTTTTCTTGAAGGTCACATATCTTATTTTATTTCATGTGCAATTATGAAGTGTTCCAGGAAATTGATGAAAAATATTAGAATAACCAAAATTTTTTTGCTTATTCTTCTCCATAGGATCTCATATTAGAACAAGCAACTAGTTTCCTGACTGACTTATTCTGACAGACTTTTTCATTCGTCAAGTCAAAAAGTTGAAATAAACGGTCATATTGGTAGGGAAATGCGGCAGTTGACAATTTATTCCAAAGGTTGCTGATTATGCTTTTTTTTTTAAATTCATTTTAACCAATAAGCACATTTGAGTTGTCAGAAGTAGGTCAAGAAACTCTTTCTCAAATATTTTACACAATTGTCTTGTTGTGGTTTATAACTGCAAATAAAATCAAGTAAACGGGCAATGCTAAATTATTTAAAGGCTATTGGTGTGTGTCTCTTTTAAAATTGTTATCAACAATATTGTTTGGTATGCTATCCAGGTTACTGATTAATACTGCTTAATAATTTCCTTGTATTAGTAAGGAATTTATTAAAATATAGTACGACTTCTCACCAATTTTTAAGGTTCTGCAACTTTGTTTTCTCCGTTTTTATTATAGCAGTATACCTTGAGAAAATTGTCGTTTGGGGAGGCCTAAGTGGGTGGCGAAATGTTCGCAAATATTTGTTAAATTTCCGAAACGCCACTTGTTCAAAAGTGAGGTAGTTCAGCATTACTTCGGCTTCTATCTATCTGTTTGTTTTCTTATCTCGGCATTTGTTTAAGTTTACTTTAAGAAGAAGACAGTGTAGCCCAAACTTTTACAGTCAACACTTTTTAAACCGGCGTGATCAGAAACTGGCTGACCAGAAAGCTTGCCTTGTCCATGTTCAGCAAATAAGTATTGCCATCCAACGTGGTCATACTGCCTCATGGGAATGTTACGAATAGGTATATACGATACGTAGGTAGGTAGGTACGATACGGAAGAATTTTATGTTGCATATGCACATGTAAATAGTCCCTTTTTGTTAAGTTTAAGTCATAGTAAAATAGTTCATTAAAAAAATACACAGTTCTGTTTAATGTTTTCAAAACAAAAATTCTTTGTCTAAGCAGAAATGCCAATGAAGCTGTAAGTACTAGCGTGTTCTGATTTATATATGTTCATTTTTAAATATTGAGAATTAGTTTAATTTTTTAAAATATATTTCTTCTAAATGCACTTTACTAGCGAGCTGCTCTACGTAGAATTACTAGTAATTATAACCTGTACTTTCACGATATATAAATGTTTGCAATATCTTAGGGAACATTTAAAAAGCTTGTGACACCTAGATTAAATTATTTGAATGTTTAGATTTTTTAAATTAGTTTGTTGGTTTGTTTTGAATTCTTTTCAATTCGTCTGGGTACGAACAACGCATGATACTTGCAGAAAAATGTTAAAATATTACGTGGAAAATGTTGTTAGTCTCACAAAGGTATTTCTTTATTTTAATGTTTTATTTTAATATTCTGTGTGACTGTTTATTTTCCCAAATAAATAAATAAAATATATTTCTGAAACACTAATACTGGCAGACTGCCTATGAATTAAGTCAGCCCCTGTAAATGTTTTTTTTTTTTATGAAATCAACAAAAATCCTACGCTTATATGCAATATACATACATTAAGATATACATATATGGCAATCAATATCAGGGTAGTTTCATTTCTTTTGTTTAGTAAAAGATAACCCTAAAAATAACAACGATGGTCTCATGAAGTATGACTGATTTTTAATACTTACTAAACGACGAATAGTTTATTTACATTGTATTTAACTTATAAATTATGGTAATAATCTCTTACTAAAAAATTTACATTCGCAAATACCAGTCATACGTACGCAATGCGGGCACAATGAACGTCAGTTACTTGCCTCAAGACCCGTTTAAGGTTTTAGGGGGGGAAACAAGTTTGGGAAGCAGTGGTTACAAAAGAACGATTGAG
Organism: Tyria jacobaeae; assembly: GCA_947561695.1. NCBI lineage: Eukaryota > Metazoa > Arthropoda > Insecta > Lepidoptera > Erebidae > Tyria > Tyria jacobaeae. Next base: position 530,070 of record OX387236.1, on the reverse strand, counting down.
TGAAAACAAAACAAAACTTATTTAAATTCATTCTTGGTTTGCCTTTGATTACGTTCAAGAGAAATTCCATCGCGTAGGTTTGTTACTGATTTGGTCCACATTTTGAAGTGTTAACTAACTGAAGTCATCATTTTATTTTTTATAATGCTGATCTAGAAAACGGTTCTTATTAGACTATCAATAAGTTACTCTTATTTTTTTATTACTTTATCTTCTATGTATAATATAAGTATATGGGAATGTGTGTACGTCTGAATGCGTATGAATATATGTATATGTATGTATGTGTATTTATGCGCAATAAATATAATATGTAATAATACATGATCTTTGGGGTTTTAACTTTGTGTGTGATAGATATAATATCATCTAACTATGGGGGCTTTTTGATAACTATATGAACACATATTTTATCTAACGGTAATTTATATTATTGTGTAGGCCTTCTTCAAGAAAAAATGAACAAATAGAATAACAATGAATAAATACAAAACAGGAACAATATTCATATCAATTTTATTCGTAATAAGATAATTTTATCTCAGTAATCTCCTTTAGAAACATATTTTTTTTTAATATAGACGAACCAAGGGGTCATTTGATGGTTAGTGACAACCTCCGTCAATGGGCACCTGCAACTGAATAGACGTAAGTGCGCTGCCCGCTTTTGAGGGTGATAGTTTGGAAAGAGGAGAAGGGGGAGGGCAGGGGAAAGAGGATAGAGGGAATGAGGAAAAAGGAAAAGAGAAGATAGATGGCTAAAGGATTAAAGGAATTTACGTGGTAAAGCCATGCTTAGGCACGAATGGGCCGGCTTGACCGGTGCGATACCACGGCCTTACAGAAAACCGGTTGTGAAGTAACGCTTGCGTTGTATTTCCCCGAAATGAGTGAGGTTTCCGGAGGCCCAACTTCCCCTCTCCTCTTTCCTCTCCCCTCACCCCCCCTCTAATCTTTCCTCTCCCCTCACCCCCCCTCTAATCTTTCCCATCTCCTCATCCCAACTCTTTTCTTTCTCCACCCCGCATATCCCTCATTACCCTGAAGGCGGGCAGCGCACTTACGATTCTTGAGTTGCAGATGTCCATGGACGGCGGTTGTCACAAAAAAAATAAAAAAAAAGGGCAAAGAGGAGAGGAAGTTGGGCATCTGGAAACTGGTTTTCTGTGAGGCCGTGGTATCGCACCGGTCGAGCCGGCCCATTCGTGCCTAAGCATGGCTCTACCACTGTTCTGCGGTAGTCTCATTGTAACCTAAATAAGATTTGATCATGTAATACCCAGGATATTTCAGATAGATTTTTTAATTGCTTGTTTTTACGATTGAAATTGCGCATTGAAGGCGGTTTTTTTCAGTCTATTAATATTTTATAAGGCATATTTTTTATTTAAGAGATAATTTTGCATAAAGATAGTTTTTATGCCCATATTTAAACCTAATACTCACAATTTTTTTATACACTACCCTAATATACGAATATAACGTAGTATTTAGTTTCCAATAAAAAATCTCAGCAGTTATAATCAAATAACAAAGATGTGTTTCTTAACTGAACAGCTCAACGTTAAATAAATTGTCGAATAAAATAAATGAAAAAAAAAGTCTGCAAATTCAATAAAACAATAGTCGTTTCATAAAATCGTCTTCACATACTTACAATAAGACAATGTAAAAAGTGGCGCCAATTTGAGAACCGTACGAGGCTATTGAAGAGGGAAGGAGCGTAAGTTATGAGTGATGGCGGATACTTTTTGGCTAGTGATTAAGTTACCGATATTATAAAGAAAATATATAAAACCGCTTCATTTCGCTATAGAGAATCCACGAACACTAATATTGAAAAGTTTCCGTAGAATATAAAACTAAAAAATAATTTAAACCTCAAAAAGTTTGTGTTATTGCTCTACAGCGGGTTGAATAATTGCAAAACAAAGAAAAACACCTAGGATTTAAATTAATTGACTTTACATATTCTGCCTGTATTCATGACAAGCGGCGGTAATACCTGGTAACTAAAGATAAGATTATGATATTAACAGTAACATGTTTTTAAGCGGTCATAGCTTTCATTTTTCACATTTTATATGTGCAACTGCATTCTAGAGATGTACATATGTTTTCGGTAGTTAATAAGTGTCCCGCTTTCTGGGACAAGTTGTAGACACATTCACGTGAAACAGTTCGGTAGTTATGAGGACATATAGGAACGAAAACCGGTGTAACATAACTTTCCCTCGATTTCCGTGCAGTGAGATCAAGTGTAGGCTCATATGTACACGTGAACTAGTTGGAACTATAAGGGCATTATCGCTATATCTTATCACTAGTGCAACCTAAGTACATACATACGCTCACGTCTGTGCTCTCTTAGGGATAGGCAGAGTTGAAAACAATAAAACACCTACACTTTACCAATATAAATTTGGCCCCACTAACGTAATAGTCGGCAAGGTTATTGCCGCCAAGCGGGCAATTTATGGCTCCACCCAGGGGATCAAATGGGGCGGCTCTATTCTACTCCACCGAGAAACACATGGCAAACTAGATGTATATGTCGAAGATAGTATAGTCGGGTTATTAAAAAAAGGGGGAACACCCGCTGACCACAACTAGACATCGGTTCTGCTCGTATCATAATGTCTTTATAATTGTTATATGGCACGTATGTAAGCTAGCAAGTATGATATAAGTAGATTATTTTCTGTCAAGGGTTTCGAGCAATAAAAGGCAGATACATTAAATATTAGAGCTCGCTGTATAATTCATTTATGGTAGCTATATAAGTAAGTAGGTACAATACAACATAACAACATAGTATGTTTACATGATAGTCTCAAAAATATAAGGCAATTAATTAAAATATCGGAACATAGTTTTTACTTAAGTCGCCAGCGAAGTGAGCCTCTCTCTACTCAAATCACTGGGGATACCCCCCCCCCCCAGTTTAACTGTACGTCACAATAACACGTGGCACGAGTTATTAACAATAAATAGCGGTACGTCTAACAAAGAAATAGTTGAAAGATATGTTTTATAAAATGTTAGGGTAATTTAAAGTTTATTTGGAATTTAGTAATTTTACAGTAATAACGGAATTCGTAAATAGCCTTATGTAAATTATGACAACCCATCTTTACATACAATTGTTAAATTCGGTAATAAATGAAATTATTACTGTTAACAATATTAGTGTTGGTATAGTATTTATTTATTTTATTTATAGCGATATTACCGCTTAAAAGATGCCATTGGTCGTATCACCTCAATTTGAGAGCATCAGCCCTATTATTATAAATATATTATATTCCCTAACTGCATCAGCCAGTATCGGAATCCTACGCGTCGATATATCAAGAGAAGTCTAGTTTCGCGGTCACTTAGAGAGTAAGGCCATATTAGCCTTGAAGAAGCTTGGTGTGCTAAACAGATCGAGACAGTATTTTACTCCGGCCCACCGCCTGCAACTTTATAAGGCGCAGGTTCGGCCGCACATGGAATACTGTTCTCATCTCTATGCAGGTGCACCCCAGTATCAGCTTCTCCCTCTTGACCGCATTCAACGGAGAGTGACTCGCATAATCGACTGACAAGATATTTCTGATCTTGACACCTTGGCGTTGCATAGAGATGTAGCTTCACTCTGCATCCTCTATCGCTTGTATCATGGGGAGTGTTCAGAGGAATTGTTCGGACTTATACCGGCTGCTGGTTTCCGCCATCGTCCTACGTGACAAAATATCCATCCCCACCACCTGGACGATTGGCACTCCACCAGCTTCCACTTGCCACTTCTCCAGAAGCTTTTTGCCTCGCACAACCAGCCTATGAAACAAATTGTCGCCTGCCGTATTTCCGAACCGATACGACCTTCAAACCTTCAAGAAAGAGCGTACTCCTACCTAAAAGGCCGGCAACGCTCTTGTGACTCTTGAGTTGCGGGTGTCCATGGGCGGCGGTAGTCACTTACTATCATGTGAGACCCGTCTGCTCGTTTGCCCCCTATCGCATAAAAAAAAAAGAAAATTAGTTTACCAATCATTTAATTAGAATATAATCATATTTTTGGTTGCGGTTGCATATAAAAGAATAAAGATTAAACGTAACGCTGTTCCTAAAATACCTCGTTTTGTCTACGTAAAAGGAATAAAGCTCTCGTATATTAAATTGAACGTACCTTCGCTTTGCTAAGTTAAATTGAGTTGAAGTAATTGGACAGGTGTGGATACTTGTCTTGAATAAAGATGAACGTCTGACAAAGAAATAACAATTAGTTTTTGGATTGATGCGGTTTAAGGAGTTTAAAGTTGTGATTCCTGTTACATTATTGTAAGATATTAATAATGCTTTTAGTGCTCATTTTTTTTCATATGTAGGCCATAATGACTCCACTCTTCCTGATAGAAAGCAATAAGTGGAGTCCAAGAGTGGTCACCATCCCCCTCGCAAGTATAGTCAATGCAGCATTGTGACCCCCACTATGGCGGCCTCGTGAGATGCCTTTTCACGCGCTGTCAAAAATCTTGATAATATTTATTTTATGGAATAATAACAATGTACAACCATTTTGAATTTTGAAATTATATGAGCCATTTTTAATAACTTATGTATGGTAGTTTAGAATTGTTTTTTACACACGGAGTAACTAAAGTAACTTTGACTACTGTAGTTTTAAACAATGATTTCATAACACTTTTTTTACTAAAACAATAATTATTATAGGATTTGTGACTCCAATCAATAGTATGGTAATTCAGGATTACATTTAAAAAAATCCCTAAAAAGTATTCATATTTACATTCTTTATTGTACACATAGAATACAGAAATTACAAATTATGCACAAGAAGGAAAAAAGTATGTACAAAGGTGAGCTTAAACCGTAGTTGAGTTTTCTTCCAGCAAACCTTGGGAGTGAAGAGAAGATAGTAATGAAGAGTCATAGTAGCACGTAATAAATATATATACAAACAAAAATCTGAAAATTAGTGATCCCACTTTCTAAATATGTGATTTAGAGTGTTGATGTTGATATTTTTATTATCACTTAACCCAAAGAAACATAAAAAAAATCTATTATTTTTGCAAGAACTGGGACAACCTAGCCTGTCGTCCCATTCCCGCTTGACCTTGCTTTTCAGAATATTCCGTATATAAATGTTAAAACAATATTAAATCAAGCGAGTGTAACAAAGGAACTAGCACTTCACGCTGTGCGCTTTTCCTGTGGAACGAGTTGTCGCCTGACTCCGTTTGACTCTTGAATTGTAAGTGACCATAGGCGGCGATAGTCGCTTACCATCAAATCACCCGTATGATTGTTTGCCCTTCCCCTCATAAAAAAAAAATCTGACTGTGAAAGCGAAGACCGTACCGAGAGACATATGAAATAAATGTCTTCGTATTCAAGACATTGTGATACTGAATCTTGCCACAATATTATTCAGAAGCCTCGCCGTTAAACATTATTACTTGAGAGTTTTATGGCCTCATAACTCAGTGTGTGCACTGTAGCGTCAACTGGGAGGGGTTTGAAAATGTATTCTTAGATCCTTTATTGAAGAATGAGTTTAAGTTTTAAAGTAAACTAAACAGTTTATACGGCAATAAGCTTGGCCTTTTTACGTAAGGAGGACTAAAATATATTATGATTGGCCTAAATATTGGCGTTTGATCTGCGCATCTGCCTACCTTGTCGGGAATATAGGCATGAGCACATATATGTTAAGTAAGCTACATAAGATAATAAATGGTTACCGAACAAATGAGTATGGAAGATTGAAGAGTAGAGATTATAACGACCGGATCCCTTTTGCACCACTTACGTAATAGGACATAGGAAGGCCTATTACTGCCGACCCTTAGAAGTTAATGAAGGGAAAATGGGGAGTATTATGAAAGGGAAAAGTAAGAACATATCAGTGGATTGTGACATGTATGCAATTTGAGAGCATGGGATTCGAGAGCGTCGGGGTTGCATACTTGTAGCTCGCACAGGTTTTACTGTGTCTTGAAGTCAGAGCCGTCTAAACGATTATATTGAAACTTCATTTTAAAATATGAGTGTAGTAATGATTCTTGTGTCAAAAATATAAAGTCTTACATTAAATTAACACAGCATCTAGCTAGTATATACGGTAAGTAAAGACATTGAATATTTTTTTTTAATTAAAAGTAATAATTACATGTTTTTTTGAAAATGAGGAGGGACATTTTCAGTAGGTATCAATTATTTTTAAAGCACTCTCGCGTAAAGTAACCAGGCAGCTGTCAACCCTTGTCTAAAACCAATAAGATGGTATCACAGAAAACTAGACATGTATGCTATGACAGACATGTATGTGAAATGGATACTTAACTAAAAATGGATGTCCATTTTCGGATTTTTCAATTAAGTAGATTTATAATGAATCGAGGATTTTTTAATTTTATAAAATTTACATTTTAATTTTACTGCCATGTTGGTCTAGTAGCTAGCGATACTGACTGCTAAATAAGAGACTTGAAATTTGTGTGATCCACTTGTATTATAATTGTACCAAGCACACGCATCACGTCACTTGAATGTTTATAGAGTCTAACACAGGAATCATTCCTTATGCGGGAGTTGTCTGTTAAATTAAAAAAAAAAATACATTTATAATATTTTGTGTTTATTTAGAGACTTTTTAATGGGATACCACCTCTGCCCATGAACACCCGCAACTTAAGAGTCACAAGTGCGTTGCCGGCCTTTTAGGTAGGAATACGCTTTTTTCTTGAGGCTTTGAGGGTCATATCGATCCGGCAATACGGCGGGTGACAATTTGTTCCACAGGCTGGTTGTGCGAGTGCTGTGCTTCTCGAAGTAGGCCGTGTTCTTGCTATATAAAATATCAAAGTTAATTGCGACGCCTCGGACTGAGAGGTACATTGACTATGTAAAAGAATTTTGCCTCACAAACCTTTAATTTTGACTTTGCCTCACAAAACGGCCTCATAGTACGCTAAATTACAAATTACGGATTTTGTAAGTAAACAGAACTTGTAGCATTGGCTGTACAGAAATATACTAATATAGCAATCATAGCGAAATTGTTATCTTAACTACGAAAGGATAAAATCTGTATGCTTGCAATTTGATACTACATTCATTCCTAAGTCAATTTCGGTAAATAGCAACACTTCCTTCAGTGACTGGGCCACCATTGGTATTTATAAAAGTAGAAAACGGCGTTATGAACTGTATGAAGAACGGCCTTATATTAACACTGTGGAATATAATTTATATGTAAAGAATTATTCTAAGTTATTTATAAAAGTTTGTTATTTGGCGAAATCTCGCTACTTAAGTTCAAAAATTAAAAATAGTAGTAATATAATTAAAATGACTTGGAATATTATTAATAGCGAAACGGGAAGGTCTTGCAACCGAACTTGTGATTACAGCCTTGCTGTTGATGGCAGTATCATTAAATCAGATTCGAAAGTAGCTGCAGCATTTGAAACTTTCTTTGCAGAGATTCCCGTATCGACTACAAAATGTCTAAATTCATCACCAACTGTTGCAGAAACAATACTTAAAGAAAACGTTCCAGTTTGTGAATTCCAGTTTTATTTCCAATATGTAACTTGTAATGATATAATAAAAACTTTTAAAACTTTAAATATTAAAAAGACTGCAGATCTATGGGGTAATTCTGTTGACGTTGCTAAGTCTATTATAAACATTGTAGCACCAACTTTAACAGTAATCTTTAATAATTGTATAGATTGTGGTGAGTTTCCTGATCTAATGAAATATAGTAAAATAATACCATTGTTTAAATCGGGTAGTACATCAGACCCTTCTAATTATAGACCTATATCAGTGCTACCTACTTTTAGTAAAATTTTTGAGAAACTTATTTTAGATCAAATGCACAGATATTTTACTAAACATAAATTATTACATAGCAAACAGTTTGGTTTCACAAAGGGTCGTTCAACAACTCATGCTGGTGTTGAACTTTTAGGGCACATTTATAATGCATGGGAAGATAAATGCGATGCGTTAGGCATTTTTTGCGATTTGTCTAAGGCTTTTGATTGCGTTCTCCATGATACATTGATCAGGAAGCTGCGCTACTATGGAATCCGGGGCACCTCTCTGGATCTTCTTACTTCATATTTAAGTAATAGGATTCAGAGAGTTGATGTGAACGGTAAAAGATCTCCCGGATCTGTAGTCAAAATGGGGGTTCTCCAAGGCTCTATTCTAGGTCCTTTTCTATTTCTAATTTATATTAATGACCTGCCGTACGTCATAAAGGATAAACATCATATAGTGTTGTTTGCAGATGACACTTCACTTGTATTTAAACTCAAACGTCAGCAGGTGGTTATTGATGATGTAAATACAACAGTAGTTAACTGGTTTAATATCAATAATCTTCTCCTTAACGAGTAAAAAACGAAATGCATAAAGTTTATATTGACTAATGTAACACAGGTGAACACTAGTGTGTCAATAAAGGGCGAAGTGTTAAAACCCGAAGATTCCACAGTGTTCTTAGGCTTAACTTTAGATGCAAAGCTTCAGTGGAGCCCCCATATAGATAAACTGTCCAAAAAGCTTAGTTCTGCAGCGTACGCCGTTAGGAAAATTCGTGGTTTAACAGATTTAGAGACAGCCCGTTTAGTATACTTTAGCTATTTTCATAGTGTAATGTCGTACGGTATTCTGTTGTGGGGAAATGCCGCCGATATTCAATCTATTTTTGTTTTACAAAAAAGAGCTATACGTGCAATTTATAAATTAAGTCCCGGACACTCCCTCAGAGATAAATTTAAAGAGATTAATATTATGACTGTGCCCTCTCAGTATATTTATGAAAATCTCATGTACGCACATAAAAATATTAATCTGTTTAAAAAATACAGTGATATCCATAGTGTAAATACTAGGAACAAAAACAAATTTGTTGTTCCTAAAACCAGGCTCAAGAAAATAGGTGGTTCGTTTAGATGCCAAAGTATACATTTCTATAATAAGCTTCCTAGCCAAATACAAGAACTAAGCAATAATAAATTTAAATCATTTATAAAAAAAAAACTAAGTCAAAAAGCTTTTTACACAATTAAAGATTATATTGAAGATAAAAAGGCTTGGGAATGAGCTGCTTCATTAATGTACATGAGCCTTTGTTTTTCGTTTATAATTTTTTTTTTATATATACTTTGACATTTTATATTTTACTTTTTGACATGAATACTTACTTTGTTAAGTATTATATTGTTTTTTTTTTATTGTTTAAATCTTTGTACCTTTTGACATGAATACTTTGTTAAGTATAATATATTATATATTTGTTTCTTTTTTTTTAATTTATAAATTTAATTATTGTAAATGTGAGGACTATGTAGGTTATTTATTTATTTATTTTTTATTTTTTTCTCTTTTCTCCTGTAGTTTGTTTTATAACGATGTCTGACAGTTTGAGTACTTTTGCGGCCTACCCAAATGTCCTTGCTTTGGTACGGTTCGTCGGTCCGTTGAGCTCCTTAAAGTTCTAAGTTGAGCTACACGATAACTGACAAATGCTTGCACTGTTTGGACGGGTCCACTCAAATGAGCGTGTTGCTTTCTTCAAAAGCTCATCTCAGACGTTAGCGTGCATGGTTCTCATATGTTTTTGACCAGTACATCTGTATGGACTTTAAAACAGACTTTGACCTCTGAGTTTGTTTCGGTGTTTCTTCTCAGGGTAGTCAGCTAGGAAACACCGGCCTCATCTAGCTTAAACTAACAGAAAAAAATAATATATTGACGTGTAAAAGTGTTGTTGTAACCTATTTACAAAATAAAGATCATTTATCATTTATCATTTATCATTTATCATGTATATCTAAAATCTACATTATATTTAGTAACTTTAAACTTGTGTATTATTGCCTCTTTCTATTTTAATCCATCAGAATGGTTTGGAAGTCTACACCTTTTATTGTGATAGTTTAAAAAGGTAACAAAATACGCTTATCTAGCCTAAATAAAAAAGTCCTATTAGTCACCTTACAGCTGCAAATAAGCGCTGCACAGCATAATAAACCAATCAAAAATCCCCTAAACCGTATTAATTGATTTTCAATAATTTATTTTAACCGGATTCGATTACTCCATTTCATTGAATGATCCTCTTAGTGGTGGAGAGGCACTGCGGCCAACGTAAGGGTCTTACTAATTCTCGTATGATTCTGACATAGCCGATATACCTTTGAATTTATGAATTTTGTGTTTTTTTGGCTTCCCGGTGGATGGTGTGTATTTAGCCAATAAAGAGTATACTTAGATGAATAAATATAGTGAAAAAGGATGAATAGTAGTACTTCTTTAAAACTGTTTTATAATTGAAACTTAATATATTATAACGACAGTAGTTCACGTATTCATCAGTACATTGTTTTTTTACTTTAAACCATACATTGAACAATTAATTCCTAAAAACAATTAATCCGGACAATAAGACTATAAACAACGTTATATAAACAGGAGAAGAACATATGTACATACAAGGCTTTTTACCTTCGGGGTAGGCAGAGACAACCGATTGCTTCTATGCTTACAAATCTCACGAGCTACCTCTACTGTCATTACCTACACCTAATCTATCATACAAGTCCGCCGGTTTCGAATACTTCTAACGAGTCCTTTGTTCAGAATATAACCATTTTGATTAGAGTATCTTCTTCGTGGTAGACCAAAACAAAACTTTTTTTTAGATATAATTTACTTTAGTATGTGAAATTATTATTATTGTCTTTCTTTACCTTGAAAATGTATACAATACATTTAAAAATTGAAACAAAAAAGAACAAACCATTTCAAGAATCTTACTTTTACATTAAAGAAATGGCACTTCATCATTATTCATTATTTCCGCCAATCGCAGACAAATGCTTGCCTTGTTTTAAAAAAAAAACTTCATTAATATTCTCTTCGATGTCCAAGTTAACTAACATTAATTAACAGAACAAGCCCTAGCAGCCTTTGAAACGCAAATTATATGTAAATTAACTTCAAGTGTTTTGATGACTTTGATATAAAGTTAATACTAGTTTGAGAACGTGAATACTTTGTCAATATGTTATAAATGTTGATGTTATTTTAATAACGTAATCCAGCAGTTGACAGCGATAGGCTGGTGATGACGATAATTAATCAAGCTAAAAGGAAAAGTAAATTAATGAAAATCAAAATTCTTGATAATTAATTTTATATTTGAACAATTTATAGTGTGATTGATTACACAGTCACTTATATAAAAACACGATGCCGAATTACCTACAATATTTTAATTATATACATAATAAGAAATAAATCAATGTTTCTTACTAAAAAACTTAAATTATCAATTAAAAAGACATCTCACACATCGAAGCCAAATAATCTAATAAACTAATCTATAAAACTGTCTAAGCTCTAGGGACGTGAAAAGAAACAACATATATATGAACGCACCTATATATATAAACACACATTCATGTATGGACTCGAAAACAATCCTACTAACCCAAAAGATAGTGCACAGATTACAAAAGCTAACTTAGACCGAATGGCGTCTCATCATATATATTTTTTTTGTTTTGATAGGGGGCAGACGAACAGCATTTTTTTTATATTATAGGGGGACAGATGAACAGACGGATCTCCTGATGGTAAGTAATAACCGCCGTCCATGGACACCTGCAACTCAAAAGTTGTAAGTGCGCTGCCCGCCTTTCAGGGTGATGAGGGATGGGGATGCTGTTAGGGGTAAGAAGAGTGGGATGAGGAGATGGGAAAGAGGAGAGGGGATAAGAGGAGAGGAAAGGGGAAAGAGGGAGTTGGGCCTCCGGAAACCTCACTAATTTCGGGGAAATGTAACGCAAGCGTTACTTTACAACTAGTTTTTTGTGAGGCCGTGGTATCGTACCGGTCGAGACGGCCCCTTCGTGCCTAAGCATGGGTCTACCACTGACAAACACGCTGCTCCGCTCCTACCTAGCTTAAAATTTTATAGAAGTTTATTGACGAATAATATTATACATATATTTTTTTGTATTGGATAGAGTATTTATATACTCTATCCAATACAAAAAAATATTCAAATCTGACAGAAAGTATACAGTATAACACAAGTGGTTAGTGTAACACAAGAGCACAGCCTCATTATATTTCATCAATTTCTAGTTTTATGAGATGAGGAAATGTCTTTTTGATTGATTGATTGATTGACTCTTTATTGTACAGTCAGATACACTTTGAGCATATAAATTCTTAACTAAAAATATATAATTGGCGGCCTTATCGCAATTAGCAATCTCATCCAGGCAACCATTGGATGGAGAAAGATATGTGATTGGAAAGAGGGGCTGCATTGAACAATACCTGTCTACATACACATTTAATATATGTAAATACGCTTACACACTCATATTATAAATATGTATGTATGTATGTATGTAGAAATACATATAAACAATATAAATTTATACGGATAAATATAATAAATATATACATAATTCCACCAAGTACACAGAGCAGTCACATAGAAATATACTGCTCTTTTACTAATTTATTAAAATTAGACAAAGTTTGTGCACGTCTGATGGTCAGTGGCAATTCATTCCACAGACGAATACCTTTCACTGTGAATGACTTGTCCATAAATTTTGTGGTATGTATCGGCATTTTTAACATGAGATTCCCCGATGATCTCAGACACCTGGAATGGGAGTCGTGCAGAAATAGGGTGTTTTAAATAGGGTGAAGCGCTTCAATAGAACAGAATATTGTAGAGAAGTGACAGGATATGAGTATTCCGGCGAGGGCGTATAGGTAACGACTTGAGCTTAATCCTAAATTCAGAGACGTGGTCATATTTGCGCAGTCCAAAGTAATACAGAAATTTTGAAGTCGTAATTATCGGTGTCGTATTATATAAATGTATATGAAAACCAAAATAAGCACGTTGACCTTATTCTGTCAGTAAGCTTGTGTGCCACTTGAACGGTATAAAACTGTAATATATTAACACGTTAGTTTTCTTTGTTTGAGTTATGATCCTTTAAGTCCCTTGTAGTGAAGGACATTAATAGTTCTAGTTGAGAAGGGTAGGGCCCATTGTATACTATGATTGATGGTGCTGATATAGTGGGCAGAAGGACTTGCTGGTGATAAATGATTCGTATGACTTACATGCGACTGTATGCAGTAACTAAGTTGTGTTGGTTTCGTAGGTTCGTCGGTAAGAAATAATAGTGCAAGTAGGTTTAGTTAGGGTTTAATATAGATTTAAATTTAGATAGGAAGTAGGTGGGTTCTTCGGTAATTATGCACTGTGTAAAAGTTAAGTTATAAATCAGGAACTTCGCGTGAAACGATGGATACAGACAGATGTGATTAGTTTCCTTTCCTAGATGCTTCCACAGGACACAGGAGCCCCTCGACAGATCACAGCACTTCAGCAGCACTATTTACTTTACCGGGACGCAGGCAAACAGTTTCTTAAGACATAAAGGTATTTTTTTTATGTACATATACATAAAAAAAAAACTGTTAGATGTAACATCAATTTGGTGGATAAATATCCACCAATATTTTAGAGAATATTTAAACGTGTATATTTACGTACGTAACATAGAAGAACACAATGAATTTATACTCTGCAGTACAGGACAATCACAGGGCAAATATTTGAAACAATATGGAGAAAGTTACCGCAGATTATCTGAACGTGTTGCTTAATCTAAAAATACCAGGAAAGATTATCACCGCCATACAAGAGAGAGACGAAGAGGAAATAAATAATTTCTATGATACCGTCTACGAGGCACTGTACAAAGCACACAAAGATTATATCGTAATGGGCGATTTCAATGGAATATCGGTATGTCTCAAAAGGATTAACGCTTAGTAATGAAACATTATGAGTATGGATCAAGCCATCCATGCACGAGGTCAAAGACTTGTTGACTTTGCCATGCTAGCTGTCATTAACACCTTTTACAAGAAAAAAGGCAAAAGGATGCGGACACGGCAGTCCTCGAATGTTCAATATAAAAACGAAATAGATTTCGTACTATCTAACCGTCCTCGTCAATTTCAAAACATTGAGACACTAAGTATTAATTTCGCATCAGACCCTAGACCGCTCAGAGACAAAATATCACTTACTAAACCAGTGTTAACACGATCCAGGTTTGTAAACAAGCAAAATAATACACTCAAAAATGAAAAAGTAATACAAAAATATAAGAAGAACTTGAATACCCGTATTACAAACTGCAAGAACTATGAACACTACAAAAACTCGCAGTATACTCTCAGAAAAAATAAATATACTTTTAAAACGAAGACAAGACATACAAAAATCCAAAAATAAAACGCAAGCAATGAGGAATTAACTCAAAGCCCTATAAAAACTAATAAGCAAATGTATAAAAAAGGACTATAAGAACCATAGAACCAATTTACTTCAAAAACATCTATAACATAAGGGTAGTCTGAAAAAAGGATACAAAGAACTACGGACAAATAAAACATGGATTGATAGTCTGAAAACCCTAAAAGAAACTGCTTATAACCGAACAGATATTATAAACATAACCACAAATGTCTTCAAAAAACTATATAGTAAGTCAGACCAAGCTAGAGTCACCAACCATACTGAATACGAAAATATCGGACTTGATACTCTACATCCCGACATAGAACCAATAAATTGCACAGAAACTATTGAAATAATAAAAAGATTGAAATCATACGAAACCGAGGTCACGCCATCTCAATGGTCTAAAGCCAATTATATGCTACTATATAAGAAAGGAGACCCAAAATAAATTAGCAACTACCGGCCGATAAGCCTTCTGCCAAGCGTATATAAACTTATATCTACGATAATAAATTAAAGAATAAGTACAACACTGGAAATAGTCAACAAGCGGGATTTAGGAATAATTTTTCTACCATAGACCACATTCACACATTAAAGCTGATAATCAAAAAATACCAAGAACAAGTGAGACCACTCTACATTATATTCATAGACTACCAAAAAGCCTTCGACACGATCTCACATGAAAGTATATGGGACACTCTAAAAGCTCAAAACGTAGAGCAAAAATAGATAACAGTACTTCAACATCTATATAGCAATATGTCAAGCAGGGTCAAACTAAAAACTATAGGCCCGAGATTCCCAGTCAAGAGAGGAGTCAGAAGAGGCGACCCCTTATCCCCAAAGATTTTTATGGCGATACTAGAATCCATAATTAGTAAACGAAAAAACCGGGGTCTGTACATCCAAGATAAATGCCTAAGCTATTTAAGGTTCGCTGACGGCTTGGTTTTGCTAGCGGAATCAAGACACCAACTACAGTACATGTTAGACACTCTACACGCGGCAAGCAAGCCAGTGGGCTTAGAAATCAATATCACGAAGCCCAAAATTATCACCAACTCTATAAAAAAGTTATAACAATTGTTGACGAACAATTAGAATAAGTATACCAGTATGTAAATTTAGGAAAACAAATTGGTTTCAACAAGGATAGTAATTAACTGGAAGTGGAGAGAAGAGTCAGACATACATGGATTTAATATTGGAGCTACTAAGAGATATTTAAAAGCAAACTGCCTATAAAGTTAAAGAAAAAGTGGCAAACATGGAAATTCATACATGATGTTTAAAATACTGCGTTCCATTCAACAAGGAATGGAACGCAGTATGTTAAACATCAAGAAAATACAGAAGGTAAAACACACAAAAATCAGATTTAAAACTAAAGCAATGGACGCATGGTCAAAGGCTAAAGTGGAAATGGGCCGGTCACATGACATCTGCAACTCTAGGAAATAAGAGGGCGATGAGGGATTGGGAAGAGTAGTTGATGAGGGGAGGGAGAGTTGGGCATCCGGCACCTTAACTCACTCGACAATGCAATGCAAGCATTGTTTGTCTACCGGTTTTCTATGAGGCCTTAGTATTACTCCGGTGGAGCCTGCCCGTTCGTGTCGAAGCATTATATATAAATGTATTAAATTAAATAGCCCTGGAGGACGCGCGGTATGACTTCGTATCGTTCGCTCTGAGGCCAAAAGGTTCGTGGCTGATTTGGGGCGTCGACTGCGGAGTAGGGGACAGGACCCCCGCTCTGCTCAATACCTGACCCAAAACATCGCTATATGCGTACAACGGGGAAACGCCGCCAACCTTATGGGTACGTTTGGTCGATGGGACGCATTTTCATAATTTCATTTTAAATTTAAGTTTTTATGTTATATAAAACTGTTATTCTTGTAAATTAAATAGGATAAAGAAAGACAAAAACGATAACTTATTTAATTGTTCTCAAGTGTACTAATAGTGCAACATAATACAAAGTAAAAAAAAAATATGTTTTAAACTATGGAACCAAAAAAAAATTTACTGATTGAATTCATAGTTTCATAATGAGAGTCGGTTACTTAATACAAGCAAATAATGTGGTCAAACCCTAATGTCATTCTAATCTCGCGTGTCAAAACGGACCTTTTATGTACTCGTTAGTTAGTGATGATAGAACGGCTTTCTCGGGGGACCCTAGTCGAGTAGACTAGGGTCCATTTGTTGACGTGGGTGTACTAGAAGGTGACTGATGGACTGTTATCTATCAAACAGTATAATATGAGTCAATCAGTGCCAGGACGACTAGTGGAACAGAGTTATGGTTAACAAAAAGAGGGTGCTTAAGACGTCTGCGTGAGTATGTGTAATTAATTATCAAAAGCAAAAAAAAAATATTATAAAAGAAAAAACTGTTTCAGATGTTATATGATACAAGTGTGTCTTCAAACCATATCGCTTTCTTCTCTTCGAATTATTTAGCAATATAACAGAAAATCCACTTAGCAACAAATACAATATTTCTTAAACTTCTGCATTTTATCTTTATTACGCCTCGTTCCGGATATCCCTCAATACTGATTTATGTCACGGTCTATTGACTGTGCTCTTTAGAGATTACTAATAAAAGTAGGAGAAAATGAGATAATGAACATTTTAGTGATAGCATTTTAAGTGATATCTGAAGTAAATTAATGAACTTTACGGAAAGAACTATGATATGATATGATCATTTACTACTTTTTCCATATAATTTAGGTGTTAAATGAAATGGCTAGAAATTTAAATGGCTACAGCCATTAAACATCAGGTAAAGCATCTACACGTGTGCCTTCTTAATCATGAAAAATAAAATAATCGACTTAAACGTAACTAAACAATTAAAACAAGCGGATGTTTCTGAACGACTGAAGAGATTAACTTGAATATAGCTAATAGAAAACCGGTTTTTTGCTTATATTATAGTGCCACAGACACAACTAAACGCGTTACAGTCATTGCTCCTCTTTACGTAGGGGTTTATAAAAGGGACAGCAAATTAATGAACTCTAAGCGTTAGAAAGACTCCCTGAGCCGTTGGTGAGACGGGTTCAACGCGAGCCTCTCTGGTGTGGAGAGGACTAAGGCTGGAATTAATCCAAGGTGTGGTCACCTGCTAATTAGGTGGCAAAGGTCTACAGGGGTTCCAAGAGTCTTCTTTCTAAGGATATTTGCGTTCCCCTGCAATAGACCCACTTGTTTCGGAACATATTGTGGTTTTAATTGGTGCTTATACGATATACCACTTTACCCTCGACTTCAGATAATTGATGACGGTGCCTTCAGCACGTAAAGGCATAAAAATACTGATAAGAAACTGCAGAAACTGTTAGAACTTGGCCTGAGTAATAAAAAATAGTTTTTATTTGTCGCCTGCTATAAATTCAGTGTAAAACTCTCGAAGTAAGTTAATAAGTCGACGCATCCGCGCTATCAATTTCAAATACCATTAACCTTTAAGAAAGTAAGTTTAAGGGAAACTGAACTGGATCACGTCTGTCGCATGATAAACAGACTGAAATAAGAATTATAAGAACGGGCAGGAAAAGTAGCACATAATTATTAAGGTCTGTGAGTGAATTACTTTTGTTTTCTCAGCAAATTTCATGCAGTGACGAATGTGGAGGTTTCAGTGTCCGCCTTGATAAAGATAAGCTTGGATTGCGAGGCAAATTCGGAAGTAAATCAGTAAATAATACAAAAATAGCTACCTTTCTTGCAAATGTATGTATATACGCTATATCAATCCTACTATTAAGACCATTCAGACGACACTTCACATGTCAAAATCCAGCAAGCCTTTCGGCTCATCGGCGTAACAAAAAAAAGGCAGGTGTCTATGGACGGCGGTTGTCTCTTACCATAAGGTGACCCTTCTATTCGTCTGTCCACCTTTATTATAAAAAAACATACATATGATCACATACCGTTTAATTATCGTCCTACTCTTGAATCATAATATCAGCTCAAAGATACAAAATTATTATATTTAGCAGGATCAACTTGCCCATAACATCTTTTGTTTTATAGACATATGTTTAGTATTTGTATATATGTGTATATAATCTGTGTGTTATTATATGTTTATATAAATATTTATCTGTAAGTACATTTACATAGTGTGTATAACAACTGTTCTTAAGTACCTGTTGCTTAGTTCATAATCTGTCTTTAAATGTTTAAATGCCTATAAGTCCTGCTTTCTATGAAGCATCTGAAGGTTGACTGGCAGAGAATGCCTTAGTCATTAAGTCAAACTCTATACATTCACTGCATAAAGCGTAAAATATTAATATTATCATCCGAATTACATGTTCAAAATGTTTATTTCCGCAAGATTTGTTGACATTATTAATTACTTACGACTACATGTGAAGCTAACAAAGGCATGATAATAAATAGAAGCAGAAAACCTTTTACTTCACTTTTAATCATCCCCGAACTTGAGAGTCGAACATGACGTGAAAAGAAATCGTAATATGGCATGGTATATTACGCCAATATAAAGGCCCGAGCTGCATATTGACAACGTGACCAGTCACTACGCCAAGATCTAAATATAAACAATGGATGCGGCAAAATGGTCAACACCTACTGATTTTTTAAAAAGGTTTATTTAGCTTGCCCTGTTTGTTTATTTAGTTGGGTCAAATCTAGTAATTGAAATTTGACGACCTTCCTGTTGACGGATTGATTTGAAATTTGGTACGGACCTTTAGTTCTGATGACAATATAATTCAATGTCTTCGTTAATTGATTGATTCATTGTAGATCCAACATGGCCGCCCCAATAAAATGGTGGATTACATATTTTTGAACCTCAATATGGGTATCAAATGTCTTATCTATGAAAATAAATTTAAAATCAAATATGGTGATTATATACATACATATATTATCATTGTTACCAGTGACACAAATTGTCAAAACAAAACATAAAATTGCATAAGCAAAATGTTGGGCTACGAATGCTTCTTATATCTTTTCTATCCATCCCGACTGCATATACCCAAAAAGAAAGAAGCTATTATTATAGAAGAAAGAAGGCAGATATTTCTTATACACATGTTGACCTCACACTGTGTCACGCACAATTACGAAAGACTAGCGCAAGATAAGTGTGTCGGTTCATGATATTGCAAAAAAATTAAGGAAGCTGTTTAGAAAATGCTACTCTTAATCACATACAGTCGGAGGCAAAATTGCTATGAAATATTAGGAACTGAATACTCAAGTATAATATGTAAGTTAAAAAACAAACTCACAGCACAAATGCTAGATGGTTACCGCTGCCTGTGACTATTTATTCAAATAACTATCGTATAACTTGAGCGTTGCAAATGCTACCTTATCTGCTCAAGGGAGAAGATCGAGTGTGCTAGCAAAGCTGACGAGCAGGGTGGTCACTCAATAGTAAGTGACTATCGCCGCACATAGACTGCATCCCAAGAGTCTGACGGACCTGTTAGTCTAGTGGACCGGAGGTCGCAGATTCGATTACACATTTAACAATAGTTTGTGTTATCCACAAATAGTTGTCAAGAGTAGATTCAGTTGATTGAATGTAAACGTTTGCGCACACACGTTATTCCCCCCACGACAGAGGAGTTATAACTAATGCTAAAAAAACTGCGACTAACCGAGACGCATTCCGTTAATTTTACTAAGAATTCTCTTGTATAATCGGTATTGGGACTTCAAAAATATATGTATATGTATATAAACTGAGATAATAGCTTTATCTAATAGTTCTGTCTCGGTTAGCAGAACTAAATAATCAATACCGTATCTATTGCTCATACTCCTCGTACAATATTACGTGACTACTCTGCAGTGTGGAATGGAATCAAAGCAAACAAGACTTACAGCCACGTGCTTTGAATCACTGAAGTTATATAACTTTTGTAGTGTACGGTAAGTTTGGTAAGCTAACAAAGTTTGTTACAATAGAATATTTTCCAGTTAGAATGTAGAGTACGTTTAATGGCTGAAGCAACGCTTGCGTTGCATTTCCCCGTAATGAGTAAGGTTTCCGGAGGCCTAAATCCTCGCTCCTCTCCTCTCCCCTCTTTCCCTCCCCGCATCCGCAATCCCTCATCACCCTTAAAGGCGGGCAGCACTCTTACGACTCTCGAGTTGCAGGTGTCCGTGGACGGCGATTGTCACTTACCATCAGATGACCCGTCTGTTTGTCTGTCCCTCTATAGTATACAAAAAAAAAATGAGAAGGTAGCTCATAAGGGACAGTATATTGCCAATACCGATGTATTGCGAAGTATCAATAGCTGGAGCGACTCAAGCAAGTGGGCATTAGTATGTTTGGCAGTCTGTGACTCGACTAAAATCTTGCTGAGAAATCGGAGCCTTCTAATAAACAATATGAATATCTATAAATATCCTTAACAGGTTAGCAAGTCTTTGCTCCAATAAATAAATTCAATATTTTAATATAGCGATATTCTATACTTTAATATAGCGTCATATTATGTGAAAGTTCAGGTGAAGAAATTATAATTTGTTTCAATATAGAGTTAGAACTAAAGATAATCGGACTTTAAAAAAGTAGACAACCGACTTCAAGGCTTCTGTCATAAAATTCAAGACTAATATGGTTTTTTCATGGATGCCATTGTCACAACTGGACCAAACTCCCATTTAGCTACCCTTGAAGTACATCCTTTCCAATAAAAAAAGAATCATCGAAATCAGTTTGCGTGATATTGAGTTATTCGTCCATTTTAAGGATGCCACTGTCAGAACTGGACAAAATTAAAATGCAACCACGCAAGAAGCACCAGCTTTCAAATAAAAAAAAATCATTTAAATCGGTTCACGCAGTAGAAAGTTCTGAGATAAAAAACATAAAAAAAAATACAGTCGAATTGAGAACCTCCTCCTTTTTGAAGTCGTTTGAAAATAGTCATAATTAAAAATATTGATACATATTGATGCTGCTGATAAATAAATATAGAGCAAAACAATATATTTATTAAACGAAAGGGGTAGGCGGAGCTCATCAAAACATCCAGATCGGTCTATTTTTCTTATTTTCATAGTACAATGGTATTTTACTGTGGGGCCTCTGATATTCAGTCCTGTATTTGTGCTACAGAATAGGGCTATCCAAGCAATTTATAATTTAGTTATTTTAACGTTATTCGCTGAGGCAGAAATTCATAATGACGGTGGCATGTCAATATATCTATGAAAATATAGTTTACTTTATAAAAATGAAGTGTATTGTGATAGGTTCTAACCTCTATTACTTCGCTACCAAATTTTATTTTTAATTTAACAAAAGCAAAGGAAAGATGAATGTTCTTCTCTAATCTGAATTCCGTCACTTACTTTTGTTAGTAGCTAACAAGATTATAATTGAGCGAGACAAACTAAGCCTGGCATGTTAGCAAGGAAAAAAAATTAAGTTCATTATTTCGTAATCCGAAGATCATCTAATAAGGTCGAGGCTAAAGATATTGAGGGATTGTTGTATAATTTTTCTTTTAATTTTTTTAAGGTATTTAACAAAGATTTATTGAAATTCAAAGAACCAGGAGGAGGTGAGGTGAGGTGTGGTGTGTCAAGTTGTGGATATTTTTGTGATCATCTTTCAAATCGTTCAATTTGAATACATACATACGTTACACCAGCCACTATATAAGAAAAAAGTTTAAACACATATATTTTGACTTACTTTACGACTTATTCATGTTATTTTTATTATTTTAATAGAATATGACTGATTAAAAAAAAGATGGCCGACTTCAATACGCCCGCCAATTATGATTAACCGTAAGAACATGTAATTAAAGACATTCGTAACGTAACATAATTGAAAGAACAATTTTTCTTTTTTTACTCTTACCTTCTAGTTTCAACTCAACAACAAGACACCCAAATATCTTAATATACTCAGATGACCTCAGTCCCTCAGATAACCTCACTCATTCAGAAAAGCATTTTGCGGTGCACTAAATTAACTGGAAATAGTAAACGATTGTGATCGAATGAGGTCAAGAATGATGTCTTTTTGTTGCAGTAACTTTCGGCTTCTCACGTCATGGCCACTAAATTATACAAAAACGGTCCTGCAATGTTTTGTTTAACTAATGTAACACTATAAAACATTACGCTACGACCCTTAAGGTCGGAAAAGTGACTATAAATAAACTCATAGTATATTCATTGCTTGCAATTAACGACCCTTCAGTTTGCAGTCAATGCAACCACATTAATCATACATACATACTCGTATGTTCAAAATCAAATGTATATAATAAACGAGTAAATGATAAAATGAGTAAATGAGTTTATGAATAAATTGGTGAATGAGTATATGAATGAATAAGGAATGAGAGAATAATTAATTGAGTGAACAAGTGAAGAGTGAATGAGTAAATGAGTGAATCAGTAAATAGGTAAATAAACACTTCATGAGTTCAAGTTATCACTAAGAGTGTTTCGGAGTGTCGTGGCGAACGGACGTGCTTGCGCTCCGACTGCCATCGTATGGGCGCCCCTAACACTGCTTATTTTAATATTTAATATTTGTTAAATATTATTATTTGCACCCGAATTGTACTTGTACATTCGGAGGCGAATACCTTACCCGAGAAGGCCAGCGTGTGAACCTTCGCCGCGGGGTGGGGTCTCCGACCCTAACCTCATCGGTGATGGCAAACATGCCAAGGCACCACGAGGACGGATCCACCAGCAGCAAGAAAACCAGCAGCGAAGAAAAAGGCTCGACCGACGCAGTGCTGCAGGACCAGCGACAAAAATACCAGGGCGACCTGAGTATTTTCAACTCCCTTCGAGAGAAGGGAGAAATGTCGCAGGGTCTGCAGCGCTGGTTGGAAGCCTACTTCCGAGTAATGGAAGTCTACATTGGAGAGAAGAGGAAGGAAAACCTCACTGCGCAGGATGTACACATCCTAACAGCGGTGGGGTCAGCACTGCCGTCTACCGCAACGCCTATACCAGGCAAACGGAGGCGGGAAGAAGACCCGGAGCCGCAAGCGGCGAAGAGGACGACCATAGAGGCTTCCCTAACCTCGGACTCCGAGGAAGGGGATAGCGAGGAGATGGACGTCCAAGTCCTCTCCACCTCGCCCGAACCGACTCCAGTAACACTGGACGGGCCCCTACGCCTACACCCAGGTCAGGGACAGCAGCAGCTGTACTTGCCGCACCACCACCCCAGAAACCCATAACAACTCAGAGGCCCATAACAACTAAAAGGCCCATAACAAAACAAGGCCCTTCCAAGGCGCCCACTACCCAGACGTCCACAAGGAGACAACCAATCCTTGTAGTGGACCGTCTGGAGAACTGGACGACCCACATGAAGGAGTTGACCGCCAAAATCGGTCACCCACCCAGCGTGAGGCCCTTTGGGAAGGGATTTAAATTCACTCCCGACCGACCGACGCCGAATTCCGAGTCATTCAGGCTCACCTGGATGACCTCGGACAGGACAAGGCGCCTTATTACGCCATCGCCCCACCGCACCAGAAGCCCCTGAAAATAGCTATCCGGGGCTTACCCGCTGACACTCCCACAGAAGAAATAGTAGAGGACCTGACTAGCAAGGGAGTGCCAGTCAAGTTCGCGAAGCATATCCGTGCTCGCACCAGCAGACCCGGATGCATCTTCTTCGCAGAAGTGGAGAAGAGCCCGACCGCAACCAAGGCCTACAACATTGACGAGGTCTTGCTCATGCCAGTCATAGAGGCCTGGAGGGGCAAGAAAGGACCCTCTCAATGCCACCGCTGCCAAGGCTTCCGCCACAGTTCCCAGAACTGTCACAGGCGCCTAGCCTGTGTGCGATGCGGTGGCCAGCACCAGGCGCACAACTGCCCTCGACCAAAGGAGGAGCCACCCACGTGCGCCAACTGCCAAGGCCCGCATCCAGCCTGCAGTGCGGCGTGCCCAATCTACAAGCGGGAAGCCCGCAACAAGAAGGCGGGACTCACGCCGAGGACTGGCCCGCCCAAGGTCATTGACCAACCAAACGTGGTCGTCGACTCGGCACCCACCACGCTGATGGCCGAAGCAAACCCGGGGTCAAGCTCCACAAAAAAGAGGAGAAGGCACCGAAGAAAGAAGGCGGCCCAGGAAAAGCCACCCACACCTGCGGCGGCACCCAAAAACTGCAGCAAAAAGGACCCGGAGAGGGACCAACTCGCTGCCTTGCTCATGCTGTTCGCACAGCGTGTTAAGGCAGGCGAGATTAATACGACAGGACTTCTGCAAAACCTCACTACCAATGGATAAGCCGCTCAGGGTGGTTCATTATACTACGCCTATTTCTCAAGGAACAGCGGGTCGATATCATGCTGATAAGCGAGACCCACCTGAAGGCCAACAGGCCACTCAAGATCCCAGGGTACATTGTGTACCGCCAAGATGAGGTCTCGCCAAGAGGCGAAGCATATCGTGGACTTGCTATCCTAGTGAAGAGGACAGTAGTGCATCAACCCGTCGAACCGAAGAGACTCGATACCATGTATGCGCTTGGTATCGATGTCCAAATCGGCAGGGGGGAAATGCGCCTCTACGCGGCCTATCGAGCTCCGAATCAGAGAGCCCGCGTCGATGAACTCCGGAGCCTTCTCCAACATACAACGCCGACCATAATCGCGGGAGACCTGAACGCAAAGCACCAAGCATGGCACAACACCACGAACAACGCAATGGGAAATCTCCTTATGCATAACTATGCAATCGCTGGCCCCAGAGAACCCACTAGATTGGACCCAGCGGGCTATAGTGACAGCGTACTGGACATCATAGTGTTCAAAGGACTAAGAGCACCTCCGGCACAGGAAGTGCTCGAGGACCTACCATCGGACCACAGGCCGGTGCTACTTGTGTTCAGGGAGCCCGCGGCTACGGTCGGCCCACCGAAGCCCACAGTCCACACAGACTGGAAGGCTTACCAAGAATCCTTAGCGGGTTACAGCTATTCAAACCGCACTTCGAGTCTCCTCGAGCACTAGACCGAGCAGCGAGCGACAGAACCCTCTGCCCGCTCGGCTCCGTAAAATGCTCGAGGAGAAGCGAGAGGCTAAGAAGCTCTGGCAGAGAACTCGGCACCCCCGAGACAAGACCCGATACAACCGCCTTACCAACTCGTTCAAGGCTGCTCTTTGGGAGCACAGAGGTAACGCATGGGAGAATTTTCTCATAGATATCGAGGATGAACAGCCCTCGGTACACCGACTCTGCAGGCAACTGACTGCAGAACCAAATCCCACGCGCCCCCTGTTCGCTGAGGACGGGCAAATACGCTACAAAGCGCAAGACCATGCCGAGATCATCGCGAACAGCCTCGAAAAACAGTTCACACCTCACGACAATCAAGACGAGGACCACACTCGAGAGATAGAGGTGGCAACCCATGTCTACCTCTCGAGGCCCCTCGCCCAGTCTGAGGGTGAACTGCTCGTAACACCGAGCGAAGTTGCTGCGATGATCAGGAAAACCAACCCACGGAAAGCACCTGGTGAAGATGGAATACCGAACACTGCACTGCAGCGACTTCCACTGAAATCACTCATAGCGTTGACACAACTGTTCAACAGTATCCTGAGGACCGGCCACTTCCCTAACATCTGGAAGCGGGGTCGGGTTATCGTACTTCCGAAGCCCGGCAAAGACCTCAAAAAACCGGAGAACTACCGGCCCATCACACTCCTCTCGACGACGTCCAAGGTGTTCGAGCGCTTACTGCTAGTAAGGGCTCAACCCTACATCCGGCTGAGGCCCGAGCAATTTGGATTTCGTCAGGAGCACTCCTCCACGCTCCAGCTGACTCGTGTCCTAGAAGAGATGGCTACGTGGTTGAACAAGGGCAGGAGCACGGTGACCGTGATGCTCGACATGGAGAAGGTGTTCGACAGAGTGTGGCATGAACGTCTCATCCACAAGCTGTCGACATCGTCTCTAGCACGAAAAGCAGTCGCGATCATCGCATCGTTCCTGACCCAGAGAACCTTCCGTGTGGCTATAGAGGATACCAGATCGGAAATCAAAACCATCAGTGCCGGAGTCCCGCAAGGGAGCTGTCTGTCACCGGCCTTGTACGCCCACTACACGGATGACATCCCTGTAGTCGAAGACGTCAAGCTGGCACTGTTTGCAGACGATGCCGCGTACTTATCAAGTTCACGCAACGCCGCACACGCTGCACGGAAATTGCGCCCCACACTCGAAGCCCTTCCGGGCTGGCTGAAGCGATGGAGGCTCAAGTGCAACGTGTCGAAGACCCAGGCGATGATAACCGGTATGGCACACTACCCGCCAAACCTGCGTCTGATGGAAGAGGACATCCCATGGTCCCCAAAGGCCAAGTACCTGGGAATCACCATCGACAGATCACTGTCGATGAATCACCACGTCGAGACCATCACAGCGAAGGCCAGAGCTGCGCGGACGAAGCTGCATCCCCTGCTATCCTCCAGACTACCAGTAAGTGCCAAACTAGGCATTTACAAAACATATATCAGGTCGCGCCTCACCTACGGTGGGCCGGCCTGGTACAACTTGATAGCAGGGACATCGCGCTAACGTTTGCAGGCTGTAGAGAACAGATGCCTTCGCATGGTGGTCGACGCTCCCAGGTACCTCAGGAATGCAACAATCCACCGAGACCTCAAGTGGGAACCTATAAAGGAGTTTGTGAGCAGACTCGCCACGGGGATGTTTGAGCGGGCTGACCGCTCGAAACTTCCCCACCTGGTAGGTATTGCTCCGCTCCCACATCCAGACGATACAACACTCATCCGGAGGTGACTCAAACGCCCCGCACGCTCATATCAGTTCCTTCGAGCGGGGCATTGGCTTCGCCATCGGATGCAGATAGCCAACCACCGACCTCTCGCAGGCGGCTCGCTGGACCCCTCTTCAGAGGAGCGATCGGCGAGCAAACCTCGAGGCCGGTGAGCTAACTCCAATGACCGGCTCACAGTGGTGAGCTGCGAGGAAAACCACTATAAGGAGCCCAGTGCTTCAAATAGTCTCCCCACCCCCCTCAACAGGGGTGAGATGATACCAGATAGTAAGTTATCACTTCTGTCGGGCGTCCCGAGACGCACACGTTTTGTTTTCTATTGTATAAAACATTTTACTGTAATATGTGTTGGATTGCATATGAATGTAATATAATAGCATTAAAAAAATTTGAAGCTCACTTCAATAGAAACACACTCCCTCCAACGGAAAATTCTTCATTGCCAATTTTATGGATTGTTTTAGGGACCCTTAATTATCATGTCGTTAAAAGTAACCATAAATCTCTAAAACTAACCAGAAATCATAATCCAGCGGATTAAGAACAGGACTAGATGACGGCCACTCTTCAGCTCCGAAGAAATCAGAGATGTCCGTTTTTAACCACGCTTGTGTAAACCATAAATATTTTATTACTATACCCTGAATGGTAGGTATTAATTTTTCCCTAGCATCATTCTAGCATTATTCTAAGTGCTTCGGGCGACGAATTCCCCAAAGCTTCGTAGGCATGATTCAAATGTAGTCAACATGGAGTGACCAGGAAAAACTCTCATCAACCTACATTCCAAGGTAAGTAACACTGTTTGCTTTTCAACAGGTTCACAATTGAAGTTATTAAGATTATAGTGGTGATATAAAAAACTGTGAGCTATAATAAGAGGTGGTATACCTGTGGGACGTAAAATACGAATGAATAATAATAAGTCTAGTTTGCTTATAGTTAGTTTAGTCATCCTTAACACTGAAAATAGCATTTATTGTCATACAAAGGATACACACACTTGTCTTATAACGCCGGGTTAGAGAGAAGCCACATTTTGCCGACTATATGCTTATTCAAACTTACATTTTAAAATATTTTTCTGCTAGAGTAACGTTTTGCAAAGTTAGTGATCAGGATTTCACAAAAAAAATCGAATCACTCTGATATACTTTTACTATTTTCGACTACTCATACATTCTTACCCGTAGGAATTTTGCTAGCAAAGTTGACTTTATCTATTTGTATGTAAATGGCAGCATGTATGGCAACCAGCCAGAATAAAAGCCAAAATAATTCAAATAACAATATTTGCTTTCAATGTAGCTTAACTTTATTACTGTCTGCGTAAAATGTAAATAGGACGTCAGAATATTAAACTAAGGGTATTTTTGTTAAATACACAATATTTAAGTCTGACCTGATTAATTCTATTGCCCGATTAAAGGCATATGTACTTAGGCTTGTCCCCTGTTACGTTGGTGGGACCAAAATTTATTTGCCAAAATGTTGGTGTTTAATACACCTTTGACTATCGCTTAGGGAATATAGGCGTGAGCGTTTGTATGTACAATGCTTGTATTGCATTTCCCCAAAATGAGTGAGGTTTCCGGAGGCCTAACTCCTGCTCTCCTCTTTTCCCATCCCCTCATCACCCTACGTTTTTCCCCTCTCCGCATTCCCCCGTCCCTAATCACCCTCAAAAGCGGGCTGCGCACTTAGACTCTTGAGTTGCAGGTGTCCATGGACAGCGGTTCTCACTTACCATCAGGTGACCCGTCTGTTCGTTTGTCGCCTATAATAATAATAGTTAAAACATAAAAAGATACTACTAAATATCTGAAGCGGCTGATGAACATCTTATTATATTCGTCTTCTAAAACTGAGAAAAGAATTTTAGAAAAAAAAAAATGGTAGTACAGACCACATGCATACAACCTAGCCTATTTGCGAAGGAATAGGCAGAGTTTTTTGTTTGTGTTCTAAATCACCCTCACTCTGCTGACTACAATTTAGCTTTGATAAGAGGAGGCCAGCTTTTTGCAACAGGGCGTTTTGGAAATTAAATAAAAAAAATAGTTGTTAATAAAATAATAGTTAAATAGGAAACGGAAAATAGAACGGAAGGTAGAGGATGATGCTTATGGTACAATATGATGCTTATGGTAGAATATGATGCTTATGGTACAATATGATGCTTATGGTACAATATGATGCTTATGGTTCAATATGATGCTTATGGTACAATATGATGCTTATGGTAGAATATGATGCTTATGGTAGAATATGATGCTTATGGTACAATATGCATAAAGAAAGGGTATAAAAGAAAATAAATAAATAGAAGAAAAGGTATTTTGTTTGTACGAATATATTTGGGAGCGTAAGCAATAGCTCAAATATGTCCAAGTAACATGAAAGGTAACTCAAAAGGACTGTAGGTGGGTAATTGGAACTTTATAACAAAATCAATACGTATTCATACCTGGTGACATATAATTTTGTCACCACAAACAATCCTTAAACATTGGGTATCGAATACCAATGATGCTTTATACATAGTATTTTATCCTGCGGTTCAGCATGTTGCATGTTGGTTCTGGACATATGTATGTACAATGTTTTTACAGTGGTATTCGATCGCACGATAAAAATATAAATTATTTACATAAAAGACTTTATGTGTACGTGTACTCAATTCAATGGAAAACATTTTCCATTTTTTTTTTCAATGTATCGTTTTTAGAAATCAATGATTTGTAAATAAAGCTGATAAGTATTTGCGTTGTTATTTTTCCTTATCCCTACATGTGTACATAGGTACACTCAAGTCTATGTCCCGAAGGGGACAGGCAGAGGCGTATGAAGCGTCCACTTTTTGCCAATTATAATTTGTCCTACTTTCATAATTGGGGGCCTAGTACCGTTAACCGAGTTCTGAGAAAAGTTAAATGCTTTATTCACCTTTAACCTCTTTCAAGTAGCGTCTATAAAGTACAATACATAGTAAATGATTACTAAAATCTAATTCCTACTCAAATCTGCCTGGAAATTCCCATTAAGGGCCCCATAAATTTCCATTATCCCCATTGTCATCAAGAAGTTATGATGAACCATTTACTGTAGCTCTATCAGGTTTACGATCTGTTCCATTAAGTCATTAAGATTTGGAGCCTGTCGCTTAGGATTCGAGTACTTTATTTCGGGTCATGAAACTTCCAGTTGTGAATTCTAAATAATCTGCTTTTACTTAAATGTATATGTGTTTGTATTTTATTATAATATTAACTCACAAATTAATTTATGCCATAACAGATATGTACATAAACTTTTGACGCTTACTGAACATGTGTACAGAAGCAGTGTTACAATAATGAACTAAGTCCTAAGAGAATATTAAAAATTAAACATAACCGTCAGACTCAGACTCATATACATCAGAGAAAATGTTTACTAAGGTTCAGATTAAATAATAAAATATATTTTGTACGAGCAAACTCGTACATTTGTATAACACTCAAATAACATAGGTACTAACTTTGTATACTTACTTTATGTGCATAGTTTAGTAGCAATAAAATCATCATTACTTGTCTACGCACTTATCAAACTATCAACCTATCAAGCCGTAAGGGAAACTACCCCTACATATTTGTATATATTCTTTATTGTTCACAAATTACATTTATTTATAAAAATGAAGAAATGGTATGTACAAAGGCGTTATATACTACTATACAAAATATACTAACGATACATTCAAACCTTCAATTCTAAATTTATTTATTTCATAAAATTGATCAACAATTACCTTCTAAATCGTCTTGTTATAAATAATAATTAAAATTATAGATCAATACATACAATCTCACCGCAGCTATTATCAGCTATTGGTTGTGTTAGAGCACTTAATTTAGTACTCTAAAGAGAGCTTTTGTGTGCACTAGTAGAAATGAAATGAAACCACTTTGCACTGATCTACTGGATCGAACTGTTTAATATAGCTCATTTTAATACATAAGTTACTAATGCTAATATACTACGGTTTGCACACAATTATAACGCGATTTAATTCTAGATGGCACGCCATCTAGTGACAAAAACTAAAACTATTTTTTGAATGTGGGTTTGGTCATAAACAGGTTGTTTTGTTAAATATTAAATTATTATAAATTGACTGTTTGTCTATAACCACCCTTTTATGAGAAAAAAATAGACAAACAAACTTACGGTCATTCTAGTAAATCTCTAGGTACTGATAATAAATATCTGGTGATAAGAACAAAACATAAAACTACCGTAGAAGAAGTGTTTTACTAAATTAAAATTACTTTAAATGATGCAGTCGTTTAAAACAGTATCTATGTTATGTAGTTTTATTCTTGTTCTAGAACCCATAGTACAAACTAAACTTAATTTTAGTCTAGATAGCGAAGTGGTACCAGTCCTTGAATATTACCTAAGTTCAGTAATCAACTACTAATTTACTTCCACACTTCTAAACGTGCGTCGCCAACTTTAAGTAATTCCTTGCAAATAAGACCGTCCGAGTGTAATTTCTCCCAAGCATTCTTTGTTCTAACGACCAGGAGTAAACAAACATTAAATACATTTATATTGCAGGGATATATAAATTCAGGACAGTTAATTAATTTTGTGGTCTACATATTGTTGTTGTAATTATGTCACGGTAAAATAACACGCTGCTTGAGGCAAATTCGTGTATTTTATTTAGATTATTACCAACCTATGGTTTATAATCAATTTCATCATATTTTATATAACAGTTTTCTATTATTTCTTCATTCAATAATATCAACGTTTCTATTGTTCTTGTTGTCTTAAGATAAAATGGTATACTTGAAATACCTGATATACATAATTATAACTTATATTACTTGTAAAATATGATTGAGTGTGAGAGTGTGAATTACATTTTAAACTACACCTCATGTGAATACGTTTGCTTGTACACTCGCATGTTTCTTTTTTTATAATTTAAATAGCCTGAGTTATTCTTTACAACATACACTATCTATAAGTAAAAGTCCCTTGAAAATAGGTCAAGCCAATCTGAATATAAGCCGGAACAAACAAACTGTGTATATAGTAGACTGGTCGTCTGGTGCTTTTATAAAGCCGTTCTCGGTGAAGCAAAGACCCATCACATATCTTCCTGTAGGTATCGTAAAAGGGGCTAAACCGGATATGATTTTCATCTATAGACAGTATTATATCTCAGCAATAGGCTTGCCCAAAATTACATACATATGGACTTATTATAGACGGCAAAAAGTGGACGTTTGAGTCAGCCCCCTTTGGGAATATAGACTTGAGTATGTACGTATGAATGTATGTATGTATTGTAAATGTTATTGATAATTAAAACCTATATGGAAACATCAATCATAAGTACACTCGAAACATAACCCACCTTCTTGCGCAGTCTGGTAAATATTTTATTTGGCTTTTTAAAAAGCTTTATTAAAAACCTATAAAATCGCCTAAACCACGAACAACACATCGATTTTTCATTATCTTGTTAGTGACCTTCAGAGTCCAATAAACCTTGTATCAGGTATTGTATTACGCTTCAAATAACCTCATCAATCATGTCTGATTATTATATTAATTTATACATAGTAGATTTTTTAACTAATCTTAAATTTTGTCCATTCATTCATAGCTCCCTGTGGAAATACAAACAACTCCCCCATTAGGAATCATTCTTGTACAGCGAGAGATTTAACGAACACAGACCACACCATGACTCGCAACCACTATTTGTGGATCAAACACATAACCACAACCTCTGTTAGCGTAAATAACCACTAGGCACGTTATAATTAAAAGCTAGTCAAAATTCGTTGCCAAGATTTCTTTAATTTTACGCTCGTATTTCTCTTTGCAGCTTCTTTAATTTTGATCGATTTAATTACATTTCTGTTTTTTAATTATATATATAACTAAAAAATATGTGCTCATTTTCAGTTCAATTGTTTAGATTATTTTTAGTGCTTTCCAACGCGGGAATTTAATTAAAAAAAAAACAGCTAGTAATAAAGTCGTATTAAAGGTATATTGTATATTGTGCGTATGTTAACCTAAATTCTATGAGGATCGGTTTCCCTCAATTCAAACAGCTTTTTCGTAAAACAACATGATAAAAATAATGCGACCAATATGAATTAAAATATAACAAAACTAAGAGGTAACAATGAAACTTGAACAACGTTCCTTGTACTCGTAGAAGGCGCCAATAATAATATTATCTAAAAAACAAACAGAGCCATTAATTTTCAAGCAAGTCCTTCAAAGATTTACCTTTAGTCTTGATAAATGTCGGTGTTTCTTTCAACAAACAAACCGCAATATCGACGATGTCTCTTGTCTATTCATTACCTGTAACAAAGAGAAATTTAAGATCAAGTAAGCTACCGTTAGACTGAATAAGTTTAGGGAGGTTATCAAGTTACTCAAGTATATTTAGTTGAATAGTATTCAAACTACGTGACAATAGTAAGATATTTTATTTGATTATATTCCTAATTTACCCATCCCCCTTTCCTCTCCCCACATCCCCCCATCCCACATCCCACGTCCATGGACGGCGTATGTCACTTACCACCAGGTGACTCGTCCGTTCGTCTGTCCCTATATAGTATAAAAAAATTGTCGTTTTCTATTTTCGAGTGCAATAATTCCTTACTTTAATTTCGAAGAACAGGTAACTTTTGATCTATCTTTACATAAGGGATGTCATCCCATCAAAAACACAAACACAATACAATAACGTGTAACAAATACAAAGCTAAAAGCTGTGAGATCTAATATAATTAATAGATACCTACAATATTTAAAGTGACTGTTTCAATGGTGAACGTCTTTCTGTTGTTAACTTTATCATATATTAATTATGTTATTATAAAAATAAATCGCTCAGAGCGTTGAGTTTGGTAAACTTTGTTCAAATAATTGTAATTAGACTTCGCAAAGTGTATGGTTTTGTTATCAAGTGTATGTATATGTAGGTACATATGTAATTTTTTGTTCTATTTTCACGTTATTTTAAAATTGATATCACTTGCAATATTGCAACGTGTGTTCAAAATTTGATAATGGCCGTTGGGTAGTTAAGATTTCAGAGCATAACAAACAAAGAAAGACACTTTCGCATTTCAGTCACAACAACAAGTCAAGAACGAGTCACGTTTTGAGAATGGAAACGTGTGATCCCGAACTAAACGGTTCGGTTCCTCCTTCCTGTGCCGAACAGTTATAGCCAGGAATTCACTACCAGCGCACGTGTTTCCCTCACACTTTGATTCCTGGTCTCTTAAGAGGGGAGTGAAAAAGCATCTCACCAGACCTACGTAGTGTGGATCACCATGCTGTATTAACTACACTCGTGATTGGTCTCTACTTATTGCGTTACATCAGACAGAGTAGAGTCATTATGGTAGGCCCATATTACAGTATTTGATATCGGTATGTCACCTTATTGTTACTGGCTAATCAACATATTGTTAGTGTAATAGCTTTGTCCATTTTTATGGCGTGTAATGTTCAATTCACTGAAACTATATTCCTGTTCTTTTGGTAATATAATGGGCCCCTTGATGTTGTTTCAGTGAACATAAACATTAACGTAAGGGCGGGTACAACTGAGCTGGGGTCGAAACCGCTGATGTTATTTCTAAAACATAACGATAGACATATATCTACTTGACTGGTCTGGTGGTCTAGTGGTTAGTGATCCGGACTGCTAAGTCTATATGTATAACTATGTATCTGTTTAGCAATAGATAAGTGCGTATATGAACTCTGGATACCGTAGTACAAGCTCTGCTT
This sequence comes from Tyria jacobaeae, assembly GCA_947561695.1. NCBI lineage: Eukaryota > Metazoa > Arthropoda > Insecta > Lepidoptera > Erebidae > Tyria > Tyria jacobaeae. Next base: position 495,025 of record OX387236.1, on the reverse strand, counting down.
AGTTTCCGATCAGATTATAATATTGTTTAGGGTTTATTATACTTTTAGGTTCTTCTCTGCTTCTTTAAAGGCAACTGGCGCATTAGAACAGTACATCTTTGCAAAAAGCTCATAGTCTTCGGATACATCAGTGAGTCATTACTCTGCTATTGTCTTAAAAAACATTTCATTTGATTCTTTTGCTATATGCTAATGACTGCAGTAATTATATATAATATTGAGTTATTATAAAAATACCTCTCGCATTATAAGTGACACACGTGTCGCGGGGCACTTGACGCACATTCAAACAACGAACACGAAGAACAATATACACAGACTCGGGACTAGGGATGTGTCAAGATAGAATGCCCTACTACTTCCTAGATCCGTGTCTCACAGAGTACCTACATTTTCATATAAAATATATGTACTTGAGTAGTTGCTCCTTTTATATTCGTATATTTAGTGTTTATATAATATAAGAATACTAAACGTGTAGAACATATGCTCTATCCTTAATTATAGTTGTCCTTTTGTTTGAATTACACTTCTAAGTGCCTACTTCTGTTTCTCAGAAAAAAATTGATTCGAATCGATTACATCATCAGTCTAAAATATTTATTTGTATATGTATGATAATCGATTTATTTTTATTTTGTTCTAATTTTCTAATGATCTGATGTTCTAATAATATGTCCCTATCTTTTTATCATCTTGACTCAGGCCCTTGATTTTTATACACCTAACAGGAACAATAGACCTCAGAATTTGGTATAAATTTCAATTTGCTGGGTCCACCCATTCCTCAGAAAATCTGTGGTGACACACGGACAGACAGACAGACAGACGGACAAGAGAGTGATCTCATAAGGGTTCCTTTTTTTACCTTTTGAGGTACGGATCCCTAAAAAGCAAATCATACATAGGAAAGAATATTTACAAAAGCGGGTGAAAACCGAGTTGGGTTTTCTATCAGCAAATCTTTAATATGCACAGTATAGTAAATAAATTTGAACCAGAGAATAACATTTGAACATAGAAGAATTAAATAAAAAAATTAAAACCCAGATATTCTATTTCAAATACACATAATTAAGTATTTAACGAGAGACTTATTAAATGTGCAATTGGCTTGAAAACAAATGGAAACAATATGAAAAATAATGTTTATAGAAAGATAGGCAGGAATGCGTTAACTTGCGAGTTAAACTTGCAAACGAAATGTAAAAAATATGTTAATCTGTTTGCTACCTTTCACGTAACTTTAAACATCTGATCTCAAGGGTAAAGAAAAGGACAGACGTACCTCTTCATGTAACCAGAAACTTGCATGTCATAACTTCGTAACAATTAATTAGCTCCACGGCTACTTGTGCTACTGACTCCTACTCGAGATCAAGAAACAACTTGAGATTGATGTAGTTCTTAAGAGATAAGAAAAATAAAATAAAAGAAGGTCAATAGAGAATTTCCAAATAAATTTATCCGCAAGCATATCCGTGAAACCACAGATGTTATGCTCTACCCTTTATTCGGATATAAGCAGGTTCACGCTTAATTTATCCATACACCGGCGTTTCTACTAAATTGTTTTCTTCGTAAATGAGGGTGAAGTGAAAACAGCAATATACTTCGGGTACTAAGCAACCGATCTCATTAATTACTTGAAAAGATTCTTGTGTTTCTGTGTGGCCAATAGAATTGTGCGTGTCAAAAAAAGAATAAAAAATCCGAATAGGTAACAAGCAGGTGTTTCTATCCAATCTGCGTCTCCAGTCACAGGAATTAAGGACTTTAGCTTCTGCGAGCTACAGCAGTCTATGTTACGTTCACCATGCGAGACTAAGTTCTACAAATCTCTCTTTCTTCCTTCTCGTCTTAAAACGACTATATTGTCAAGTAGGGTTGGCTGAAGATAGGCAGATGGCCATAAAAGAAGGCACAGTCTCTCTTGCAACGAAAACACTTTCTATGCACGTATGTAATTTAATAATGATTGACAGAGTCGCTTACCGTCACGTGAACCATATGCTTGTTTCCCCTATGACCTATTCCTACACCTAGACCTACATAATGATTTTTATTAAACGCTATTTTTCTGGCCCCAAATTGAACTTTTAATTTACATACGAAAGCGCAAGTCAGCAGAAATATCGTCACAATTAACACGGTAAGTAATTTTGTAATGTATAAAGAAAATATATTTACACGTAATCAGTATAACGCTTTTTGCAGCCTTACATATTGTAATAAAACACCAACCTGCTAATTTATTAACGAGGTCATGATATACAGGGTGCTACACATATGTGTAGTCATATATTTATTTCAAGCTATACGTATTATTTTTTTCTTTATGTTCGAAGATTTCTTCGTTTGACTTTCAAAATAGGGTAGTACTATACTCTTGCTGTGATCGCATTATCATCAAGTCAGGAATTGATGAAGGGGTCCCAGGATAATTGAGTGAAACCTTCTAATTTTACTTACAAAAGCTATTAATATATTTGCGTCTGACGTCGCTGAAATGATGGTGGAAGGTACAATTCCTTTAGGAGTAAGAGGATAAATCTTTAATGTCGTTGCGAACAAATGAGTATTTAAATTGCACGTTTTTACTATTTATAATGACAGATACAGTGAAGGCGTACATCTACTTTTTTAAAAGTCGATTATAAAGTAGGAAAAACTAAAAGTCGTGGACACTTTAGAACATTTATGTTTATCACTACATGCATCTTATTTTAAAACTGAAATGTCAATGAGCCATACATTTAGAAACATTTCTAACATTTCTTTTGAAAAGAAAGGATTGAAAATTTACAATACCCCTGCCTATTCCACCAGGAATATATGCGTGAGTATACATACCCAAAAGATATATACACTTATATTTACTAATCGATTGTAAAATTTACAATTAAACGTATTGAAGGTCCATATCTTATCGTCTTTAGTTTAGTTCCACTTAAAACTAACATTGGGGAGAATAAATAAAAGAAGAGAAAATAAAAAAGTATATTGAAACTGAGAGAGAGGATGATAGGAGAGGGAAGAAGTGTTTTTATACGTATCCAGCACAAGAAGATCAGGGGCGCATACTCTGTTTTTTAATAATAATAAAATTCGAATTTCGAAATTGTCATCATTGAAATCGGTTAGTCATGAAGTAGAAACAAGCGAACATACGTACACCCACGCAGATAGTAATACCCTTCTTTGCGTTGCCCGCAGTCTAGTATATATTAAATACCTATTATATATTATCATGATAGTGTTCATTTATAGAGAGATGTTATATTACATTTAATCTCAAGAGAATAGCTTGCGTGTTCTACTGTAATAATTAAGTATGAGTGAATATCGTGTCACGAACTCACGAAAAATAATTGTAATTATGCAGTGCTGAGAAAGTATCTACTACTTGTACGAGAACGTGAGTGTGAAGTGATATTTTTGTGAATTTGTTTTGACTTGGGACTTATTGCATGGTTCAATGTTAAAAAAAAAATATATATTATTAAGTAATACATGCTTACGCTCATACCTGTATCTCCGAAGGGATTTGCAGAGGTGTATGAAAACATTCCCATTTTGCTAATGAGAACTTGGTCCCACTAACACAATAAAAGGCAAACTTGTTGACGTCATCCGGGCATAATATGACTGTATATACGAGTATATTTTGACAGTGGCAGAGCCATCCTTAGGCACGAATGGGCCGGCTTGACCGCCTCACAGAAAACCAGTTGTGAAGTAACGCTAACGTTGCATTTCTCCGAAATTAGTGAGGTATCCGGAGGCCCAACTCTCCCTCCTCTCTTTCCCCTCTGCTCATCCCCCCTCTTCTCTTTCCCAGCTCCTCATACACCTCTCTTCTTTCCTCTCCCGCATCCTCTTATCCCTCACTACCATCAAAGGCGGGCAGCGCACTTGCTACTCCTGAGTTGCCAGTGCTGACGGCAGCACCATCAGGTGAACCGTCCGTTCGTATGTCCCTCTATAGTATAAAAAAAATACAGTCTAATCCCTTAGTCGCCTTTGATGACGGATAGAGTTGGTGCCGCCCTATTCTCCTCCACCAAGAACAAAAACCATACTGCACACTTTTTTATGATGACGTCATCCCAAATTTTTATACCATATCGATACTTCTCCTTGATATTTAAAGACTATCTTCTTTCTTCTTTCCGTTCTTTAAATAATCTTCTTCTGTTATGCCTAATTCATTATTTTACTTGAGTCAATTCCTTTTTCATTGGACAGGTACAGTCTTTCCTTTTCTGTGGCGCCGTGCCCCAGGAAATCAGAATGGCAATAAGTCAACTTTCATTGAAATAATTTGCTTTTCTCATCCGTATGCTGGCATGATTATCAGAATGTTAAAAGTATATGAATTTGTATATCTTTATATATAAGTATATATCAATGTATTACTATACGTTCTTGTATATATTTATTATTCATGTTAAATCTTTTAATTATTTTTTTAATAAATTCTTTTCCTATTCAATAACCATATTTTATTGTGTGCCGAATATTTGTCACTTAGTAAGCCGACAACACAGGCTTAAAACGTTGTTAACGCTGTCGTGTTTCTGGTATCTAATACTAATATGCATAGAATATTATAAAGAGGCAGTGTGTTTGAACTGCTGATCCGATTTGAAAAAAAAATGTCTTATGTAGTCCATTTATTCAGAAAGGCTATAGACAACATAGCATCCCGCTGTAGCCAGCTTTAGAAACAGAACCATAAGCATAGAGTTGAAACTGCGGGGAACAGCTAGTGTTATATTCAATTTTGTTAAATAGACTGACTGTTCGTGATTCACTATCGAGAACGCTAGTGATTTACTATCGAGTACGCTTGGTACGCATGTCACACAATTATTTAAATAATAAAGCGCTGAGGGAATTACATTGTTCCATTACTCTATTTGTGTAATAGACCTTAGTGCGTCATACTCATATGTGTTTTGTTGTGAAGGATACTTGTTACTCACAAGTAAACAAATTTAAAAAAAACACTACAAAAATTAGAGAAGAACGTGTAGTCACGAATATATCTTTGAAAGACCGAACAGATTTTATTTAAGCTGAGAACACTGAAGGCACAAATCAAATCATAATACAAATGATTTATTTCAGTTAAACCGATAACAGTTTATTTCAAGTTCTATCCAATCAAATCTTAAATAGATAAGCAGCTTTCGAGGAAATCGCGGACATACAAGTACATACAAAGATTCATACATAAATGGGTCGAATACTGAACCGAATATTTTTATTCAACAACTTAAATTATAATTACATTTTATTTGAAGTAAGATACAGTTATACATATATTAGAGGAAATGAAAATCCCCCGATCATCAGCCGGGGATTTCTTTCCATCAATTAATGACATTGCGAGGCACAGCTGGTCTGATATTAAATATATACATATATATACTTGGGTTATATTTCTGTCGCAGCAATATTATTATATGTTATCGTTATAACATTCCCAAGACTTTACGTACAATATTATTATATGTTATTATTATAACATTCAAAAGACTTTACGTTTAACGAAATTATGCTACACAAAACAAAATAAAAATAATTTGTGACTAAATTATTACTGACTAATAAAGTCATTAAACTTCACAAATAAAACAGCATAAGTAGCGATGTGTACATCGACATGACGTGATGCACTCGGGAAGGTATGACGCTGCTTGAGTTAAAGGAGAGCAGTGAAGAGGTAATTAAAGTAAATGTATCGCCCGACCATTCTCACTATAAAAAAATTGTGCGCGTTATATAACTACCTGCCTCTGATACTAATGGAAGATTTTATCTCTGAAAGAATTGTAATTGTCTACTTTATTTGATTTTAAAATACAACTCCCGCATGCCAGGCCCGAAAAATAGGATTATGAGTTTGACCTGTGTATGCTCCCAGACTCTGGGTTCCCGTGTAAATGACTAAAACGATTTGAAGAAATTATTTGTTTTTTAATATATACTATAGGGGGACAGACGAACAGACGCGTCACTTGATGGTAAGCAACAACCGCCTTTCATGGGCACCTGCAACTCAAGAGTCTTAAGTACGTTGGAAAGAGGAGAGGGGAAGTTGGACCTCCAGAAATCTCACTAGTTCCGGGAACCAGTTTCCTGTGGTTATCGCACCGGTCGAGCCGGCCCATTCGTGCCTAAGCATGGCTCTACCACGTATAAAATGTCGAATGTAATTTGATTCGTCTTTACTGGGCAACCTTTCTTATTTATAAAAGTATACGTAAATAGATAGAAAACACATTATTTGTACACCATTGGTACAGTAAAAGTATCATACATACCTATTATATCAGTCAGAAATATATAAAGGATGGCCTTATTGCTACATGCAATCTCTCTACCAGGCAACCTTACACACGTGGATTAAAATGATGTGGGGAGACAGTAGTAGCTGAAGTTGAATTAACATAAGTATAGAATATGTAGTTACTTTTTTTTATTAATTGTACTTTGAACTCAGATATCCATATATTTGTATATACATAAATGTAACATATCTGCATGATCTTTAATATACTTTAAGTACATATATCACGTACAATACGCAATAGTAAAAGTGTAGTGAATGACACAGGTACAAGCTTGTTTTTACCAGACTGCGCTTTGAGGACGCAGATATGAAGGTTTTGTTTTTCGAGTATATTTATGAATGAATGTGTGAATAAACGGCTTGATTTATATGGAGAGGTAAAGTGTCTATTGACTGTCCCTTATATAGGGAGTCACTCAGGGTATAATCATTTTGTGTCGTCAGCAACATCATCAAAAACAGGAATTTGAAAACAAAGTCGGGTTTTAAATTTCTTTACACAATTACACAATTCTAGTTAGTAAAAGATTTACGTTTAGTTTTCATTATATTAATAGCTTGAAATCCCAAATGAATCATCATTTACGGACTTTAACTTCAAACAGATGAAAAATGGGTGTCGATATTGAGACTAGTCTCCAGATAGAAAGATTTATGGGGACCGTTGAAAGCTGAAGCTCGTGATCGTTACTTTAAAATTCATTTGCTTGAAATATTACTCCAAACATGACTTCATTATAGTATCTGTTGTTTGTATGTTTGTGAAGTCCCCCGAGAGTAGTAGTGTTATTTGTTCAAAGCTTCTGGTCTCAAATTACTGGCCCTTAAACAATATCGAGAAGAATCGATTTTCTTAAAAAGAATGCTTCCCAACACTTTATTGGGTTACGTCGAAGTAAAATAAACTTTATTTTCTCAGGGGTGTAGTTCAATTTGTGTTTAAATCATATTGAAGTTCCTCGGGTTACAGGTCAAATAGGTTAGGAACTTGGGTAACGTAATATATTGTACATTCGTAGGTTATAATGGTTCGTTCAGTAATAAATGAAACGTATATTGAGTTTATATATTTTGGAGAAGAACTTGTCACATATTCAGTCTGTGGAAAGAGCTACATACAAAAGATGAAGGCAGAAGTGCACTTTAGGAAGTAAAAACGGTAAAATTGGGAGCGTACTGAAAGGAATATGTACAAACAAGGGAAGGAAAGGATATTGCTTACACTCGTACGGATAGATCTGGAAGTGTCAGCAATAAAACTGGCAGCAAGTTCTTCTGCAGACCTTGAAGCCTGCAGAAATTAAAATTAAAATCGAAATCGTTTATTTCAAATGAACCAATAATAGGTAATTTTGAGTTGTCAGGGGAGGAAGTCGGTCAGACTAAATCGGCCATGAAGCTTTATTAGTTGCCTGTTCCAATACGTCGATGCTATGGAGAAGAACAATCAACAACATCAACTCCAAAGACACTATTATATCAATGTCTGAGTCAGTCTGGTCACGTCCCATAAAAGTCTGCTTATACAGAATGTAAATTGAGAAATAGTTTACTGGCCACGCAAAAAGCTCCTTAAATTTTACTACACCTTACAAAAATATCTTGTACATACATTGTGTTACATAATGTATGGTCGAAGTAATTAAGTTTTCGATTAAAATAATTTTGCCCTTTTTTCGACCCCATGAATTAGTCATACAGACAGAGTTTAAACAGGTTCTAATAATTTCCTTACAAATAAATTATACAACTAATTTTCAATCCAAATGTGGAATATTTGTTATAAATTTGAACGAAACCTGTTGTTATACCTGACTATTTGTAACATGTTTACTGTTTATATGTAAAAGGTGTACTTACAATAAATAATAAAATAAATAAACCTACTTTGAATGATGAGAATGCATTGTCATCAATTGTTACAATATACAATTTCACACAAAAATTAATTTACAAATAACCAAGATATGCATTACATGTATTCTTCGCATTTTATTTTCTAACATACTTCTTTTAAGTCCGTGAAAGATATTTTCATTATAAACGCATTAAATTTAGCCTTTATTGTTTAATAACGAAACAAAAGTTTATTTTTTAATTATCTTTTAATACTCTATTCATTAGTAATAGTAATAAAACATTACAATTGGAGTTAATGAAACGAGATTTGAGCCAAAGTTACTGGAAGTTAGATTTTTTTAGGTAAGGTCAGGTCCAACTCTAAGCGGGCTGTTTTAAAATAATAAAAACTAGGTTATTTAAAGAAATATAAAGATTTTAATTTTAATTCGGATATTTATAAATTATTATCTTTTTACCCGTTATTTATTCAATAATTATTGCCACAGTTAATAGTTCGAAGGCACCGACGACTATCACGTAACTAATACTATAAACGTGAGTTTAAGATTGTTTATTCGTATTCACGCGTGTTATGACAAGTTACTTTGACTATTACAAAATACTCAAAGTAACTTTCATCCAGGAAAATGGTCAAAATCGGCTACAATAAAGTTATCGAGACCGCATTCAAAATCCATTTATATTATACTACCTACCAAACCAATGGCCATACTTTAATTTAGGTTCTCCATGTACAGGAGAAATAAACATCAACACCATCAGGCCACGGCAAGCCGACCTACGTCGTAAGCAATCTATGAGTAGTGCTCTAATCATTTCTCGAATGGTATATATACAACTTATGAGCATCATTCGTTTGACCGCGGTCCGCCAGGCATGATCACCTCGCCTAGTTACAAGATCCTCCCTTTGCATTAGAGGGACATAACACCATTTTTTCATAGAAGTACTGCGAAAACACGTTTATATAGCTGACTGTAAGAGTTTCAGTGCGTGTATATTGTCAACTTCGTGAAACCGATAAACGGATTATGGCACGAGAACAGAAAATACATTATTCAACGGTCGTGTTTTCTCGGAAAGAATCTAATACTAATGAATATTAGTAAGCGATGCCATTTTTTGTTGATTTTTTAATTTTTTATGATTCTTTTACATAACAGTTACTTTTCTATAACCAGAGAATAATAACAACAATTTTTGAGTAGACGATATATTTAAAAATTCCCAATGGTGTGCGATAGACAGGCGGCCATGTAAATGTGGGTATCTACTACAACTCTGTTATCTAGTTGTCGGTGACGTGTACACCGAGATCCGCCATACGGCGACAGCTGCAGTTCTCAATATTTGTTGTTATATACAAATCCGTTTTTCGTTCCACAGGCGTAAAAACCTAGAACGAAAACACACAGGCACCATTCAGTTTTTCGGAGTTAAATTTCACTCCCATTCCAACAAGGTCCTGGTAACATGTTTTCATACACATCGCTATCTTAAACCACGCAAGCGTAGGTGCATAATAATGAAGACACTTTATTCCTATCCTGAGAAGAGAGAGAGGACAGAATCCTATTTACCACAGCTCTTCCACATTGATCAGGCCTTTGTTACGGGTGCTTTGTTTATTATGTACTCGTTCGTATACGAATATGCAAGTATTTGGGTGTTTTATTCCTCTCTGCCCCTCTTAAGAGAAACAGGCGTGAGCGTATGTAGGTGTGTATGTATGTATCTCTTCCTCTCGGGGTAGGCAGAAACACCAGCCCGCCACTTACTCCTATCTAGCTCACAAGCTCCTTATATTGGTTTTACAGGCCGATCGTTTTCGTGTTCATCTGATATGTATTTTTTTTTTCAGAACATTACTGATTTAATCAGAGTATGTACTTTGCGTTCGATCCCTGCAGGACATTCCTTCCATATTTGTTTATGAATGATTAACGCTAATATATGTATCAATACGTGACAAGAATTAGTTGTAGCATTTTGAAGTAATTTTCGTTGAAAATGTTTACTGCTTAAAGTTAAAAAGGAGATGAAAAACTCAAAAATAATTGATATTAGTTACGTATTGAAAAATTTTGTGTAAATATATAGATACCTCAATCTAGACGACTTCACTACATATATACGTACATACATATATTGTCTTGCCGTTGTTTGGAAAGTGTATAATGTGATAGTTCAATTTGAACTGGCTTTTAAAAATTATTACAAGTCTTATTTATTATCAGTGATATTATCTTATTTACTGTTTAAACTATACTGTGGTACAAACCTACCATATTATTAAATCTTAACGTAAAAAATATATATTTTACGTCCACCTAAAAAGGTTGTTTTCCCCAAAAGTACGGAGAGCCGCCTTAAAGTTTTGGGTCAAATCGTTCCTCAGTGAAAAATTTATATTCCTGGTATACCAAACCCGGCTTAAGAGGGAAATGAAAAGTTTTACCCGCTATTGTATTGAGTGTGTATGCAGTAAAAAATCCTTTACTACTTTTAATTATGTACTCGAACTAGAATCGTGAATAATAATGTTAACTTGTAAACATCACACACATGGCTCTCTGATCACAAACTAAGCAGAGTTTGTACTGCGGCAACCAGACGGCTGAACAACTTTATTATTACATTTCTAAGTACAAGTATATTTCTAGTACATATTAATGATCAACAAGCCGATTCCTCAATAAATACTCTGGCCAGACCAGGGGCCAGTCAACAGTATATAAGCGTACAAAATCGTATGTAGCGCAGCGCAACCGTTTTTATAGAGCTAGAACACTCCACCTTTCCTGGATTCAGGATCCCCTAATACGGTCCGTGACATAGTGTACTTTAAAAAATCTTTTTTTTTTTTTGTGGAAATTAACATAAAACTTAGAAATCTCTAATGGTATCTTTGCTTTGTCGAGTTAGACGAACTGTCTACAAATTACAGTCCATTATCAATATCCTTCCCTTTTTCAAATTTTAATTAGGGTCGGCGCTACATATAATATTGCAAAGGGGTTCGGCTTGATTTTTCAATGGCTGGCCTCGTATGTAATGCCAACTATGGTCAAGAATGTCATCTTTTTTAGGACAAGAGGACAAGAGAAATTTGTAATGGTAATAATGCTATTCCACGAAACAATTTGTTATTGAAGATACCAGACATGCTCACTCCATAAGTTTTATTAAAATAAACTAGCGCTTTTTGTTCCAAGAAGGCATCTTTACGGGAAATACACAACTATGAGATTAGAGGCCGTAAAGATTTATTGAGAGCCGTGTGATGGATACGCGAAACAATTTAAAATATACGCAATTATTCCTCGCTTAAAGATTATACTTTTAGTTTAATAAATTTATCTACATCCACCGATTCTTACCCGACTGTTCAAAAAGAGAGGAGTGTTGATTTTGAGTGTATGTATGAATGATGTCCCTTTGTCAGGCCCTAAACGGCTTAATGGAATTTGGACATGCGGAATGTGTTCGTTTTGATTTCGGAATTGAAATAAGGTATAATTAAAATATAGATCTTTTTGGAGATCGGTTCTTCATTTATATACAAATTGTAATTGGTTACACATAAAAATAAATAAAGAAAATATAAGAAAATATTAAACACGAAAATAGTTGTAATTATTTTGCATTTAAACGCCAAACATAGTTTTCCTCATTTTTTGTATGCACCTTATTGTTTATCGATATAAATATAATAAAGCCTCGGCAAAATCTAACTGACTTTATCACTTCGCACTCTGCTTATCACTTCAGATCATTGAAACCCGTGCCTCGCTGTCAAGGACTTGTTAGAATAAATAAAAAACATGATAAAATACAGAGTTTGGGTTGGTTAATTGTATTTATATATCAGTCATATATAAATATGTCTCATGTGTGTCTGTTTTGTTTATGTTTGTAAAGCCCCCGCGACACATGAAGTATTCTGGAGAAGAGTTGTCTTTTTAGGAATAAAATAAAAATTAAAACACCTAATATCTTATCTGTATCTCATTGTAATCATTATTAAATGAATATAATTAAATAATCTATTATTACATGCAAAATCTGGGCGTTTCAGACGCATCTGCCTACCCCGCCAGGGATTTATTTATTTATTTATTTGGGAAAATAAACAGTCACACAGAATATTACAATAAAACATTAAAATAAAGAAATACCTTTGTGAGACTAACAACATTTTCCACGTAATATTTTATCATTTTTCTGCAAGTATCATGCGATGTTCGTACCCAGACGAAAATTGAAAAGAATTCAAAACAAACCTACTAACTAACTTAAAAAATCTAAACATTCAAATGATTTAATCTTTGTGTCACAAGCTTTTTAAATGTTCCCGAAGATATTGCAAACATGTCTGTATCGTGAAAGTACAGCTTATAATTATAAGTAATTGTACGTAGAGGCGCTCGCAGACCGGCATTAGTACGAGAAGTCGAAACAGCAAATGTAGTTTGCGCTCGTGCCTCTCGTCGTGCTGATGTTCTAGGTTTCGAATACCAATACAGTCGTATACATTGCTACACAAATCAAAAAGAAACACTGTCTCCAATAAAGTTCGCCTACTTTTAAGGCTATGCAAATTATATATTTTATATAACATATCCAGACGGGTACTGCATATTCCAATTGTGATCTAATTAAACATTTATATAGATGTAAATAAGTAGAAGGATATAAGTAGAGGGATATAAGCGTTAATGTACTAATGTATTAAAATAATAATAGTAACTTTATTTTTATTTATTTTTTATTTATAAAAAGACAACTCTATCGCGGGGGACTTAACAAACATTTAAAGAACGGACACACAGAACATACTCAGAACAGCAATTTTAGGATTACACAAAATGTTGTCCCGTGCGGGGATCAAACCCACAACACTCGGCGTGGTAGTGTAGTGGCGAGGTGACCACTTAAACCAATACCCCATCCAAGGGGTAGTCAATGAGAGATTAAACAAAAGATATAACATGAAAACTTCGTAAGTAAAAAAGTTGTCCTACAAAAATTTTATGTAATTTAAAATGTTAAATACTACAGAGTCGCAAGTATCCCAAAGTACGAAATTGTGTTGCCTAATGAACTCATACGACCGTTCATTAAACCCGAGGTAGCTTAAAACAAAATATGTACAAACGGAAAATTATGACACAGCACTGGCTTTACACTAATTACACGTTTTAACTTGGAGCTCATGAAACGAAAAGTCCGCCCAACGACGAACCTGCTACAAAAATATGTTTTTTGTATTCTATATGTATGTATACAAGGTTAACAAGAATGAATTAAATAAATAAAACCTTATTTTATGAAAAACTAATGTGATATGTTCATATTCTTGTTTTTTGTTTGTATTAGTGTACTGCAAAAACGCTATTAAAATTAATAAAGCTAATAACATCAGACATCTCAGACCACCTTCTGATCCCTAAGCAGAGTTATGCTATGGTAACTATTCAGCTGAGAAATATACTTATATATGTATAATTGTATATAGCATATATAATATAAGATGTAGGATACGCATTTAATATTTATATTTTATGATGTTATTGTGTTTTATCGCTAACGCCTTAATATGATTGATACGACTGCCACAGGCGTCTCCGTATCACCCAAAGGTTGACTGTTAGAGAATGCCTACTGCATTAATATCTGCAGGATGATATAATATATAAATAAATACAACCAGACACAGAACTAATACGCTCATCACACAAATTTTGTAGTCTGTGGGAGTCGTGTCCATGACCTCTGGCTGATCCGTCAGCTATTCTTTTGTGTCGTAAAATTAACTGTTGCTCACCAAATGAATAACTATTGCGATGAAAGAAGCTGAATCTGAGCTTAATGTAGAAAGTCCTATCATTAAGTTAATTATATCTATAAAAAGAGAAACCTATAGAAATCACAGTCACTATTATAGTTGACGGAACCGCAAATAGTAAGTAATATTTAACTTTAGATAATCATTTATTAAAAATTGTGGCGCCTCGCCGAAGGACCGTTAATAATAAATATGAGTTTGCAATAGTTAAACCTTTTAAGAATTAAACTATATTGTTTGTAGGTTATAAGAAACTGCTAAAAACCAACTCATTCCATGAATAGATTGATATATAGATAGGAAAGTACCTTTACCCGTTTACTGCACACCATGAATAGGATACAATCTTAATAGAAATTAAACATTTCAATATGATACAATCGCAATCTATTACAGTCAACTTATGGATGGACTATATACTAGTATAAGGCACCAAGTAATTTTTGGTTCACATTTGTCTTGTTGGTACTTGAAACAGAGTTTACACAAATAAACATACATAAACGTACATACCTTCACAAACAGAACAAGAAAGAAGTCTGTAGTAGGTAGTCTTATGACAGTCTCTTTCCTATTTCAACATTACAGGATAAGATATACAGTTTATCGTACTACAACAATCTAACAATGTCTACAAGTGTAGGGTTAGCAACCGTTAAAGCATGTAATTGTTAAGTGTACTGTTTCACAATATTCATTTAAACATCCTGACCGGTTTCGTTTGAAGGCATTTTCATACGTTTTTTAATGTTTAGGAGAAACCGGTCACATTTATTAAATACATATTGTGGAACAGTACAAGTGATTTTACTCAAGTGCAAGCAAGCAAGTGACACTAAGTGCCAACAATCAACAGTATAAATAGTTTTATATATTCTTTCACCACATTTATTTTGATTCGTTGTTGTGACCTGAGGATGGAAGGAAGGAAAGAAGGTGGATTCTCAAATAAATTTAAATATATAATAATTATATTTGTACATAATGTAATTAGTCTTGCCACGCCACGCCGCGCCGTGTCGGACCAGATGCGTGACATATTAAACATGACGCAGTACAATAATGAACTTAACTCGTGGTGAATTACTTAAAAAATATTATACTTTTTACACGACTTCTCAGGATTCATGTCTGTATGCATGTGTGTTTTTATTTAACCATAACTTTTAAATATCTCTACACATAAAATCATTATGTGGCTGCTGAATTGTTTATTGCCAGAACCGTATTTTAATTTTGTTTATAAGTAACGTTCTCACAGTTTTTTTACTATATTGCCACGGCCTCACAGAAAACAATCATGTGGCACGTCGATATTATTTAAAAAAAAACTAATTTATTTGTTTTTCGGTCGATTTCATTTTTCGGTCAAACATTTTTTCATATGTTTGAAGAAACTTCATTTAGATTTTCTTCTGGGTTGATGGTAGCTGTGCCACCAAAGATATAATAATAAAATATATAATAAAATGCGACCTTAAAGCAACCAAATACACTTGTAATTCATTTGTACCTAAGCAGAGAAATACGAGTAAACCAGAATATCAGATGAAGGCCGTACTTCCGCCATCTTGTTAAATATTAATGGTGGACGTGACGTTGTTGCGTATCATATGACAATTTGGGCAATCCAGGGCAATTTTGTTGACTGTGTAGGTAAATAACATACCATGTTTGAGGGTAAATATAGATAATAAATTTATATCTTTAGATTAAGTGACGCACCATGGCTACGTAGGTACCAAACCAAACAAACAAACTTGTTTTCTAGATTGAAGTTGTTTGGTCTCTTATTATCTCTCTCTTATTCAAAGAGTGAGATAGTTTACTAACAAGAGAATTCTGTTATTCTTGTTTTGACGCAGTAGCGGTTTATTATTCAGATTTGCAATCAGTTTGTTGCGGGTAGTTGGGTACAGTGAAGTGAACTCCTGGCTACATTCAGTTCGAGTTCACAGGTATTAGCTATTACTTACACTTTCCGATCATACTATATGTGATATCAATTTAATTCTATCATCTCTTGTTTTTACCCTTATAAACTCCAAATTCACCCATCTTTAATTCCGATCCTGGTTGACGACAATAGTCTCTCCCCCTATGACGTTAGTGGGACCACGTAACGTTAGTGGGCCTGATGTATGTATGTAGTAGGCTCCAAGCCCTAGTCCCGAGCAGTATACTTAAGTTAACCCATAATTTTTTAGGGTAAGTAGAGTGCAGTTCATAAGCTTGCTGCTGGACATAAGCCTCAATCAACATGCTTCATAGGCCCGTACTTCCACCTTTAATGTGCAGTCTGTCCCAGCTGATTTCTTCAGCATCCTACGATACGTTGGCCTTAACAGAATAAGCTCGGGCTTTGACGGGCCTGTTTTTCTAGTGGTTAGTAACCTGACTGCTGACCGGTGATCGAGAGTTCGATTCAAACACGGTACAAAAATTTGTGTGATCTACAAATAGTTGTTCCAAGTCTGGGCGTTCTTTGTGTACGTAAATTGAATGATAATTTTTCTTTTTCATTTTCTAGAGGAAAAGTCATTTTCTTTACCCCTTACAAAGAACAAGTGTGTAAAAAATATAAAAAATGTCATGAAGATCGCATAAGGGGTACTACAGCACATTACGCATAAACATACAATGATATTACCGTGCGTATACGCTACTAGGTCTGTGTAAACCGTTAAAAACAATTAATGAAAAAGCTGTTCTCGTGATACGTCCCAATTTTATTTAAAGAAAAAAATGTGTGTAGTAGTATTAGTAATTTATCATAATAGGTTCATTGCAGTCCGTTATATATACTTTTTCCATATAATTTATTACTCTGTTAATAAAATTATACAAAAGAAACTTTTAAACATTCAGAAAGTTAACAAATGATGTAGAAGAAGTAGGTCAGCCATTAGCGAACCGTGTTCCCCCAGCGCACTGCTATTGCATACATTCTCGTAAATACACTTGAAATCTTGGGAAAACATGAAAGGGAAATACAGGCTGAGAGTCTTTCAGTAAGTTTGGAATACAGTTCCTAGAATTTCCCCAATTTACGCAATAAGTAAAACGGTTACTAAACAAACTGATCTGAAAGTGAGTTGAATTAGATAGATAGATAGATAGATATACTCTTTATTGTATATCAAAATAATTACATTTTTATCGTTATAAATATACTTACATACTAAAGTTTAAGTATAAAAACAAAAAATAAATAAAATAAAACAAAACCCAGTACAACAAATGTTGTACAATTGGCGGCAATTAAAATACTTACTAACAAACTTATAAGTGTATAAACCTACAATTTGCCATCAGAATGTTGTCCCACTGACGTAAAAGGGAGCAAGCCTATTGCTGTCAACCGGCCACTAAGAACTCAGAAGAGGAACTGGAGAAGAGGCACTGGAAGTATATTGAAAGGGAAAGATAATAAGTGAGCGCAATGGAAGTATATATTGAATTAGAGTATATTGTTTAATTAATACTATAATATAACAGCATAAGTCTATTTCTGATATCATTTTACATGGCAATACGAGCTGATGTTTGTTACCAGTTGCTATTGGCTGTACAAAAAAGGGGATTATTGTCACAATTTTTTTTTTTTAGGGTCATTTAGTTTAATACGATTTCTATAAAAAATTGGTAAATATCTTAGACATTTCTGTTTTTTTGTCTATCTATATTAGAACCCTGAACAGGCCCACAGGCCAGGTGGAGTGACGATTTGCAAAAGATGGCTGGCAGGAGCTGGATGCGAGAAGCCGAAAATAGATTGACGGAGCTTGCAAAAGCCTATGTCCAGCAGTGGACTGCGATAGGCTGATGATGATGATGATGATGAAAATAATATGGAAATAATTGTTATTTCACTGCCAATGGTTAACTTCCAGTGTTGTCAGTGTTAACATTAGCCACCCGTTATGGCGCTTTGATCATACAAACACTCAGATACAGATATTAAACTTGTGCATCTTTTTGCGTCGCAGTTTAAAATTATGTACAATGCAATACACTTTCTTGTAAGTAGCACAGCCTGTTCGATCCTCGATGCACTTCCACACAAATGACTCTCGATCTAACCAATAAAGTGAAGCCACTTGCGTTGTTAGATTCTATTCTGCGGGGAATGTGGAAAGATAATAAATAAAACGAATAAGGATAAGACGACGCGTGCAACACAAACGTTGTGATAAAAAAAAACGAGTGAGTCTCAGGACGCCCGACAGAAGTAATAAATTGAACTATTGAAATGTTTCATTTACTCATTTAATCCTTTACTCATTTACTCATTCTCACTCATACTCACTCACACTCACCCACTCGCACCCACACTCACCCACACTCTCTCACACTCTCCCACAATCACCCACACCTACCCACACTCGCCCACACTAGCCCACTCGCCCACTTACTCACCCGTCTGTCCGAAATACGGCTAGGGCTGTGGGTTAGAGTGAGAGAGAAGGAGCCTACCTACCGTTGCCGTATTCGTTAGAGAAAGGGAAGCCAGACAGGCTGTCGCCGTAACGCGTTACGTAACGAAGCGGTTTACCCTCCCATAAGAAGTTATCTCTTCAAAAAGAACCGTTAAGCATTATTAACTTTCTCTCTATTTCTGTTCACCTTATCTTGAAATATTACAAAGAAGAATATATATAATTTAAACTGCTTTAACTTCTGTACGGAAAAGAACATAGGGTTTCTTTCATCCATAGAAATAGTACTGTTCTCTACATTATTTAAAGCGAAGCAAGCTTTTAATGTCATGTTACCTTTATAATATAAGTAAGAAGTGTTTAAACTTTCGTTTATTTCGATTTTTCTGACAAAAAGAAGTTGTGTTAGTAAGTTAGGAGTGGCAATCCGTGTGCCTTTGGTGTTAATGCACCTCTGCGTATTACTTCAGAGATGTATGTGTGAGCGTAGGCCTT
Source organism: Tyria jacobaeae (assembly GCA_947561695.1). Classification (NCBI taxonomy): domain Eukaryota; kingdom Metazoa; phylum Arthropoda; class Insecta; order Lepidoptera; family Erebidae; genus Tyria; species Tyria jacobaeae. The sequence goes on along the minus strand of OX387236.1, from coordinate 476,019 downwards.
GTATATATCTGTGTGTTTGTGAATCTATGTGTCTGGCTGTAGCAACATCCTGAACGTACTTTTTTCGTTTGAAAGGTATCATAATTAATACTATCTGCAAGGGCTTGTTCCTCCTGCGAAATGCTACGACAAGCTACGAAGCCACGTTTAGATAGGCGTCTTAGGCGGGCACACAAACAAGTAGGTACGCTTACGTCTGTCGCCCGCTTTAAGTGTCTTTCATAGTAAGCTTGTCTTAAATTAAGGCCTAAATTGTTTTGGAGTTTGTTGTAAAAGGCTCGTGAAATATTTTAATACTCCTCCTGCCTTAGCAAAGATGTCTACTGAATGTTGATTTAGTTTGTTTGCTTTATCTTATTGTAAAGTCATATTTTATATGACAGTATCAAAATGAGGAACATTTTAATTATTTATGTCATATATCATATCATATTTTCCGTAAACTAAAGGACCAGACATAAACATTTTCGAGGTCAGATATTGTCTCAGCAAATTTTATACTACTGAATGTAAACATACCATTATTGTAAACTAGCTTCTGCCAGCAGCTTCGCTAGCGTGCCTACGAGTATACAAAGCAGTTTACGTCCTACCCTAGCGTTCGAAGTATCACAATATACAATTCCATATGGATTTATTCAGCCGTTTAGACCGATCGAAACGGTAACAGACAGACAGAAACACAGAGTTACTGTTACACAGTACAGTACACAGTTACACATTTATAGTGTTAGGTACATATAGATTGCACAGAGACACAAAGACACAAAACAAACATGTTATAAATGAAATCAACTCACGACTTCTAACGCAGCAGACAGACAGACAAGATCCATAACCACTAGACATGTATACAGTACCTGGTTGACGAACACAGCCTTGGTACTTTCACGAGAGCTGGTTTCCATTAAGGTTGCGAAGGACGATATAGGCATGGGTTTATAAAGGTATATAATAGAAGGCTTGGACCTTCTGCTTACAGTCAGTTCGAGCTACACTCCTCCAGATTATCCAATGTTTTATTCGGCATTGTGGCAATAGGCTGCGCTTCTATAACAAATTCTGAGTGGCAAAACGTTTGTGTTTAATACACCTCTCCTTTGAGATTATGTATATATGAATGTATGTTTATGTAATATATATTAGAGAATCTTCAGGTAATTTATAATTGACAATAACTTTGATCTCGTTATAATAATAATTATTAACATTCCGTTAATTCTTTCGTCAACTTTATTTTATTGCATCGTAATTTATCAATGATGTAATAAATAAATGATGTACTGAGGGTCCTTTTGAAGGCCTCGTTTGTCAAGAGATATAAAAGAATTTACTTAATATATTTTTTGGAAACAGTTTATTTGGCAAACAAACATAATGGAACAGAATTCTGTCGTATCTTTTCCTACTCCTTTTATACATAATTTTAGAGTTCATGTACATATGTACATGTGTGTGTGTGTATATATATTTATGAGTTTCTTTATTCTACCGTAATGTCTTTGCATCGGAAAAGCTCTGTATGTGGGGTTTCCGCCTTTATGTCAGCAGCAGGCAGGGTCATTACAGGGCCGTCTAAATTGAAAGGGAGAGAGAGCAAGAAAGAAAGCTCATACGGACAATCACGAAGTGTAAGCAATGCCTGTCGCTGTCGGGTCGTATACCTGTAACTATATCTCGCTGCAGCCGGCAGGTGCGACCCCCTACCCGTGTATATAACCTTTAAGAAGTGGCAAATGACTTGTTATACTTTATGTAATAATTGGTAATAGATATAAGTAATATTACATATCGTTATTTTGTAGGGTCCATATATATGTTTATTAAGTAATACCTATTAAAGTTATATTATCTATCTATCAAAATTTTAACAGTATAGAATATCCCAACAAATATTATTATAAATGTTAAAATGAGTTTGTTATCTGTAACGTTTTCAAGCCTTATCTTAGCTAGTCAGATAATAAGCGATCGTGACTGCTAAGTCAGAGGTCGTGGGTTTCATTCCCACATGGGATAAACATTTTTGTGATAAACAAATAGTTATTCTGAAGCTAAGTGTTATTTGGCTCCGTTGTTTGAAAGTTAGTTACCAGAGACATAGGAATCATTCATTGTGCAGGAGTTGTATTTTATATTAAGATGAAGAACAAGAAAAGGGTATCATAACTTTGTACAGGCACGTTTCGTGGTGTACATAGAATTATGAAAGATGAACTGTTCAAAAGGGACAGACAAGTGAAACCACTTATGTACATATTTCCAAACAAAAAAGTTGGTATATAACTGTAGAGATATGAAATTAAATATATAAGATATGCGCAACTTAGACACAACAATAAATTATTAAATGAAATACAACTACCCCTGCAGTTGCGAAGAGATGTCGCCTCTATGGCAGTTCTCTATCGCCTACATCACGGGGAGTGTTCTGACGAGCTCTTCCAATTGGTCCCACCTTCTCCCTTCCTCTACAGGACTACACATGCTGGCCTGAGGAGTCACCGTTTGCGAGTCGAAGATATGCGATCCCGAACGAAACGGTTTGGCTCTTCTTTCCTGTGCCGATCAGTGAAAGCCTGGAATTCCCTACCAGCGCACGTGTTTCCTTCCCAATTTGATCCCGGGTCTTTTAAGCGGGGCGTGAAAAGCATCTCACCAGGCCGCCATAGTGTGGGTCACCATGCTGCATTGACTAGACATGCAATGAGGATGGTGACCACCACTCTTGGACTCCATTTATTGCTTACCATCAGGCAAAGTGGAGTCATTATGGTAGGCTTACGAATAAAAAAAAAACACTTCATACACACACTACATACACACTTACGTTTGTATTGCCAGAGAGGTAGGCAGAAGCATATTACCTCTCGCATTTTACTAACTGTAAATTTTTACCTAAATATTATTATTACTTACGTATGGATCATTGCCGCCAGTCGGGCATCTTGAAAGTTAAATTTGAAAATGAAGAGATTATTTCCCTTTCATTATTTGATATAATGAAAGGGAAAAAGAGGATTATGGACAAGAATATATATATATATATATATATATATACATATATGTATATGTATGTACATATGTATGTTGCTTCTATGGATCGCATATCATGAACTCGAACGGGCTGAGGCCGTTAAGTTCGACCCATCAAATAGCTACATACCTTGAAATAATTACATATTTTTTGAACGGTCGTGTAAAACTGCCGTATTTCCGAACCGATACGACCTTCAAACCTTCAAGAAGAGAGCGTACCTCTACCTAAAAGGCCGGCAACGCACTTGTGACTCTTGAGTTGCGGGTGTCCATGGGCGGCGGTAGTCACTTACCATCAGGTGACCCGTCTGCTCGTTTGCCCCCTATCGCATAAAAAAAAAAAAAAAAATATATATATTAAACCCTGATTCTCTATTGAGGTCAGTTATAAAAGTACAGCGCGACCATACCTGTGTCATGTGCCTGATTCGTGTTTCATTATAGTACTATTAACTTAAATTGTTTGAAGAATTTTAACCGATTGCATTTATTATACTTTTATTATACGTATACATTTATTATAACATTTATAGAGGGCATGAATGAAATAACAAAAAACTGAATGTAATTGGTACTTTTTTATTTAAATCCTATAATGTTATATATTTCTCTAATATTTATAATCTCTAATATTTATAATATTTAATATTTATAATATTTATAATCTTATAAAGAAGAGTCAATAACTTATTTATATCCCTGAAGGGATAGACACGGTACCCATGTCATAATTTAGTTCCATATATACATAGGTAATAGGAGCAAGCGTATTATCGTGACCTGTATGTGTGTATATACACTGTCTGATAGTTTTGTTTTAATTGGTTATGGAATAGGCCTTTGTCTTCCACCTCAACTGATGGAAGTGACAATAAAGAGGAAGATGAAGCAGCCATCCAAGAGACACCTTTTACTCTAATAACAGTTCGATGCAGCCAAGCTCCTTGCGCATTCTTCTACAAAAGGTGTTTCGGGTGTTACAAAACTAAAGAGTGGTATAGTGGTGAATTAACGCGGCAGAAGAGGAAGTAATAGGATTCAGAACGTCGATATTAATAGTAAGCTATCTGCAGGTTCTGTGGTTAACTTCGGAGTTCCACAGGGTTCTGTACTAGGACCTTACTTATTCTTAATTTATATATAACGATCTACCTCATCTTGTTAAGAACCGCCACGAGATAGTGTGGTTTGCAGATGATACTTTACGTTTATTTACCTCACCCTTGATTCAAAGCTTCAATTGGGCCCACATATCGGTAAGTTGTCTAATATATATATATATATATATATATATATATAGGATGTAGGAATAGGAGTGGTAGAACCATGCTTAGGCACGAATGGGCCGGCTCGACCAGTGCGATACCACTGCCTCACAGAAAACCGGTGGTGAAGTAACGCTTGTGTTGGAGGCCCAACTCTCATCGCCACTCTCCTCTTTCCTAACTCCTCTCATCTGTCCCCTCCCCGCATCCCCCATCCCTTATCGCCCTCAAAGGCGGGCAGAGCACTTACGACTCTTGAGTTGCAGGTGTCAATGGATGGCGGTTGTCATTTACCATCAGGTGACCCGTCTGTTCGTCTGTCCCCCTATAGTATAAAAAATAATAATCATAATAGACTCAGCTCAGCAAACGCAGTTAGAAAAATTTGTGAACTGACTGATAGACATTCACCGAAACAGCCATATTAGTCTATTTTTCTTATTTTCATAGCATAACGTCGTGTGGTATTCTACTGTAGGGAAATGCCTCTGATATTCAGTCTGTCTTTGTGCTTCTGAAGCATGCTGTCCGAGCAATTAATGATTTAGATAAACGTTATTAGCTGATCTATGAAATCTTAATTTACTTTTATAAAATTAAAGATTCGTTTATTAGATGTTTTAACACACGTAATAAACATAGATTTGTTATACCCGACTCCAAGCTCCAAAAAACTAACAAGTCGTGTCTAGGTCAATGTGTGCAATTTTATAATAAAATCCCTAATAATATGCAAACTTTACGTCAAAAAAAATTATAACCATTAGAAAACGACGTTGTGCTTTAAAGATATTTAGTGGTAGAGTACATGGAAGATAGAAGCGCTTGGGATTGAACTGTTAGAGATTCACACTACTTCAAATAATAAGTACAGTGTGAGCTAATATTTTTCTCATTTCCTATCTTCTTGTATTATATTTCTTTCAACTTCCTTTGTACTTCTTTTCCCTGCCTATTAGCTACTTTTTTAATAGCCTAATTTATTAAATTTTAGCAATATAATAGCAGAGGATAAAATAGTGTTTTATTTTACAGTTTATTTAGTTTTGTAGTGTTATATTTGAGATATTAATTTCACATTTGACAAGGCAACCTTTTTTTTAATTTATTTATTAGCCTACTATAGTGACTCCACTTTGCCTGATGCAAAGAAGTGCAATAAGTGGAGTTCAAGAGTGGCGGTCACCATCCTCATTGCATGTCAAAAGTGGGAGGGAAACACGTGCGATAGTAGTGAGTTCCAGGCTTTCACCGATCGCCACAGGAAAGAAGAGCCACACAGTTTAGTTCAGAATCGTATATTTTCGATTTTGTATTTTGATCTATAATTTTTAATATATTTTTAAAAAGACGATTTCAAGTAATTATTTAGCAAATATATGAAATTAAATAACTATAATATAATTTGAAGACTTCTTAATTGATAAATAGAGACGTAATTAACGCTTACAATTGGTCTTAAAAGTAAAAGCTAAAGCAAGTTGCGAGCGCATACCTATGACACGATCTGGCTGGTGCCGGGAAGTCCGAACCCTCTTAACTAATTTTGTATTTGTGTTGTGTTTATGTAGATATACATGTTAGTGTATATATATAAACATTTCAACATGTATCTTAATATAGTATTAGAGTAACCTTCTTCTATACTTCTTCATTTGTACATCTACAAACTGCCCTATGTACTAATCCATTGCACTTGTCTGTTACAAAGGTTGTCTGGAAGAGATCGCAGCTAGCGATAAGACCGCGATTGAACCAGTTGCTCGTATATTATTTGTTTGTACAATAAAGGATATTCTATTGTATTGTATGTTTACATTTGTATGTTATAAGTGACACTTTATTACATTTAAGAAATTATTGGCTGGTAGATAAGCGCATGTGACATTAAGTCTGTCTCGTGGAGTGTGAAATGCAGGGAGTATTAAATAAATAAACAAGTAAATAATTGTGTTCAGTTGACAGGCTAAAGTAAACATATGTATATCGCATCCGGGTCATGAGTACAAGACGTCAGCAACACGCAACGTCAAAGTGACGTGTACAGAGCCTTGATTGGAAAAAGAAGAAAGAGAAGAGTCAACAAAATGGTGTGCATTCTTTAGTTTTTATTATTATCGCTCTGATCGTCGTAAAGTGGAGTTGCCTAGGAACTGTGCTATGTGTTTTTATATATCGTATTTCTCTGTGAGTACTGTAATAAATTATTAGAATATACAATACATTAATTTCAATACTGTTGTGTAGTTGTCGGTGACACCTGACAGCTTTAGCTCTGCTTAAAATTCAGTTCGATGACAAGCACCCAAGCGAAAATATAAAAAACATGTTTGTTTACGAGCACATGGGTCACCTGGTGGTAAATGACTTCCACCGCCCATGAACACTTGCAACTCAAAAGTCACAAGAGTGCTGTCCGCCTTTTCGGGTAGCGGTTCAAATTCAAGTATCTTATACAAGGTCGAGCTTACAAGAGGAAATATAACTTTATTTTATTTATAAGTGATGTATTCGAACTTGAGAATTTCAGTCCAAATAAGGCAACTCAAATGTTTAAGGATCTTTAGAATACTTTAGAGGACACATTCAGTGTCTTGGATACAAAAGTTCCCAAAGGTCAGAGACGGTGTAATTTACGTTTTTTTATATTTTTATTAGATATAATTCAAATGGTTTAGGCATAGGCGTTGACGTTATAATAACAAAGTCCCTGTAATATGTATTATGTATATTTTGCAATTATACAAAGGCTTGACATGTAATAGAAACTAATCTTAACAGCTATAGTCGTTAGCTCAGCAATATACTCCTTCCTTGAAAGAACGCAGGTATTAAGCCAAAACCAAAAGTAGTATTTTTTTCAATGGTAGAGCCATGCTTAGGCACGAATGGGCCGGCTCGACCGGACTGCATTTCCCCGAATTGAGTGAGGTTTCCGGAGGCCCAATTCCCCCGCCCCCCTTTTCTCTCCCCTCATCTCCTTTCTCCTTTTTCCATCTCTTCATCCCTCCTCTCTTCTTTCCGCTCCCTGCATCCCCTATCCCTCATCACCCTCAAAGGCGGGCAGCGCCCTTGCGACTCTTGAGTTGCAAGTCTCCATGGACGGCGGTGTCACTTACCATCAGGTGACCCGTCTGTTCGTCTGTCCCCCTATAGTATAAAAAAAAAAAAAAAAAGTATTTACAGACAGTGAGCCATCGTCAAATTCTTATACAAAGAAATAAATAAATAACTAACAAGTTAGTTATAATAAAGTAAGTAATAATAATAGTGATAATATTGTGTATTTATTATGCAACATGTATAATACATATATTATAAATATAATATAAGTAAAACATAATTATAAATAGTTAAACAGTCCTTTCAAGTCATGGAACTCAGATACTTAACGCTACAATTCAGCATGTTTTATTTAATCCTTACACGGTTTTTGAAGGTTTTTAAATTCGGATTAAGACGCTTAGGTATTATGTACCTTCAGTAGAGAAGCCTCAAGTACTACCTAAGTTTAATAAAAAGTTGATTGATTTTATAAGTTGTGAGTAGTATTAAAATTGTATTGTATTAAAAATTAGATGAGATTCGTTTGTTTTTTGTCATTTTTTATGACATTGACGTTTAAGTGTAACATGTGTTATTTATTTTAATTATCTATTGTTACTTTGTGTGTGATAAAGTGGCAGAAATGTGCGCTAAGATACAATGTTACACCCAATTAATTACGATGGAGTAGATACATATTTTTATTGGAAGATAGCAACAAGAACCAGTTACATGATAAGAATGTAAGGACGAAATTACCGCTTCTTCATTATAAAAAAATGTTTATTTAATTTTTTCTTAAAGTTTGAAACTGACTTAAAGGTCCGAAAATCTGTAAGATCTGGATAGCTGACATCGGCATTATCAAGAATTGGAAATAGCTGCGTATTGGCAAGTGCGACTTCGACTTCGTGTAAAGTATTTTATCGATTCGGTCAGTTGGGAGAAAGTTGCGTAGTCTTCTCAATGATCCCGCAGATGCAAACATTTTACGGCTCACTTCATTTGATTGTGGGCCCCAATATAATTCAGGGTCAATAAAGATTCCTAAATTTTTTGAGCTGCTGAGAGGTATACAGAATACCATCTGCGGGAATAGTGACCAGTTGACTCTTGAGATCTTTCTGGAGCTGCATACAATAATTACTTGGTTACTTGGCCGGATTAACAGAAAGAACGTGTGACATACTCCAATATAATTCAATGATGTTAATACTAAAATTATTTATTAGTTATATAACGCTTTCTTGAAAGGGTCGTTATGTTTTTAGTGTTGAAGATTGATAGAGAGAGAGATACATATGTATATATATACGACTTAAGAATAAAATAAATTATTATTTACCGATATGTGAAACAAATGTAATGTGTAATGTAGATAACTTACATTTTATTGTCACAATATTGTTTGCAGAGGCTTTCATGCTTAGCGCTCTTTAAACTGGTAGTAACTGATACCGGTCGTTAGTCCAAGACACACTTTGGCTCCGGGTCCCATGATTGATCCCATGCCAAACATGTTACATTATACATAACTTAATGTTGAGGTGCAAATATGAAAATTAATAGAAATAAAACTATGTCGTATTACGATACTTTTAGCTTTGTGTATTTCGAATAGAAGAAAGCAAAATTTTTCGTCTCTAATGCAAAGTTCGATTTCCTATTGAGCACCTTCAATGTTATATTTGAGATGAAAAGGAACCCATATTCTTCACCAAGTTCATTTTTATTTGTATATCAAATTTTATGCAGATTGGTTTAGCGGATCAATCGTGAAATCGTAACAGGCAGGAAGACGCAGTTATCATGATATTTGTAATATTAAATAAAATGTAGATGATATGCTACATTAAAAGTGAAAAATTTGAACGAAAGAAATAGCATGATCACTTCCTCTAAAAATATATAATAAGCAAAACAAAAAAGTGGGTCTACAACAATGAAATGGACATTAAAATATCGCAAGTCTCCCACAGTTCAAATTTGCTGAGCATAATGAACTCACACGACCGTTTATTAAACCCAAAGTAGCTTAAAACAAACAAACAGGGAAAAATATGACACAGCACTGGCTTTACACTAATTACATGTTGTAACTTGGAGCTTATGAAACAAAAAGTGGCGACCAATGAGAGACCCGGCATTAACCTTATTATTTTATGAAGAAGGGATGTTACATGTGGTATTGCATTGTGTGTTGACATATTGTTTGTGTTCGTATATTTTGTTTATTGTTTGTTTCTTGGCCTGTGTTAATCTATTGAAGTATCTCTCACTTATTTTTTGGATGACAGGAATCCTTGTTCTTTTGTCTATCCCTAACAACGTGTATACAAAAGATTATTGTATGTTTTTGTATTCGCGGTACTATTGCAGTCGGCTGTCTCTCACAGGGAACCTTTGATTGGCCTATATACTATGAACTAACAGGTAATTTGTGGTTCACATTTAGTCACACAACTACAATATATAAATGCATGATATTTCAGAGTAGTTAGTAGTTTTTTTTTTTATATTCTGCTACCTATTTCAACATTTTTGTTTAAATATAAGGTTTTACTCACGTGTGTATTTCGGGGATGCCCGACTAGTTTCGGAATCCCCGAAATACACACGTGAGTAAAACCGTATACTTAAATAAATATGAATCTAATCCACGAAAGTTTGTATTCTAATATTTGAACATTACTTGCCTTATTTCCGAACCGATACGACCTTTAAACCTTCAAGAAAAGAGCGTACTCCTACCTAAAAGGCCGGCAACGCACTTGTGACCCTTGAGTTGCGGGTGTCCATGGGCGGCGGTAGTCACTTACCATCAGGTGACCCGTCTGCTCGTTTGCCCCCAATCGCATAAAAAAAAAGATAACTTGAAAAGAGATACATCATCTTATATCGAAAACAATATAATAAGTAATATAATAATCCTCAATGTCATATAATTTTAAATATTCTTTCACCACATTTCTGTTCCTTCGCTTTTCTTACAAAAGGAATGGAGGGAGAAAAGAAGCTGGCATCTCACATAAATCTGAATATGTACACATGATTGCCGCGTCGTGTAGCACCAGACGCGTGACATACGGGTATTAGACACAGTGAAATTATGAACTTTGTGAGTTGTGAATTATTTAAGAAATCTTGTCAAATTTACACGACTCAGTTAAAAGAGTGTTGTGGTTAGAGGATTCATGCATATATGAATGCGAGTTTAATTATTTCACAATAACTTCTAAATGATTGATGGGATTTCAATCTTCTTTGAAAAAAAAAAGACAATATAGTGGCTAAATCCGCCTAATTCATTTTTTCGGCAGATCAGTTGCATTTTTTAATTCTTTAAATTAGTAACGTGGGTAGAGTGCTTGGAGGTTCTGGCTACAAATAGTTCAAGTTACAGGTTTGCGACACCAAAGTCCTCGAGTCTCTAATTAGCAAAATGCGGGTATTTATGTTTAGTATCTGGTTAAACGGAACCTGGTTGTGTCTACCACCAATTTTTCCTGAATCACGTAAGTTCGTTTTATTATCAAGATAATAGTGCCACAAGAAATTTATAAATATGTTTGAGATAATAAAAAAAAAAGATTTGAAATCAGTATTGATAATTGTAATCCTCACGTAGGGCAGGTAAAGACGGCATACCGACACTGTTAGGTTATGCCAACGTAATCATGTTGTACTATAGCCTTAAAATAGTACTTAGTAGTCTAGTTACGTATTCACATTATATTCATTATTACAGAATTATTGTGGAGTTCTTACACATATACATACATACATACACTCATCCTATCTAAAAGGCCGGCAGCGTACTTGTGACTCTTGAGTTGGAAACCCCATGGGCCGCAGTAGTCACTTACCATCAGGTGACCCGTCAAATTGGAATGAATTTGTGTAGCAACAGTCATGACTATTGTAAAATATGTATGTTAAGTATTAATGGCGGTGACCTTGATGGGTATTATATGACAATTTAGGACAATCCAGGGTAATTTCGTTCGTTACGTGGATAAATAACATGCCATGTTTGAGGGTAAATATAGAAGGATATATATGTCTACTTACGTCAAGAGACTCAGTATGTGTACCTATTTAGAAATAGAGGTTGCTTGTTTGATTGCGCTCATATCAGATTTTCCTAGTCTGAATTTACGATAGTCTCTGAATTGAAGAATTCTGTACTTGATTACAAGTTCCAATCCCCAAACCAGTACGTTTACGTAAAACCATAAGCTATAAGCCTAGTAGACCACAGTTCCATGATCGACGTAGTCCTCTCCTAATGTGCATTATATATGTATATTTGGGGAAATTCGGTTTACGTAAAAAGGATTTTTAAGATACAAAAAATATGTGGTAGTGCCATATATGGAGCTTATATTTTCGAAAGTTGATAGACCTTTTTTAAGAAATTTGGAATCTTACCGTTATCCTTGTATGTGTATCCTATAAGTAGCAATATATGTAAAAAATCATGTGTAGTAATTAAGATATTTAGCGAAAAAGAAGGTAGCCAAACTAAATATCTGACGAGCTCTATCACAAGATGTCTTTTAGAAAGGATATCTGTCTCCGTAATAACTGTTAATAGTATATGTGTATGTATGTATGTATAGACATGTATTTGTATATGTACATATATGTTATTCCTTTTTAATTGGGATTTGTTTTTATATAGTTTTAGTTGCTTTTTTGTTATCTTTATTTACTTATTGAGAACCCCGTATTACTAAATTCTTTAGAGTTAAAAGATACACAGACTCTTTGAATAAATCGCAGATTGTGATAAGACCGCCATTTGTACTCACTCATAGAATAAAATTGAATAGAAAAGAATAGAATATACTTTATTGTACACCTTAAAACAAAAAAATTATAGTATTTATGCAAAATAGAAATGTACAATGGGCGGCCTTATCGCTAAATATAATTTCTGCCAGGCAACCTTAGGATGGACAGAAAAAGACAAGATGCAAAAGAACATACGGGTAGTTTAGGTGTAGAAAGAAGAGAGAAAAAAAGCGTTTTATTTAAGAAGGATCAAATTTATAACTTGTCACTTATATTATACATATATATATGCATATACGTACACATCTATTATAATATATACCATAGGTTTATTAGATCGATAAATGCAGCAATTAGACAAAAAATATAAATGAGATAAACAAATAATATACTAGCCAGCCAAGTAATAATCTTTAAAATTAAGTCCCAGACACTCCCTTAGAGATAAATTTAAAGAGATTAATATTATGACTGTGCCCTCTCAGTATATTTATGAAAATCTCATGTACGCACATAAAAATATTAATCTGTTTAAAAAATACAGTGATATCCATAGTGTAAATACTAGGAACAAAAACAAATTTGTTGTTCCTAAAACCAGGCTCAAGAAAATAGGTGGTTCGTTTAGATGCCAAAGTATACATTTCTATAATAAGCTTCCTAGCCAAATACAAGAACTAAGTAATAATAAATTTAAATCATTTATATAAAAAAAACTAAGTCAGAAAGCTTTTTACACAATTAAAGATTACATTGAAGATAAAAAGGCTTGGGAATGAGCTGCTTCATTAATGTACATGAGCCTTTGTTTTTCGTTTATAATTTTTTTTTTTTTTATACACATTGACATTTTATATTTTACTTTTTGACATGAATACTTACTTTGTTAAGTATTATATTGTTTTTTTTATTGTTTTAATCTTTGTACCTTTTGACATGAATACTTTGTTAAGTATAATATATTATATACATATTTGTTTCTTTTTTTTAATTTATAAATTTAATTATTGTAAATGTGAGGACTATGTAGGTTATTTATTTATTTATTTTTTATTTTTTTCTCTTTTCTCCTGTAGTTTGTTTTATAACGATGTCTGACTGTTTGAGTACTTTTGCGGCCTACCCAAATGTCCTTGCTTTGGTACTGTTCGTCGGTCCGTTGAGCTCCTTAAAGTTCTAAGTTGAGCTACACGATAACTGACAAATGCTTGCACTGTTTGGACGGGTCCACTCAAATGAGCGTGGTGCTTTCTTCAAAAGCTCATCTCAGACGTTAGCGTGCATGGTTCTCATATGTTTTTGACCAGTACATCTGTATGGACTTTAAAACAGACTTTGACCTCTGAGTTTGTTTCGGTGTTTCTTCTCAGGGTAGTCAGCTAGGAAACACCGGCCTCATCTAGCATAAACTAACAGAAAAAAATAATATACTGACGTGTAAAAGTGTTGTTGTAACCTATTTACAAAATAAAGATCATTTATCATTTATCATTTAACCATTTTCTTAAATGTGGCCAGTGATTGGGCACGTCTAATGTGTAAACGTAAATTATTCCACAGGCGCATAGCCTGTACATTAAAAGATAGGTCATAGTACCTGGTTGAATGTGGAGGTACTGCCAGTTCGTATAATTCTGAGGATCTTAATGTTTTAGTGTGTGTGTCACTGAGAAACGTAAGACGTTCCTTCAGATAAGTAGGAGTATAGGGATTGAAAAGAATATTATAAAGCATAGTGAGAATATGAGTATCCCGTCGAAGACGAATTGGGAGCCACTTGAGCTAAGTGCGAAATTCTGATACGTGATCATATTTGCGTAAACCAAATATAAATCTAATACAAAAATGTTGAAGGCGTTCGAGATATCGAGATAGCTGTCGTCTGCATAGTCGAGTATAGGAAGAAGAAGGGATTGTGCTAGCGCAAACTTAGTGACCGTTGGCAAGAAATCATTTTCCACTAACTTCACCCAATTGAGGAGCCCAGGATAAGGTATTGTCGATTAAAATGCCTAGGTTCCTAACAGCAGTACTTATTGTAATACACTCATCTCACTCCTTTGTACAAATATAAAACTTTTCGTGTATAATAAAGAGTATCTATTAATCTTAATCGATATAATTAAATGACAATTGTATAGAGTCAAGACTGTTTGTGTTATTTAGCTCTTTTCCAAATGTTTATAAAACATTTTAATTTTTTATTTTGGTACTCGAGGTTGGCTCCATTTGAATTTGATGAAAATATTTCACTTCTATGCTACAACATGATATGATAAAAGTACAGATTATTACACCGTACAATAAATATATCATAATAAGCGATTTGTAATCGGTTATATACTTTTTCAAAAGGTAATTTATATATTATATTTTTATCGGAATAGCATTTTGTATGAAGTTATCTACGAAAAAGAGTCATTTTATTGTACAAAAGAAACTTTAAACATACGAGAAGTCATACAAGAAATAGGCCAGCTATTAGCAAAACATGTTCCCCCAGTGCACTGCTATTTAACATTTAACACTGTCAAAGAGCCACTTACACGTTACATACATAACAACGATACACAAAGGTATACTGAAAGCCTAGTGAAGCAAACGTACAAAAGAAACAGACAGTGAGTCCATTAGTGAGTGTGTTTTGTGTGTTTGTCTAAAAGCAAAGATTGCACCAACTTAAAGTTAAAAACACAGCTTCGTTAAAATAGTTACTAATAAACGTATAGCTATATATTCATTTCAGTCTCATTTTTAAGCCCTGTTAAGTTTTTTGTGGCATTGTTCCTAGCTTCCGTTATATTACAGGGAGACAAGTTAGATTGGCAACTTGGACTCAGCAGCGGCTTGGTGTACGGCCTCGTGATCTCTTTCCAATATGTTATCCAATATATGACACACACACTCACACACATATTACTGTCGAATAAAACCAAAAACTGAACACTTCAAACGACAAAAACCTTTATCACAGTCGGTTTAGCCAGCCATGAGTTATTATGCCACAGACAGACACACGGATACACATTACAAACTTAAAGCACTCCTCTATTTTGTTGGGGGTTAAAAACAAACGTTTCGTATATATGTAAAAATTATTTTCCTACTTAAGAAAGAATTATTTTTCTAACTGTATAGTTCAGTATACTTACTTATACAATTTGACGTCATATTAGATAGTGTGCGCTCCTGACGCTCTCGAGGTATCTCTGCCTACCTTTTCAAAGATACAGGCGTGAGTGTATTGTGTACGTAGGTCTATATTCATCCCCAAATTATTTGAAAGTCAACATCGTCTAATGGAAAATCTGGTGGAAGATAATGGATTTTCAAAGTGAAATTTTAAGCACTTTGTAAGTTAATATTCCATTTTATTAAATATGACAATACAAGCAGAAGTAACACATCATTACTCTAATGTATCTCTCCCCGTTACCTCTAGTATTAGTTTTTATGTTTTTCTAATGTATTCATAATATAATCATTGAGTGAGTTGAGTGAGTTATATGTATGTATGCATGGTGATTTTTGGTTATGTCCTAGATCCTAGAATGTATATATAATACTTCAAAGTGGGCTCAGCGATAAAAATTAAAGAGATTATAGTTATCATGCAGTAAGATTTTATACAGGCTCTTTAAGAAAGATGTGGTTACTGTTTAAGCTCGTATAGTTGACCCCGTGAATGACGCAAGGCGTTAACAGTTTTAAGAAAATTTGTGATTTTGAACAGAGAAATCCTATTTGTAGACTGACAACTGACCCCCAATACAGGTAATATATCTTATCAGAGAGAGCTGACCTGAATAGAACTATTATAGATTTTCCCGAACATGTATGCATCAAATTAAAAGAAACATAACGAAAGCCAATAGTCAGGTTTTATATAGGATGTTTGATGTAGTAATATTTTACTAATAGTGAGTCGAGTGAGTCGAGTGAGTTGAGTGAGTCGAGTGTGTTTAGGGAATTAAGTGAGTTTAGTGAGTTGAGTTAATAGAGTTACTTGAGATAGTTGAGTTTGTTGAGTGAGTTCAGTGTGTTGAGTGATTTAAGTGTGTTGAGTGAGTCGAGTGAGTCGATAAGTTAGCTGAGTTAGTTGAGTGGGTATAGTGGGTTAAGTGAGTTTAGTAAGTTGAGGTACTAACTCAACTAACTCATTTAACCCGACTAACTCAACTATCTCAACTAACTCAATTGACTCAAGTAACTCAACTCACTCAACTGAGTGAGTTGAGTGAGTTTAATGAGTTTAGTGAGTTAAGTGAGTTAAGTGAGTTGAGTTAGTTGAGTGAATTTAGTGAGTGGAGTGAGTTGAGTTAGTTAGGTGTTGACTATGTGTGACTTGAGTAAACTGAGTGAGTTGAGTAAGTTGAGTGAGTTGAGATAAT
The DNA here is from genome assembly GCA_947561695.1 of Tyria jacobaeae. NCBI lineage: Eukaryota > Metazoa > Arthropoda > Insecta > Lepidoptera > Erebidae > Tyria > Tyria jacobaeae. The sequence continues at coordinate 459,482 of OX387236.1, read as the reverse complement.
TTTGAGTATAAGTATTTAATAGTATTCCAAATAATATTATATGAGAGTCCTAATTGTATTCAAAGACTCAAAGGAAGTACATAAACTACGAAAGTTAATTTTCGGTACTTAAGTGATGATCCAGAATAACTTTTATTGCTTTCTATTCGAAAAAGTTTTCAAAATACAGTGGAATATCAACACGAAGTCTGACTTTTTGTGCTTATTAACTTCGTTTGTCATCTGACATTACATTTGCGGTAGAAATGCATATGGCGTTTATGTTAATTTAGATATGCAAGTATTCCACATCACCTGCAGTATTTCAAATATATTGTGCTATCAATATGGTGAGTTAGTGAATTGAGTTAATTGAGTGAGTTGAGTGAGTTAAGTGAGTTGAGTGAGTTGAGGGAGTTCAGTGAGTTGAATGAGTTGAGTGATAAGAATATCAGTGGGCGGCCTAATATATGGGCTATAAAGCCAATATTATTTAATTCTATATAAATACGACTATACCACAGACTTCCCTAAATTATATTAGAAATTGTCCTTATCAAGTTTGTCTTGAAAAAATCACGGTGTGTGATAAGATAAACGATTGTGACACAGATTTTTTTAGGACATAAATGTATTGTGTTTCATTTAAAAATGTGCAATTAATGGAGATATAAAAATAAGTTTTTTTTTTTATATACTATAGGGGGACAGACGAACAGACGGGTCACCTGATGGCAAGTGACAACCGCCGTCCATAGACACCTGCAACTCAAGAGTCGTAAGTGCGCTGCTCGCCTTTGAGGGTGATAAGGGATGGAGGATGCGGGGATTGGAAAGAGAAAGAGAGGAGGAGTTAGGAAAGAGGATGGTGGCGACGGGGGAGAGGAAAGTGGAGAGGGGGAGTTGGGCCTCCGGAAACCTCACTCATTTCGGGAAATGCAACGCAAGCGTTATTTCACAACCGGTTTTCAGTGAGGCCGTGGTATCGCACCGGTCGAGCCGGCCCATTCGTGCCTAAGCATGGCTCTACCACTGAAAAAAAGTAAAGTAAAGTAAAGAAATATGTTTGGAGAAGCATTAGGATGCATAAATAGTAGGTAGTTGTATTAGCGTTGTATACATATTAAATACTCTAGACAGGCTAAAGTTAATTTATCTCTAAGCGCTGGAGGCGGGCCCACTTCAAGATATAATTGCAATTATATATTTATTTGTTTTTAAAGATGCGTTGTTTGATAAAAGAGTCTTATTTATAGTTGTACTGTAAAACTCAGCAGTTTCTCTGTAAATTCAAGACCGGTCAGGCAGGTCAGGCTTATCAAATAAATATCGTGGAACAGTACAAGTGATTTTACTCAAGATGTGAAGCAAGTTCCACCAAGTGCCAACGATCGACAGTATAAATAATTTAAAGCAATCAGATTCTCTGAAATAGCTATGTAATAAAAATACAATTCCAGACATTCAATCGATTATATTGGTTTGATAACATGGCAACGAAACGATAAATTGGGCGTCAACAAACGCTACTATACATGTACTTATGTTATATACTCATACATAGTGGTGTGTAAGAGAATATTAATAAACACAGGCAGGTATTTAACTATTTTTTTAATATTAATTTCACACTTGACAAAAATACCTGTAATTGCAGTGAAGCCCTGTGTGTTGATCTATTATCATTTTAAATATTTCACTAAAATACGACGATATCGAATAATATTACTTGTAATTAAATATCCTTAGTTTCCGTTGGCTGAACCTCTGGCTACCCTTTCGCGTAAATAGTCATGAATATATATATGTAGTGTAGTCAATTATGTAAATAAGCTAACTGTGTTAATGATATTGTTATATATGATATTATTTACTCAACAAGACAAATAACACTTACATGAGAACAATAAATATTATGTTAACAACTATACCGATATAGACAGCGACGTAGGTACCGTGAGATGCGTTTTGCTACGTTCAGAAGTTCCAAGTTAATGATTACAAGCGATATATATTTTTAAACACACACATTTTTAACATTATTTAAAATAATATTGTTAAGCTTTTTCTTAAATATATTTAGCGAGGTCGCTTGTTTTACGTCTGCTGGAAGTACGTTGCTTATCTGTGCTGCCAAAAATGTCAAAGATATTTTACCGTAGTTACTTCTTGATGATGGTAACATTAGGGGATTTGCGCGACGTGTTGCGCTTTCATTGTAAGAATGTGAATGTATGTGTTTGTAAATAATTAGGTATATAAGACTGCATGTGTTATATTGTATAGAGTTGCTGAATATTAATTAGCTTAACTTCTTCAAATATTGTCTCTATTGCTGTTATCGTTGTCAAATTGGTACAGGATTTTCAACATTTTAGTTACTAGTATTCGGATCGATATAATCAATAAGATGAAGTGGATGAGGTTTTGCTAATGCATTGTATATGATAATCCCTCTACGACATATTGAGTGTGTTTAGAGAATTAAGTGACTTTAGTGAGTTGAGTTAATAGAGTTACTTGAGATAGTTGAGTTTGTTGAGTGAGTTCAGTGTGTTGAGTGAGTCGAGTGAGCCGTTGAGTTAGTTGAGTTACTTGAGTTAGTACCTCAACTTACTAAATTACTAAACCCACTATACCCACTCAACTAACTCAACGACTCACTCGACTCACTCAACACACTGAACTCACTCAACAAACTCAACCATCTCAACTAACTCTATTAACTCAACTCACTAAACTCACTTAATTATAACGACTCATAACATGTTACGACAAGCTACGAAGCTGCATATGTTCGTTCCTAATCGATTTATACACGCACAAGTAGGTACACGTACTTGAGGCTTGATGCCATTTTGCATGTGTGATTTAATCGCCGAGGAAATTTGTAGAAAAAATTGTACGAATAAACATCAAGAGTTGATTGAAAGGGATAGCAAGGATCGGCGGGAAAGAATATATATAGTTATACGGATAGATTGTGGAGTGTAAGCAATAGCTCAAGAAGATCAGGGTCTCATACCATGTAACCCGAACTGGCTTAGGCCAGGAAGACCGAGCTTTCTAAAAGCTGCATATACATACATACATGAAACTTAAGTCATAACACTATTTTGTTACATTCATGTAACAAAATCGTAGAACCTCCTGGTCTATTTAAATGAGTTATAAAGTACGGTGCGGCCGTACCTGGCGGTGTCACGTGCGTTTACCAAATAATTTTTAGTTGGAAAGTAATTCGTGTTTCATAGCTAATAATATTATTAAGTTAATTTGTTTGAGCAATGTTAACCTATTACGCTAACAACATGTTTAGGGCACCAGACTTGAAATGCAAGAACATGAAGTTTATTGTAATAGGTACTTTAGTAATTCAATCCTGTTGTCTGGATACCTTTGCTCACGTCTGCATCCCTTGGGCTAGACATAGGTGTATTAAACATATACATTTTGACAATTAAAATCAGATACCACTAACGTAACTACTGCCAACGTGCACCACTAACATTCCGTTGTCTGTTTGTCTATATTATAATATTTATTTACTTATTTATCAAAACATATGTACAAATAGAGAAAAGGTGAACTTAAGGCCTTCTACAAAAACTTCTAAATGCCTGAATACAATCCTTATCTTTAATAGCCTTTATGTAACCCCTATATTGTTGTATTTATCTCGTATGAACAGACATCTACCAGTTACAACTTTATTATATACTATCAACCCGCTTCGCTATTTGTGCAGATCAATAAAATAAAATACGCTTTGATTTGTAGAAATAAATTAGATGAATGTGTCCGCTGTGTATATACACACAAACATAATGTAATAATATGAACATATATTATAACGACTTACGTTTTCATTTATCTCAAGTTATCTTCTAAATTATCCTCACTTTTATTATATTTAATAATCTAAAACATAATTAAATAAATATAACATTTACGTGGCGATTAAACTTTATTTTTTTTACGAATTCATATAATATATGTTACTAATTAACATAAACATTTCTATAAAATTTTAATTTTTACAAAAACACAATCATCTGAGTAAAATATATGTGTTACATATAAGTGTAGCGGACTTTATTGTGGATCTACTAAAGACTAATATTTGTCCAGTACATTGTAATCCTTTATTTAGAAACGTTTGCGTTGCGCACGCCGATAAAGCGTATAAGTGGTTAATTTTTCTTCGATTTAGTTCATAAATGGTGAAATTTTTCACTGAAAAAAGGTATATATCAAAATAAAATGAAGCCTTTGTCACTCACAAAGAGTCTAGCATCCTATCAGTAAAAAAAAAATTAGAATTGGATCTGTGGATCCAGAGATTACTTCCTACAAACAGACAAACAACTTTAACTCTTTATAATATTAGTGTAGATACCTATATAGATTAGTATGATTATTGCGGGTTCTAAAAGCTGGCAGTGTTAATATATAATCCTCTCCATATATTTTTATATGTTAAATTAATGCTAGGTATTTGAAAATTATATTAATCTTTTCGTCTGTGTTTTTACCCGACACATACATACACTTGAAAAGTAACACCCGAGAGTGTTATTTTTCAAGTGTATGTATGTAGGTATGTACGATGCTTGTTTGTCACGCCCTAGAGCCGAAACGGCTTGACAGATATAGACATCCTAAGTGTATTTGAAATCATCTTAATAGTGGGAGTAACAGTTTAAGATAACGTAAGTTTAAATATATGGGTTTATGTCTTTTAAATAGATTTATTTAAGTGAAATGTTGAGACAGATACTGTATTGTATTCAGTATATTTACCAAGCTCCTTATGCTGCTATCGTCTAAATATGGCTGTATTACTAAGAAGGTACCTTTAACAAAAGTAATACATTTATTAGAATACAAATCAATCATACCAATAATCAGAAAGTATGAATATTCATAACGAAAAGTACTCTTTGTAATGAATTGTAAGTGTGACGACGCGCGTGAATAACTTCATAGTGATCGATGACATATTCGCATTTATATTAATTCTAGCCCGCGACGTCAGCATGTTGACAAAAAGTAGAACACTACTGCTCTGCTCAACCGGGTCTGTATGACTGTATATACATATACAGCCTCACAGAGAACAGGCAAGCTAGTCTAAGAAAAGAACGTTTAGTTGTGTGTGCAACATTTTAAAATTATTGTTATTCAATGATTAATATAATTTCCTATTTCTATTTTAATTATTACTAAAAAACACCAATTTTTTTTAATACTTAGGTACAAGGATTATATTACTATTATCGGGCTGGGCTGACCGTTACCCCAGCAGAAGCAGGCCTGAGACGGTGGTGTGACGTACGTGTTCCACGCGCGCCTATTTTATGTAGGGGGCGTAAGGCCCCCATATTCCAAAGTGTGGTCGCCTGCTAGCTTGCAGGTGGCCAAGGTTGCCGGCAAGGGGTTCCCGGATGATTCCTTCTGAGGGTATCCCGGGTCCCTAGCAATAGACGCTCTCATGACGGAACACCGTGTGGTTTTAGTCGGTTCGAGTCCGACATACCACCTTTTTTTTTTTTTTTTTTTTTTTTTTTTTTTTTTTTTTTTTCTCCGTGCGGAAATCCCCTCGGATACCACCTTCTGGTGGCATGTCGGACTCGAACCGACTAAAACCGCACGCCATCTTGGGTACTAGATGCCGGGGAACCAGGTACACCCTAGAAAGGAAAACCCCGGAACCCCGACGTACCTCGGGCCACCTACGGTTTGTAGACGGCCCCCTCCAGTGTGGGAACCCCAATGTTCCCGTAACTTCCCCCAAGGGCGCGCACGCTCCGCAGCGTCCGCGCCGCCACCCAAGCCTGCTTCTGCTAGGGTGACAGTTGGCCTCATATGTCACCCCCAGGCCTGCGCTTATGGAGGACGGAGATCATTCTCCGATCTCCGGCGCCTGAGTCGCCTGTGGTACCTGGCCCGTTCCCGGGCCTGGCGGGCCGGAAGAGTTCTAAACCTCTCCCGATCCCGCTCCGCCGTCTCCTTGGCAAGCATAATTTGCTCGCAGAAAGAGACGGCGGAGTTCCACGCGTTCTCGCTCCGCAACATGGCCGCAATCATGTTACCGAGCGAGAGAACCACCACCCCGATGGCCGCCACGAGATCACGCCTCGGCTCCTCCCATGCCGGACATTCTGCCAGCGTGTGGAGCGCCGTGTCCACGGTCTGGCCATCGCAATGATGGCACTCAGGCGTTGGCTCCTTGCGGATCAGACACAGGTGATCTCCGAAACATCCCTTTCCAGTGATCACCTGCGTCAGCCGGTATGAGAGGGTCCCATGACGCCTCTCGAGCCAATCCTCCATAACGGGTCTTACCGCCGTAATAACAGCGTGCCCAGCGCTCGGTTGCCCAAGTCGTTCCCTCCATTCCTCCACGAGGACCTGGCGGAGTTGGGATTTCTGATCGTCCATTTCACGCGGTTCAGGACTTCTACCCAACTCCCGCGCCTCCTTGCGCCACTGGTAGAGAGCCGCAAGGGCTTTCGCCTCCAGGTCCCATGGTGGAGTTCCGGCCAGGAGACTCGCCGCCTCAAAGGAGATCGTGCGGTACCCTCTTATGATCCTGATAGCCAGCACTCGTTGCCGACATACCACCTCACCGTCAGCTCTGGTGAGGTGATGACCTGTGGGGGTTTCCACAAAAAAAAAAGGGTACAAGGATTATAAACAAAGTTGCGCAAAAAGACTTCGAAGTTAATTTAAAGTACTTGATAGACATAGATAGATAGATAATAAATTATTTGTTTAAACACGTGTATACATGAGCAGAGAGCATGCAAGATATCGCTAATTACAATCGTTCCAACGTGTTGGACTATCCAACGTTCCAACGTACAAATTATGACAAAATAATATAATTGCAAGTTTCTTACGAGATGGAGTTTAGATTCAATTTTAAGATAATTCATATCAGATCACGATATCGGCAGAAAATGGCGAGAGTCTCACAGGATTGTTGTCCTACTTGTGAGCAATTTCCTCTGGGAGCCACCGCCTTGTTGTAATACATTTAATATACCGGATGCGACGTATACCTTTCGTTGTGTAATTTGATTATTGCGGACTAGTTTCAAAGAAAACTTCTAAGAGCATTATTAACTTTCAGTCTGTTTTGTGAAATTTTATAAACTTCTGTCAATACATTGTTAGTCCTTCTACTGAGATGATTCAAACGATACTGACATCTCGAAATCCATCCATCCATCCGTTCTAGTTGCACGTGTGAAATATTCATTATTGAATCTGCACATTGAATAGTTTGAGAGCTCCTTTATAAAGCTGTTGTTACCGATGTATTGGGATATAAATGTATGTATGGGCGATTAAAATCCCTGTTTCTAGGGAACTTTACTTTATTAAGAATGACAATAACTATTGACGATCGATGCGTCACGGCCGGTTGAGGCTGCAGAGACCACTTTGTGACTCCTTTATATACGTATGTATATGAGCTTAAATGGAGCAAAAACTACTTAAAATGACAATAAATTGTGTAATGTAACCTACATTTTATTAAATCGGTTAAAGTCAGTATAGTTAGAGGCTTGAACTCCCCAACCCATCCGTATAAGCAATTTCCCTTTCCGTCACTTTCTGTCTTTCTTTTCCATGTTCAATATACTCCATATTTTATCAATTGGGGATTTATCTTTTATTATTTATCACTTGCGTATCAGTTCGGGGATACAGGCGTGACTGTATGTATGTATGTTAACATTAATAATTCCTACACTAAAGCTTAATAGTGACTATTTGTGGCATACGAAAATTGTCTGTATTGACTTGAAAACAAATTTAAAATTCCTACATCTAGTTCAAATGAATTGGATTGTTACAAAAGCATACTATTTATTAAGAGCAAGTTCGTTTTGCTCGAAGTGGGGAGAGACTGAGCTGAGTGTTGAGTGTGGTCTTACTGCAAGCGGTGTTACTAATTTATACCAGGATGTGATAAGGTGAGTTAATATTGTAAGTTTTTATGGATGAGTGGTTTTACAAAACGGGTCTGTTTTGGAAATCAAAGATATGACATACGATTAATCTACATTGTTTGGTGTTTTTGCAAAAATACACGATTTTGATTTTATATTATACTAGTTTCTGTACTAGTATATCGATAAAATCTAAGCAAGAATCCTTATGTTCTTCCCCGAGGTGCGTATGATCACAAATTTGCGTGACGTGATTGTATTTATGTATGTATTGTAATACGTTGTGTTTTACGTGCCCTCATTACCCTCCGTGAATCTGGAATATTGTGTTATAATTGAAATAGGAGCAATCTTCATTACAACTACTATTTCTTGACAAAAAAAGAATATTTAAAATCGATTGACAAACGTTAAAGATATCGTGTAACATACACACACCAAACTTAATTAATTAAAATTAATTCTGGGCACCAGAACTGTCAATCAGCCGCTTATCTAATTTTGACGATTGTACCCCACATGAAACCCGCTAAGCGCTTTAACGGGAACCCCAACTCTCTTAAACAAATTCGATAAAACAAACTTGTCCTTCGACAACAAAGCACCAATCGCTCCGTCAACTCCCAAATTAGTTTATAATTGAAATCTAATCACCAAAAAGATCCGATCAAATCTGGATGGGAAAATAAATGGAGGGTCTGATAAAGATATTTTTAATTAATTTTATCTTAACTCTAAGCTCTCAATCAACATATACACATACATATATTATGTAATGTGTGTATCCTGGTTACAGTCAAAACTCTAAACCAGACAAAAGTAAATTTGAATATGAAATCAGTTAAAAGTACATTGGACAACAAACCTTCTACAACAATTCTTTGACTGGAATAAGAGACAAAAGTTCTTCTTGAACTAACCTATCCAAAGTCAAAAAATATTTAATTAGATTTTTATTTATTATATAGGGGGACAGATTATATATAATTTGATACTGTTAAAATGTACTATCAAAATAATGTGTATATGTAGTGAATGGTTAGATTACAAGTAATGTTTTAAAAGTTATTCATTTGACCTTTTGTATTGTCATCAACACTCATTCATTCCTTCATACTTTTAAGTTCTTTGTCAGAGAGAGGGCACTTGTCTCAGGACGCTCGAAAGAAAAGGCCTAATGAAGGAGTTGAGCCAATGTTTTGTACTCATAGATTAAGAAAGTGAAAATATAGATAGTGAGAAAGTTATCTTGGTGTTTCCATTACGAATACGTCATACAAGATGGTTAGTGACATCTGCCGTCCATTGACACTTGCAACTCAAGAGTCGTAAGTGCGCGGCTCGCATTTGTGGGTGATGACGCATCCACTTCCAAGCTTTCAACCGCTGGTCGAAATCCCCGTTCGGGAAAAGTAAAAGTCAATTATAGCAACTTTTAACCAAAAATTTGGGTCAAAATCAATTTTAACAAATTCTACTCACCATCACTATTAACATATGAGTTTCCGACAAAACTTTCAACCAACCTGTTTAGTCAAAAGTATTTTTAACAGTTTTATTTTTTCAGTTGAAAGTACTTTTAACCAATTAAGAATTTTGACTGTAACACACAATTAATCCGAATTGTGATATAGATATGAGGTTGCCATCGAGCCGCTTCAGTTATGGAACTAATATGTACACGTTAAATGTATCGCAAGTCGCTACTAGAGCACTACCCGTTTGCTACATGTTCATTTTATTTAAAATGCATTTTTTTTTATTCCGACTAACTCGAGTTTTGCAACGTCAGGGTTCCGTCTGTACAAATAGTAGTTTGAGCACTCACAAATGGAGGATATAACTACATAACATATATGTATGTTTTTACTATTGAAGCTTAATATTTTTATTTTAAATATTCAAATATTCATCGGCTCCGCTAGAGGAAGCTGGGGTCGCATGCTTGCAATTCAAACTATTAACGCACCAAAATAGATTAATGTATGACTATCCTCAAATAAAAAAACTCTAACTTACATACAGTTGAAGTGACGATTCATTCTTTTTCAAACGGATGTTATAGATATGAAAACTAAAACATCGTATTTAGTAATTATCCAAAACAAGCACGTTCTAAATTTATTTTATACTTTGCTAATTAGAATTCAACACAAAAAGGGAATGATTATTAATCTATTTAAAACGACTAAAATGAAACGGCTAAACAGTTTATGATTAAATTTGTATGTGAATACTTCGTTAGGGTAAAAAACAGCGACGACTACTTTATATCGACATACGCGAGCGAAATCGTGGTCGGCATCTAGTTTAAATATACCTAATCTAAAATATTTGAATAGAACGCAACAATTAAAGAAAAGTCAAATAAGTCACGAGCATTTCATTACATTCCGACATTAAAACGACAAACGTTTTTTTTCACCTTAACGATCAGAGTCCAAATAAAAACGAAATTATGACAAACATAAAGTCAACTAATTACATTAGATCTTTTAAGATAATCGACTAAGTGACTGATTGTATTACTATATACCTAGCTTACAATACATAGGTTTGAGAAATTACACTCTCGGAGTTTAAGGTGGCTCCACACTCGTCAATCAATCTATCGAAGTTTCACGTAGATTACATGTGTTTATACGATCCCTATATAAATTCATTAAACTGATGAAATTGGTTTTCTCAATAGTAAATTAGAGTTTGGCAATTGGGGAATAACCCCAATATTACAAAACTGCAAACAATATTTACTATATTATCACGAATAGACACTTCACATTGCCGAACCCTTCTAGCCTGAAACATGTTCATGATTGCTAGAAAGTTGATGCTAGTGAACATAAATCAGTGGCATTTTACAGCCTATGTGATTCGTATTTCAAATTTGAGAGGAAGTTCCACAGATTTGCAAGTTCAAACAAACATACGAAAAACTTTCCAGCTTCTTATTATATTGGTAGAGATATGTTGAGACACGTCACAAACGGCCGTACGAACCCAAACTTAGAGCTTATGATTTGTTAACCAGACTGCTGATATTCACATATTCATGCCAGTAACCCGTAAGGGTATATAGAGGTGTATCAAACGCCTACATATTGCTGACTATAATTTAGGCTCAACATATTTTTATTACCACCATCCATATATTTGAAAAATAAATGAGAAAATTGGAAGTGTATTGAAAGAAAAATTGAAGATGTATAGACATGGAAATAGACATTGGGTAGTGTGCGCAATAGCCCCAGGGCCCCGGGGGCGCACATTTGTAACTCTAACTGGCTGATGCCGGGAAGTGCAAGCCCTTAAAACATTATTATAATATATTATACTAAATGTATTCATAATATAAATAAATTTTACCTAGCCAGAAAACAAAGGATCAAGCACACTATATTTGTCAACGGTATGTTATGTCGATAACCGCTTACCATCTGACTGCTTTGCTTGTTTGTCATAACAGAGGTTGATTTTACACTAAACTCATATCTTCTCTAAGATAATAATTATTAAATTCCTCATAGCCCCGTTGTATCAACCCTATACTGAACTATATAACGTCTTTTCGGAGAATACATTCAAAACTAAAATTAACCTTATTTCTTTTGAGATTAGATTTTAAATTGAAACAGAGGTAATAATAAAATTAGTTACTTAGGTCCTACATTAATGCCTAAGGTATGAGCTTTGGTTAAAGAAGCTTAGAATATTATCTTAATAATGCAATGAAGCAATGAGTTCACTTTCGTGATTTTGGTATTCTTATTTATCCTTACTAATTTATATCATAAATACATAGTTTATCAGTGGTAGAGCCATGCTTAGACGCGAATGGATCGGCTCGACCGGTGCGATAGCACTGCTTCACAGACAGGTTGTGTTCCATTTCCCCGAAATTACTGAGGTTTCCGGAGGTCCTACTTACCCTCTTGCTTTTCCCATCTCCTCATCCCCCCTCTCTTCTTTCCCTTCCCCGCATCCCCCCATCCCTTATCACCCACAAAAGCGCATAGCACAATTATGAGAAAGCTAATTTATAACAAATTCTGATATGCTTATGCTTATAAATAAGATTACGTTCGTTTCTTACTTGTCATGCGCATATACCGCGGCAGGTCTAACCATGACTTATAATGTTTTACATTATTAGGTTATTGTGTGTGTTTATTGAATTCTAATTTCTTTTTAATACAGGACGATTTCAAATATTAATTTAACAATTTTATCAAAGAAAGAAATTGATTGTGATTTTGAATTATTCTATAACTCGACACAGTAGGTGTAGTTATAAATGTAAAAATATTTAAAGAAATAATAATCTATTCTAATCACTGAACCTCACAACAACAATACACTAGCATAACGCCCGCTTTTTGGTTTTCATCTTAAAGTAAATGAAAAGAAAGCATTCTCTCAAATGATGTAGAAACAACTGCTTGAGGCTCTCAACAACAAAGGATGTTGGGATTTGTGCAAACATGCAAATTGAACGAATTTAAGAGTCCAATGTTATAATTATAATTGGTTATATAATAATTGGGTATAATTCAATTATTCTTTTGGCAATACTTAAAAGATTTTTGTTGTACTCGTAATCGTACGTAACATTCAATTATTCTTTTGGCAATACTTAAAAGATTTTTGTTGTACTCGTACTTGATATTATTATTAAATATATAGATATTGCTTCGCGTGTCTGCAAAAGTATAACCTCAATTTATGTTACATATCTGAATTGTGTCCTAAAACTTTCTGCCTTCTAACTTAAAATACAAATAATTTTAAATAAAGAATGTACGAGTTACTAATTTAATTTTATGAAAAATATACAACTACACTGCTACAACTACACTGCTACGACTACACTGCTACGAGTACACTGCTACAACTACACTGCTACGACTACACTGCTACGAGTACACTGCTACAACTACACTGCTACAACTACACTGCTACAACTACACTGCTTCGAGTACACTGGTACAACTACACTACTACAACTACACTGCCACAACTACACTGCTACAACTACACTGCTACAACTACACTGCTACAACTACACTGCTACAACTACACTGCTACAACTACACTGCTACTACTACACTGCTACAACTACACTGCTAAATTGAGACAGAATATTGTTTTACTCTCTTTAAATACATGTATATCCAGTGTCACTCACGATGATATAGGGGTTGTATCCAGTATATCCAGAACTTCCAAATCTGTTTAGGAGTTTAAAAGTAAACGTAGAATAAACAGACTGGTTGAACAAAGTTACACTTCTTGTATGTTCTTCCTCGTGTGCAAACCCAACTAATCATTTTGTGTCAAAAGTCGACTATTTTAATCGTTTATACCTATCAGATACGCAGTACATTTGCGTAACGAAAACGTCACCATTCTTAAAAATTAATTTATCCGTTAAGAAGTTGTCAGAAACATGAGAAAGATATACTTATGTTCAGTTTAAACTTAGAGGTGGAGGAGGACCTGGCACCAGCAAGTTCGAAGTACAGGAATGGGACCCTGACTAGCTTGGGCAATAGCAATTGCACAATACTAAAAAAAATTGCTTATTAGACACGGAACTCCATTTTATTGAATTTGTACGGCAATGTTGTCAGTGGCCTATTGGTCTAGTGGTTAGTGACCCTGACTGCTAAGATAGAGGTCGTGGGTTCGATTCACACATTGTAGAATGTTTATGAAGTCCCCGTGACACAGGAATTATTCGGAGTTATCGTTTGTTAAAAGAATAAAAAGAATACTGATTACGGTAATACTGTACCCGTAATATTACCTATTAGATGCATTCAGTGTTGCCAATTAGACACAACCGATTAGATACTTATTAATAAGTAATGGAGACAGTTACGGCAAGTAAAGTGGTTTTAAGAAATTGTCAAACTTATTATTTTAATTACAGGTATATATTTTATAGAAAACATATGTTAAAGTTAAGGTGGCATGATTTCAATTTAGCAGAAAACGTTCACGTCAACAAATTAAAAAATAATATTCAATGGACATAAGGTTTGTTTTAATGTACGGCACGTGCTACGACACTATGAATTAGAATTAGCAGTTCATAAAGCATTTTATAGTTTCAGGCTGGATATCTGGATCATATAGCATTGTGCAAGTGCCTGAAGCTCAGAAATACAATAGACAGTTATTTTATGCATGTGATTCACGTATTTAGACAAATAAATAAAAATATGCTGAATGTCATTTTTTTTATGCGATACCGGGAAACGAGCACACGGGTCACCTGATGGTAAGTGACTACCGCCGCACGCGGACACTGGACACCCGCAATTCAAGACTAACAAATGCGTTGCCGGCCTTTTAGTATATATAGTTCTAGATAGGTCATCTTAAGCCTAACTAGACTTGTATTTAAAACAGAGTAATCTAGAAAATTTGAAAACTTTACACAAAGGTAGTTTTAATGTTAGAGAGCCAGCAACACCTCGGCACGTATAGGCCGGCTCCATCGTAGTATTACCACGGACTCACAGAAAACCGGCTGTTAAACAATGTTTGTCCACTTTGTCCTACTTTACAAAAAAAACTCTTACAGGCAGAAAACATTTATAAAGTAATATGACAACGTGGTCACTGCGTCACTATTCCTTCTTCTTCCTCCCTCGCTCCCGTCCGATTACCAATGCTGTAGTTATGTTTTTTTTTTTTTTATTTTTTTTTTATGCGATAGGGGGCAAACGAGCGGACGGGTCACCTGATGGTAAGTGACTACCGCCGCCCATGAACACCCGCAACTCAAGAGTCACAAGTGCGTTGCCGGCCTTTTAGTTAGGAGTACGCTCTTTTGTTGAAGGTTTGAAGGTCGTATCGGTCCGGAAATACGGCAGACGACAATTTGTTACATAGGCTGGTTGGGAGAGGCAAAAAGCTTCTGGTGAAGCGCACAGTGGTGGAGTACCAATCATCCAGGTGATGTGGATGGATATTTTTTAGAAATATGGAAATTTAGAAATATGTACCTGAGTTTGTTTCTTTTTATTTAAAAAAAGAAACAAACTCAGGTTCATATTTCTTATTTATCACGTATCCCTATACGTCCGTATACTTAATATTCATCTTTATCTTATACTAAAATTTTGCCATTTTTAAGTCTAAATTGGCATAATGCGAGTTTTTAATATACATCTGCCTACTCCTTCGTCAATACCTATGTACGCATGAATATGTTACGCTTTCACTTCTTAAAACAATTCTTTATGAGGGATAGGAAAATCAATATCATGAGGAAGCCGTTTGCAATTGCTGTATAAAAGTGATTTCAATAACCCATAGTGGAGTTTGTTTCTATATTGTATAATGAACGAAACGAAACGGGAAGGTCTTGCAACCGAACTTGTGATTACAGCCTTGCTGTTCATGACAGTATCATTAAATCAGATTCGAAAGTAGCCGCAGCATTTGAAAATTTCTTTGCAGAGATTCCCGTATCGACTACAAAATGTCTAAATTCATCACCAACTGTTGCAGAAACAATACTTAAAGAAAACGTTCCAGTTTGTGAATTCCAGTTTTATTTCCAATATGTAACTTGTAATGATATAATAAAAACTTTTAAAACTTTAAATATTAAAAAGACTGCAGATCTATGGGGTAATTCTGTTAACGTTGCTAAGTCTATTATAAACATTGTAGCACCAACTTTAACAGTAACCTTTAATAATTGTATAGATTGTGGTGAGTTTCCTGATCTAATGTAATATAGTAAAATAATACCATTGTTTAAATCGGGTAGTACATCAGACCCTTCTAATTATAGCCCTATATCAGTGCTACCTACTTTTAGTAAAATTTTTGAGAAACTTAGTTTAGATCAAATGCAAAGATATTTTACTAAACATAAATTATTACATAGCAAACAGTTTGGTTTCACAAAGGGTCGTTCAACAACTGATGCTGGTGTTGAACTTTTAGGGCACATTTATAATGCATGGGAAGATAAATGCGATGCGTTAGGCATTTTTTGCGATTTGTCTAAGGCTTTTAATTGCGTTCTCCATGATACATTGATCAGGAAGCTGCGCTACTATGGAATCCGGGGCACCTCTCTGGATCTTCTTACTTCATATTTAAGTAATAGGATTCAGAGAGTTGATGTGAACGGAAAAGATCTCCCGGATCTGTAGTCAGAATGGGGGTTCCTCAAGGCTCTATTCTAGGTCCCTTTTTATCTATAATTTATATTAATGACCTGCCGTACCTCATAAAGGATAAACATGATATAGTGTTGTTTGCAGATGACACTTCACTTGTTTTTAAACTCAAACGTCAGCAGGTGGTTATTGATGACGTAAATAGTGCCCTTTCAACAGTAGTTAACTGGTTTAATATCAACAAATTTTTGTTTTACAATTTATAAATTAAGTCCCAGACACTCCCTCAGAGATAAATTTAAAGAGATTAATATTATGACTGTGCCCTCTCAGTATATTTATGAAAATCTCATGTACGCACATAAAAATATTAATCTGTTTAAAAATACAGTGATATCCATAGTGTAAATACTAGGAACAAAAACAAATTTGTTGTTCCTAAAACCAGGCTCAAGAAAATAGGTGGTTCGTTTAGATGCCAAAGTATACATTTCTATAATAAGCTTCCTAGCCAAATACAAGAACTAAGCAATAATAAATTTAAATCATTTATCAAAAAAAAACTAAGTCAGAAAGCTTTTTACACAATTAAAGATTACATTGAGGATAAAAAGGCTTGGGAATGAGCTGCTTCATTAATGCACATGAGCCTTTGTTTTTCGTTTATGTTTTTCGTTTATACTTTTTCTTTTTTTTATACACATTGACATTTTATATTTTACTTTTTGACATGAATACTTACTTTGTTAAGTATTATATTGTTTTTTTTATTGTTTTAATCTTTGTACTTTTTGACATAAATACTTTGTTAATAATATATTATATGTTTCTTTTTTTTAATTTATAAATTTAATTATTGTAAATGTGAGGACTATGTAGGTTATTTCTTTCTTTTTTTTTCTTTTCTTCTTTTTTCCTGTAAGTTTGTTTTTTAACGATGTCTGACTGATTGAGTACTTTTGCGGCCTACCCAAATGTTCTTGCTTTGGTACTGTTCGTCGGTCCGTTGAGCTCCTTGAAGTTCTAAGTTGAGCTACACGATAACTGACAAATGCTTGCACTGTTTGGACGGGTCCACTCAAATGAGCGTGGTGCTTTCTTCAAAAGCTCATCTCAGACGTTAGCGTGCATGGTTGTCATATGTTTTTGACCAGTACATCTGTATGGACTTTAAAACAGACTTTGACCTCTGAGTTTGTTTCGGTGTTTCTTCTCAGGGTAGTCAGCTAGGAAACACCGGCCTCATCTAGCATAAACTAACAGAAAAATATATGTATATATTGACGTGTAAAAGTGTTGTTATAACCTATTTACAAAATAAAGATTATTTATCATTTATCATCATTTATCATTATACATGCATAAACTCACGCCTATATCCACGAAAGGGTAGGCAGAAACATCTTTAACACCTACTTTTTGCCTACTTAAAGCTGCGTGGAAGCTTCTTGCTGTCGTACACTGCATATGTTCTGTCTATATAACGTATGCCTAGCTATATCCTGTTTGGCTGTATATATACTGTCTGATAGACAACAGTCTGATCCTTTAGTAGTTTCTTCATTCCTTTCAAGTTGTCCTACCCAATCTATAAGTGGTATCGATCAGTACGGATATAGAATGATACCATGGTATCACCAAGCGCGTGGCTAATTGGGTCAAAACTTTGAATGAATACGGGTGATTCTGTTTTATATATATGTATATAATATATAACAGTAAAGTTCTAATGTATGTTCGTCCTGTAAAATTGATGGATTAAGTGCAAAAGACTGTAAAACTAGGATTTTACGTTTATGTTTGAAATTTGCTATTTGCTCAACTTTTGTGAAATGATTCAAAATAAGAAACCCGAATGCATTATTTGCTTTTTGTTTTCTCCAAACGTTAGGTTAAGGTTGACCCTGAATATTACACTGAAGGTGCCAAGAATAAGGTACCTCATTCTTTCACAGTCGAGTAAAATATATAATATTGCTTCAACTGCATATATCTACATTTCTATGCTAATATTATGATTGCAAAGAATATCCGTTTGTTACATTTTAACTGCTAAACGGTTGAAATATTTTTGATTAAACTCGGTGTGAGGATATGTCGAACCCTTGAGAAGGACAAAGGCTCCTTTTTATAGATATACCAAACACGCCGGCAAAGCCGTAGGTGGAAGCTAGTTAAATATAATTAGTGCACAAGACGTAACTAATTATACCTAATGACTTTAGTTACGTGTACAGTCATGTAGAACTTGACTGAATGACTCTCTTATTGCAATCACACGCTCTTGAAGCGCAAATTATAATGAAAGCCTTTAAGGGTGCCCCCACACTGCACACTAGAGTAAGTTTATTATAACCGACACATACATGCATGCGAGAGGTGGTGGTGAGTGACCCTAGCTGCTGAGATCGGTCGGATCGCTGGCGGTCGTGGATCTTATCCCTACAAGGGACAAAAATTGGTGTGATAGGTGTCACCAATCTGGGTCTTCTTCGTGTACGTTCTTTGTATGTTTCTAAAGTCCATCGCTACACATAAATCATTCCTTTTTTTTTTTTTTTTTTTTTTTTTTTTTTTTTGTTGACGGGGTGAAAAATCCTTCGGATCTCCAGCTCCTCGGGGACACAGGAGCCAGGAGTATGTGGTGTTTCCACTAAAAAACACCCCGACGGCCGGCCTCTGGCGCCCTACTCGGTGAGGACCCGGACCATGTTATTTCAGGTCCTCCCCGAATTGACGCAGTGCCTTATTATGCCCTGTCCCGGGGGAAAATTATTGTCCCCCCTCGTTCCCAGCGATGTAGGCTGTTTGCATATCTATGCAATCATGCCGCCATTCCGACCGCAGTAATCAATCTGCCTCCAGAGGTCCCCATCCTCTGGCGACCCGCGGTCCCGTCGACGGTTTTTATCGCCGACGTCTCCTTCGCTCGGGATCGGCTCTCTCCCGATCCCGTTCAGCGGTCTCTTTCAGGAGCATAACAGCTTCGCAGAAAGAGACCACTGCGTCCCAGCCCTCCTCATCCGCCAGCATGGCAGCAATAATTGCTGGCGGAGACAGGTCTCGTCCAATTTGGTCAACCAGGGCTTCGCGGTTAGATGCCCATGCAGGGCAGTCCTCCAGCGTGTGCTGGGCGGAGTCCCGGTCAGCTGCGCAGTGGTGGCATTGTGCCGTCTCTTCCCGTCCGATCTTATTCAGATACTCACCGAAGCAACCATGTCCGGTGAGTATCTGCGTCAGTCGGTAGGTAATGTGACCTCCCTCCCTTCCTACCCAAGCTTCGAGGTTAGGCAGAACGGCACCAACAGCGCGTTGGCGCGCATTCTGCGGCTGTTCCAGCCGCGCGCGCCACTGTGCCAATGCCCGTTGGTGAGCGTTCCGCCGCATTTCGAGCTCGTCTTGGTCTTCCCCGCTTTCACCCCGGCGGACAGCACGAATCTGGTCATAGACCTTCGCGTCCATATCCGCCAGGATATCAAAAGGCGGGAAACGAGCCAGGACTGTCGCCGCCTCTGACGAGATGGTGCGGTATCCTCGTACGATCCGAATGGCCGCTACCCGCTGCGCTTGATTGAGCTTAGCTCGGCAGCGGGAGGAGGCCGATAGGCGCTTGGCCCATATCGGCGCTCCATAGAGGGCCATGGATCGTATCACCGCACCGTAGAGGCGGCGAACTTCTTCCTGCGGACCCCCTAAATTAGGCAATAGCCTCTGCAGGGAGCCCGCCACCCCCCGAACTCGGGGGATCATCCGCTCGAAATGCTCCTCGAAGCTCCAGCGGCTGTCTAGGGTGAGGCCGAGGTACTTCATATGTCGCCCAACCTCGACCTCCGTTCCTCCCACTCTAATAAGTGAACGAGTAGGAACGGCACCTCCACGTTTCCTGTGAAACCACAGGGCTTCCGTCTTATGAGGTGCTACCCGTAGACCTAGGCCGCTGATCTCCTGGACGACACAGGCCACCCCTGATTCGGCGAGCTCCAGAACTTGCTGGAAGCCATCTCCCCTGGCCAGTACTAGAGTGTCATCCGCATAGCAGACGACACTCACTCCAGGGGGTAAACTGGTCCTCAGGACCGCATCATACGCGAGGTTCCACAGAAGGGGTCCTAAGACCGACCCCTGGGGAACCCCGCACGTGACCTCCCTGTGATGTTCTTCGCCGTCCCGACCCATATATGATATGGACCTATCGCGAAGATAAGCCCCGATGATGTCCTGTAGGTAGAGGGGCAACTGGTGGTACACCAGTGCCTCTCTAATCACCCACCACGGGAGGGAGTTAAAAGCGTTGACTATGTCGAGACTGACGGCCAGCGCTACTCCCCCCCGACAGACGACCTCTTCCGACAGGGAGCGGACACTTTCGATCGCGTCCAACGTTGAACGTCCCTGTCGGAACCCAAATTGGCTGTCTGATAGATCAGGGCCCACTCGCGACAGGTGCTGGTTGATACGGGTGGCGATGACTCTTTCAAAAAGTTTCGCCACCTCGTCCAGCAGACATATCGGTCGGAACGCCGAGGGAGTCTGCAGCCCTTCCAGGTTTCTGGATGAGGACCAGCCTGGCTTCCTTCCAGCCGGAAGGGAATACGCTATTACGGAGGCAGCTAGAAAATAGCCGCCTCAGCCTATCCCCTAGGATCACCAAAGCGTGCACCCATATTCGGCCCGGGATACCATCAGGTCCCGGGGCGGTATTACGGGCGGCGAGTCGTTTCACGGCTCGGTCCAGCTCGTCCTCCGTCACGTCAAAGTCATCGGACCAGGAAACCATTGTAACCGATTCCAACGGTGACGGAGGGTGTGAGGGACTACCCTGGCCCCTGGGGAAGAGTGTGTCTACCACTCTTCCCACAAACTCGGGGTCCAGGGTCTGTGTTAGTGGTGGGACCCACGGTCTGAGCTTGCTCAGTACAAGTTTGTACGGGCGCCCCCATGGGTCCCTGTCCAGTCCCTCTATTAGCTCCTTCCAAGACCGAGCCTTGGCTTCCGTAATCGCGAGGCTTACAGCCTTCGCTGCGACGTTGTACTCCCGTCTCGCTTCGGTGATCTCCTCGGCTGTGGCTCGCCTTCTTATTCGGGTTCTCTGAAACCGGCGACGGGCTCTTGAGCAGGCTGTGCGCAGCTGCTCAAGTTCCGGCGTCCACCAGTACACAAAGCCCCTCGAACCTCTCGGCCTGATCCGTGGCATCGACGCGTCACAGACGTCAATCATGATATCACGAAACCAGACCGCCTGTGCTTCCGGACTGGACGAGACCTGTTCTTCCCCTTCCTCTGGCCAATCCGCGACGATGGCTGCGGCGACGAGCATGTCCCGGTTCATCCGTTTGAGGGCCCAGCGTCGCGGTGGGCAGCCACTGCGACGGTCCGAACCTGCGTCCGGGCGGCGGATGGTCACATCGAAAACGATATGACGATGGTCCGATAGAGTGACCATCTCCACCGCCACTCTCCATCCTGACACTAGGTCAATAGCAGAGGGTGTCGCCCACGTCAGGTCGACGATCGACTCCCCCTGCCATCGCACGCAGGTACTCACCGAACCCCGGTTCGCAATGCTAAGGTTCAGTCCCGCCGCCCACTCAATGAGTGTATCTCCTCTTACGTTGTCTAGGCGATCTCCCCACTGTGTGGAGCGGGCGTTGAAATCGCCCAAGACAAGTACCGGACGGGTTAGGATGGTGCAGATGCAACTCCTAAGTCCGTCCAGGTACGCCTCAAATGCTGGGAGGCCGCAATTTGGAGATATGTAGCAGCCCACAACGACCATGGGGCCCCACTCTACTGCCACAAACCCTAGCCCCCTCTGTAGAAGGGTGCAGTGGAGACCATTCTCCACTCCTGCCCAGTATATGGCGGCAGTACTGTCATCTGATCCAAACCACCGAGGGTGATCGGGGACGCAGTACGGCTCCGCCACAATCGCTAGAGCAACCGACTGCTCAGCGAGCGTCTGCATTAGCAGATCTTGCGCTGCGCGGCAGTGGTTTAGGTTGCCCTGCAGTATTTTCTGGTATGGGGTGAATTTTAGGCCTCCATTGCCTCCTCTGCCGGACGGTATTCCGGCCGTGGCCCTCTCGCAGTTGGCGGGTTTTGACTAACGTCAATATTCGCCGAGGCTGAGGCGGGGTTGGTTTGTGGTCCCCTTTTCTTTTTCTTAGGCGGGGAGCACTTCTTGCTACCCATCCGGTGGTCCGCGGGACGACCAAGGTCTGAGCAGATCGGGCACCTCGGCGCTTTTGCGGTGCATGTGCGTGCTACGTGGCCTGTGCCACCGCACGCGTAGCACCGCGCGCCACGGTCTGTCTCGTTAAGGCACTTCGCCTTCACATGTCCCAATTCGAGGCACCGATAGCACTGCAACGGACGTGCTACCAATGCCTCTACCCTGGCCGAAATCCAACCCACCTGCATTCGTTTGGCAGCCGCAATTTTGCGGACTGCCGTAAGCGGACAGCGGATCCAGGCCGTGCCAAGCCGTGACGGAGAAGTACGGATGTCCCCGACTTTTACGTCGGTAATGGAACATCCCCCTAATGTAGCTACCGCTTTGGCGACCTCGTCAGGGGTGATGGACTCATCTAAGTCCATCACACGTAAGTCCCCTGTTCTACACGGACGCGCAATAATGGCATCCGTGCCGGACAGAACCTCTCGCAGGCGCATTGCAAGTTTGTCCGCCAAAGCGGCGCTACCTTCACCGGGGACCTGTAGAATCAGGGCCCCGGTCATGGCTCGCCTGGTGCGGACCCCGCCTGCGATACCGAGATCACCCAGGTTAATGTTAGCCTTTGCAGCCATCATTAGCTCGGCCATCCGTGTCTCCGAGCCATGGGGTACAGAGATAGTGACAACCGCAGTTGTATGGGGCCGTGGCACAGCTTTCTTTTTAGTCGGTAGGGGAGCAGAACGCCCCGTTGACTGTGTTGTGGTTGCCGTCTTTTTCGCGGCCTTGTCTTTGGTTTTCCGACCAAGAACCAAAGCCCAGGTTTCCCCCGTCGACGTCGACGGTGCCGCAGTTTGCTGCTGCTCCACGGTCACAGGATAAACCAGTGCTGGTGACACCTGGGTTGCCCGTTTCTTCCTTCCCTTCTTCTTGGCCGTTGGCAATCCTGTATTAGAGGCCGAGTTAGGAAGTGGCAAGGTGCTTCCTTCTGGGCTTTGTTTCTCTAGAATCTTGGAACGGACCTCGGCCAGCACACGATCCACCATGGCCTCGTACTGCCCACGACCCGTAGCTAAGTTTAGCTCGGGCTGAGTTGCTGGCTCTACCCTCTTCTTTGGGGGTTCAGCGCCCTCGTACCTAGTTTTGGGTCCTGCCGGAGTTTTTGGGTGGGGCTTGGGGCCCCCACAGCGAAGCTTTTCCATCTCTTTATGTAGGGAGGCTATCTGGGAGCGGAGCACCTCATTCTCTCGCTGTAGCCTCCCTACTGCGTCTGTTAGGACTGTTGTATCAGCTATCCTGAGAAGTTCCGACACACCAGCCCTGATGGTAGTCATGGCCTCTTTGACGGCATTCTTTTTGCCACCTCTGAGGCCCTTCGTCCCTTGGAATGCTTTCTCAACCGCCGCTAAGGACTCCTGGATTTTGGAGTCTACGATGGCAGCGGGTTGGCCTTTCAACTCCACCGCAACCTCGTTTGTGTGGGTCTGCTCTGCACCTGAAACAGCCGGGGAAGTAAAAGGAGCTTCCGCTCCTTCACACTCAGTCTCCGTGCCTGTTTCAGTTTCATTCCCTCCGCTGTTCCTGCCACTTGCTGTACCCCTCCTTGGCCTTGCAACCTTAGGGGGCCGACTCTCCTCAGCCGGTCCTTTCGGTTTGCGTTTGCGAGCTTGGGTCGACCGCGAGGATACAGAGACCAACGACGAAGCGTCGCTATCCCCTGAGTCCCCCCGCTGTGATCGCATATTCTTCCCTTTATTTAATCGCTCTCCCGAAAGAGTGCGAGAAGTCGCCGAATTTGGCGTTATCGGTCGCACAAAACTGGGCGTGTGCGCTCCGATTGATGTGCCCGGGCTCGGACACCGCTGCGCACGTAACTGTGCCCCCCCAGAATACGGTGGGCAGGACACTTCGGTGTCAACCACTGAGGTTGACACCGGAGTGCCGAGGGATTCTCCGACCGCTGAGCGATCGGTACCCTCCTGGGGTAGTTTGTCTTTTATAGTTACGTTCATGATTTTTTTTTCTTTTTTGCTCTTATACGTGAGCTAACGTGGTGTTGCCCTAGCGACTGGGATACCCCCCCAGCCGTTAACCTCTTCACCGGGCTCCCTCAGCTTGGGTTAGGGGTGATTTTTAAAGAGGTTTTCTACCTCGCGGCCTTCTCTACCCTCCTCCCCGTCGAGAAGGCCCCCGCTCCCGATTGCTCGGCGTTTACGGGTCGGGCCGATCGGTTGCCGGAGTTCGGCAGCGACCACCGCCAGTTTCTCCTAAAGAAACTTCCGACGGCAGTCTCGTCGCCCCTATGAGATGTCGTCCTCCGACATAACCCTCGCACCTGCCCTCTGCGTAACAGAGGGACATGTAGAGGGATGACTCATGGCATGCGGCCTAAGCCATCTCTGCCCTTGTGATTTTTATGGAGGTTTTCTCCTCTTGGCCGTTCTCCAAACTAAAAGAAGGCCCCCGCTCCCAATAAATCGGCGTCTGCGGGTCGGGCCGTCCGGTCGCCGGTGTTCGGCATTGACCGCTGCCAGTAATTTTGCTGATCGCTGAATGTCTGACAGCTGTCCCGTCGCCCCTCTAATAGCCGTTAGGCTACACTCCTTCTGCCAGGGACCACATTGGCCGCGCCAGTAGCATAAGATCGCGTGTACCACCTTCCGCGTGCAACAGATGGTCGTCGCATTGGACGCCGTGGTTTGGTCTTTAGAAGGCACACATAAATCATTCCTAATCCCTGCGTTAGATGACTCTTTAAAAAGAAAAGACTTACAGATGCTTGTGATGTTGTTACGTTGCCAGCCTTTAAAAAGTAAAAGCAGTTTCGCTTTTTTACATAATATAGTGGGACAGAAGAACGGATGGGTCACCTGCTGGTAAGTGACAACCGCCGTCCTTGAACATCTGAAACTCATGATAACAACTTTTTAAGAGGAACACAAAGGGAGGTCACAAAAAACTTTTATTTACTGACAAGTTTTTTTACTATTGAGTAATATTTTAACAAGCAGAATGACCGATGTTTGTGCTCAAAGTTTTACAGAAGCTTCTCAATTAGTCAGTAGATTTCAAAGTAGGCATTATCCGACTTCAGTGATGGTTTTGTGGGGTTTTAGCTATCAAAGAGAGACTGAGTAATTATTTTGTGAAAAAGGTGTAAAAAATCAACACAAGTGTATCAAAATACGATCCTTGCGAAGGTGGTTAAGAATATTAACAACACCATGTTCCATAATCAGGAATAGTCCTTACAGCAAGCCTCAGCACCGGGTCACAAAGCTCGATCCACCAGAGCTTGGTTGTCAACTAACATTTCTGACTTCAGAATAAAAGAAGAGGCTATAACTAAACGATCACGAGAATGTGTTTGGGCCGCTGACCATCGCATGATAAGCCACTGTTACGCGTTGTTAATAAATTACGTTCACTGAGATGTAGGTGTTAAAATGGACGCGGTATTTAGTTTAATTTGGATCTAGAAAAATATTTTTTGTTTCAAGATGTTGAAGAACTATTGGCTATCGTAAAATAGATATTTGAAGCGGAGTGATAAAGAGGGTTACGTGTAATCTTCTGACGGACAAATTTATGAAATAAAGGTATTGAATTAAAAAAAAAATTATAAGGATAGAGACCACAAAAATATCTATGGACTGCGTGTAAGAGAATATATGGCTAGAAGGCGAGCAAGTAGAGCAAATAATAAACCATATAGAAAAATAAGAGAAAAAAAACTTCGCGCGCCGATACCAGAATGAATCAAAGAAGAAGCGTATTAACGCTTATTTAGTCCCACTTACGTAACAGGCACAAGCCTATCACCGTCAGAGGATACTGTATGACTTTATATAAACTCTCTGATAACCAATTCCACTTCACAAAGAAAAACACCACAAGAAGATAAGAAAATGCCCTTCAAGCATATGAGGCATTAGCCATGGAGCACTTATCAAATGTTTGGACAAGGACCTCGTGTTAACGAGTTTACTTGTTTGCTGATGTGATAGTTTGATGCAGCCTTGTAACTCTATCTTGCTTGTTTTTCTAGCTAAAATGTTTTTATTCCTTTCTTTTTGTTCATACACGTACTGTTCATGAGTAAGAGTACGAGAAATGCGTGACTAAATTTACATATGTATGTATGTAGATAAAGTGAACACATGTACCACTGAGGAGAATAAGAGTTTTAAGTGATCTTGGTTCGATACAATTTGTAACTTGTATAAACGCTAAAGTGTACGACTATCTGCCTACCCTGAATGGAGAAAGTAACAAGGTAATGTGTGTAGTAACACCGTGTTATACATATATGCATCGATGTGTGTATTTGTATAAATAACAACCAAATATCATTCGTTGGTAAGCGCATCACTTGAAAATGGCTGAAAAAAATCTTTCTCGCATATTTACAACATAATCCAAATGAAACATATTATGATAGAATAGTTTGAAAAGCTTCTTGAAATTTGAGGAATTGCAGAACAGTGGCAGGACTTAAATACATATTACTAATGTAAATCTGTACAATCATTATCAAGGAATAAAGTGATAGCAGGAAAGAAAAAGAGTGGCGTTTCTCTATTGAAAAGAGCGTAGCTCTAAAGTAGAAGAAGAAGAATATACATACATGCATACACTCATACCTGAATACCCAAAAAGAAGAGGGTAGAAGAAACGGAATATAGGATATTTCATATACAGATAGAAATTTCTGTTCGAGACCTCTGTTATGTTACTAATAAAGTCAAATACCACAACCATTTTGAACGCATTAAGAACACAACACAATGCTTCATTTTCAATGTATTCGGTGATATATTTCACTAACGACACTGCTTCACTGTTTACTGAAGTCGGCCATGTTCTTTTCTTATATTCATGTAAACCGCCGAGCCTGTTTCACGACGTATACGGAAAGTTTCCGGTAACCGGAACTGACAATTTGTTAGGACCGTATAAAATTAGTGAAAGGGAAAGTTTGTTAGTATTTTACAGCTAGCTTTTTGGACCTGAAATAAATACAAATCTTAGAGCAAAAACTTTCGTGAGTTTCATGTTTACACTGGTGACTTCCAGTTGAGAAAGGTCGGATCTGTGAGGGTTTCTACAATGTTAAAATATGAATAAACGCTATAATAGAAACTGTTTACTTTTATTATCATTTTTTTAAATGAAGGACAAGTTCATTAAACTTGTATAAGCCCCACGTACAGCTCTCGTCCTTCTATAAATTCGTTCTGATAATCGGCTCATTCATACATGAGTGAACATTTAAATTCGCACTCCACTGCGCGTAAATACGGATTTATTGTATAAATTTAATACTAAATCACGTATATTTAATTCGTCTACAACATTAATACTCGTATGTTTTTATTTATTTTTCTATATAAAACCTTTTTAGATTGCTACGATATACTTTTTAATTCATGTGTATATAGGATGCACCGACAAAGACTCTTTCTCAAGAGATGAAGAATCCATCGAACTGCGTCGATGTCTTTTACCCATTTGCTTAAAAAAAGATTGTTACATTGTTTGAGTGCACGTATAGTATGATATTTATTGGTCACGTCCTAAAGCCGTAGACGTCTAAATGACACCTACTTTTTGACATGTTGGTATAATTTAAATCGTCATAACATACATATATTAATGATGCATCAGGGTTAATTATGTTTAAATAATATGACGTGTTTCATAAAATATTAATACCTACTGTAATATAAAATGGTAGGCAGAGACATCAGGCCGCTGCTAGCTTCTATCGTGACATGAGGTACCTCACGAGCCACCTCTACTGTCATTACACCTCTCGTACAAGCCCTCCGGTTTGGGATACTTTAAAGCTGATCTTTTAGCCGAACAGCACCGCTTTGACCAGAGTATGCTCTTCGCGGTCGACCCCTGCCGGCCATATAACTTACCTTTCGCACCTTCGCTTTACCTATTTTCTGTCGTTGAATGAATGTTTTGTTAAACAAAAACATTCATAGAACCGCATCTTCATCTTTAAGTTATTAAAAAGACAAATCCCGCACTAGGAGTTATTTCTGTACTGCTGGAGACTTTACAAACCCTTAAACGACGTACATGTCGGTGATACGCCAGGATTTCTAGGTTCAGAATCCATCACAATGAAAACACGAACTTAAGATAACTTAATTTAAAAAAAAAACGTTAGCACAATACTGTACAAAACATTTTACAGTGCAAACGTTTTATAAATCACCACACAAAGGATTTATAAACGGTTATAGAAAGTTAGTATAACGTCTTTGACATCACACAAATTAAATTCATCATCATCATCATCATCATCATCAGCCTATCGCAGTCCACTGCTGGACATAGGCATCTCTCATTAAATGAAATGACTATACAATAATTCTTAAAATGTATCTTAATATTTAAATAGAATTTATTAATGAATTTTACACCACTTTTTATTATTTGTTTTACACAAAATACATTTATTTAATATTATCAACCGTTATTCTAGTACTGCAGGGAGATAGCAGATGGCGCTGTTTTCAAGACTTGTTTGTAAAGTTTATATAATGTAATAAATAATAAAATTTTATTACAGAATAATCATATAAATTGAGATTGATTTGTTTTTAAAGTCAGTGTTTGAATAATAAGTTTTAAACAACATCAAATTACTTCTCGCAGTCGAAAGAGTGTTTATCGGACCTGAATATTAAAGCTTTATAAATAATTGTTTTAATATTTCCCAATAATTGTTATTTCTTATTGAGTATACAGTTAAGTATTTTGAACATTTCTGTACATATAACAACTTCATATAAAATCGATATATGACAATTTCCACTTATAAATATTAGAACTTGATAAACAATTATTTATATGATTACAAATAAATCTTTGAATATTTATGTATTTTTAGATATTTCTGTAATAAAATCAATAGGTATAAAAATCCTTATATGATAACCTGCGCCTATACACAAAGGACACCGAAGCTAAAGACAACTATTCGTAGATCAAAAACTTTTTTATGACTTTCGGGAATCGAACCTGACACCTTTGACTCAGCTGTCAGGATTACTAACCATTATCTAACAGGCCAATCACAGCGTCTGTGAAAACAGTCAGATATAAAAGCACATATAAGAGACAAAATCTGTTTAAATCAAGACTGAGAAATTAATGTGCTGTAAGCTTCTAGCTAGTTAGCTTTCGCCGTGCCGACATTGATGTCACTTATTTACATATTCAAAAAGGTTCTGTCAATCCGAGGGAGGAGATTTGCTTCATCTATACAAATAAATAAAATTGGAGTGTCTGTTTGTAACATTAAAATAATAGCTTTTTACTAAGTGCATATGGATGTATACACGGTAAATATACCAAAACAACGTTTTTATAATTTTTGTCTGTCTGTTTGTTACGGCTAATCTCTGAAATGGCTGAACCGATTTTGACAGGAGATAGCTAATAATTTCACTGGCAGATATCTTATATAAGAAGGAGTAACTTAGACTACATTTATTTAAGAAAAAAAATAGAACCTCACGACAAAAATTAAAACCAATGCAAAATTTAATAATATTCGATTCAAGTAGGGAAGTTTAAATAAATAATAGACGTATAGGAAAAATATGTAATGTATGTATACACATATATACATATAAGAAATAATAGTCATATTTTTATTCGCAGAAGATCTTAGACAAATATTAACAGTAGTGACTAAAAGTACACGAGACTATGAAATTAACGCTTGTTTAAAACGTTCAGTACTTGGGAGACATTGTATACAACTCCATTTAAAAGAAAACATGAGAGCACATTCAGCCGATTAAGAATTAAGCAAAATTCTTCTTGATGTTGAAGAGGGAAAGTGTCCAGAATTGAATAGTACTCATTATATAGAACTACCAACCGGTCTTTGCCCGCTAACCTAGCAGAAGCTGGCCTGAGACGGTAGCGCGGCGTGTTCTGCGCGCGCCTCTCTAAGTTGGAGGGGGGCTAGGCGACCAAGGTTTGCAGGGGTTCTCGGAAGCTTCCTTCTTAGGGTATACCCGGGACCTCTGCAATAGACTCGTGACGGAACACCATGTGGTTTTAGTCGGTTCGAGTCCGACATACCACTTCACTGTTGGCTCCAGTGAGGTGATGACCCGTGGCGGTTTAGACACGATAAAAAAATTGAAAAATTAACAGGTTGTAGCGGACACTGAAATTTTAATACATAGTATTTATGATGATATTAACTATTTATGATGATATTAACAATCTCAATAAAAGAAAATTCGTTGTGTGAAAGATCGAATTTAGCACCTATAAACGACCAGGTTACAGCGCTTCATTAGCGCAATTTAGATAAGCTATCTGGTGAATGACAAACATATCTTTCCATCAATGCAGTTTGCAACCTTAACTCAACAACATTTTTTTGTTAAATACCACGGGGACGAAGTCGCGGGTAACAGCTAGTATTAATTACTAACGTACCGCCCCGACTTAGCACGGGCGCAATGTAGATACTAATGTGGTGTCAGTGTAAAGTGATTCATAATCTTGTAGGAGTCAGACATATGCTATCACAGAACTTTTATAGGTCTGTTTAAGATAGACAGTTCCGTAGTACATTATTTTGATCTATCTTGTGAGGTTTAGACAGTAGCGTTTGCAATGAAATGGAACAAAAATATGATTTTACGACACCACATCATGTTTACCCATGTATGGGCCGGCTCGAATGGAGTATTACCACGGCCTGACAGAATCGGCTGTTAAACAATCCTTGCATTGTGTGACCGAGTGGGTGAGGTTACCGAAGTCCCAAACCCTTTTCCGCTTCCCGTTTCCCTCTTTTCTTTCCCCATTTGCCAATCCCCTCTTTCCAATCCTCTGTACCCCTAACCTAAAATGCAGACAGCACTCTTGTGACTCTAGAGTTGCAAGTGTTCATGGGCGGCGGAAGTCACTTACCATCAGGTTTGCCCAAATCCCATATCGATAAGTTTATAAGATACCTACAGACATGTACTCACGCCTGGAACTCCGAAGGTAGAGGCGTATTAAACACTAACATTTTGCTGACACTGACAATTTAGACTTATGTAACTATTGCCGTCACCCAAGCACTTTGGGAATTTAATAAAGGATAGGAGGATTTAATAAAGGAAGAGAAGGAGGAGATTTAATAAAGGATAATAAAGGAAAGTTATATAGTTGAAGTAGTATAATTTTGAAAGGGAAAAAAGGGATATTGTTTAGTGTTAATAATAAGATTTAATACTTTATGTTATATTATAAATAGCTAAGTTATTATGGAGGAGTGTCGTTGCTACGTAGTTCCCCTTGTCTTCGCTAGATAGAGTTAACATGTGTTTTTCTATATGTGAAAGTCGCCACATTATAAAAAAAGATTTTAAAACTTCTAAAAGGATCGCCATGAAATGTTGCATATAGTATGGGTATCGAAATATATCTTATCTGTTACTGTTTATCTTAGTAATGTATCCTAAATATACATCAAACAGTCATGATTTAGATGCAATGGTATATAAAAAACACCATAGCTTATCAAAAAAATCTTTATAAAAAATATATTAAAACTTTAGCGTCGTGATCTCACAATTTTATGCCCTATATAAATTCTACTATTATTTTAATGATACCTCACTTATCGAAATACATAACCCTTCTTCTTGTGCAGTTGAGTAGAAAGACATTTATTCCTGAAGATTTTATAATGAAATGACGAACAACATCTAAGAAGGCAAAGATGTGAAGATGTATGACGCATAGATCGATAGTGGGCAGCCTTTTATGACCTTCATTACGCATGTGAACATTCAGCTATAGGTTAGTAATCGCGGGGGAATTACAGCCCTTTGAGTTTGATGAATAACAAACTCATCAATGTTGTCAGAACTGCCGTCCTTGATTACGCGTTCGTTTGAATCAAAATAAATTATTAATAGTTCAAGAGTCGTTAATATTGAAGGTAAAGGCTAATAAAGAAGCTTTTACTACAAGAAATGTCTAAATCAATTCGGCCCCAGTACATTTTTTTTTATGTTTTCATTGGATATGTATGTACAATAATGTATAAGTTTAAATACATATATATTTGTTATTTTTGTATGAAACTGTAAAATGTAAATCTGTATTACATTTATTTTTCAATTTAACACAGTGCTTAGAAGCGGCTGCTTCTGCATTATTTAGTTTGACGGGAAGAGAAAGCATAAGGCAATATGTCCGCCATTGTATTATATGTACAAAAGATTAAAAGACTATACAAGTACTAGAAAGATTTGATATACCAAATTCAATAGTAAAAGAAAGCCTGGCTGCAAAGTCAAAAAATAAAACAAAGAACTTAGATGAAGATGATTCAAACTTTTATTGTATCACAAAGAGTAAGGTTTGGCAATTCTGAATGAAAAATTATATCTGTCAAATGTCCACCACGAAAATGTCCGTCCTGTAGAAACCACAAGTCAGTGAGAGAGATGTTAACCACTCAATTTTGGCCTATTATTGATGAAGTGGATATCACTGACATGTGGTTTCAACAGGACGGTGCCACAGCCAACGAAACGATCAATTTATTGCAAACCAAAATTCCCGATCGCATAATTTCACGCAATTCAGCAGTCATCATTTTTCATTCATAATTGCCAAACCTTACTCTTTGTGATACAATAAAAGTTTGAATCATCTTCATCTAAGTTCTTTGTTTTATTTTATAAAAAAAAAAAATCTCGTTGAAAAACCCTTTAGTTAGAATATTCTAAAAATGATTTATTACGTAGTAGATAGTACAACATTATATAAACTTAGTTCCAGAAACTGTTGTTACAAGATATTCTTCTGATTTATTAGTTGTGCGGGGCCAGATGTTTACTTATCTTGTTTTGGGAACTGAGCGAAACTGTTAGTTTTTTATAGAAGTCTATAAAGTTGTGTAAAATAGCGAGGGACCGGAATCTACCTCAGGTACGAAGAGCCAGTTTGCAAAATTTATATTTTGCAATCATAAATGGTTTTTTGGCCTAGCAAGTCCAGCTGTTAGTGATCCTGACTGCTAAACCCGAGATCTTAGGTTTTATTCTCATATGGGACAAAAATTGGTGTGATCCACCAATAGTCCAAAGGATATGTGATCTGTGGATCCGTCGTTTGTATATTTGTAGAGTATAGAAACGACGTAGACGTCGACTGCGACATAGAAGTCTTCTCTATTACGGGAGTTGCATTTATTAAGACAAGACAAGACAATATACTCGTATACCAAAAATATTTATATAAATAATTCAATAAATAAAAATATATTCAGTTCCCATACATATGTATTTCTTTGCTCCGAATCTGGCATGGTACGAGTACACGAAGGCATCAAATAAAACCATTATCGGTTCAGCGATAACAGTGATAACAATTTTCATAACAGTGCACTTAGTTAATGAAAGCCTAATACCATATCCAGGTGATTTACTGCTGAGAATACTCCAAAAAAAATATCATCTTTATCTATCTATCGTAATCTACTGCTGGACATAAGACACTCCCAACAGTGAAAGGCGGTGGACCGGTACTATGGCGGTCATAGTATTTAAAAGATTCGTGGACAATAATCAGAGAGTGTCTTTAGCTTTGACTGTGTATTATATATAACTGATAATAAATGGTACGCGAATGGGGCCCCAGAGTGCTCGAGCTATTGCTTATACTGTCCAATAGGACAGGTCTCCTGTAGGAGCAGTATCATTAACCTTCCATTGCGTTTCCCTGCTATTTACTTTTCAAGAGCCTTAACTACAATAGGTTTGACCCCTAGTTTGACTTGGGTTCACGGGTTTGACGCTTATAAGGGTTATGTTACATAAAGTCATCAACTGTCTGAAACTTTATATCGTGATTCCGAATAGTTTGTTTCAAAGTAGTTCAGCCTGTCTCCAGACGCTAGACGGCGCCAGCTGAACACCAAATATGGCGTCACCAAATATCCAATTTAATCCGATTCTGTAATAATAACACTAATTAATTAAAACACGTGATGTAACACGTACGTACTATGTTTTTCATGAAATTTAGACCTACCCTCATACCCCTCCCTTTTGGGAAGATGACACAGCTATTTACAAATGTAATAACCATACTTTAAAACACACAGATCGACGAGTGTGGAGGGCTTACTCTAGGTTGCACTAAAAATTCGACGGAGGCGGCGTGCGTGTTGGTCGGAACTCCCCCGTGGGACTTGGAGGCGGAAGTGCTCGCCGAAGTATATCGGCGGACGACTGATTTCCGGGCTGGTAGTGGCAATCGACCCCCGCCCGAAGAGGTACGCGAGTGGCGTGAGGCTGCTCGTCGAGCCACTATGACTCGTTGGTCGTCCCGGCTGGAGGCTTCACGTGCTGGCTTAGCCACCGTGGAGGCGCTCCAGCCGGTCATCGTCGAGTGGGCAGGGCGGCAGCACGGGACTCTTTCTTTCCGACTAACGCAGGTTCTTTCCGGGCAGGGTTGCTTCGGAAAGTACCTGCACTCGGTCGCTAGGAGAGAATTGAGTCCCGTCTGTCACCACTGCGACTGTAGCATACGCTCGCGGATTGCCCCGCTTGGGCGGCGCAGCGTCGGGCCCTCACTGCAATCATTGGAGAGGATCTGTCACTGCCGGCCATCATACGCTCCATGGTCGGCGGTGACAGGAATTTTACCGCGGTCGCAGCCTTCTGTGAGGAGGTTATCTCACAGAAGGAGGCGGCGGAGCGGGCCCTGGAGGATGATCTCCACTCGGACCCAATTCGCCACCGGCGAACCGAGTGGCGGAGACGCGCTTACCAGCGCCTCATGCCGCCCTGAGTGTGGCTGCGGGTGGTCGGGACGGGTTTTTCCCCTCCATCAGCCATATAGCTAGCCGCGAGGGGTGACGTCCGCGTGTCTGGACGCCGCCTTATTGATAGGTTACCCGTAGGTGGTGCCCGCATAGTGCGGGCAAGCGCTAGGAAGGGTCCGGATGTCTTAATAAAGCCGTTCCCGGATTCCTCCTATTTTAAGCGCAGTATGGCACACCGTGTGGTTTTAGTCGGTTCGATTCCGACACACCGTTCCACCGAAAACCCGGGTAGAATGACGGCCCGAGGGGGTTTCCACACGAAAAAAAAAAAAGGTTGCACAAAAAAATATTTTAATAATTACATACATACCCTAATAAGGGGTACACTGAGATATATTAAACGTCCACAATAAACCAATTAAAAGGTAGCTGAGAGGACAAGTAATAGAAGGAAAGGGGCTTACATAGATGTATAGGGGAGTGTAAAGCATTTCTTTTTTTTTATGTTATATGTCGACTGACTTAGTGGGGGTGCCTCCTGCTCCTGACAATTCAAAATTACATGTAATTGGTTTTATTTCGAATTTGCTTGTATTTGTATTAAAAAGTTAATATCTCGTTCTGAAATATTTTGATCCCTTTGTCTAATAGAGAAAAGCCAAACATAGCTGTTGTTATCTCTTCTAACTTTAAGTTTTCCATTCTTAATCCCCAATAAGTTTATACATAATTTTTTTTTAAATTATTTCTATAAATAAATATTGTGTAGAGAGTGGACTTTTTTTTTTTTTTTTTTTTTTTAACGTGTGGAAATCCCCTCGGACCGTCACCCCGCCGGGGTTTGCGGCGGGGCGGTGTGTCGGAATCGAACCAACTAAAACCACACGGTGTGCCACTCTGCGCCTGAGACGGAAGGGATCCGGGAACTGCTGATATTAAGACATCCGGACCCCTCCCAGCGCTTGCCCGCACTGAAGCGGGCACCGTCTGCTGTTAAACTCTCTAATTAGGCGACGTACGGCACACGCGTACATCACCCCCTCGCGGGTGGCTACTAGAGCGGATGGAGGGGAAAACCCGTCCCGACCATCCGCGGCCACACTCAGGGCGGCATGAGGCGCTGATAGGCGCGCCTACGCCGCCCAGTTCGCCGGCGGCGGATTGGGTCCGAGTGGATATCGTCCTCCCGGGCCTTCTCCGCCGCCTCCTTCTGCGAGATGACATCTTCACAGAAGGTTGCGACCGCGGTAAAACTGCTATCGCTACCGGCCATGGAGCGTATGACGGCCGGTAGCGAGAGATCTCCTCCGATGACTGCAGTGAGGGCCCGGCAGGTACTTCCCGAAGCAACCATGCCCGGAAAGCACCTGCGTCAGCCGGAAGGAAAGGGTCCCGTGCTGCCGCCCTGCCCACTCGAGGATGACTGGCTGGAGAGCCTCCACGGCGGCAAAGCCAGCGCGCGGAGTCTCCAGCCGGAACGACCAACTAGCCATCGTGGCTCGACCGGCGGCTTCACGCCACTCGCGTACCTCTTCGGGCGGAGGGCGAAAGCCATACTCCGCCCGATATTCAGCCACCCGTCGATAAACTTCGGCGAGCACTTCCGCCTCCAAATCCCACGGGGGTGTTCCAGCCAAGGCGCACGCCGCCTCGGTGGACACCGTGCGGTATCCGCGTATTGCTCTGACCGCCAATACCCTTTGAGGCCGCCAGAGGCGCGCCTTATTCTGGGCGGTCAGAGCCGCCACCCACACCGGTGCCCCATACAGCGCCATCGACCGGACCACCCCCGTGTAGAGGTGTCGCGTTGCGACGCTGGCTCCACCCAAGTTGGGCAAAAGTCGCCCAAGGGCAGAGGCAGCGTCGACCAGCTTCGGACCAAGCTGTCGGAAGTGCTCGTTGAAGAGCCACCTACCGTCGAGTATCAGGCCCAGATACCTCATCTGGGCCCGAACCGGGACGAGGACCGAGTTGACCTCGATGGAGGCACCGGTGGGTGGACCACGACGGGGCCCATGGAACAAAAGGGCCTCCGTCTTGTCCAGGGCCACCCGTAAGCCCAGTGCCTCGATGCGCCCGACCACCAAAGAAACACCCCTGGTGGCCAGGCGCGCCGCCTCTTGGAAGTTCGCCCCCCGGGCTGTGACCAATGTGTCATCAGCGTAGCAAATTACGCCCAGCCCGGGGGGGAGGCGACCTCGTAGGACCCAGTCGTACCCCACGTTCCACAGGAGTGGTCCAAGGACAGACCCCTGCGGAACGCCGCACGACATGGGTCGCCGTCTCAAGACGCCCTCTCGGTCCTCGTACACGACGGTACGCTCCTCTAAATAGTCTGCCACCAGCCGCCTCAGGTACTCTGGCACCCCGTGGTATTGGAGTGCTTCCCTGATGCAGCTGAATGGCAGACTATTGAATGCGTTGGCGATGTCCAGAGACACCGCCAACAGCACGCCTCCACAGCTCACTGCCTCTCCGGTCACGGCCCTAAGGCGCATCACGGCATCGACCGTCGAACGCCCCTCCCGGAACCCGAATTGGGCGTCCGACAGGTCGGGGCCCACCTCGCTGAGGTGCCGGACGATGCGGGCAGAGAGTATCCTGTCAAAAAGTTTACCCGCCTCGTCCAGCAACACGATGGGCCTATAGGCCGCGGCCGAATCGGCAGGCCGTCCCGGCTTCCTCAACAGGACCAGCTTCCCGCATTTCCAGCACTCTGGGAAGCGTCCGGACGCCAGGCTAGCGTCTAATACTTCCCTGAGGCGGTCCGACATATGGTCGAGGGCTCGGGCCATCACTCGGGCTGGTACCCCGTCCGGCCCGGGGGCGGTGTTCTTGGAACGGATCCGTAGAACAGCCGCCCCAACCTCTGATTCCCTAACGGGCGGCACATCGTCCTCTCTACCCCCGGTGTAGAGAGTGGACTGTGTCAACCTATTTCATACCAAAAAGGTTGATTGATGAGGATTAAATCGTCTGGGCACGTCCTCGTGCTGGGGGACTTCAACGCAAAATCCATTGCATGGGGGTCCCCCGGGACGGACGCCAAGGGCGAGGCCGTCGAGGAGTGGGCGGCTTCGGTGGGCCTCTGTTTACTAAACAGAGGCTCCACCAACACGTGCGTGCGACAGCAGGGTGGGTCGATAGTGGACCTTTCGTTCGCTACCCCTGCTGTTGCCGCACGAGTAAGGAACTGGCGTGTCCTGGAAGAGGTTGAGACGCTCTCGGATCACCTGTATATCCGATTTGAGCTCTCCCGGTCCCAGGGCCCCAGTAGGGGTCACGCGGCGCGGCGTAATTCCCGTTTTCCGCGGTGGGCTGTTGCCAAGCTGGACAGGGACCTACTAGAGGAGGCGGCCATTATTCACTCTTGGCTGTCTCCGCAGGCCCCCACCGAGGAGGTCGATGCGGGGGCTGGCCGCTTTCGCGATGCGATTACGCAGATTTGCGATGCGGCCATGCCCCGTATCCAGGGTCGTCGGCCTCCAAGGAAGGAGGTCTACTGGTGGTCCCAGGAGTTGGCGGACCTCCGTGCGGCTTGTACTCGTGCCCGGAGGTCCTACACTCACAGCCGGCGGCGTCACCGCGGAGACGGTGAGGAGGACCAGCTTCACGAGGAGTACCGCGAAGCGCGGAAAACTCTGAAGCTGGCCATTTGCCGCGCCAAGGACGCAAAGAGAAAGGAGATGCTGGAGAGTCTCGACCGTGACCCCTGGGGTCGCCCATACCGTGCGGTGCGTCAGAAGCTCCGCACGTCGGGCCCCCCCCTTACCGAGACTCTCCAGCCCAGCTTCCTGCAGGAAGTGGTCGAGGGCCTTTTCCCGCAGCGGGCGGAGCACACACCCCCGTCGATGGCCTACGCGGTCGGAGACGACGGGGGTAGAGAGGACGATGTGCCGCCCGTTAGGGAATCGGAGGTTGGGGCGGCTGTTCTACGGATCCGTTCCAAGAACACCGCCCCCGGGCCGGACGGGGTACCAGCCCGAGTGATGGCCCGAGCCCTCGACCATATGTCGGACCGCCTC
Source organism: Tyria jacobaeae (assembly GCA_947561695.1). Classification (NCBI taxonomy): domain Eukaryota; kingdom Metazoa; phylum Arthropoda; class Insecta; order Lepidoptera; family Erebidae; genus Tyria; species Tyria jacobaeae. Next base: position 420,378 of record OX387236.1, on the reverse strand, counting down.
AGGGAAGTATTAGACGCTAGCCTGGCGTCCGGACGCTTCCCAGAGTGCTGGAAATGCGGGAAGCTGGTCCTGTTGAGGAAGCCGGGACGGCCTGCCGATTCGGTCGCGGCCTATAGGCCCATCGTGTTGCTGGACGAGGCGGGTAAACTTTTTGAGAGGATACTCTCTGCCCGCATCGTCCGGCACCTCAGCGAGGTGGGCCCCGACCTGTCGGACGCCCAATTCGGGTTCCGGGAGGGGCGTTCGACGGTCGATGCCGTGATGCGCCTTAGGGCCGTGACCGGAGAAGCAGTGAGCTGTGGCGGCGTGCTGTTGGCGGTGTCTCTGGACATCGCCAACGCATTCAATAGTCTGCCATTCAGCTGCATCAGGGAAGCACTCCAATACCACGGGGTGCCAGAGTACCTGAGGCGGCTGGTGGCAGACTATTTAGAGGAGCGTACCGTCGTGTACGAGGACCGAGAGGGCGTCTTGAGACGGCGACCCATGTCGTGCGGCGTTCCGCAGGGGTCTGTCCTTGGACCACTCCTGTGGAACGTGGGGTACGACTGGGTCCTACGAGGTTGCCTCTCCCCCGGGCTGGGCGTAATTTGCTACGCTGATGACACATTGGTCACAGCCCGGGGGGCGAACTTCCAAGAGGCGGCGCGCCTGGCCACTAGGGGTGTTTCTTTGGTGGTCGGGCGCATCGAGGCACTGGGCTTACGGGTGGCCCTGGACAAGACGGAGGCCCTTTTGTTCCATGGGCCCCGTCGTGGTCCACCCGCCGGTGCCTCCATCGAGGTCAACTCGGTCCTCGTCCCGGTTCGGGCCCAAATGAGGTATCTGGGCCTGATACTCGACGGTAGGTGGCTCTTCGACGAGCACTTCCGACAGCTTGGTCCGAAGCTGGTCGACGCTGCCTCTGCCCTTGGGCGACTTTTGCCCAACTTGGGTGGAGCCAGCGTCGCAACGCGACACCTCTACACGGGGGTGGTCCGGTCGATGGCGCTGTATGGGGCACCGGTGTGGGTGGCGGCTCTGACAGCCCAGAATAAGGCGCGCCTCTGGCGGCCTCAAAGGGTATTGGCGGTCAGAGCCATACGCGGATACCGCACGGTGTCCACCGAGGCGGCGTGCGCCTTGGCTGGAACACCCCCGTGGGATTTGGAGGCGGAGGTGCTCGCCGAAGTTTATCGACGGGTGGCTGAATGGCGTGAAGCCGCCCGTCGAGCCACGATGGCTAGTTGGTCGTTCCGGCTGGAGACTCCGCGCGCTGGCTTTGCCGCCGTGGAGGCTCTCCAGCCGGTCATCCTCGAGTGGGCAGGGCGGCAGCACGGGACCCTGTCCTTCCAGCTGACGCAGGTGCTTTCCGGGCATGGTTGCTTCGGGAAGTACCTGCACTCGGTCGCCAGGAGGGAACTGAGTCCCGCCTGCCACCACTGCGACTGCAGTGAAGACTCGGCCCAGCACACGCTGGCGATCTGCCCCGCTTGGGAGTCGCAGCGCCGGGCCCTCACTGCAGTCATCGGAGGAGATCTCTCGCTACCGGCCGTCATACGCTCCATGGCCGGTAGCGATAGCAGTTTTACCGCGGTCGCAACCTTCTGTGAAGATGTCATCTCGCAGAAGGAGGCGGCGGAGAAGGCCCGGGAGGACGATATCCACTCGGACCCAATCCGCCGCCGGCGAACTGGGCGTCGTAGGCGCGCCTATCAGCGCCTCATGCCGCCCTGAGTGTGGCCGCGGATGGTCGGGACGGGTTTTCCCCTCCATCCGCTCTAATGGCCACCCGCGAGGGGGTGACATACGCGTGTGCCGTACGTCACCTAATTGGAGAGTTAACAGCAGACGGTGCCCGCTTCAGTGCGGGCAAGCGCTGGGAGGGGTCCGGATGTCTTAATATCAGCAGTTCCCGGATCCCTTCCGTCTCAGGCGCAGAGTGGCACACCGTGTGGTTTTAGTCGGTTCGATTCCGACACACCGCCCCGCCGCAAACCCCGGCGGGGTGACGGTCCGAGGGGATTTCCACACGTTAAAAAAAAAAAAAAAAAAAAAAAAAAAAAAAAAATGAGGATTAAATACCAAAAAGGTTGTGACTACAACTGACAAATGAGCCAAGTCCTTACAAAAATAAAGCGTAGTTATAGAGTTCTTGGAAATATATATTCTGTATTCAATTTATATACTATAATTTTATATATTCTATATTTTAAATTTCCGTAGACCCCCACCTATATATAGGGATATATATTACGTTTGTAAAAGAGTGAAGTTTATATAAGGAAACGTCACACATACATACATACATAATGTATAAATTAAATATATATTTTTGTAACACCTTTGAGCACAGACGGCTTAATGGATTGCCTAGCGTCGTCCTAGATGTAAGTTCATTAATTGTTAGTAGTAATTACAACGTTTAAAAACGCAATTTATATAATAGCGTTATTAATCGTGTTATTCATTTCAGAAAATTGAAAATTACTAAAACTAAGAGCGACTATCGAGTAATGATTGGTTCTGTGGTGTTTTGTTAATCTGTTCGATTAGAATTAATCAAACCGATTAGTTAATTTAAATCAAACCGATTCGTTAAAGCTGACTCAGATGTCGGACTATCATCTATCAGATAGTAGATACAGTGATACAGTGTCAAAATGCTTGTTCCCTAATACGTACTAAATTACTGTCGGCAAAAGTGAGCTTTGAGAGCTCTCTGCCTGGGCCTGCGAGAATACCCTGTGTGTGTATATGTGTGTGTGTGTGTATGTGTGTCTGTATGTGTGTATATAAATAATAATTAAAATCTGTAGAACCGACAACAACGATAAATTGTAATGTAAGCTTAATTTCCGTGATTTTACAATTAAGAGGTGGAAATGTTTAATTGTACTAAACAAGAACAATCTCGAGTACAAGCATATTCTTCTATTAAAACAAAAGATTATTAATAAGTCGGTTGCAAATGACGAAGGTAGCGGATAGCGTAACATGTAATCTCCATCTCTTATTGTTCTACCTCAGAAATGGAACATTTCCTTTAATATAAGACCAAAAGCATAGCATATGCGAGAAAAAATATGAGACACGAGAAAAGCATAGCAATCTGTATCCACTAGTAGTGTATGCTATCCAAATTAAAAAAAAAAGAGTGTTTTAAATCGGTAAGCATTAATGAGGGAGTTTGCAACAAAATTAAGAGAAAATACCAGACAACATAATAGAGAACTTCTTACTATGTTATATGTAATAGGTTAAAGACATACTTAGTAAGTATGTTTTTAAACTATTATAATTTAAAATATACTGGTTTGTTATCAGAGCGGGTTTTTTTCTGTAATTTGCGTATATCGCAATGGCTGAAATCTTTAAATGTGTAAAAGAACAAAAATTAGAATCTTAAACCCATTACGAACATGTTACATAAGAAAACATCTGGCAAAAGCGAACTATCACCTAAGTGTTACATTATGTATAAAGCAAGGATAGATATTCTCCTCACGTCCAGCATGTGCGTGTCGCTATCAACGTGGAGTCGGGAAGAGTGTTCAACCTTCAACGTTGATGTTGTTTCATTTGTTTTGTTAGACATTTAAAATTGAACTTTAAGAAATGTCAAATATGTCGAAGGGTTCGCCTGTCAAATGTTATTACCAAAGAAATATTAAAGATGAGATAATATGACTGCACGGATGGCGTTGCGGTTTAAGTGGTCACCTCGCCACTATACTGCCGCGCCGAGTGTTGTGGGTTCGATCCCCGCACGGGACAACAGTTTGTGTAATCCTCAAATTGTTATTCTGAGTCTGGGTGTTCTTTGTGTCCGTTGTTTGAATGTTTGTGAAGTCCCCCGCGACACAGGAATTAATCCTAGTGCGGGAGTTGTATTTTTTAAATGTAGAAAAAAAAAATAAGAATTATCTTTATTGTACACTAAACCCAAATTGCTGAAATATACAAAGTAGATATGCACAATAGACGGTGACTTGATAGATTTCGACATACCGCATCATTTTAATCGCATTAATAGTGGCAAAGGTAGTTAAAGTTTGGCTTGCAGAAAGTGCCTGCAGTGGCATTAAGTCCTAAAGGAATCGTATTAGTATTATACAGCATATTTATAATGCTATATTTTACATGTTATATTGTTATTTTTCGCCAACTTTTTCGTTTGTCAGGTGACTTTTTTACGGCGAAAAAGTCTTATGGTTAATCTTATTTTTTTATATTTATGTCATTATTGCAATCTGTTTCGTTTGAACATTTAGCATAGGGTTATGTTTATATAGATTTCGTGTTGCAGGGTAGTCAGTCCAGCGACTCGCACCCTTTTATGTTTAATATTATAAATCTCTAGTGAACTTTCTTTTTAGCCTTTTGAATGTTAAAGTGTTATTAATTAAATGCACAGTCGGTCTGTTTGGAGGGTTTCCTGGTCTATTCCTGTAGGATCTCATTCAGTGCTTGTTCTTTTCTTGGACTGTTCTGATTTTAAGGTCGGGTGTTGGTTTGTTACAAACCATGGAGCGTCTGTGATTATTCTCAGCATTTTGGACTGGAACCTCATGAATATTTCTAGGTTCGAGTTGGCAGCTGTGCCCCATAGTTGGACTCCGTAAGTCCAGATTGACTTGAGTATAAATTTGTATAATAGGAGTTTATTCTCCTGATGAATTTAAGATCAGCTTACTAATAATTTTCCTTTTTATACATGTTACACGATAAGATAAAAATAATTTAATAATTTTAATCCCGAGTACAAAGGATTTACTCCTTTGATATCTTTTCCAAGAAATATCTTCCTCAAAAGCAACCATAGCTGACTCATATTTGTACATAGTACTAGCAATCCCGGCGAACTCCGTTTCGCCACCAGATGGCTTCGTTTTTGGTTAACATTTCGTTTGGTGATTAAAAGATGAAGAAAAATTTTTTTTTGTTTTATATTTGAAAAGGAAAAATTTTATTTAATTTCACAACAGTAATGAATTCATTTCGACTACAAAAATGAAGTGTTATTTAGTTGAACTTCTCTAAGTAAATGAAAATGAATCCAAAGTAAATACTCAATCGAAGCGTTATACGTGTCCGCAAATTATCCGTTTCATTGAAGTGCTCTTTGGTAAACCACATTTTTTTTTTTTGGTCTGACGTTAACACAAACAAAGCGGATGGTTTCCCAACTCGTGAACACGCAACGTATAACTGCCCATGTGAAAAACAATGATTTTCTAAATTTATCCCGCAAACACTAAGGGATTGGCCTTGCGACTTGTTAATTGTCATTGCGAACGCAAGGCGATCTGGAAATTGCAATCGTTTGAAGTCAAACGGAAGATCAGTCGGAATCATTGGTATTCGAAGAATACATACATTTTCACCTGCGTACTTTCCGTTAACAATGGTTGCCTCAATCAAATTCGGCATAAGTCTTTTAACCGAAAGTCGATTACCGTTGCAAAGTTGCGGTGGATTAAAATTACGCAATATCATAATAACTATACCAACTTTGAGTTGCAAGTTATGTGGTGGAAATCCTGGTAACTGCAGAGTTCAAAAACTCCGTTGGATAATTTATTACATCATCGGGATTTGTTATGGAATCAACGGATTTGTATGTCACCAAATCGCCAGCAATTTTTGATTGAATGGTGAAATTCAGTGCGTGTACATCACTATTCTTTGCGGCAAGAATTGCTCGTTGACTTAACCAAGCATAATTCTGATAATAGATATCTGAGTCGCCGCTATTCCAGATGATGCTAACGCCAAAGCTATGTCACATCTTGATCGAATAGTGGCCAAAATCAATGAAATGACAAATGTTTTCCCTGTTCCTCCAGGTGCGTCCAGGAAGAATAGACCACCAGTATTATTGTCCACCGCTTGCATTAATGTTTTGTGTACTTGTTTTTGCTGTTCATTCAGCAACGGCACATTATTTCGAACGAATTCCTGCAATGTATCAAAATTGTATTGCAGCTCTCGATTTAATTCTTGGTTGAATGCATCGTGCATCGATCGATTTGGCGCAATCATTCCTACTTCAATCAGTAGCTTGTTTGCAATAGTCAAGCATTGATCCTCAATCAGAATCAATCCTTCATTGTAGATTTCATCGGTTATTTGGATGTCAGGATTATTCGTTTGAATGCGCAAGCGATGCAAGATATCTTCACATATGTCGTCTTTGTATTTGTTCCATAACTGAATTGGTTGTGAAGGAAAACATGTGGTGATGATAATTGAAACAACTGAATCCGCAAGTGTTAAATCCCAATGAGAATCGTTCTCCAGCAAACCCAATAGTTGACATGCTTCTTGATATGTTTGGCATTGGTGGCCATTCACAGTTTTCAAATGCGCAAATGACTTTGGTCCACGTACATTTACCAACAGCAGTCGCAAATAAAAACATTCATCATTTCCAGGATGAACAGTATACACGCGACCTAATGCCTGATGAAAACACCTGTGGCCAATCTTTCTTTGTTGATTGATTCCAAGTGTAATACTTGGGCATTTCAATGTACATCAGCGTCGCTGCCTAAGGATCTGCTTCACACATTGCAAAGAAGCTAGTCAATGTTGTCGATGGTGGTCTCTCAGCTCGTTGTGCCGCATTAGTCTCAATGAAGTAAACTCTTTGGCCATTTTCCAAATGCACTGCTAAATGTAAAACTGTGGGATATCTTTCATGAATTTGAAATGACAATAATCGCCACAGTGCTTCATTAGTACTGACGTATCTGCCCATTTGGAAGTTGCTGATTTCGTCATTCGCATTTTCCGACGCAATACCAAACACAGCCATGTCGCTGCCTTTTGTGACGTACTTGCACAAATATTTGATTGATTTGGCCGAATGACAACTCTCAACGTTTGCATGTGTCGTGATAGCAGCGGGCAATATGGTACAATGAATTCATTTCCGATCTCAATCTCTTGATTTTGAACTTTAATTTTGATAGTTCGACCATTATCTTCTTTTGAACGCCGACGATAAACTGGATATCCATCGTTCCCTGTGGCTGTTTCAGCAACTAAATGTCGCGGATATCGTTTTGTGCACTTTCCATCAGCCATGCAAGACGATAATGGATTTAATGCACCGCACGGTCCATGCTCCATCTGTGTCGTCACAATGTCGTGTAGATGCTTCCGATATAAGAAGATGGGAGAATCGTCAGACGTCCAATATTCTGAACATCACCATCTGAATAAATAGCATCACGCAAGTGTATATAGTCTTCAGATCGTAGCTTTGCCTGATTGAATCGGATGAACGCTAAACGTTCGGTCTCGACTTTGATATACATGTCGACAGCGAATTGCTGGAATATCCTACGGCACTTCAGAATGACATTCTCCTCATGTGTACGAATCATCATACGATACGCATAGTAATTCATTGCGCTTAGATTTTTATTCGTTGATACGCCTGAAAATGCAAAATTAAATGAATTGTTAATGGAAACCATTAATAGCAATAATAGCAATAATTAGTGTGTGAATATTGTACCTGTAATTGGATCGACCATCTTCAACGTGATGTCGTATCCGTCTTGCCCTTGCCCATAAATGATTGGATATTGTAACGCATCGTACAAACGATGTGTCTCGTTTACACGATGCATGATATTGCTTCTTCGCTGAACGACAATGTCTCGCGATTTAGTTGGATCGCCAACAATAATTGCAGCAACATCATTAACGGTGGGTGCATTGAATCTTCGCACATGTTCACCTGTTGGGGTACAATCCGCTCTTATGACAAATTTGTGCGTATCCGATGGCATTCGTTCCAATGCTGTTTTGAACATATTAACCACAGCATTATTAGCGTGAAAAAATGCTTGCAACTGTTCAATAATTCGTCTCTTTAACTGTTGTGTTCCCTGTATATTGCACCGCACATTCAGCTGATCCACCATCGACGAAATGAAATATATTTGCAGAAATTGATGCGGTTCATCTGGTGTTGGCACCATTGAACCATGCAAATGATATATTTGTCCTTGTATCTGTAATTGCAAACAATCATTTGTTGAAGAATACGGTGTAACTTCTGATCATGTGATGGTGTAGTGTGTGGTGTATATGTAGTTGTTATGTGTTGCAATTCATTGTGTTGGTGTGAGTGATTGGTTATGTGTGTTGTATCTTTTTCCTTGCAAGTCGGCATGAAGCCGCCTTCTCGAATGATATTAGCCCCAAAAAGGAAGTCATGCGAAAGCAGTTATTGTATTCAAGGATGTGTTGAAGAAAATTTCTGGAATGGGGATCACTTCCATCGAACAATGGTTTCAGTGGCTGTGGTGGTGTAAGTAATGGATCCAGTTTGACTTTTCCTATTGCGCAGCACAATCCAGCCGTTTCTCTTTTGAACTTTAACGCATTCCAATATAGGCATATAGTCGACATTGGTCCAATATCTAAATTTTCATCATCACTGTAGTTCGCAGTGGGATCATATTGGAATGCCAAGCGATTGTATGATGTCAATGATCTTCGTGTGCTCACGCGTTGTCTCAATCGGGCATTTTCTCTTATTATATTTTGTCTTTCTTCGCTTAAGTTCTGTGAATACACTTGTTGCTGGCTTGCATGTCTTGTGCGGCGGCCGATGTTCGCACATCGTCCTCTAGGCATTTTGGACTATGGACAGAGTGGTGAATTTAACCTCAAATGCACGATCCACATAATTTACACAGTTCAACTTACCACCTTAAAGACAAATGCCGGCTGTTGAAATTGATTAAAAATTTGTACAATACACGTGATTGATTTGATGGTTTCCAATTGAAATTTTAGGAAACGAATAACTTATTTTTTTTACTTTTTTTTCACAATTTCACAGTGAACACAATACCGGTTTGTCACATGAAATTAACTGAGCAGAGAACAATGAGTAGCTGTCAAACAATGTATCACGCACCGGCGCCATCTACTTAAAATATTAGTTTGTAGTACATGCTATGTATCAGAGATGGCGCTGCATGTGATTTTCCCGCTTTTCTGTTAAAATTTTTCCTTAATTTTCTTTGCTATAACCCTCACGGAGCCCGAGACCTTTCCAACGAATGCAAAACCGTGGAAATCGGTTCGTGCGTTCTGGAAATATAGCGTCAGGAAGGAAAACCCGACTTATTTTTATATAGTAGATTAATTTCTGATCCCACTCACAACCAAAGGAACAGAGTTACATAGCTATCTAGACTACAAATATGCCTATTGTCTCGAAAGCGTAGCAGAAGCGTCTCAATCGCCCACATTTTGCTAACAATTATTTAGTCCAATGTTAGGGACTTGCCCATTGCCAATTTCTATTAATCGGGTACTGTACATATACTGTCTGATAGATCTGTTCGACAGTCAAAGATACCTACGGAACGAAATGGGATGGCATTGACAACCGAGAAAGATACGGCTTATGTTCTTTCAAAGTATATATTTATTTTAATTTTTTTTTTCACAATTATACATTTGCGAAAAGAATTTTCCTTTCGTAAATGTATACAATTAATTTCGTCGATTTTGTCTCAATATCAGTCTTCCAAATCAAGCAAGTAGTTGTAGCTATGTCTAAAGAGTCACTGAAAGCCAAATAGTACATATTGCAACAAATATTAAATGTTGGCCAGTCCTGTTTCTAGAGGGGTATTAACTAAACTAGACAAATTTAAGCTCGGAAACGTGGTATACGTGAAACGATACTCGAAAGTCACTGGTCCCTTCTCCGAAGTGTTTCAACAAGGCTGTCGTTTGGGTATTTCCCAAAATATAGTATTATTGTCTATGAAGAATCATAATAGCAGACTATTGTGGTGCTTTTAAAGTAATCACAAAGACTTTTGAAATGGCATTTCCTTCTTATTAATTTAGAAAGTATTTTATTAAACCTGAACGTCAAATATCTCATTTTCAACAGTATGAAAACAGATGAGTTACCTTATCGTATGTATGGATGGCAGTCTCACTGATTCTGCAATACAACGCAAGCATTATTTATCTACCGGTTTTCAATGAGGTCGTTGTATTACTTCGGTCGAGCTGGCCCATTCGTGACTAAGCATGGCTCTCCCACTGTCAAACTATCAGGCTTGCAATGGCTGTCAATGTAATAAATTTATCCTTCAATGTAACGTTCAATAACATAAATGGAAGTATCATGTTGCACTAATGAAAATTAAATAAATGCGTCTATTAGTGGGTATAACGAGAGAGCTAGTTACTAGCGTGTTGTGGTGGCAATGCAATGTTACTTTATTGTGATAAGAGTAATGTTTAGTTATATTCTATGGCGTGACAAAGAAATACATGCATAAGTATATATATATTTTTATGCATGTATAGCATATTTTTCTTAAGAATATCTATCTTTATTGTGTAGCACGTATCGTTTTGTATTCTATGTCACAGTGTTCAGATAGTTGGTGTGCAAGTTTGGCATTCTGAAAGCTCTGACAACACAGTTCTTAGAGAGCTCCATACATGTTTAACATTTTATGTTTCATGCTCCGTGCCAAAGTTTCTAGTACTGTAAATTCGTAATGTATATTATATATTATATTATTGAATGGGCTCCCTCCTAAGAATAGGATAATCACCAACCAAATTCCGAAAATTATACCTAAAACAATTGCCTAAGATGACTGCGTTATTGTAATGCCACGGAGCGGAAAGTAGTTTTGTAAATAAATGAAAATGGTCATAGTTTGTATTATGAAATAATATTAGGTAGGTACAATTTTGTTGTATCAAATAATCATCAATTTAAAAAGTATTTAGAAATATCTATATTGATTCTTGACGTTCGATTCATTCAGACATTCCATTTGAGATCGAAAGGGCTTCTTAGTGTTGTATACTAAAAAGAAGTAGTATAAAAAGTTATCCATAAACCACCCACTTACATTTAAAAACCTCTGCACGTGGTGCATTTACAGAGTATATTAAAAAGTGTAATAGCCTATAATTATTTTATATTTACATCATAAGTATTTTTTATTTGAGTCAAACATGCATGACTAAAAATAAATTATAATGAAAAATTATAAAGGGCATCGGTTTTGCTTTTCATACTCTAGCAACACTTGTCTAATGTCTTGTCTAGCATTCGCTTAGACGCGGACGGCAATTATCAACTGTCATTATCATCTGTCATCTGTTTGTTTTTGAACATTCTCTTTAAAAATGCATTTCGATGATTCTTCTCTCGACGACCCCGGCCTACTTTTGACCATTTACCCTCTTCAAAGGTTGACTACGGCAATTCTTTGGATGCTGAACCCGCGTTGTATGATGACTTACGCCTAAACATGGCTTTTCGGCAATTCGGATGATAATAAGGAATCTATACACTGTATGAAAATAATTCATTGCCAATGTTATATACTGTTTTAGGGACTCCAAACTATCCTGGCGTTTAGAGCACGCTGTACGCTCTCCGATGATGAATAATAATCCAGCGGCTTAAGACCGGGACTAGATGACGGCCAGTCTTCAGCTTTGATGAAGGCAGAAACGTTCGTTTCGAACCGCGAATTATGTTTTTCTTTTAATTGTACCAGTTTTTATGGCCATACTACATACTTAGTATGTCTGATATTAATTGGCACGGCATATAGCCTATTTCAAATGGCACGTCACGCGTCACGAGGTCTTGATTGAATCACTCAAATATCACTCTTGACTTTTTGAAATGCAGGTAGAAAAAAAAAGTCTGGTTTTATTTATTTAAATAGATTTGAATTTAAATGTACTTGTTCATTGTACAAGAATACAAGTTTTTAATAGATAAATAAACTGATTCCTTCAACGACGTACATATGTATATACATAAATACACTCACGCCTCTGTCATCAAATGGGTAGGCAGATGGGTCTCTAACGCCCATTACATACGAGTATACTGTCTGATAGAGTAGAGTCCAATCCATTAGCCGCCTTTTACGACACCCAATGGAAGAGATGCAGAGATCACTCTTTTACTTAGAATCAATATATATTAATATAATAGTGTTCAAGCTAGGCACTGAAGAAAAAAAATACCTTAATTTAATTCTTAAACCAATTCCCGCAACAATGGAAGATGGAAATAGACTCCTAATATAAATATATCTTATATCCTTAGCAACATGCATTCAACATTCCATGATAATCATATATACGGTAGCAAAACGCATAACATACAAACAAACAAACATTAATTTTTACATATTATATGGAAGATCAAGAGAAACATCTTTATCTTATGACACTGAAATGTATTGCGATTCTTAAAGAAGAGCAAACAATATGTCCAAGTCGATCAACCTTAACAAAACAGACACTTGAGCACCACCGATCTAAGCTTATAACATCTGAAGCTTCTTACAACAGATAAATGCAAACGGCGCCTGTCTAAGCATGTCCCACATGAAACGACCTGTTCGTGTGTAACAAGGGTTGCCAGCTTAAAAAATAATTCTGCTTGGATAAAAAAAAAAGTGAATCGAAAAATATTCAGGTCATGTTATAATAGCGGGACAGATCCAGGCAATATGTATATATATATATACATATATGTGTGTGTATTGTAGACATTACTTCTTGTTTTTTTATAATAATATTATAATGTAATTTTTTTCATAATGGCTATGATGAAACATTCTCCAATATTTCTTGCTAATAAATATTCTGATTCTGAAAGATCGGAACGAGTCAAGGTGGCATCTGGCACTCATGAGTAATAATAATAAAATTACAACTATTAGAGCTACGTAATCGTCGCATTCAAAGGTAGGAAATGGATATTCCTTTTATGGATGGATTGTAGTGTACGCAATAGCTCGATCTCGAGTAGTGACGAGAGCACTTGGACGAGAATAGAGCGATAGGGGACTACTGTAGAGGACATACATATATACAGGTGCATTTATTAGTTCGCCACATACAAAATATTATATGACAACCCTAATATAGAGATTCAATGACCCCTCAGATAGCTGACCTGTCAGTGGCGGGCGATGTCCAGGCAGGATAATGTTTCGTTGTATCGCCTTTCAATGGCTGAATGTGTACAAAGTAGAAGATCTTTAAATGCAGATGTAGATGTTTCGGTTTCGGTTTTAATGTATAACTTTTTATTTAAATTTGTTTAGTTAGAAGAATACTACTCAGAACGATGTCCTATATGATGCGTTGAGTTGACATTTTTCATATAAATTTCAATTTTGTTTTAGGGTTCCGCACTTCGTAACTAAAAAGATTCTTCATTGTCCGTATAGACGTCTATTTGCCTGTATATTAAGGTATTTTATTATGAGGAAAGCGTAAAAGCGTCGTAGTATAATATGAATATACTACGTATATTGTGTACGTAATATAGTTACATATTGCGCACATTAGGGAAGGCCTATGGCACATGTGGTGGACTGCAGTGGGCTAACTGATTAATTCAGAATATGTAGTTCTTAATCTCTTTTGGATGAGCGTATGACAGCTTTCTTTGAGTTATTAGAACACAAGCTGTTGTCAGCAACTTCTGTTGCGAGAAAATTTCGAATTATTGCTTATTTTTTCGGAGATACCCTATATGCCATTCTACCATTTGTTTTAATTATGGATCAATCAGATCAGCGGACCTGGCGTGATTTAGTAACAAACACTCATCCATTCTTTCGAACTAATCACAGTAATTAGAGCCTTCGGAGTAGACAGAAGCAGACATTAGTTCGTATCAAGAAGTCGATCTAATCGTTTTGACTGTTCGAGTCGCTAAAGTCTGGAATGAACTGCCTGATGATTATAGTCCTCTATCAAACTGTTTTTTCTTATATAAGCGTGTCCTACCTTTTATTACAAATGTCAATAACAAAACATATATAGGAAGATGCACTTATGTCTGTATCCCCGAAGAAGCATACAGGAGCAGGAATTTTAAATATATTTTGTTGACTATAATCTCACTTAAACATTGGCTTTGGGAATTAAATACGTTTATTGAACAAGAAAGGGAGGGTAGAAGGAAAGAAAAAGGATATTGATTAAACAGATAAATTGTGGAGTGTCCACCATAGCTCAAACAAGTTTGGGTCATATATGTAACTAGCTAATGCCGGGAAGCCTTCTAACCAGAAGGTGAATATTTTTGAAGTGATAACTTCTTATTGGAGGGTAAACCGCTTCGTTACGTCTGTCTGGCTTCGCTTTCTCTCACGCTTACGGCAGCGGTAGGTAGGCTCCGCCTCTCTCACTCTAACCCCCAGCGCTAGCCGTATTTCGGACAGACGAGTGAGTGAGTGAGCGAACGGGCGAGTGGGCTAGAGCGCGAGTGTGGGCTAACGTGGGAGAGTGTGGGAGAGTGTCACAGAGTTTGGGTGCGTGTGGGTGATTGTGAGTGAGTGTGAGTGAGTATGAGTGAGTATGAGTGAGAATGAGTAAATGAATAAATGAGTAAATCAGTAAATAAGTAAATAAACACTTTAATAGTTCAAGTTATCACTTCTGTCGGGCGTCCCAAGACGCACACGTTTCTTTTTTAATAATTAATTTATGAAATATTTAGGTAGGTACATCATGTAGTAAATAAAGATTAAAACTACATTTGTTTAAAATTGTTAGGGAACTCGAATGTATATAACCTAAATAAACTTGACGAAGTGTAATTTCGTACATGACCGAATCCATTCAATTAATTTTAAAAACCCATTTGTGAGTTAACGACTCAGTGAACTGATATTTCCCTGAGAGAGCGATTAGAGGCGAAGTCGATTTTCTGTAATGCGTACCACAAATCGGGGTTTGTCACTGGTATGTGTAGAGCAATATATATTTCTTTTTTATTATATTTTTAGTGCAGAAGCAAACGACAAGGCGGGTCACTTGATAACTCGCCAACTTGATGAAACCCAACGACAGCATTACTCTTCAACAATCAGTTATCTGTGAAGCCATAGCAATACTCCTGTCGAGCTGGCCTCTCTGTATAGGCACGTGCATCAGCTTGCTTTTCCTAAGCACATCTTATGTATCTACATAGCATTAACGTAAGAAATACGAATAAGTACAAAACCTTTAAAAAACATGTTGTTCACGATGGGAACGAAATAAATATGTAGATTTTAGTATTTTGGTTGTATTGATATAATAAACACACACAATAATATATTATAAAAAACTGGAGTGCATCGCGTGCACCGTGTAGTAGGTATATCGGTTCCCTTTTTGTTTTTAACGACGAAAGCAACCGCGCACGGGAGACACGTCTTGGTTGGCCGCCACACATCACGTCATTTTGTTGATAGCTGATTGGTTGCGTGGTGGCGCCAACATCCTCCCGGCCGTTGAAAGTTTCGCCGAGCTTTCAAGGAGAAGTAGGCAAGAGACACAGGCGGTTAATAGCTCTCCTTATAGGACCATAGCCACACGGCAAATCCCGTCGCTACCCGGAAACAGTCTGATGACACGTCCAAGGCCTGGCGGAGGGGGTGTAAATTGTCCTCCTTAATTAGGACCAGGTCGTCGAGCTTTAACTCCCTGCACTTGACACGCCACTTGATGCGTTGTTGTAGCTCCGCGATGAATTCAGTAGACCAGCGTCTCCAAAAGTGCTGCCTTACTTGTTCTAGGCGTTGGAAGCGAGTAAGGTGATGAGCGCTGTCCGTCTCGTAGCTCGTTGCCGGCAATGAAGTTAATGGTCTGCCAATTAAGAAGTGAGCAGGGGTAAGGGTCTGAAAGTCATTAGGGGATGGACTCAAAGGACATAGGGGTCGGCTATTTAGTATAGCTTCTATTTGAGTAAACACAGAAGTTAACTCCTCAAACGTGAGGTGAGATTGACCTAAAATTCTGTTCAAATGGAATTTTGCTGATTTTACACCCGCCTCGGCGAGACCATTGAAATGAGGAGCGTACGCAGGAGAAAACCGAAATTCAATGCCCCGACCAGAAGCAAAATCACAAATAGAGTCCCTGTTAGAGTTTAAAAATTGACCGATGTCCTTAGCGGCCGCTACGAAATTGCGGCCGTTATCACAATATATTGTTTTAGGCATTCCTCTACGGGCAATAAATCTTTTTAAGGTTACAATAAATGCCTCTTTACTTAATTCTGAAACTACTTCCAAATGTAGACATTTGTACCTAAAACAAACAAATAGGCACAGATAGCATTTGGCTGTTTTACAGCCCCTGCCCTTGCGGTCCGTAATCAAAAATGGACCCGCAAAGTCAGTGCCAACAGTACTAAAAGGAAAATCAGGTTGCACACGATCAGTTGGTAAATTTCCCATTATATTTGACATAGCCTGTCCTTTGAAACGACGACATATAAGGCATTTTTGCGTAACGTCTCTGGCTAATTTTCGGCCGCCTATAATCCAATAGCGTTCTCTGAGGGATGAAAGTAAATGTTGTGGCCCGGAATGGATTAAGCGTAAGTGTTCCTGTTGGAAAATGAGTTTACTAAAGTAATGATTGGCTTTAATTAGAATAGGATGCCGTTTATCAAATGAATAAGCGGAGTTATCAATGCGTCCTCCAACTCTAAGTAATCCCACCTCATCAATAAATGGGTTTAATGAGCAAAGTGCAGACTTGGCTTTGAGGGTTTTTTCGGATAGTAATAAATTTATTTCTTTTGAATACGACTCTTCCTGAGCTGCTTTAGTGAGAATAACAAGAGCCCTTTGAAGTTCCTGAACCTGGAGAGTTCCCGTGAGCTTACTTTTTGAGTTTTGACAATTATGCATGAATCTAAGTATGAAAGCATATACTCTTTGAAGGGTCCGTAATTTCGAGAATTTTTGGAAGTTTACTATACTCCTAGGTATCCTGGCTGAACACTCAGCCACTAAGGCAGGCATCGCCTTCATTTCAGGTAGATTTATGTTTGCAGAAGGAATGACTGGCCAGGATGTTTCTGGTTGTTTAAGAAACGATGGGCCATGCCACCATAGGGTAGCACCGGCCACATCTTGGGGGTTCACGCCTCGTGACACAAGGTCAGCAGGATTTTGTAGGGAAGGCACGTGACGCCAAATGGCCGTATCAGTGAGCTCAATAATAGCGGCGAGCCTGTTAGTAACGAAAGATTTAGTTTTGTGGGGTGACCTTAACCAACTGAGTACTACATTAGAGTCAGTCCAAAAGAACTGTCTATTCACATCACGCCTTAAAGCCTTCATGACAGCAGAAGTCAACTGAGCACCTAGAACCGCACCACAAAGCTCCAGGCGCGGGATAGTGCATGTTTTGATAGGAGCTATGCGAGACTTGGCACACAATAAATTTACTTCTATGTTGTTTAGCTTATTAAGAGACTTTAGGTAAATACAACAGCCATAAGCTTGTTGAGAGGCGTCGCAAAAGCAGTGAAGCTCAATGTAATCTGAGTTTTCAATCAAAACTTGCCTTGGAATTCGCAGGGATGATAAAGATTTTATTTGTTCATAAAACCTTAACCAAGACACCTGAATAGAGTTTGGAATAGGCTCATCCCAATCGAGATTTTCAGTCCATAGTTTCTGTAGCAAATTTTTTGCCTTAACAGAGCAAAGAGATAACAAGCCAAGGGGATCGAAAATTTTAAAAGTAGAAGATAGAATCGCTCGTTTGGTTAAAATAGTTTTAAGTATGGTATCAACAGGAAAGTGAAGTTTATCTGTATCAGGGGACCAACCAATTCCTAGTGTACTGGTAGCGTTACTGATAACTAACTGGGATTTTTCTTGCAGGTTGGGGTCTATAGGTAAGAAATTAGACAAATTAGAACGGTATTTTCTTAGAAGAAAACAACCTTTAGCGAGCTCATCAGAGATTGAGCTTTGAATATGACGTACTTCTTCCTCCGACTCTGCTCCAGTGAGCAAATCATCGCAATAAAAATCGTTTTGAAGTATTTGTTAATTCTGGTGTCCCACAAGGCTGTGTGCTATCACCCACGCTGTTTCTTCTGCATATCAACGACATGCTGCAGATTAGCAGCATCCATTGCTATGCAGACGATAGCACGAGTGATGCCCTTTACACCGGCCGCGCTAACATTTCTCGGGTAAACGTCATCGAAAGCCGATCCAAACTTGTGTCTGAAATCGAAACTTCTTTATCAAAAGTTTCAGATTGGGGTCGACTTAACCTAGTCCAATTTAACCCCACGAAGACACAGGTTTGCGCGTTCACCGCTAAAAAGATGCCATTGGTCGTATCACCTCAATTTGAGAGCACTTCCCTAACTGCATCAGCCAGTATCGGAATCCTTGGCGTCGATATATCAAGCGAAGTCCAGTTTCGCGGTCACTTAGAGAGTAAGGCCATATTAGCCTCGAAGAAGCTTGGTGTGCTAAACAGATCGAGACAGTATTTTACTCCGGCCCACCGCCTGCAACTTTATAAGGCGCAGGTTCGGCCGCACATGGAATACTGTTCTCATCTCTATGCAGGTGCACCCCAGTACCAACTTCTGCCTCTTGACCGCATTCAACGGAGAGCGACTCGCATCATCGACTGCCAAGATATTTCTGATCGACTTGACACCTTGGCGTTGCGTAGAGATGTAGCTTCACTCTGCATCCTTTATCGCTTGTATCATGGGGAGTGTTCAGAGGAATTGTTCGGACTTATACCGGCTGCTGGTTTCCGCCATCGTCCTACACGACAAAATATCCATCCCCATCACCTGGACGATTGGCACTCCACCACTGTGCGCTTCTCCAGAAGCTTTTTGCCTCGCACAACCAGCTTATGGAACAAATTGTCGCCTGCCGTATTTCCGAACCGATACGACCTTCAAACCTTCAAGAAGAGAGCGTACCTCTACCTAAAAGGCCGGCAACGCACTTGTGACTCTTGAGTTGCGGGTGTCCATGGGCGGCGGTAGTCACTTACCATCAGGTGACCCGTCTGCTCGTTTGCCCCCTATAGCATAAAAAAAAAAAAAAAAAGAGTGGATCGCGGAGACTTACTACAATTTTCCTGTAATTTGTTACAGAAAATCCTTTTGTCACTGGAGTGGAATGTACCGAGTGATTTATTAAAAATTGAAATGTAACAGTAAGTCTCTCTGTCAGTTATTTTTTTAACAGCTAAACGGCTGAACCAATTTACTTAATTAACTTATTTAGTGTGATACTTCACTCTCTGGACGAACGTAGCTACGTATTATTGACATAAAACGCGGGCAAAGCCGACAGTGCCAGCAAGCATATTCTACTATGTGAAAGTGTATTTGTTTGTTTTATTTCATATTTTTAGTTAAGGTTACTATTCAACCAATCATTATGAAGATGCTCAAAAATACAGGTACCGTACACGCAGAACAATATACAGTTCTGTGTGTTTGTTTGTTTGTCGGACTATCGCTCTTCAACCTCTCAACCGATAATCACATAGTGATTCGACAATCACAGAAAATGGCACAGAGTACTATTAGCAGTTTGTATACATGTACATACGGCAATAGGTTAAGTGGGACTTATTTATGGTTGGCGAAAAGTCAAGGTTCGATGAAGGCGTGACTGTCTGTATGTATGTGTGTGTATATACACAATAAGGTGAAAATCATGTCATGGGTTTCATGGACAAGTTTAATCTGATATTATATATTCTCGCAACATTTATGGCATGAAACCTCGAACCCCCTCTAAGTTTGATGAGCCAGTAAACAAAATAATAAATCGTTATATTATTATTAGGGTCAACGTATCATGGGTTTAATAAAATGTGATGACGAAGCTTTCATATAACTAGCTTAATATGTAACCGTGAGAATCTCAGTGGAATAGAATAGGGCCACCCTATCTGTTGCAGTGGGTTTCGTGAAAGGTGACTAAGGGATCGGACTGTTTTCTATCAAACAGTATAATTCCCGTATGTATGTTCCCTTCTACGTTGGTGGGTTTTAATAGTAGGCAAGTTTGAAACATTTCTGCCCACCCCTTCGGGGATACAAGCTTGACTGTCTGTCTGCTTGCGCCATTATAGCTTTTAATTAGGAACTGATTGAAGTAGACTAGTACAGGTGTGCGTAACATGCTCGTGAACATGTGCCGTTGTTTGAGACTGAACCTCTAAAGACTTCTATTACTTAAAATATACCAGGAATTTATATTTAAAACAACGTGTTACATAATCCACTCGTCTTATTTACTCTTATAAACAAGATACGAAAACAAAATTGTTGATTAAGTGTCCTTTCAGTTTGGTGCCTGTTCTTTTTATTTGGATCTTGGTACAGACAACTAGCCTCAGGACTGACTTAGTCTATAACAACTGACTGACTTAGTGAAAATTCAAAAATACCTCTAGTCAGGTTCATTACTAGCATTTAAGAAATCGTTTAAAAATCGTGTGTTAACTTAAATAATTTATCGGAACAATAAATTATTCTCTTATATTAACACAAAGTAACTTTAGAATGTAATTGTAGGATATTGGCAGCCTCTGCCGCCCCACGTTCAAGTCACGGAGCTTGAAACCCGACGGGGTCGACAAATTGTCGAATTTGCATATCCGATATTGCGTCACACCTTGGAAGCATTCTATAGAAATTGTAAAACTATTTACTTACATACATTAAAATAAGAGAATAAACGAAAGTAAAAATGTCAATTACGAATTGGCAAAAAAAAAAATACGTTTTAGTACATGTATGTAATATATTTGTGCATAGTGCGAGTTTACAAGAGTAGGTAATAGTCTCTATTAGCTATTTAGTACTAAATTAATGTGTTCGTAAATGTATGTATCTAAAATATTGCTTAAACAGAATAATCTAGATCCTGGAAGAAAGGAATGATAAATGAGATTATAATTAAGGCTGTTTTCGTTACTAAACTAATTAAGGCGTATTGTGTTAGATCTTTACAAAGCTCTGTTTGTACAAAGGTATAATTGAAAACCTTTGTTAAAAATGTTTTAAACAATTCTTATGTGCCGGTTTTTAAGTGCAAATAAAATGAGCCTCAAACATCATAATAAAGTGAGTCCCTCAAGGTTTCTCATCCAATTTTTAAGGTTCTGTCAAAGTGTTCCTCAGTTTTTATTGAAGCAGTTTATCTTGAGAGAGTTGCCACTTCCCTCCCTGGGTGGGTGGCGAAATGTTGACAAATATTTGTTACAAATTCCAAAACGCCACTTGTTCAAAAGTGGGGTAGTTTAGCATTACTTTGGCTTCTATCTGGTTGTTTGTCTTCTTATCTCGGGGTTTGTTTAAGCTTGCCTCTGAGAGTCCTTAAGCAGTGCGGCCCAAACTTTTATAATCAACATTTTTGAAACTAAATGAAGCGGCAAGTAAATGTTGTTATTATTTATAATAAATTCATTTTTAATTATAGATATATTTTTTTAGCTTTTTAGATATACTTTGTAGATTTATATTTAAAATAAATCTACTTCATACATGCAAAAGCGTATACTAGGTGATTTTAAAAACGTTAATAAAGGGAGGAGGCCACGACAATGCAATAATGTTTTGTTTTATATTCGACGTCATTTAATCGAATGTTATCCTATTCGACTTGAATTAATCTAATTCAATTGAATTTTTATTAATTTACTGTTTAATGTAATGTAATATTATTTTGTGTAATTTAATTTAATCAAATTTAAATTAATTTAATGGAAATTATAGTAAAGCAATTTTAGTCCGTGGATATGTTCTATATATATATAAAATGTAACTTAACTTATTTCAAATTATTTTTAGGTGCTCTTGTTGCCAGTAATAGGTTTTGGACATAAGTTTGTATATTTTCTATTCTTAAGTATTTATGGGTGCCTACACTATTGCAGTAGGTATATAAAAGCTGTAAAGATAGTTGAATTGTGTGTGTGAATAAATAAAAATCAATAAATAAATATTATACCTTACAAAAAGTAAATGTATGCAACACTCGCCATATAATCGAAATGCGAAATCTGTAAATAATGAAAATCTCACAGTGATGTAGGTCTAATAATAGATAACAACAACAGTGGTAGAGCCAGGCTTAGGCACGAATGGGCCGGCTCGACCGGTGCGATACCACGGCCTCGCAGAAAACCGGTTGTGAAGTAACGCTTGCGGTGCATTTCCCCGAAATGAGTGAGGTTTCCGGAGGCCCAACTCCCCCTCTCCCCTCATCTCCTTTCTCCTCATCACCCCTCTCTTCTTTCCGCTCCTTGCATCCCCTATCCCTCATCACCCTCAAAGGCGGGCAGCGCACTTGCTTGAGATGCCGGTGTCCATGGACGGCTGTTGTCACTTAACATCAGGAGGAAATTACATGTAAATTGCATTTGCATTAGGCTAAGAATGGTGCCATTTGGTGGTGATTTAGTAAGTTTTACTTAATATAAAATATATTGAACAAATAGACGTTAAGAATCGTTTATTTCGCACTTGCTGACTAATAAATTGTGGACCCTATGTATACTTTGAACGTTCATAACATATTAAAGACACACAAATAAAACTTATAAAGTTTCTAGTTAGTAGAAATGTTAAAGATAAGTGAAACAAAGAGTTAATACGTTACTTCACATTTGTACAAATATACCCATAGATAAAGAAGGAGATTATTTGTGAGGTCTCGAATATTATTACCATGAATTATACAAAGCTAATGCCAAAAACAAGTAGTATACTATACTATACTTTTATATAATAGTGCACATAATACATGTGGCGAACTAATCGGTTTAACAACGGACCACCAATTAATATCGTAAGAGAACATCTAAGTATTGGATACCTAAAGAGTTTACCAAAATATGTTTATTTACAGAAGAAGCAAAAATTGCTAAAGGAGCACTTAAGAAGAACACACTCCACAAATAAAAAGAACACTATACTGTAATGGTAACAAAACGTAATTCGAGTTCATTGTAGCTGATTAAACCATAGCAATATAATATACAAGTAGTAGGTATTTATTTCATATATTTAAAATTACATAAATAAGGCCATACAGTTAAGATATAAAAGTACTTCATAGGTTTATATATTACTATATGAATATAAAAAGCAACTCTCTGCATCAAACGTAGAAGTTGGGCGAGTTTAGCAACAACATCTCTGTATTATAATTTAATTACATAAAAAAAATATTCATTTCTGCATCATATAAGGTAGACAGTTAGAGAATGCCTATGACATTTAGTTCGTCTCTGTACATTCCGTGCACAATAGGAAATAAATTATAATAAACTATTTCTACGTTTATACGAAATATATGTATATTAAGAGACATACATATGTATATATCACAGTCAATATCAAGAATGAATAATTTATTTACATTTCATTTTACTTATATATTTTAAACTACACCGACACAATGTTCTTGCACCTTATTCTAACTAGCTTTTACTAAAAACTAACATTGACGTTTGAGAGTTACACATGAGAGATCAATAGAAGTCAGTCCGCCTCAAGACCACGTTAATGATTTTAGGGGTCACTAAGCTTTGGGAACAATGGTTATAGAGTATATTTGAGTACATTCCGAAAAAAAAGTTTATTTAAATTCATTGCTTGGGTTTGCTTTGATTCCGTTACGTCCGATAAGAAACTTTTTTTGAGTAGGTTTGTTTCTTCTTTAAATACGGATTTCCTGGCTCTGGAACTCGTAACTGATTTAAGTTATACTGTTATTTATTATTTTGCTAGAAAACTGTTCTTATGTAACACTTTTATTGTGACAACTACATTATAAATAACTTCTTCTTACTTTTATTTTATGTTAGAAAATATATATGTAAGTGTATGGAAATGTGTGTACGTGTGCATGTGTATGAATATATGTATGTGTGTGTGTGCATTTATATATACATATGGTTATGTAACCCTAATTATACATAACCATATGTATACATAAATGCACACCTACACATGTATGTTTAGGGTTTTTAACTTTGTGGATGATATATTATTATCCAACTAACTTGACATATATCATAACATAACATGAACACATATTTTATTTAACCATAATTATTTTTAGGGTGTAAACCTTCTTCAAATGGAAATAAATAAATAATAATACCTACTACAAATATAATATGTTATTTATTTTAAAACAAATATTATTAAATTATAAACATATCTTTCTTAACTCGCAAACCCACAGCGCTCAAATAAATGTAGATGAAAAAAAAGTCGAAATTGAATAAATCGATAGTCATTTAATGAAACCATCTTCACGTACTTACAGTAAAACAATATAAAAACGAAGCGTCAATTTGAGAACCTTATGAGGGTATTGAAGTTGAAAGGAGCCTAAGTTATGTGTGATAGCGGATAGTTACAAAAGGAAAACTTTCTGCAGCGGTAATACACGATTGATAATACATGACTTAATATACACATAATTGATAATACACGACTGATAAAACACGACATAATATACACATAATTGATTGTCACAATACATGATTGTCAAAAAGGTACGTTGTCTAAAGGTACATTTAGTTAAATGAGAGATAAAAAAGGAAGAAATAATAAAATTATTAACAAATCATTCACAAAAAACACTTTGGCCGTTTTGATAGACAGAAACAGTTAGTGTCATTATATGGTGATTTATTGACTGCGATCTCTTACAGGTAACCTCTAGTAGTTACACAGTTAAGTAAATTGGTTTGTGATGCACAATTAAAAGCAGACTATACTCGATACATTAAAGCTAAACAGTTAATTAGTTCTCTCTCAAACTCTCTTTTTGAATTCGCCGCAGTAGGGTTAAAATGCGGTTCTATTCTCTCGATATCATATCACTTGTACTAAGTAGGTGTGTAAAGGAACGCTGTTACTCAAGACACCCCGTCTTGTCTACGTAAAAGGAATAAAACTCTCGTATATTAAATTACACGCACCTTCGCTTTGCTAAAAGAAATAGAGTTGAAGTAATTGGACAAGTGTGGATACTTGTTTTCAATAAAGATGAAGGTCTACAATGATATACGATTTTTTTACAGGATTGATGCGGTTCAAAGAATTTAAAATTGAGATTCCTTTAACATTACTGTAAGACATTATTGTTTTCTTTAGAGGAACGGAACGAAAATACTCAACTAAATGCGGTCCTTTTTTTTAATACAGTTTCACAGACACAATACTATTTAAATCTTCATTTGATATTGTACGAAGGCAGACTTAATGCCTAAGGCATTCTTTGCCTGTCAACCCCGGGGTGTTGCCGAGATAATGATTGGTAGGTGCAAAGAGTGAGAGAAAAAGATATTCAATGTATGTATAAGTCAAAAGGTAATAATTCAACAACTGTCGTATTGATTTGGTTACTCAAATAATGAGATAAATAAATATAATACATATACTACACAAAATACCTACCAGTATATACGTACATACTCACACATATACATACATATTTTTTTTTTATTTTTTATTCGTAAGCCTACCATAATGACTCCACTTTGCCTGATGGTAAGCAATAAATGGAGTCCAAGAGTGGTGGTCACCATCCTCATTGCATGTCTAGTCAATGCAGCATGGTGACCCACACTATGGCGGCCTGGTGAGATGCTTTTTCACGCCCCGCTTAAAAGACCCGGGATCAAATTGGGAAGGAAACACGTGCGCTGGTAGGGAATACCAGGCTTTCACTGATCGGCACAGGAAAGAAGAGCCAAACCGTTTCGTTCGGGATCGCATATCTTCGACTCGCAAACGGTGACTCCTCAGGCCAGCACGTGTAGTCCTGTAGAGGAAGGGAGAAGGTGGGACCAATTGGAAGAGCTCGTCAGAACACTCCCCGTGATGTAGGCGATAGAGAACTGCCCTAGAGGCGACATCTCTTCGCAACTGCAGGGGCTCAAGAGACTGGGTGACCTCAGGACAGTCTATAATACGGACTGCGCGTCGCTGCAACCGATCGAGAGCGTCAAGCAGATACTGCGCATAGCTATCCCAAAGATGAGAGCAGTACTCCACGCAGGAGCGAACCTGGGTTTTATATAAAAGACACAGATGCTCGGGCGAGAAGAACCGTCTCACCTTGTTCAATACACCGAGCTTCCGCGAGGCCGCCTTAGTGACGCTCTCGATGTAATCACGCGGATTGAGATCCCGACAGATGTCCATACCCAGTATACTAAGCCTATCCTGTAGTGGCAGTTGAGTGTTCTGAAGAGTAGGAAGGGGAAGGAATGGAGACTTTTTGTTTGAAAACGCGCACGCCTGTGTTTTCTTGGCGCTGAACTCGACCAGATTCTCACAACCCCATTGAGAGATGCGGCTCAGGACCCGGTCGAGCTCAGCAACAAGCTCCTGTCGTTTTCCCTCAACGTCTGTTAGCTTGGCAGCAGGATGTCCAAAGTATCGCCCGTGTACTGTGCTGTCGTCTGCATAAAAATGTATGTTGCCAAGAGCCAACATATCATTGATATGCAGAAGGAACAGCGTGGGCGATAGGACGGAGCCCTGAGGTACACCAGCGCTAACCTCCTGGAAGTCAGAGGCCGCGCCGTCACAGAGAACCCTAATGCAGCGCTTGTGGAGGAAGGCAGCAACCCAGTTGCATAGCTGAGATGGCAGACCAAATGCAGGAAGTTTGGAGAGAAGCGAGCGATGCCAGACCCTATCGAAGGCCTTGGCAATGTCGAGGCTGATGGCCAAGGACTCCCCATGCCTATCCATAGCCTCACCCCAAAGGTGTGAGACGTACGCTAGAAGATCACCCGTGGATCGGTTCGGCCTAAAACCATATTGCCGATCATTTAACAAGGAGTGATCCTCTAGGTGGCGGATTAATTGGGTGTTGATTATCCGCTCGAGCACCTTACAGAGTATGGAGGTGACGGCTATAGGACGGTAATTAGCTGGATCGGAGCGGTCGCCTTTTTTGGGAATGGGTTGGACGTTCGCCTCTCTCCAGGCCTCCGGAACAATTCCCGAGGAATAGGACAGGCGATACAGGCGCGTCAGTACAGGAGACAACTCTGGTGCACAGTTCTTAAGAACCACCGCCGGAATACCGTCGGGTCCACTGGCTTTCCGAACATCGAGTGACCGAAGCTCCGCACGGACATCCCTCTGCCGGATGCGAATATCCCGCCGTGGGCGGGTGAGCGCCACGGTCGTCGATTCGGGAGTTAGCCGCAAAGAGGTCAGCAAGTAGTTTCACTTTCTCTTGCGGCTCGTGGGCCAGTGATCCGTCAGGGTACTTCAGCGGTGGCAGCGAAGGCTGGCAGTAGTTGGACTGCACGGCTTTGGCCAATCGCCAAAACTTACGGCTACCCGTAGGGTATGCGACGAGTTCTTGACCAAACCGTGCAATGCGCTGGGCATCAGCTCTGATGTAAGCCCTCTTGCATTCCTTAGTGGCTTTGTTAAACGCTGCTTTTAGGCGATCAACGTCTGGGTCACAATGAGCGCGGGCCCTGATCCATGCGCGGTAGGCTGACTGCTTTTGAGCGACAGCACGGGTGCACACGCGATTGAACCAGGGACGGGTCTTTGTGCTGGCGACTTCACTGTAGGGGATATAGTACTCCATACCGACAGTGATTTCGTCAGCCACGGCAGACGCACTTTGCGACAGATCCCTGTCTTTAAAGCAGCGTTGAGCCCACGGGATGGATGCAAAATAATTCCGCATTCCATCCCAGTCTGCTAACGAGTAGTGCCATAACCGTCGCCTTGTTACCACAGGCCGTGGTGGGGCAACAAGAGGCACCGAGGTGGACACCAGGCAGTGGTCGGAGGATCCCAGAGGGGCGTGAACCGTTACACTGTACTGCGCTGGGTGACTCGTCGCAGAAGGTCTAGCAAAGAGGGCGCTTGACCCTATATGTCTGGTATCCTGGTGGGCTGGAATACCAGTTGGGTAAGGTCATGCGTGAGAGCGAATGCGTGGGCAGTTCGACCAGCGTGGTCCGTTCTGGAAGATCCCAGCCAGAGGTCATGGTGGGCATTAAAGTCTCCCAAAAACACCAGTTCGGCGGTCGGGAACTGCTCCTGTGCTTTGTCCGTTGCGTGACTCATGTAGTCAAAGAGTCGAGTTGTCTCGGAGTCTCCGGAATGGGACCGATAAAAGCAAACGTAGATCCGGCTCATAGAGCCAAAATCCACGTGAAGCCAAAGGATGGAGAAGGATGCGTCTTCTAGGCAGTGCAGACGGCGACAACAAACATCCGCCCTGACGAAAAGAGATACCCCAGCCCTCGCGAGGAAGCACTCCTCTAGAACGTATCCGGGATAGTAGAAATATGCCGTGTCAGCAGGGCGGCGTATTTGTGTCTCCGTAAGAAAAAGCATGGCCAGCCGAGCCGTCTCAAGGTGCTGGTGTACGGCGCTGAGGTTTGCATGGAGTACACGTATGTTAGTGAACTCCACCTCAAAAAGGGGGTGTGTGGGAGAGGAGGATGCCGCTGTTGGACCATTTTTCTTTTTTTGTACTGCCATGATAAGAGTTGGGAAAGGGGGCGTAAAAGGCATGACAGTCATCGTGACTGTGTAAACTGAGACTGAAAATACTGTGTCATCATGTAACGGTGAGGCATGGCGGAGACCGAACCGCCGGACGGAAGGGCCCCCGTACCCTCCCGGAAATGGACGCCGGGTCCCACCGTCCGGTCACCAACCGGCACGACGAGCCACTCCGTGGATTATGCGCGACCTGACGGGGCAGCCTCCCAGGGTGGTTAGCCGTGGTTGGGCCCCTCTCTATGCCGGTGGCGGCCAGCGGCACCACCGTTTCTACGGGTCTCCCTGGCCGACGGTTCGATCAACGCCTACCTCACAATGATTTAACGAGCACTCCACTGCTCACACACATACCACGATAACTGTCACCCCTGCATCATTGGGCCTCCGGCGCACTCACTCACCAGCGAA
Organism: Tyria jacobaeae; assembly: GCA_947561695.1. Lineage (NCBI taxonomy): Eukaryota > Metazoa > Arthropoda > Insecta > Lepidoptera > Erebidae > Tyria > Tyria jacobaeae. The sequence goes on along the minus strand of OX387236.1, from coordinate 391,574 downwards.
AGACGACAGCACGAATGATGTTGCTTTAGGCTGGTTTTCTGTGAGCGGGTAGTACTGCCCCGGTCGAGCCGGCCCATTCCTGCTGAAGTCAGCGTGGCTCTACCACCTAATAATAGCGGATATACATAAATAGCGGATCTAACATCACAATCTTCTCGAAGTACCTTTAGCGAGAACATGGTACAGACAAAATTCATAATCTATTTCTTTGCCACCTAGTTGTTTATCTTTTTTATGTATATTTTCTTACATATAAATAATAATGTAGTGAAATACATCGCTGTCTACGTATTGTAGTTAAGTCATTTATTGTAACTATTTATATGTGAAAACTTGTAATTGGCCATTTGCTACTTTGTTTTTAAGTATATGAATGTTTAACTGTAAGTTTAGTCACAAAGCAGGTAGTCCAGTCCTCGTCGTAGTGTTATCTATCAGACGGTATACAGACAAACATACAGCGCTTAACCCCTATTACAAAAGTCGGAGTAACTGATGATTACCAAATAGTGGTCGTTTAAAAACGCATCCAACCTCGAGGCGTGTGTGTATGAATGTATATGAAGTTCAATATTCATTTAACTCTGTATTCTAAATTAACCGAAGAAATGTTTTTAATAGGTTAGAACGGGTAGTTCTAACGTTTGTTCGTATTCGGCTACAGGCAGACAGTTCGAGTCACAGGCATGCAACGCAGACCTGCTTAAGCTGTTGATACATTTCATAATACGTGTGTATAATCAATATCTATTTTATTCTATTACCTTCTATGACAGTTGTTTATCGATAAAAAATATTTTTAGGAAGAATTATCCCCAAAATTCCACAAATCAGTCACAAAAATTACACATTCACAGCGTGTTTAGAATTTTTTTTTTCATTTATAAAAATAACCGCTAATTCCTTAGTGTCAAAAATATCACTCATCAAATGAGTGATATTTTTGGTAGAAATGAATAAATGTTCAAATTACACATTCACAGCGTGTTTAGAATTTTTTTTTTTTCATTTGTAAAAATAACCGCTAATTCCTTAGTGTCAAAAATATCACTCATCAAATGAGTGATATTTTTGGTAGAAATGAATAAATGTTTCAATCACTCACGTGTCTATAACGCGTTAAGTAGCCCGCTGTCAACCCTTGTCTAAAACCATTGTGGCACTAACGGAGGCTTAGTTTCAGAAAAGAGAGGCTTGAAAATCGCACACGATTGCAATGATATACATAACATACGTATATACTTATGTAGTTGTGTGTGTAAAATGAATACTCAACTAAAAACTGGTGTCCATTTATGTGTTTTAGCTTTTGTAGGTACATATATTATACAGCAACGATTTATTAATTTAAGAGGAAAAAATTGACTGTTGGTCTAGTGGAAGGTGATCCAGACTGATGAACCAGAGTTGTAAGTTTAAATTGTGTGATCTACAAGTTTTTATCCTAAATCTGGGTGCTCTTTGTGCCTGATGCTTGAATGATTGTCGTGTCGCGTGTCGTGCTTCTTGATGAGAGAGTTTTCTTTTAAAGCAAACTATTTTTTTTTCTGTTCTCGTTTATAAAGACACTTTTACCTTCAATGGTTCTAAACAACGTAGTTTTATATTTAAACTGAACATATAAAGAGACAACTATAGCAAAAACGTTGTCAGAATTGGGCAAAGATAATAATTTGTATAAAAACCCCCTCTATCTCATTTCCATAGAAAGTGTTTGATATCTAGATATTTGTAGTGACAATTTAAAATACTAAACAAAATACGCTTTATTAAAAAAGAAAATAATAAGTTACTATTTCATTCAACGCGTGATGTTTAAGATATCAATGTAATGTATCTCACTAAATGGTGTGCAATAACGAGATGACTAAAATAAAATAACTAACTAACTAATGAAATAAATGGATCATGTAAGCATAACGTCGAGTTGCCTTACTCAAGTCTCGTGATTGACCTTCTCCAAATTCAATAATATATTAAATTAAATCTAGATTACGTACATAATTAACTTTGCATTGAATAATAAACCACTCGACCATTCCCCAAAACGTATTAATTATTATTCAATAATTTAATTTCACCGAATTCGAGTACCTACTTTATATCATGAATGATTCTTTGTGGTGGAGAGGCTTTGCGCCCCATATAAGGATCTTGCTTATTTTCACGTTTCTGACATGGTCTGTAACTGTAACTGTAGTATTTTATAGTGTAAAAATATGGCACATCTTGTGTTTTTAGGCTTTCTGGTAGATGAATAGGAAAAATCGTTCAAATGTAAATACTTTGGTAATACTATATTTCATAAACTTTCTTTTAAATTCGTGGAATCAAAATAAATGTATATACGCATTCATCAGTACATGATAGGTATGTTATTTTAAAATATACATATACTTTAACAGAATATTAATAAACATGCATACTTTTCTCCCTTCAGGGTAGACAGAAACTATAACATGCCACTTGCTTCTATCCTCACACACCTCTCGGGCTTCCTCTACCGTCATTGCACCTTTCACAGTAGACAGTTTACAGTCTATATATTATTTAAAGATTTTTTGATTGAATAAATCATTATTATTAAGCACTTTTTTAGCCTTCTTAAATGTTTAAATTATATGTAAATTAATTGAAGGTGTCTTAATGACTTAAATATAAACTTAATACTAGTTAAGGAACGTGAACATATCAATATTTCAACGAATACTTGTTATAACTGTCAATGATATTTTCATACTTTTATCTAACCAAATGAATGGGAATTCTTAGTTTTTCTTTTCATTTATTAAATCTTAAACAAATAACATTGTGTCTTATTAGAACATGTACACGCGACTACTAAAGTACATAACAATATAAAAGTTACAACTACATACGGTGTAAAATAAATATATATAAATAAATTAAAAAGTAAATGATTTTCATAGCTTTGATAAATTCAGCCAAATCGCATCAAATCTTACTGGAATATTACCTTTATATACACTATACACCTTTAATATATTTTTTTTAAACTATGGGGGGACAGACAAACAGACGGGTCACCTGATGGTAAGTGACACCGCCGTCCATGGACACTTGCAACTCAAGAGTCGCAAGTGCGCTGCCCGCCTTTCAGGGTGATGAGGGATGGGTGATGCAAAGAGCGGAAAGAAGAGAGGAGGGATGAGGAGATGGGAAAGAGGAGAAAGGAGATGAGGGGAGAGAAAAGGGAGGAGGGGGAAGCCTCCGGAAACCTCACTCAATTCGGGGAAATGCAACGCAAGCGTTACTTCACAACCGGTTTTTCTGTGAGGCCGTGGTATCGCACCGATCGAGCCGGCCCATTCGTGCCTAAGCAGGCTCTACCACAGAAAATATAATCTAATCTACTTTAATGATATGTCGTTTGGAACATTATGACATATCATAAAGGTGTAAATAGCTTTCAATTATACTTCAAGCTGCTTCCATGACAATGGTTGTAAGAAAAAAACTGCTAGTATAATAAATTAATTTGTGTCGTTAGAGGGGAAAAACTGAGTGTCCGTACTCTAATGTTCAAAAGAATCAACATTTGTATGTAAATTTTGTTAGGTATGTCTGCGTACAAAACATAGATACACACATATGTATATATATATACATATATATACATTTATACATTTATACAATCGATAATCACCTGATTGTAAAAAAACTAAAAAGTTTTGACTTTTTATCACGACTGGTCAGCAATGAGCCTTAGTGGTTTTTTTCAATGAAGACTAGCAACGTGGATTACACGTTACTAGTAGTATTATTAACCCTTAAAGCTAAACTAAAATGCTAGTGTTAGAAGTTTTTCTAACACGGTAGTGCACTGGGTGGGGTTCGACCATGCAAGCGTTACAATACGTCTGCTTTGATATATAATAATACTATATAAAACTGTAATAAGGAACGATAGGGCTGATATGTCCTTATTAAAATGTCTAAAAAAGATAAAGTTGATAAAGAAAAATGAGAGTTAATTGCGGTTAACCTAATTGTAACTTCCCAGTAAGAGTCAGATCGAGTTATAACTTTTATCAATTATATACATCTCGTTACATCTATATCCCAAAGTGGCCGGTTGATATTAGAAGGTCTGTCCCCCCATTACATAAGTGAAACCTAATTAAAGTTAGCAAATTGTGGGGGTTTAATACACCTCTGCTAATATAATATAATAAAGTTATATGTGTTTATGGTTTATAAAAGTTCTTGACTTTAAATACACATATAAAATTTAACATAAAACCGGACTTCGAATGAAATAAAGTATATTATGTTAATGAAATAAAATATCTAGCCTTTCCCTGCCACTATATGGTTACTGCTCATCTCTTTGGAGGCTGTAGCTTGAAATTTTTTAACGTATATTATTAAAAATAAAAATAAAAATAAAAAGCCTTTATTGTTGTTAACAAGTTTTACACAGAGTAGTTTCGTGTGCCTAAAATTAATTTACTTATGACTACTATCTAAAAAACACATTTTTACTATTAACTAGAGTTTAACTAATATACTAACTATTTTAATATCTATTGGTTATCAGCAAACGGTAGTTCGGTTACAACTTGTCTTCCGACAAAGGCCTCCTCTAAAGCTCTCCAGTCTTTTCTCATTTTTGCAGTGCAGTTTTTCGGGTGTTCTAAGAGATCGACAGTTGATGGTTGCTATTTGAATATCATTCGTTTTCTTTTTAGTGTGAGTATTGACGTTGACGTTATTTTTAACCTTTAGAGGGTCGTGGTCATTTTCCCCCACGATGACCAGTCGGCTTGGGGGAGCTTGGTGTTTTGTACTTATGTTGTTTTTGTTAGGTATTTTGTGTTTTGCGTTTACCGATATTTAATTGTTATTGCTTATTATCTATTGTGTTGGAGTTTAGAGAATTGCTTTTAATCCGCATTAAATCAAAATCATTTAATCTGTTGACGTTCGATGGCATGAAGGTTTGTTGTTTCCTTGGTTGGTTTTTATTTTCTGGGGATGTTGATGTTTCTCTTTTCCGTTTTTCATTGCTTGTATTACTTTTTCCTTTTATTATTATTTTATCGAATTTTAAGTATGTGATATTTCCTTTCTTTCTCTCCTCTATAAGTTGTGGCTGCAGCGTTTTCCTTTTCTCCAGCACTTCCTTAGTATAATCTTCTGAAATGAATACATTCAATGTATTCTCTTCATTTTCATTATTTCGTTCTTTATCCATTCATTCACGAAAGATACCAAGGTAGGTCTTGACTTATCACCTGCTTTTCCAATGCGGTAGATGTTATTCACATCGTGATCTTCAATATTTATGCTTAAGTCTGTTTTAAAAACTTTTTTCACTTTTTTTTAGTAGTTCTAGGTTAGAGTTTTCGTCCTCTTTTATACCAAAAACTATTAAATTATTCTGTTTCTTAGCTCTTTTTAAGCTTTCCAGCTCTTTCTCGACGTTTTCTTATTTTGTTTTTAGGATTTTATTTTCTGCTATGAGAGGTTGTAATTTTTTCTTCCATTCTCTCCATTATTTTGTTAGTTATGAAGTTTGTAGCTCCGTGGTTTATTTTTGCATTTCATTTTTCACTTTGTCAAATAAAAGTTGAAATTGATCATTCATCATCGTCGTTAAAAAATTATCTATGTATAATGGAACGTGATGAGTATTCGTTCTTATCTTTCTTAGGTTGGTACAACTGGTAACGTCATATGACGTCTTGGCACTATTGACAGTATTGTATTGGCAATGACACTATAGTGGGTATTATCTATGATTGACATATTTTCTAACCTCAGTACTCCAGCCGGCGACTTTTTAACACAAAATAATGCAGTTTAATGTCCAGGATCTCGTGTAATCAACACTTCTGCCGTATTCACAACACTTTATTTATAGTTCGTGATGTTTTAATAAGAACAAGTATTTTTCAAAGCACAATATTATCGGGAGCTGCACAACTATGATGTTTACTATTTGACGTCCGGAAACGGAAAAAATATAATATATATAATAATATATTATATTGACGAATAATATATTATTATTCGTCAATAAATACGCTATTTAATACCAAAAATATTCAAATTATTCCCGGGTCTTTTAAGCAAGGCGTGAAAAAGCATCTCACCAGGCCGCCATGGTGTGGGTCACCATGCTGCATTGACTAGACATGCAATGAGGATGGTTACCGCCACTCTTGGACTCCACTTATTGCTTTTCATCAGGCAAAGTGGAGTCACTATGGCAGTCTAATATAAAAAAAATAAAAAAAAAACTCTTTAAATGTATTACATTATATTATTATTGTACATACACAACACAGGAGTCTTACCATATTTCATCAATTTCTAGTTTTGTGAGACAAGGAAATCTTTTTATGTAACTCAGGGGACTTAAGAAAGATTCTAAACATTTTTCTGGGACTATAAACTCAAGATTACGAAGAAATTTAACCCTCGTGACTTCTACGTTACATTTTTTGTTTAGATATAGTCTCAAGTACAGTTGTGTGCTGAAGTTGTGTAGTTTGTGAGACTCAGCGTATTCCTAAAGGCCCGTTTAATTTTTTTGTTCAAGTCTGTTTCTAAAGCTACAAAGTGAATGTATATTTATATACATTATATGTATTTGGCCGCGTTTTTATAAATATACTTTATTTAACGACAACTCTTATATTAGTAATGAATTCTGTGATGTGGTAACTATTTGAATATCTCTATCCCGTGTGGAAATCAAACCCACGACCAAGCAGTCAGTATCACCAATTAATAGACCAATAGACGCTCATTCATAGTTTTAGTACTTTTGTTTGGCCTCATTGAATACGAGTATTTATTCTATTAAAAATAGGGGTAACTATAATAGATACATTACACATTGTAGACATTATTATGACAAGCTACATCGGAACTGTCACGTCATTGGTCCGCCCAGCAAGTTGCGGTGAATGGTGGGGTGATAAGATAATACGCACTTTCTAAATTTTATATAGGTCACTTGAGTACGAACCGAGATACAAACAACATCGCTACAGTTATGTGGTTGTTTTACACTTTTGACTGCGCTTTGTTGAAAATTTGCCTCTTCCTGCGTTTATGGTTACTGCTCCGCTTTTAAAGGTTGTAGCGTGATGTGTTTTATGTGTGATGAATATACATATATAAGCCCATATTATTTTTTACAACACATTTTCTCACCTTAAACAAACAAACAAAAGTCTACGGAATACCTATTCAGACAATTGGCAGAATCAACTTTCCCATAGCTTAACATCTTTTGTTCTTGTAAGTATATGTTTAGTATTTGTATGTATATGATTTGGGTGTTATTTTGTTACTCTGTGTGTATATAAACATATGTATATCTTCCTATGTATCTTTATATGTTTCTGTCAAGAAGTGTACATTAAGAAGTCTTAGTTTATATCTTTTAATGTTTAAAAGCACATACTTCCTGTTTTCTCTGTACCAAAACAAAAACAAAACAAAAAATAACAGGCAGAGAATGCCTTACGCATTCAGTCCTCCTCTGTATATAAAATGTATAATGCTTAAATAAATAAATAAATATAACGACGAACCCTTCAAACATTACACAACTTTTTGGGTAGTTACGTTACAAAAGTTATTAAATAGGTATGTTTATCAGCGGTCTTGGTTTTCTTTATTAGAGTCGTAATCAATTGAGTCCCATATAGTGAACATTAACAGCTCTAGTTGAAAAGGGTCTCTGCCCATTGTGTGCTATGATTGATGGCGCTGATATAGTAGGTAGAAGACTTCGCTGTTGATAAATGATCTATGTCACTTACATGTGACTTTGTGGGTTGGCATTCGGAATATGAAGAATATTTGATTTAATCACATTCATGAGAGTAGAGAGGGCGGACCTCCCTCACGGCTATAGCCAGTTCTTTTACTTTTTTTACTTACTAAGGAGGAGTTGTGTGAGTATGTAGGTCCAAACCAATTTTCCCTCTATTTTTAATAAAGATTATGTCGTGTTATTTGACTTTATCGAGTGTTAATCATTATATTTATATATATATGTATATACTATAGGGAGACAGACGTGTCACCTGCCTGAATTCGTGCCTAAACATGACTACTACTGTTAATTATTGTTAAATATGTATATAAGAGACAAACTTATCCCCCCCGTTTCACTTGCCCTTTTGGTCACTACTTGGCCAATAAGTTACAGGTTATGTTTATTAACCAGTGTTTATTGTTAATAATACTCTATGCAATACAACAAGAATCGTTCAAATCCTACTGATAGAGTCACTAATTATCGCGTTAAATTAAACAAAAAAGCCTGAAAACTTCTCTAACGCGATGCAGCAACGTATGTTTTTGCTGTATGTTGTAGACGCCACGTAGACAGTTACCTTGTTCAAATACAGTCACTAAGGGAATAAAACTTCTGTTTGTTAGTGAATGTGTAAGATAGATATGTGAATGTCTAGACTGAATAAATGAAGAATTCAGAGATTAATCAAGAAGATTTGCAAAAACTCGCTTCTCAAGTACTAATGTATATAGATGTTTGAATAATGAATTTAGGCAGATATAAAATAAGAAAGTGTTTGTCAACATATTTTTAAAACATTTTTCAAAATAACACAATCTGCCAAAGTTAATAATTGAAACATTTTTTTTTAGGGTGAATTGTAACTAAAGATGATTTTGCAAGGAAGTCGTGTTGGCTAAAGAGTAGAAGACGAGAGCCCGAAAAGCAAACCGACGCAGGCCTGTGATGGTAACGCAACGTGTTCCACGCACGCCTCCCAACCTTGAGAGGGACTATAGCCCCCCCGTATCCCATGGTTTAGACGCATAAAAAAGTGGCAACCAAGGTCTGCAGGGTTCCGTGAAGCATCCCTACTAGAGTTATACCCAGGTCCCTTGCAATATGTAGATTCAATTGTGACGGAACACCGTGAGGTTTTAGTCGGTTCGAGTCTGACATAACACCTTACGGTCAGCTGCAGTGAGGGTTTTCACATAAAGAAAAGGATGTTTCCTTTATTTTATAGCATGACGATTGAGATTTATTTCCAGTCCAATAATGCACCACCACAACCTGAACTATGTAGCACTTTTGCTACTCTACGTAGATGTAATATATAATATAATAATTAATTTGGGAAAGTGCGATTGTTTGTTAATGAGCGCGATCATTTTATATAAAAAAATGTTTTGATATTGATTAATAACAGAGCTCACATATTATTTTGAGCCGTGTGGAGCCTCCGGGGGTATAGGCATGAGTATATTTATATATAATAATATTTCTATTTTATTAAATAGATGGTTTACCAAAAAAAAAAAACAATATAGTCAGCATCCATTCTTTTCGCATAATGTATGTACATACATTCATACATACATACATACACTCGAAAAACATAACCCTCCTTGTGCAGTCAAGTTCGAATTAAAAAAATAAAGATAAAAAATATTAATAATCATTGCTAGCAAATAAATTAAACTATTATGTAAATGTAAGTCCATAACAGTCAAGAGGAAAGGTTAACTTTAATAAATTAAATGCGACAATTACTCGATGATGTGTCTTCACACAAACGCTTTTGTCCCTTCAAATTATTTACCGATACAACAAAAAGCCCACTTTACAATATTACTTTAATTTCTGTATTTTATCTTTATTACACCTCGCTCCGGTCCGCCATGCAGATTCAAGTCACAGTCTATTGAATATTGTCTCTGCCCTTTGTCCCTATTTTCATTGAAAATAACGACACAATGGCGTAGCGGTTTAAGGTTGGTCACCTCGCCAATACGCTGTCGTGCCGAGTGTTGTGGAGTTGTAAACCAAAAAAAAGAAAAGAAAAAAGATTACTAATAAATGTATGTGTTGGAGAAAAAGAGATAGTGAATATTTTACAGATTGCTAGTTGAGCGAAGTCTTAAGTAAGTTGACCTGTAAGGTGAACTTTAATGAAATTAGTTTCTCCAAGAGAAATTCTTGATTAAGTTAGGAAGTCCTAACTCAATCAAGTATTTAGTTAATGTAAGTACATTGACTATAAATAACAAACATTCGTCCTGAATAAGTTTAAGAAGGTTTGAGTCCGACTCACCACTTACCGACGACCTAACCTTCTCCTCCTGTGAAGTGCTTACAAGTGGGGACGTTTACTTTATGATAGAAAGACTCTTAAGAAACTGGAGAAAGTATCTGAACATGGCCTGAACTATAATTGAAGATAGTTCCGTTTGTCGTTGACAAAGTGCAATAAATTACAAATAACGTTGGCCTTTTAGCAACTAAGTTAAAGGGACACTGAGCTGGATCACGTCTGTCGCATGTGAAATAAACTGATCTAAAAACTAGAAGGTTAGTGAATAATTTACATTTACGCCCTTTTACATTTACGAACTTTTACATTTACGCACTTTTACATTTACGCACTTTTACATTTACGCACTTTTACATTTACGCACTTTTAGATTTACATTACGTTTACGCACCAAATTAGAGCAAATGTGAAATGCGGTTTTAGTGTCCGCCTTGCAAAAACAAACTCTAACGGTGAGCCGAAATCATCGGCAAACGAGTCAAATATTAAAAAAATCAACTACTGTTTTTAGCTTCCCTTTATTTTATTTTTCAGGGAATATCTCGAAATATATCAATCAAATGACATTTAGGCTCTTGGACGTGGCAAAGAGACGTGTCATACATGTGTACCTAAATAAATATATGTGTATGTACATACATATATACACATATGTATATTTATTTAGGTGTTCGTCCATGTGGATGTAACTGTTAGCGAAAGTCACCGAATTTGCAAATATATTTTCTAATAGCTAATCGAAGGCTAAATATTTTTTTGGTGCTACGAAGGTCGCAATGTTCGAAGCTTAATATAAATATGTACTATTCGTGACAATGTTTAATTCAAACTGTCAGTTAAGTGAAATGCAGGAATTTAACAAAAAAAAATGGTAAAAAACACTATATATGTATGGAAAGGAGCGGTGTACATACGACGCACTCACAGCTAGCGCTTTGTATACACAATATATATGTGAGAATATGTGAGTAACACATACGCACATACACAGCTACACTTGAAAAAAACAAATGATACACTTATCTCTTCTAATTGACTCCCAGAGCTGGTTTTCCTTATTAGTTAATTACAATTAAAATTCGTAGAAACGTGTTATAAATATAACCTTATATTTTACTTACAGACATCACCAACCCTTAGAGTCGAACATGACGTTAACAGAAATGATATGCCGATATAGCTGCGTAAGGTGCATATTGACAACGTGACCAGCCCCTGCGCCAAGATCTACATAAAAAACTGGATGCGGCAATTTAAAAAAAATGTACAACTTTTCTTAATCGTATATTATTATATATCTGTATATTAGCGACGGAGAGGGCAGAGGCGACAATTCTCACTTTGACAACCATAATTTAGTCTCACTTACTTAATAAGGGGCAAAGCTTTTGCCATCTTACAGGCTTATATATAAAGAAAAAATATATATAACAACCTGATCACTTAGTCGTCCGCCATCAAAAGATATGCAAAGCCATGCAAAGTTCTGTGTTGTGTAAATCAATGAAATAAATAAATTATAAATATCGTATCTATTTCTCATACTCCATGTACGGTTACGTGACCACGTCGCAATGAGGAATGGAATCAAAGTACACAAGACTTACAGCAACGTGCTTTGAATCAATAAATTCAAGTAACTTTTGTAGTAAATAGTAAGTTTTTGCATTTTAAGATGCAGGGAGCGGAAAGAAGGGAGGAGGGAGGAGGAGATTTAAAAAAAACAGCAAGGAGATGAGGGGAGAGAAAAGGGGGGAGGGGGAATTGGGCCTCCGGAAACCTCACTCAATTCGGGGAAATGCAACGCAAGCGTTACTTCACAACCGGTTTTCTGTGAGGCCGTGGTATCGCACCGGTCGAGCCGGCCCATTCGTGCCTAAGCATGGCTCTACCACTTTTTAATTTCGTTAGTAACTTCACGAGTGTGCTTACGATAAGAAGATAGGTAATAAGATGGAGATATATATTCTAATAATACTGACGTACTATATAACAGTCACCTATAAAACCTGTGCCTACCCCAGGCAGAGGTTTCATAGGTTACGACTATCTAATCTATTTAATCTGAATCCCGTCAGTCACTTTGTTAGTAAATAACAAGATTATACTGAAGCGAGATAGAAACCAAGCCTGTCATATAGGCAAGGAAATGAAATTGAGTTCATTACGTCACGTTTTCTGCGAGGAGTAATCAGAAGACAACTAAATTAAGTTCAGACTGAATATATTAAGGAAAAAGCGATAAATTCAATTCAATTATAATGTATTTATCAAAGGTTTATTGAGTTAAAAATAAATACGGCGTCAACTTTTACATACATATTTTTTGTGTTATCATCTTTTAAAACTGTGGCGTACATATGCCACGTACTTTATAGCTCTGAAAATGCATCAAGACAGTACGCATCCACTCGCACAGCACACCAAGCGGCGAAAGAACGCGATCCGCGCGACACCGCGTTTTTATACGATGCATGTAATTTATACTCACGCACACATACAACGACAACAGCAACGTAAGCTAATTGGTTGCGTACACAATAAATATTGTAAATATAGAATAAGAAATGTGATTGGTTAATCCATGTAATGTGCGGTAAACTAACTCCATTACTAATGGTCAAAAATGTAAATATAACTAGCATACTTTTAATCAAATACAAGTCGATTCCAACCATTCTCTGGTGTTTCACTTCAGCTACGGTTCAAGGACTAACCAGTCTGGCCGGCTAACATAGACACCTTTCCTTGCTCCTAGTATTATCTACTTAGCTACGGTTCGACGGCTTATACAGCCTGGCCGGCTAAGTAGATACCCTCACCTCAATCAGCCAGCTGGCACAGACGTAGTAAAAGTACTACTTTAAAAACTTATCGAGTCAGCTACCCCAACAGCTGATCCCGAAAAAACTATTCAGTTTGATTCTGACTACATGAGAATAAAAACGTTTGTAAATATATATTTTGACGTAATTATGTTATTTTATTATGTTGAGAGAAAGTAAGAAATATAACCGTATTCAATGAGTTTATTATGATAAATCGTAAAAGTGCTTATTTTAATACGCATTCGTAACGTTCCTCTGATTGCTCACCTTTAAGAATTTGTACCTTCCACGTTCAGTTCAGTTGCATTATTATTAGTCATACATATTAATATACATTTGATCAAATTTAAATATCGAACAATTTTTATTGGACTAACTCATTTAAATGTTTTGTAAATTGGGTAGTCATTTAGTACTAGTTCTATTGGCACGGAATAATCGAGAACAAAGCTGACTGCTGATCTGGAGGTTTTGAGTTCGATTCCCAAACGGGACAAAATGTTGTGTGATACACAAATAGTTGTTTAGGTATTCTTTGTGTCCATTTGACCGATTGTCATGTCGAATTAATTGAGCACATCATACATTTTGACTAATTTGAAAAAGTAGTTCAAGAGGAACACGATATTACCCATGCGGACATGCAGTTAATTATTACAGGTTTTTGCCAAGAAGTCAGAGTCTTCTAATTAGCAAGATTAAAATCTATAAATCAGGTTATCAAATTAAATATGACGAGTCGAGAGTATGAGAGAGGAGTTACTAAGAGGTAAACAATGAATATTTTTAGTCAATATTGAGTTTCGATGGAAACTAACGAAAATAGCAAACTTTTTTTTTCTTTTTTCTTTAAAGACAACTTCCTAAGGCGGGATTAATTCCTGTGTCGCGCGGGACTTTACAAACATTCGAACAGTGGACACAAAGAACACCAAGACTCAAAACAACAATTTGAGGATTACACTTAATGTTGTCCCGTGCGGCACAACACAAGTCGCGGCAGCGAGGGGATCACTTATAGATCTCAGTTGAAGATATTTATTTCGCTGACAAGTTAACGGAAAACAAAGCTAAGTATTAATTAGACAACGAAGGCTCAAAAACGAGTTTAATGATTTAAAAGTTAATGTGTGTATGTATGTCTGCGAGTTTCCTTATCGCACCATAATTTCAAAATGCCTGAATAGATGTCAATTCGTGGAGTATCTATTATTACAAGCCTTACGTCATCCCAAGTAACCTTAACTATTATTTCTAATGTTACTTATTTTTCAATAAATCAATATCCTTTAATCAATGTTATTGAGGTCAACTCTGAAAAATATTGATAGTATATTTTACCTTGCTGCCTATCCTGAAGGAAACGTTACGTCCACCCTGCGTTTTATAACATGTTGTCATAGATAGTCAATTAAATGAATCACATTCTTACATATAATGAATTATAAACAAAAATACATATTTATCATTAAAAAACTTAAAAATAGAACGCATTTTCGAATATACACACACGCATACGCGCCTATATTCATGACGGGGTAATCAGAACTTGTAAATCGCCGAAATTTTGTTGACTATAACTTAGTCTCACTGACGTCATAATTGGCCAGCCAATTGTCAGCAACAGGGCACTTGGGGAATTTAATTTAAAAAAAAAGTAATATATTCCTGAGAGTCCAGACTGAATATCGCTTATGGTAGTATATTTATAAAAAGTATAAATATATAAGAAGAGAAGGAAACAGAAGAAAAGGCGTATTGCCTATGTCGATAGAATTTTATAACTCAAACAATATCTGTTCAAACCTGGTGACATACAATTGTGACACACGGTCTACAAACATGTGCTATCAAATGCCTATGATGTTTTGTACATATTCATAGTACTTGATCAAACATTAGGTGTACTGATGGTGAACAAATGTACAATGTTATTACAGCCAATGATGTTTATTGATTACAGCGGTATTCAATCGTACGATAATGACGTCAATCATTTACGTAGAAAATAATATGTGTACCTGATTCAATAGAAAATGTATCTACAGTTCTTATAAATCATGTATCTGTAGATAAAGCTGATAAGTATGTTCTTGTGTTGGAATGTTTACCTGATCCCTAGAGACATACGTACACTCGCGACTATGTCCTCGAAAGGATAAGCAGAGGCGTATGACGAGTCCACTTTTTGCAAACCATAATGTAGTCCATACGTACGTACGTACATACGCAAGCCTGTTGCCGTCAATCGGGCACTGACAACAGTCCAGTCCTTTAGCCGTCTTTAAACGTTTCAAGTAGCGTCTATAACTAAACTACAAAATTACTAAACTACTACTTTACTAAACTTACTACTAAAGTCTAATTCATACTCAAATTTTCTTGGAAATATCCACTAGCCCTATTGCCATCAAAAACTAATGATAAACCATTTACTGGAGCTCTATCAGGGTTACGATCTGTTCTATTAACACATTAAGCTTTGGAGCATGTCGCGTAGAAGTCGAGTGCTTCATTCCGGGTCATTAAACTAAGGGTTGTGAATTGTAAATAATGTGCTTTTACTACGCTTACCTCACAGGCATTTTGTATATTAAATACTTGTTTGCTATAATGACAGATATGTGTACACAAACAGTGTTATAATAATGAAATAAGAAAATCCTAAGAGAATTTTAGAAATCAACATATCGTCAGACTTAGGCTCAGACACATAAGAGCAAACATTCAAATTTACAATTCCTTTTTTTATTCAAAAATTGATTGCCCGTTATTGGAAATCGTCCAATTTTAAAAAGTAATACAAATTGTAGATCAATTATACACAGTGTCTCCGCTATGGTAAGTTACATTGTTAAATGAAAAATTATTTTGTCTGTTGGTCTATAACCATCCGCTTCTAAGTGAGTCTTTTAAGAAGAAATAAGCCAAACAAACTCATGGCCACTCGTATAAATCACCAGATGCTTATATTATTTAGTATAACGTATTGTGTAAAGTGTGTGAATACTTCCTTTACTTTAAAAACGTATTGAATGTTAAACAAAGGACACAAACCTGGTAACACACACCTACTAAGTATTTGTGTGTTACCAAGTTTTTGTTCCGTATGGAAATCGAACCCACGACTTCGGTTCAGCCGCCAGGATCACGAACCTCTAGACCAACAGGCAGGTAGTTTTGGAGTAAAATAACCGTTAAATGTTGTGCTTTCAATCATTTTAAACATATTACTTAATATTGTTGGAACGAAGTTCCTTACGGCAGGCTTGGATGAGATAGGGATTTTGTTGCGAGACCAAACTGAAAAAAATGTGAGACTAAAATCGTAAGAAAAACATATCACGAAAGTGCTATAGTCGTATACACAAGCGAATAGTGTATAATACCTTTTTCTTTCTCCCTTTTTCTTTCTGTTCTCTCATCCCTTCTCTTTCTGATATCCGAATCCGAAGTAACTTCGTTCCTACCTGGTGTCCCATGACACTACTTCTTTTTTATAGTCCTAATGTTTACGTATAACGTTTTATCGGCATTTTGCTCTCTGATTGAATATTTCCAAAAACAAATAGAGGGAACGTTCATAATGCAGTCGGGTGTTATATGTTTATAATAATGTTACTTGTTTCATGAACTAGCGCCGTGACGGCACTGAGCTAACCGTGGATATAATATAAATATATGTTGCCATTGCCACAAACATTACCTTAGACATTATGTTGGGTGGTCCATGTAGGTATTAATTACCAAATACAATACATACATTCTCAAGTCAATATTCCCAAAGAGGCCGTCTCAAATGCCGACGTTTTGCCGACTATAATAAGTCACAATGTATGTAATTTTGCGGCAAGCCTGTTGCTGACATATTATAAATACTTTCTACAGATAACAATCTGATCCCGTGTAAGGCCTTTTATAACACCTACGGGAAGAGATGCGATAAACGGCTTTAATATTAGGCAGGATTATAAAAGCACTAAATGACCAGACTGCTTATATAGTCAATAAGTTTCTTCCGGCTTATATTCAGATTAGCTTGACCTATTTTCTTGGGGCTTTCATTTGCAGATAGCTTACGTGGCAAAGAATGATCATGGTTACTTTATTTTGAGACAAAATAGAAATATTCGAATTTACAAGCAAACGAATTCACTCGGGGCTAGTATAAAATATTATTTGAAAACACTCAATCGTATTTTACGAGTAATATAACTTTATAATTACAACAAATATTTTAAGTATACCATTATACCTTTAGAAGACTAGAGCCTTAGAAGCGGTATTATTAGGCCGGATCCTCACTATAATGCCATTCACAGTTTGT
The DNA here is from genome assembly GCA_947561695.1 of Tyria jacobaeae. Classification (NCBI taxonomy): domain Eukaryota; kingdom Metazoa; phylum Arthropoda; class Insecta; order Lepidoptera; family Erebidae; genus Tyria; species Tyria jacobaeae. The sequence continues at coordinate 374,322 of OX387236.1, read as the reverse complement.
TCTCGGTCCAATCTCGGTTTGATAAAATATTATGAAGTAAAAAATATATGTGTGCATTCATACTATCCGTAACAGTCAAGTTTCAGTCAGATTGTATAATATGAACATGATACGACTTTACCAGACCGGAATCGGATCGAGAACAAACTGTGAACGGCATTATAGTGAGGATCGGCCCTTATTGATACCAATCAAGAAATAATAGAAGAGTGTTACATAAAATATTATGAAATATCTTCAAATAAATTGCAATTATTTTATTATCTTACCTGAATTTACCGTACTATAATTGAATTCGACCCTAGGGAAAGGTGTCTAAATGATCACTGAAATATACTCGTGTATATGTATATATATACATATATATATACATATATTAACATTATAACGTTTCGGATTTTTTTTCAATGTCTTAGGTGTACAAATTAATGCCATTAATAGATATTTTAAAATTAGAATGAGTAACCGTTCCGTTACGACATCCTTTAAGTGTTAAAATCTACAAATGGCTTATTTAAAGGAACTTTTAAAACGATATCTAATCTTTAAAAGCAACTTGTTATTTATAAAAATATTTTTTGAAAAGGAACTTCTTAATACATATAAATAAGTCTTGAACATATTTTTCATTTAAATATTTCTAGACTCATATTCTATTAGTTCGTAAAATAAATATTCACTTGAACTGTGTACGCTTAGGCCTGACAAAAACTCCTCCAAGAACGAACTCGCACCGGCTATTATGTGAGACCCCTTCCTATTATGTGAGACCCCTTCCTATTATATGAGACCACTTCCTATTATATGAGACTCCTTCCTATTATGTGAGACCACTTCCTATTATGTGAGACCCCTTCCTATTATGTGAGACCACTTCCTATTATGTGAGACTCCTTCCTATTATGTGAGACCCCTTCATATTATGTGAGACCCCTTCCTATTATGTGAGACCCCTTCCTATTATGTGAGACTCCTTCCTATTATGTGAGACCCCTTCCTATTATGTGAGACCCCTTCCTATTATGTGAGACCACTTCCTATCACCTACACTTCAAACTAACGTGAGTTGAGAGACCACCTTCGAAGGGGGGTATCGTCGCATTGGTTGTCAGTAGATTCCGATTCAAAGCTAGCCCGGTGTTCCTATTGTAGGAGCCTCTGAAGCTACAGGAAGCACAGGACATGGGTACGAGACCCTGCAATGTGCTGGCTACTGCAGTCTCAGTCCCGTTCTGTAATACGAGACTTGCGGTGTCTCTTACTCCAGGTTTCTCTCCCTCCCCATTGATCTCATACAAGTCTCCCTTCCTTATTTATCGTCTTAAAACAGAAAGTAATAGTTTATAAGCAAAATAATAGGTTATTCAGTCAATGTTATACATACACAATGATACTGCAAACAATAAACCGAACAGTTACATTAAGCCCAAAGTCGGCCAAGGCTGCGCTTTATCGTAGACGCCATTTTGTCATTTAACAATTTGTTTACTGAAAGTGACCCGGCATCGAATAAGAAGCAAACAGAATATTTTGACAAATGTTGAGAAAAATATTGTCTTTGGATAAAACTATTAGAGGCGGCTATTAAGATTAATAAAGTTTGTTTTATTATAGTGTTAGCTTTATCAGTGACACTTTTCAAAATAAGTTATTTTAATAATCAGGCAGTTCATAAAAGCCCACCGGTTTCGGGTACTTTTGACCTGAAATTTCTATAAGACATGAGCAATTTGATCATTGTATATTCGGCGTGGTCGACCCCGACTGGCCTTGAATAAGAATGACATAGCATATAATTAGCATTAGCGTTGGAGAATCCCCCCGTGGACGTCCACCCTCAGTACGGAATATACCTGAGCGTGGACGCCGAGATATTATTAATAATATATAAATTATTATATAAATTATTGCTGGATGCGAGAAGCCGAAAATAGATCGAAGTGGCGTGCAATGGGAAAGGCCTATGTCTGTGGACTGCGATAGGCTGAGGATGATGATGATGATGATATTATTAATGTATATAATTAAAAAATAATTTATTAATTTAAATACTACTAAATAAAATATTTTATGTATCTTTTATGACAAGTCTGGAATAACATTGTCGATTATTTTGTTAGTTTGTCTGTCACTATCGCAATAATCGCATAGGACATTCGTTAACCAAATGCATAGAGTCAAACTCTCTCCGATTCCTATTCACACAATTTACGAAATAAATTCAAAGAAAGACAAATATTCAAGAGATACGGCTATGCACCATTTATTTTATTTTCAAGTTTGTTACATTTTTACGAAAATTTATGATTCCCAAGGGTATCGTACCGCTGACATTGAGAAGTGTCCAAAAGCCATTAAAAGTTGACACTGTTAAAGTTCTGATTTTTATAAAAATAGTTCAGCTCCTTCACAATAACTTTTTTAGTCTATTTATAAATAGTTTTTCTTCTTCTTTGTAATGAGATGCCAGATGTCTTAGCTGATAAGTTGGCAGACCAGTCAAATTTTTTATCTTTTACAATTTTTTTGCCTTAATTGTACTTTGACTAAATTATATAATTGAAAACATCATATACTTATACTAACTATATAAATATGGATGTATAAGTAATCTTGGATTTGGGAGTATAAGTAATAGCTCAAACGAGTCAGGGTCGCATACCTACAACTCGAACTGGCTGGTGCCAGTAAGCCCGAGGCCTCTAACCAAATTAATTAAATGCTATGTCATTCTTATATCTAAATATTTACCAGCCAATATCATATACAGTAATAGGCTTGCTCTGTATTACGTAGGTGGCACTAAATTATATTAATGTGCAAAATGTTTGCATTACATGCACCGCTGCCTATCGCTTCAGGGATATAGGCGTGGTGTATGTATTACGTACAGTGTACAGATGGCGAACTTTTCGCCATTTACAAGCTGTTCTATTCAACTTTTAGACGGAAATATGTAGATACGTACACGAAAAGAGGGGGCTGCAGTACACACAGTACACAATATAAGAAGCTGATGTTAAACAAATGCTATAAATATTTTTTTAGGCATACTTAGTCTAATATTTGACTGCACGGATGGCGTAGCGGTTTAAGTGGTGTTGTGGGTTCGATCCCCGTCCGGGACAACACTTTGTGTAATCCTCAAATTGTTGTTCTGAGTCTAGGTGTTCCTTGTGTCCGTTGTTTGAATGTTTGTAAAGACCCCCGCGACACAATAACTAATCCTAGTGCGGGAGTTGTCTTTTAAAAGAAAAAAAAAGACAAATCAACTATTTAAGGCGAAAGTGAATGAGCCAGTAGGGGTCGACCACGCCGAATATACAATGATCAAATTGCTCGTGTCTTAAAGAAATGTAAGGTCAAAAGTACCCCAAACCGGAAGGGCTTTTATGAAATGCCTGATTATTAAAATAACTTATTTTGACTCACTGATAAAGCTAATACTATAATAAAACAAACTTTGTTAATTCTTAATAGCCGCCTCTAATAGTTTTATCAACATTTGTCAAAATATTCTGTTTGCTTCTTATTCGAGGCCGGGTCACTTTCACTAAACAAATTGTTAAATGACAAAATGGCGTCTACGATAAAGCGCAGCCTTGGCCGACTTTGGGCTTAATGTAACTGTTCGGTTTATTGTTTGCAGTATCATTGTGTATGTATAACATTGACTGAATAACCTATTATTTTGCTTATAAACTATTACTTTCTGTTTTAAGACGATAAATAAGGAAGGGAGACTTGTATGAGATCAATGGGGAGGGAGAGAAACTGGAGTAAGAGACACCGCAAGTCTCGTATTACAGAACGGGACTGAGACTGCAGTAGCCAGCACATTTCAGGGTCTCGTACCCAGCTTGCTTCCTGTAGCTTCAGAGGCTCCTACAATAGGAACACCGGGCTAGCTTTGAATCGGAAACTACTGACAACCAATGCGACGATACCCCCCTTCGCAGGTGGTCTCTCAACTCGCGTTAGTTTGAAGTGTAGGTGATAGGAAGTGGTCTCACATAATAGGAAGGGGTCTCACATAATAGGAAGTGGTCTCACATAATAGGAAGGGGACTAACATAATAGGAAGGGGTCTCACATAATAGGAAGTGGTCTCACATAATAGGAAGTGGTCTCACATAATAGGAAGGGGTCTCACATAATAGGAAGTGGTCTCACATAATAGGAAGGGGTCTCACATAATAGGAAGTGGTCTCACATAATAGGAAGGGGTCTCACATAATAGGAAGGGGTCTCACATAATAGGAAGGGGTCTCAATAATAGGAAGGGGTCTCACATAATAGGAAGGGGTCTCACATAATAGGAAGTGGTCTCACATAATAGGAAGGGGTCTCACATAATAGGAAGGGGTCTCACATAATAGGAAGGGGTCTCAATAATAGGAAGGGGTCTCACATAATAGGAAGGGGTCTCACATAATAGGAAGGGGTCTCACCTAATAGGAAGGGGTCTCACATAATAGCCGGTGCGAGTTCGTTCTTGGAGGAGTTTTTGTCAGGCCTAGGCGTACACAGTTCAAGTGAATATTTATTTTACGAACTAATAGAATATGAGTCTAGAAATATTTAAATGAAAAATATGTTCAAGACTTATTTATATGTATTAAGAAGTTCCTTTTCAAAAAATATTTTTATAAATAACAAGTTGCTTTTAAAGATTAGATATCGTTTTAAAAGTTCCTTTAAATAAGCCATTTGTAGATTTTAACACTTAAAGGATGTCGTAACAGAACGGTTACTCATTCTAATTTTAAAATATCTATTAATGGCATTAATTTGTACACCGAAACGTTATAATGTTAATATATATATATATATATATATATATATATATACATATACACGAGTATATTTCAGTGATCATTTAGACACCTTTCCCTAGGGTCGAATTCAATTATAGTACGGTAAATTCAGGTAAGATAATAAAATAACACGCAGCCTGAGGCAAGGAGGTGTATTTTGATTTGATTATTAACAAGCAATTGATTTGAAGATATTTCATGAACAGTAGGTAGTTGTGACAGCAAGACATATTTAAAGGTGCTCTGTTTTAAAAATAAAATAAAAAATATATGCAAACAATTATAGCAATTATAATGGTGAAAAACATTAGTTAGTAAAAGTCACCTACCAGAAAGAGTGCTATTTCCATACAATCACATCAATTATATATCACTAATCATCTTTCTAAATTATAACTATGGATTCAAGTCTTCAGGAGTCTCTGATTGGTTTAAGAACCATGTTTAAGGAACAAATGAGCAACTTCGAAGCAAGATTAGAGAAATCCAACAGCACCTCACCAGTTACATCAGGACTAGCAGCAGATCTCACAGCCTTCAAGCAATTTACAATGACAGCTCTGAATCTGCTCCAGCGTCAAATGGAGACACTTGCTCAACAATTCGACACCATGGAGATGCGCAGTCGTCGCAAAATACTCTTATTGCATGGCTTGGAAGAGCGGGCTTCAGAGGATACATCAGCGGTTGTTGTCAAACTTGTTAAAGAGCAACTTAAATTAGACACTTTCATGGCTGCAGATATACAACGCTGTAATAGAATGGGTCGTCCTTCAGCTCCCCATAAGCCAAGGCCCATCTTAGTAAAGCTTCAGAAGGTTAGTGTCCGGGATAGCATTTGGTTTTCAAAACCTAAACTTAAGGGCTCTGGTATTACTGTATCCGAGTTCCTTACAAAGCCAAGACATGACGCGTTCATGGCTGCGCGGACAAGGTTTGGTCTCAATAAATGCTGGACGAGAGACGGATATATTCACATTATTGGGCCTGATGGATCGCGTCATAGAATCACCTCACAAAATGATCTCGCCAAAATTAACGTTCCCGAGGCTGCCACTGACGGAGCTGAGTCAGCCACTACGGCTCCTAAGCCACCAGGTGTGAAACTGTGAATGGTATTATAGTGAGGATCCGGCCTAATAATACCGCTTCTAAGGCTCTAGTCTTCTAAAGGTATAATGGTATACTTAAAATATTTGTTGTAATTATAAAGTTATATTACTCGTAAAATACGATTGAGTGTTTTCAAATAATATTTTATACTAGCCCAGAGTGAATTCGTTTGCTTGTAAATTCGAATATTTCTATTTTGTCTCAAAATAAAGTAACCATGATCATTCTTTGCCACGTAAGCTATCTGCAAATGAAAGCCCCAAGAAAATAGGTCAAGCTAATCTGAATATAAGCCGGAAGAAACTTATTGACTATATAAGCAGTCTGGTCATTTAGTGCTTTTATAATCCTGCCTAATATTAAAGCCGTTTATCGCATCTCTTCCCGTAGGTGTTATAAAAGGCGTAACACGGGATCAGATTGTTATCTGTAGAAAGTATTTATAATATGTCAGCAACAGGCTTGCAGCAAAATTACATACATTGTGACTTATTATAGTCGGCAAAACGTCGGCATTTGAGACGGCCTCTTAAGAATATTGACTTGAGTATGTATGTATTTTATTTGGTAATTAATACCTGCATGGACCACCAACATAATGTCTAAAGTAATGTTTGTTATGTTGTGATATACTGCTTAGTACTATGACTACTAGTTCATATTCCTTTATAGTATATTAGTTATATATTTGTATTGGTTTATAGTACTTCCTACCGTGTACATTCATTGTATTTCATTTGTCGACCAACAGGCACCCAATAAGTGGTGCATTATTGTTTAGGAAAGTATAAACCCGACTATATTATTAACTTTATTTGTTTTCTGCTGACCTTATCTCAAAATGTTCTACGCTGCATCACTCCCGCTTTTAAATCCATTGAAATGACTCACATGTCAAAATCCATGACTCTAGGAAGAGAAAAAGAAATATCAATTATACGTACACTCGAAAACATAAACCACCTTCTTGCGTCGAGGGGTAAATATTCTAATAGGCTTTAAAAAAGCTTCAAAAAAAAACTATAAAGTCACTTTTACAACAAAAAACACTTATCGATTTATCATTATCTTGTTAGTGACCTTCAAAGTCCAATAAACCTTCTATCACATACTTTATTTCGCTTCGAATAACCTCATCAATCATGTCTGATTAAATTTAATCACTTGTGTCTAAAGTGCCAAAAACTAACATAACATATTTATTAAAATATGTTAGTTATGTTATATGTTATTTTGTCCAGTCACTCATGGCTCTCTGTGGAAATACAAACCAATTCCCGCATAAGGAATGATTCTTGTGTCGCGAGGGACACGTCCTACACGAAGAATAACAAGACTCGGAATGACTACTTGTGATTTTTTTTCCCGTGGAATCAAACCCTCAGGCTCAGTTAGCCTAACTAACCACTAGGCCCTTTATAATTAAAAGCTAGTCAAAATTGGTTGCCAATTTTTTTTTTTTTAATTTTACGCTCGTATTTCGCTTTAAAGCTTCTTCAAATTTGATTGATTTCAATTTATTTCTGTTGTTTAATTATGTATATAAACACAAAATAATAGTTTATCATTTACAGGTAAGTTATTTACAGTTTTTTTCAGTGTTTTATAATTTCAATTAAAAAATAAAAACAATTAGAACTTAAGTGGTGTTAAAGCTTTATTGTGCGTATGTTTGCCTAATTTATATAAAAATCGGTTTTCCTGAAGTAAGATAGCGAAGCGAGATGAGTTCCGTATTTTTTAAACTTCAAGTCTTTCGTAAAACACCCAGACAAAAGGAATTTCAAGTACTGAGAGCTTGAGTAGGGAAACAAGGATACTGTATAAACTTGTTATGTAGGTATAAAGTGTAGATTATAAGGTATACATAGAATTATTTAGACATAGCCAAGGTGGCCATGTTCACTTATGAGCAGACCCTCTCTAAAATAAAGAATTAAAATAAAAAGTACTGAGACTTGGGACGTTTTTATTTGTAAAGTTCTTTAATAAAAGGATGATATTTTTAGTGTATATTCAATTAATATTTTAAGTTTATATTTGAAATAATGAACACATCAAGCTATTCAGCTTTTTATCACAGTTGTGTTTTTTACTTTTTTACTTTTTTATTTTATTTTACCATCACTCATAAAAGTATTACAAAGAGTAATTAATAAAGTATGTCGTTTATTAATTTAAGACGAAGTGTAATTTAGTAACTTCGGAGTAACAGCAGTTTCAATAAAAAAAATTGGTTACGCAAAGTTATTTGATTAAATAAATGACTTTATCACGATACGTTCCTTTCGACACAATCTATGTATGTTAATACACGCGCTTCGCGGTTGCCGCGTATCGGAATAATGAAGAAGTAGCTTCGATTTGCAATTCGCTATCAATCTGTCATTGACTTTGTAATTTCCAAGTGAGTCATGCCGCCCCCGCGATTATTAGAGAAAACAGTACCTACTTTGAAAGTGATTTAGCCTTCATATACATATAGTCTGGACCACATCACTAGCGACTGAGAAGAAAATGAGTGCCGCCATATATCTGATAAGCTAACTGTGCATGTCCTTGACCCTTGAACAGCGTTTTGTTTGTTGTATATACCGTTTATAGTCCAATTAAAAATTGAAAAATACGTAAACGTATTTGGCGCGACCAATATGAATTAATATTTTACAAATCTAAGAGGTACCACATGAAACTTGATTAAAGCTCCTTAAAGAAGGCACAAATAATAAGGCTTTTTTTTATTATAGGGGGACAGACGAACAGACGGGTCACCTGATGGTAAGTGACAACCGCCGTCCATGGACACCTGCAACTCAAGAGTTGTAAGTGCGCTGCCCACCTTTAAGAGTGATGAGGAATGGGGGATGCTGGGAGTGGAAAGGGTATAGGGGGAGTTGGGTCTCCGGAAACCTCACTCATTTCGGGGAAATGCAACGCTTGACGTTACTTCACAACCGGTTTTCTGTGAGGCTGTGGCATCGCAGCGGTCGAGCCACCCCCCTTTCGTGCTTAAGCATGGCTCGACTGTCTGTCAAACTATTAAAAAAACAACATGGACATTAATTTTCATGCAACAAAGTCCTTCAAAGATTTACCTTTAGTCTTGATAAACGTCTGTTTCGTTCAACAAACAAACCGCAATATCAACGACGTCTTTTGTCGATTCATTACCTGTAAGAAAGAGAAATATTAAGATCGAGTAGCACAGATAGATAGATAGATAGAAAATAACTTTATTTGTACAACATTGGTAGAATAAGAATCATACGTAGAAGTATAACACACATGATGTACAAAAGAAGGAACATTTTATATATATATATATATATATATGTATATATATAAAGACGATTTAAATGAAAGCTCACCTCTACAGGTGAGCATCTACATATCTATCGGCTGTTTAGGCTTAAAGCCGAGATAAATATACATTGACTGGCCTGTTAGTCTAGCGGTTATTGATCCTGACTGCTTAGCCGAGGTCCTGGGTTCGATTCCACACAGGACAAATATTTGTGTGATGAGCACGATCATCGTTCTGTGTCTGGGTGTAATTTATCTATTATATGTATATATTTAGAACTATATAAGTATGATTATCAGCAGTTTGATTACCATAGTACAAGCTCTGCTTAGTTTGGGATCAGACGGCCATGTGTGAGATGTGTGGAGTATTTATTATTATTATTATAGATACATACAATTACCATAAAACTAATTAACCGCCACAAAACTAATTACGCGCTATACAACTACCTTTGCTTCTACCTTCTTAATTTATTTGTATGTAGCCTGTGCCACTCGGAATACTGAAGTACTCTAACGATATCATATATGCGAGTACATCCAAATCTCTGGTATTCATTAGAACAACCGCAGGGCACAGCCAGTATAACATATACATATATGTATGTAACATAGCCATATAATACTAATATAAAACAGCTGAAGTTTTCTTTTGTTAAAAGGACCAATCTCTAGATTAAAACATTATTTTATATTAAGTATTTAAAAAAAAACAAATATGACGTAAAGACCCTTCTGAGCTGAACTATAACCATAAACTGCGGGGACCATCTATTTTACTAAATTTATCATATATAAAATTAATCATTATCAAATATTTTACACAACTTCTAGTTATTTTCCAATTTCTTCTATTACTTTACATACATTCATTTACAATCTTTTTAACATCCATAATAGTCCCTTTTAAGTAATAGAAGTAAGCCTATTGCAGTCTCCTGGGCACTGTATATGTGATTATACTTTACTATTTTTACTGAAGACTTATTTTGACATCCACAGGTACACAATATAACTAAATCGTAAACTAATTACCGCGCCGTTGCACTGCAAGCTGGGACAAGGTTGCGCGCGAGTCGGGAGCTGGCGCCGCGCTGTCTAGACATAGTGTGGCCTGCAATTCTTTATTTGAATAATCTTTTTTTAATTTTAAATGATGATATTGAAATAAAGTGACCATAGTGCAGATAGAATGGTTACCACAAACTAGAGCACTTAACTTAATAAAAAAATGTTTATTTTAGTTCGGTTTCCTCGGTTTACTGTGCGTTTGAAATAAAAGAAATAACTATCATACCGCATGCAACTTTACTTATAAACATACGGTCACAAAATATATTTTTATACCGCTAAAATAATAATGGATAAATTACAATAAACTATATTACTATAAATTTTTTCTGCGGTACGCATTAGATGTTTTTTTTTTATAAGGTTCTGTAATTGGGAATTTTTGACCTGTCTAAAATTAATTTTACGATTATTTTCTCATTAGAAACGCGTAGTAAGCGGGTATTTTTTAAATAAAAATATTACGTGTAGATGTCGTCATACTGCGTCACGTACGCTACGTTAAATGTTTCTCGTGGATATAGGAATAGGAATAAATAATATAAGATGTGATTAAAAGTATTTGGAGTTAAGAAGAAAATCTATCCTAAAGCGTTGTACTACCCGTGAGTTTTTTTTTTTTATGCGATAGGGACCAAACGAGCAGACGGGTCACCTGATCGTAAGTGACTACCGCCGCCAATGGACACCCGCAACTCAAGGGTCACAAGTGCGCTGCCGGCCTTTTAGGTAGGAGTACGCTCTTTTCTTGAAGGTTTGAAGGTCGTATCGGTTGGGAAATATGGCAGGCGACAATTTGTTCCATAAGCTGGTTGTGCGAGGCTTCTGGAGAAGCGCACAGGTGTGGAGTGCCAATCGTCCAGGTGATGTTGATGGATATTTTGTCGCGTAGGACGATGGCGGAAACCAGCAGCCGGTATAAGTCCGAACAATTCCTCTGAACACTCCCCATGATACAAGCGATAGAGGATGCAGAGTGAAGCTACATCTCTACGCAACGCCAAGGTGTCAAGTCGATCAGAAATATCTTGTCGATGATGCGAGTCGCTCTCCGTTGAATGCGGTCAAGAGGGAGAAGTTGGTACTGGGGTGCACCTGCATAGAGATGAGAACAGTATTCCATGTGCGGCCAAACCTGCGCCTTATAAAGTTGCAGGCGGTGGGCCGGGGTAAATACTGTCTCGATCTGTTTAGCACACCAAGCTTCTTGACCTTACTCTCTAAGTGACTGCGAAACTGGACTTCGCTTGATATATCGACGCCAAGGATTCCGATACTGGCTGGTGTAGTTAGGGAAGTGCTCTCAAATTGAGGTGATACGACAAATGGCATCTTTTTAGCGGTGAACGAAACCTGTGTCTTCGTGGGGTTAACAGGTTAAACTAAAATCTGAAACTGAAAGTTTCGATTTCAGACACAAGTTTGGATCGGCTTTCGATGACGTTTACTCAAGAAATGTAAGCGCGGCCGGTGTAATGGGCATCACTCGTGCTATCGTCCGCATAGCAATGGATGCTGCTAATCTGCAGCATGTCATTGATATGTAGAAGAAACAGCGTGGATGATAGCACACAGCCTTGTGGGACACCAGAATTAACAGACTTGGAGTCGGCATGCACCGTCAACAACGACCTCGATGCTTCTGTCTGTAAGAAAACTGGTGAGCCAATTGCACAGTTTCTCGGGAAGCCCATAAGAAGGGAGCTTCGCAAGGAGCGCTTTGTGCCAGACCCGATGGAACGCCTTCGCCACATCCAAACTAACGGCCAACGGTTCCCCCTTGGTCTCGATCGCCTGTGCCCACCGGTGAGTCAAGTAAACGAGAAGATCACCAGCTGAACGACCCCGACGGAAGCCGTATTTTCGATCATTGAGGAGCTGGTGGTCTTCTAAGTACCGGAGGAGCTGGCAGTTAATAATGGATTCCATTATCTTGGAGAACAGGGAGGTGATGGCTATGGGTCTGTAGTTGGACGGATCCGAGTGATCTCCTTTTTTAGGGATTGGGTGCACTAGAGCTGTCTTCCATGAGTTCGAGACTACACCAAGAGAATAGGAAAGCCGATAAAGGCGCGTCAAAACCGGTGCCAACTCAGGAGCACACGTCTTCAGCATGATAGGAGAAATTTTATCGGGCCCACTCAACTTGAGATCGTCGAGGGAAAGAAGCGCTTTACGCACTGCCCTTTGTGTAAACCGGAATTCCGGCATGCGGGTCTCGCACTGCGGTATGGTCGGCGGTGCGTTTCCCCCTTCGTCCAGGGTCGAGTTGGACGCAAAGAGTTTGCCCAGAAGATCGGATTTTTCTTCAGCGTCGTGGGCCAACGAATTATCTCCTATGTGGCTTACAAAAGTTCCTCTGGACAGCTTTGGCAAGAGACCAGAATGCACGAGTTCCGGAAGGGAGACTCACTAGTCTCTCGCCAATTCTGCCGATGTGAGCCGACTTCGCCCCAGCAATTACTCTTTTGAGGGACCTGGAGGCAAAGTTAAATTGCGTTAATGTGCTGGTCTTTACATCCCGTGCTGTCGCTGCAATAGCCCATGCTTTGCCCATAACAATCCTGCTTTTGGCGGGACGCCGCTTTGTAGGTTCGACCAAACCAGGGCTGGGACTTGCCACCTGTGGGAATCAGGGAGAATGGAATGAAAAGTTCCATACCCTGAAGCACAACATACGCGACAGAGTCGGCAACGACATTGGGATCATCCGGCGAGAAGCAAACCTGCCTCCATGGGTAGGATGCAAAGAATGTTCGCATTCCATCCCAGTCTGCTGACCTATAGTGCCATACGCGGCGACTGCCTGTAACTCGCGGCCGTAGCGAGTAAACGAGTGGCACTATACTGCATCTGGGATTCGCGTAGGCGTTGCTACCAGCTGCGTCAAGCCATATGCCAAGGCGAAATCGTGAACAGATCATCCCGCATGATCAGTTTTGCGCGAACCAAGCCATTCGGCGTGATGGGCGTTAATGTCGCCAAGAATCACGATCTCTGCGGATGGGACCTGCTGGAGCACTGAGTCTGTAGCCATTTGGACGTGGTCGATGAGTCGGTCCGTTTCGGCATCACCGCTATGGGACCTGTAGAGGCATAGGTAGATGCGGGGATGGTCGTCGCAGTCTACACGTAGCCATAAGATGAAGAGGTCCCTACCTTCAAGATTGCCGAGGCGGCGAGAAGTGATATCATCTCTAACGTACACGCATACACCAGCCTTAGGAAGTATTTACCTACTATTAATTAGTTTAATTTAATTTTGCAGTAACCAACGTAAAGCATACAGTAAATGAATCCTCCTTAGGAGGTCCCGCCATCATTTGTTTAACAAAATCTAGGTATATGAGACTGTCCACATTCCCGAAGTATCCACTCGACAATGTAAATATTTAACAAAAAATGGTTTGATCCAATTGCTAGGTCAGTAATTAGGTATTTAGCTATCTACAATATGTTTACTTTACTGTACAAAAGGGAGGGTAATATTTTTGAGTTTTTATACATGTATTTATTGTTTTTTTACGTCCTGGAGCTTTGACGGGTTGTTCGCCATAAACATAATGTGTCATTTGAATTTTCTTCGTTTAGTTGTTTCTTTGTTACCTACCTATTTAATTAAAATAAAAACTTTTGTAAAATAACAAATCCTCATCTTAAGTGGCCACTCAAAAATAATGAAATAGATATAATGAAAATGAATTTAAGTTTCAACGCCTAACTTGAAATATCTGGGGCGAAAAATAATACTTATATGCCATGCAAATTCCAACCATAAAACTATATTATTAAAGCATAAAGTTCTTAGTAATATAATGTTAATATTTACATGTTCGCTACTGGAATGTTCCGTCTACTTAAGTGGAAACTTTCAAGCATCTTTAAAACTTTTTATTTGAGTTTTTCTCAAATGTTCTAGTTTAATTGGAAGTCTTCAATCCTAAATTAAGCAGGACTATAGTAATGACTGCTAGTAAATAAATATATATAAATATTTTTAAATACATGCATATTAAAGATAAATTACATTCAGAAACAGTAAACTATCGTGTCCATAACACTTATTGTACTTAACCAACAAACAAACACGCATTCGCATTCATTCAATACATACAACCATATTCTCACGCCTATGGAATACAAGGGGGGTAGGCATAAGCGCATCAAACAGCCACGTTATATATGCTATAATAAATTTATTACGTATAGTTATTACGTATAAAACACGCTACCGTACAGACAACGATCCAATCCCTCGGTCGCCTTATACCACATATTCTGTAATAGTTAGCATTTGACGTCGGCTTGTCACTTAATTGTTACTGATTAAGTAATATATTGTTAGTGTAATATCTATGTCCATTTTCATAGATGGGTTCTCTTTTAGCAAAAGTTGTGTATACAGTAATAGGCCCTAGGCATTAAATCCTCTTATTTACACGTGTGCACGAAGTTTTGAATTAAATAAATACAGGGAGGAGTGGTAGGGTGTGCAAAAAGGGTTGTTCAACCAGTAAACCGCTTCTAATGTTCAAGAACAATTATATATTAAACATAGGTCATAATGTTTAATATATAATTGTTTATACACCTACACCGACCAAGTCCCGTTTCCTCCAGATGACAGAAGCGACTATCTTGAAAAGTCCAGGTCGAGTCCGGGTGACTATTAAACAAGCGAAGCAATCCACAAACACCTTGTAAATAATATATTATCTATCTAACACTACATGGCTATTGAATTGACGAATGTCGGCTACTTTTACGAGGAATATAAGTAACTGACTTTGGTAGCGGAAGAATACTGTATTTTAGCACATGGCGATGTGGTGATGTCTCACGAACGAAGCAAAAGTCTTCTCAACTGCACCTCGACCAATCAGATGCAATCTTATTAATTTAAATATTGCTAGCTTCATGTCTTAGGATCGTCGACAGTGACGAAACTACAAGTGGCACCAGCAATAATGCCATTGTGAAATAGAAAGCGTTTAATGTAAAAAATATGACCTTAATTATTATAATATAACTAAATATATATTATGGTGCGATAACGTATATATTGATAGGCGCTCCACCAGATCGTAAATAAAATAGAATTAAATACTGAGCATTGTACACAAAAGAATTATAGTATAAACTAGCACACCTGTTGACACCCCGCAACACCCCTTGTGGGTGGAATTTCGTAAAACCCGTTCTTAGCTGACCTCTACTCAGCGAAAGAAATATTTCTACCAAATTTCAAGTCTATACGCCTTATAGTTCCAGAGATATCGTAATGAGTCAATATATCGGTGGAAATCTCTTATATATATAAATATATAGATAGATAAAATCGAGATAATCTATTTAGTATACATATAAGAAATTAACGAGAAACTTTATAAATGTGCGTATGATTTGAAATAAACGTTTGTGGAAAGGTATATAGGAAGGTAGTTAAGAATGGAACGCCATGGTACTGAAGGCACATTGCCTGTATGCCCCTCTTACCCTATGTTGATAGTAGTCTTTAAAATATATTTCAGAGTAGTTAAAATATCCGTACGTACAGCTTTATTCAGACTTTCAATAAACAACTTATTCAGTAAAAAAATGAACATTGTTACACAACATCAAATAAGTAGGCTCCAATAAGTCCAATAATAAAAATATCACTACCACTGCGCTCAATCGTACTCGAAAGACTAATTGGACTACACATCAAATAAACATTCAATTTTCATGTAAATTGTATTGTTTGCGATAAAATAAACACGAAATTTTTGGGTTTCAACCAGTTTTCGGGTGTGGTTAACAAACAGTAATAATAGTCTCGCGGTTGTGGCGTATTCAATATTGTATATTACCAGAGTAGACTTGACAATTAAATAATTGATTTTCAATAAAGAAAAGAGTCGTACTCCTACCTAAAAGGCCGGCAACGCACTTATGAGTCTTGAGTTACGGGTGTTCTTGCGGCAGCAGTCACTTACCATCAGGTGACCCGTGTGCTCGTTTGCCTATGCCTATTATATTAATTGTGTACAAAAGAGCTCTTAGTTTGACAAAAGGGGGCAGTATTAGCGTCACTTGACAATGCTGTTTAAATACAGACGGGACTTGATACAAAACTGTTGAGTTTGATTGTACTAGTATTTAATAGGTGTAATTTTTTTGTTATAATATGAGGGACAGGCGAACAGTCGGGTCACGTGATTGTAAGTAACAACCGCCGTCCTTGGATACCTGCAACTCTTGTGTCATAAATGCTCTAAAAAAAGAGAGGGGATGAGGGGAGACGAGAGTGGGATTTGGGAGGAGGGCCACCGGAAACCACACTATTTTCGAGAAAATGCACCGGTTTTTTGTGCGGCCGTAGTCGAGCCGGCCCATTCATTATAACGTTAAGGCGTTAGTAACGTGCCTGCCACGTAACGTAAACCCCATATATTATTTCCGACCCTATTCGCATATAAACAGGTTTACCCTTAATTTATCCATACAACGGCATTTTTATTAAATTGTTTACATCATAGAATGAGGGTGAAGTTACAACAACAATTTATTTCGTTTACTAAGGCAACCTCTCATTAATTACTAGAAAAGATTTTGCGAAATCATCTGTTCTGTGTGGTCATTAGAATTGCGTGTATCAAAAGAGTAATTAAAAAAGACAAATAAATGGCAAGCAGGTGTTTATATGCTAGAGGTGTCCCAGTCACAGTTAGTCATAGTCAGAATGAAGGAACTTAGTTGTTGAAATGTGCATATGCCGACAAAACTATAGTAAAATAATATAAATAATTCTTAAAAGAAAGGACTGACATTAATGAAATTATACTCGTAATAGAATCGACTTGAAACTTCACAATACCCCTGCCTACTCCACCAGGTACATTTACTCAAATATATACAAATCGATTGTAAAATTTACAATTGAACGTATTGTTCCTATCTCCTATATTTTCGCGACTTTAATTTTTAATAGACAGCAGAGACAATAAAATAAAGACAATTAAATTGGGAAGATTAAATAAGAGAAGGGAAAAGAAAATAGTCTATTAAAAGGAATAGAGAGGGTGAAAGGAGAGGAAAGAGATGTTTTTTATACGGATCGAGCACAAGCAGATCAGGATCTAATACAATGCCACCGCCCATGCCATGTCCCTGCTCTCTGACACTAATGTTTTTGAAAACACCCGTTATATGTATATGTTTATACTCCGTTTGGCTAAAATACCAAATCTAATCATTTTTCTATAAACAATCTAACGACAATCATTTCTCGAAATCGGTTAGTCACGAAGTAGTAACGAGAGAAGATACGTGCACCCATGTAGATAGTGATGAACTTTTTTGCGTTGAACGCACTATAATATATAATTAATACCTGTTATATATTATCATGATAATGTACATTTATAGAGAGATATTATATTAAGTCCCAAGAGAATAGCTTGCGTGTTCTACTGTACTAATTCAGTATGAAGTTAATATCGTGTCACGAACTCACGAACAGTAATTATAATTATGCAGTGCTGAGAAAGAATATACTACTTGAACGAAAACTTGAGTGTGAAGTGATAATTTGGTGAGTTTGTTTTGACTTGCGACTTTATAATTGCTTGGTTCATTATTAAATAAAAATAAACCTTCTTCTCTTTTTTTTATTTTTTTACATACATACATACGCTCACGCCTGTATCCAAGAAAGGGTAGACAGAAGTGTATTAAACACGCATATTTTGCCAATTAGAACTTGGTCCGATCCAGATTATATCCCACCGGGACCTACATGGCTTACTAAACATTAGTCTTTTTTATTTAGAAAACACTAAATCAATTGAAGGTTACATAAGGAGAGATAAACCCACGCATACGTACAGCGTCAGTGCGCTATTGCGAGGCCAGAATTTTCGTGGCAATAGCTATTCCGTAATCTATGATATTATTTCGGTCCCGTCATTGATTTGTTGGTGATGTCACGGGGATTGAGGTTGTCAGTACTTATGATGATCGGGTGACAAACTAGAAAAGATATATTTACATTTAGCCTATATAAATCCGTGATAATCTTTTGGAAACTTCACTTCATATTAGAACTTCCTAACTTCTTTTTCGCGGTGAATTGCGAATAACATAAGTACACGCTGTGAAACCAGTCGGGCTGCAACAAACAATACACTTCACATAAACGGTGAACGAACAACTGAGTGCTGGATACCATATATTAGCAACCTACCTTCTGAATTACGAGATATGATAATACCAATTTTTTTCTATTTGAAAATTAAGATCTATATTTTATAATAAATATATAATAAAGAAGATATAATGTTTACTTGGTGTACAAAAAATGTTATTTGTTATTCTGCATTTCAATATTATTTACACGAATGTGTTATTATTTTCTCTGATGTTCCATTTATATTATTATTTTATTTTATTGTATATTTGTGTTGGAAATGCCAATGACTTTCTTAGCTAGTGCCGCAATAAATATTAGTGGGTAGACAGGAAGTATCGTTAAAACTGTATTGAGTGATATAAACTGTCATTTTACAGCATCAAATGCCTTGTACTGAATAGTGAACTTTCAAAGATACGCGCTGCTCCGGAGCTGGTGATACGAAGGCGGATAAGTGCCTTTTTTATTTATTTCTTGGCTTTTTTAATCAAATAAGCCACTGCATATAGAGTTTACTTAATATCACATAAAAATACATCACATCACACAATCAACATAAACACCATTGAATACTTTTTTGATAAATATATTTCCAAATTAAAACGATCTTTTCCCGTGGGTGTCGTTATAGACAACTACGTATATTGGACTGTTAAATATCAGACAGTATATATACAGTGCCAGGTTGACAGCAATAGGCTTGCACCCAATACGTGAGTCGAACTAAAACATTGTTCGCAAAATTTGGACCTTCTATACGCTTCTGCTATACGCGTAACTGCGTGCACCTATTATATGTATATATTTTACGTACGTATGTATATCTTGATCTGTTTTATGTAACTTTTTTATTTTTTGGCTAATTTGACATATTTTTATTAAAAAGTTATAACAGAAGCTAACTCACTAATAATTTTTATTTTAAGTTTACAAATTATATAACAAACAATAATGCATACGCTCACGCCTATATCCGTAAAGGGGTAGGCAGATGCGTCTCAGATGCCCACAAACAATAAGTTAGTCCCACTTTCGTGATAGGGAGCTAGCATATTGCATTTATTTGAGCACTGTATGTATGACTGTATATATACTGTCGGATAGATAACAATCTCTCACTCACCTTTTACGACACCCAAGGGTACCGCACTGTAGAAATCTAGTAAGTAATTTATAAAATGATAATATATTTTAATATAAAAACAATGTAAATGTTCACATCTTTGTTTGGTGTTATCAATTTTAAACGTTACTTATATACAATTTACATAATATTTACCATGTGTAGTTCTGTTACAATATTCCTATACATAAGGGGAACACTTAACAATGTATGGAAGCTTGCCCAATTTTCTGACATTTATGATTACTGCTCCGCTCTATTCCTCAATAAACGATCTGTGTAATGCAATCATATTTTTTCATATCAAATTAATTAATTATTAGGATTAATAGTTTAGTGCGAAGATTAGTGCGTTTGACCTCTGCTTGAAACAAGTTTAAATCATCAAGTCATTTTTAGGTTTGTCTCAGGTCACGATCGCACACAGTAGACAGTTATTTTGTCTATATAAACTCGAATCGAAAGTCGAAAAGGGAACAAACTCATTTATCTCAATTTGAAAATAACCAATGTTCAAATTGACGTAAATCCTAATGTTGTAGTGGTAGAGCCATGCTTGCTTAAGCACGAATGGGCCGGCTCGACCGGTGCGATACCACGGCCTCACAGAAAACCGGTTGTGAAGTAACGCTTGCGTTGCATTTCCCCGAAATGAGTGAGGTCTCCGGAGGCCCAAAATCCCCCACCCCCCTAATGATAGCGCTGTTAACGAAAAGGATACCCCAGGGGGGTACCAGCGCTAGCGTTGGAGAATCCCCCCCTGGACGTCCACCCTCAGTACGGATTATGCCTGAGCGTGGACGCCCAGGCTGCCCCTCGTACTCTGGGGGGGGGCTCAACTGCGCTCTCAAAATCTGCTCGGGGCAAGAGAAGGCATACCATGGCACCCCCTGTCACGTTTACCGTGGATTTTTGCAACATTAGGAGCTTACATTCGAACCTCGACACTGTCCACCACCACCTTGAGACAGCAAAGCCGGCCTTGCTCTTTTTAACCGAGACGCAGATATCATCTCCAGCGGACACATCCTACCTCTGCTACCCTGGGTACGGACTGGAACACTCCTTTGTTCCTAAGGCTGGTGTATGCGTGTACGTTAGAGATGATATCACTTCTCGCCGCCTCGGCAATCTTGAAGGTAGGGACCTCTCCATCTTATGGCTACGTGGAGACTGCGACGACCATCCCCGCATCTACCTATACCTCTACAGGTCCCATAGCGGTGATGCCGAAACGGACCGACTCATCGACCACGTCCAAATGGCTACAGACTCAGTGCTCCAGCAGGTCCCATACGCAGCGATCGTGATTCTTGGCGACTTTAACGCCTATCACGCCGAATGGCTTGGTTCGCGCAAAACCGATAATGCGGGAAGATCTGTTCACGATTTCGCCTTGGCATATGGCTTGACGCAGCTGGTAGCAACGCCTACGCGAATCCCAGATGCAGAAAGCCACGTGCCTTCACTGTTGGATCTTCTGCTGACCTCACATCCTGACGGCTACAAAGTATCCGTTGAGGCCCCTCTTGGCTCTTCGGACCATTGCCTGATTAGGAGTATAGTGCCACTCGTTCACTCGCTGCGGCCACGAGTTACAGGCAGTCGCCGCGTATGGCACTATAGGTCAGCAGACTGGGATGGAATGCGAACATTCTTTGCATCCTACCCATGGAGGCACGTTTGCTTCTCGCCGGATGATCCCAATGTCGTTGCTGACTCTGTCGCGGATGTTGTGCTTCAGGGTATGGAACTTTTCATTCCATTCTCCCTGATTCCCACAGGTGGCAAGTCCCAGCCTTGGTTTGGACGAACCTGCAAAGCGGCGTCCCGCCGAAAGCAGGAATGTTACCAAGCATGGGCTAATGCAGCGACAGCACGGGATGAAAAGACCAGCACATTAAAGAAGCAATTTAACTTTGCCTCCAGGTCCCTCAAAAGAGTAATTGCTTCGGCGAAGTCGGCTCACATCGGCAGAATTGGCGAGAGACTAGTTAGTCTCCCCTCCGGAACTCGTGCATTCTGGTCTCTTGCCAAAGCTGTCCAGGGGAACTTTTGTAAGCCATCCCTTCCACCTCTGCGCATAGGAGATAATTCGTTGGCCCACGACGCTAAAGAAAAAGCCGATCTTCTGGGCAAACTCTTTGCGTCCAACTCGACCCTGGACGACGGGGGAAGCGCACCGCCGACCATACCGCAGTGCGAGACCCGCATGCCGGAAGTCCGGTTTACACAAAGGGCAGTGCGTAAAGCGCTTCTTTCCCTCGACGTTCATAAGTCGAGTGGGCCCGATAGAATCTCTCCTATCGTGCTGAAGACGTGTGCTCCAGAGTTAGCACCGGTTTTAACGCGCCTTTATCGGCTTTCTTACTCTCTTGGCGTAGTCCCGAACTCATGGAAGACAGCTCTAGTGCACCCAATCCCTAAAAAAGGAGATCGCTCGGATCCGTCCAACTACAGACCCATAGCCATCACCTCCTTGTTCTCA
Organism: Tyria jacobaeae; assembly: GCA_947561695.1. Classification (NCBI taxonomy): domain Eukaryota; kingdom Metazoa; phylum Arthropoda; class Insecta; order Lepidoptera; family Erebidae; genus Tyria; species Tyria jacobaeae. The sequence continues at coordinate 352,231 of OX387236.1, read as the reverse complement.
AAGATAATGGAATCCATTGTTAACTGCCAGCTCCTCCGGTACTTAGAAGACCACCAGCTCCTCAATGATCGACAATACGGCTTCCGTCAGGGTCGTTCAGCTGGTGATCTTCTCGTATACTTGACTCACCGGTGGGCACAGGCGATCGAGACCAAGGGGGAAGCGTTGGCCGTTAGTTTGGACGTGGCGAAGGCCTTCGATCGGGTCTGGCACAAAGCGCTCCTTGCGAAGCTTCCTTCCTATGGGCTTCCCGAGAAACTGTGCAATTGGCTCACCAGTTTTCTTACAGACAGAAGCATCAAGGTCGTTGTTGACGGTGCATGCTCCGACTCCAAGTCTGTTAATTCTGGTGTCCCACAAGGCTGTGTGCTATCACCCACGCTGTTTCTTCTGCATATCAACGACATGCTGCAGATTAGCAGCATCCATTGCTATGCAGACGATAGCACGAGTGATGCCCTTTACACCGGCCGCGCTAACATTTCTCGGGTAAACGTCATCGAAAGCCGATCCAAACTTGTGTCTGAAATCGAAACTTCTTTATCAAAAGTTTCAGATTTAGGTCGACTTAACCTAGTCCAATTTAACCCCACGAAGACACAGGTTTGCGCGTTCACCGCTAAAAAGATGCCATTGGTCGTATCACCTCAATTTGAGAGCACTTCCCTAACTGCATCAGCCAGTATCGGAATCCTTGGCGTCGATATATCAAGCGAAGTCCAGTTTCGCGGTCACTTAGAGAGTAAGGCCATATTAGCCTCGAAGAAGCTTGGTGTGCTAAACAGATCGAGACAGTATTTTACTCCGGCCCACCGCCTGCAACTTTATAAGGCGCAGGTTCGGCCGCACATGGAATACTGTTCTCATCTCTATGCAGGTGCACCCCAGTACCAACTTCTGCCTCTTGACCGCATTCAACGGAGAGCGACTCGCATCATCGACTGCCAAGATATTTCTGATCAACTTGACACCTTGGCGTTGCGTAGAGATGTAGCTTCACTCTGCATCCTCTATCGCTTGTATCATGGGGAGTGTTCAGAGGAATTGTTCGGACTTATACCGGCTGCTGGTTTCCGCCATCGTCCTACGCGACAAAATATCCATCCCCATCACCTGGACGATTGGCACTCCACCACTGTGCGCTTCTCGAGAAGCTTTTTGCCTCGCACAACCAGCTTATGGAACAAATTGTCGCCTGCCGTATTTCCGAACCGATACGACCTTCAAACCTTCAAGAAGAGAGCGTACCTCTACCTAAAAGGCCGGCAACGCACTTGTGACTCATGAGTTGCGGGTGTCCATGGGCGGCGGTAGTCACTTACCATCAGGTGACCCGTCTGCTCGTTTGCCCCCTATCGCATAAAAAAAAAAAAAAAAAAAAAAAAATCCCAAATTTTATTTGTGAACAAGCGTCCACCGTGACCGTCGTTCAAAAATATTTTTGTTACTTTTAATAATTAAATTCTTTGTTCTTTAACATTCAAAATAGACGGCTGTTATTTCTAAACGCAGCATTTTTACTTACTTCATTAACGTACCGATATTTTCATCGCAAATAAAAGTAATATTAATGGAGTTCTGTCACTGGTATATTGGTTCGTTAATTAAAATGTCAATCAACCAGTTTTCATATAATTTGACACAAAAATGCAAGTATTCAGATTTAAAGAATCAAAAGGTGTCTTATGAAAGAAATCCTTTCTAAAAATGAACATTAAACAAAGTGTATATGTAACCGGCACACGTTTTGATAAAATCGTGATACGCTTTATTCTGCATCCTTTAATTTTTCATCCTTGGGAATGTACATTTTCTTCATATTTAAATTATACCAAATTTGAATATTGTGTTTTATACACATACAAATTCACGGTGTGGCAACGGTGTTTAAAAAAAACTTTCTTTCTTGCGCAGTTTGTACAAATCGTACGATTGTGATAGCTTTGCCTGTGTTTATAAGAAAAAACGATACTCAGGTAGTGCAAAGGAAATGTATTTTAATGACACGGTTTATTAAAGATTGGCCTAAGAACCAACAGCATGTCGACAAGAATTCAATACTTAAACGATACAAAAATCAAACTGCATTTAAAAATTCAAGTTGCATATGAACAAACAAACATAGTAGTCGTATATTTTGTAATCACATTTTAAAACCTCTCTTTTTGATATCCAATCCGATCGTGTTGGGAGTAATAGGTTTTTGAAAACATTTTCCAAATCGTCACATAAATTTGCTAGTATCTAGGTTCTCTTGTACAATGACCAAAACGATTTTAAGGCATTATATGTCGTTAGATTCGCATTTACTGGCATTTGAAAATGAATGTTTTATATAAGTGTACATACATAGATAGATAGACACTTTATAATATTTAGACACCATTACGACATTAAAAGTAAAATACATACATATTATGTCAGTCAGAAATATTTATTTATTTATTTTTGAGGTTCACCAACAGTTTTTACAGATATAATACAGATAAGAACATACAAGTAATTATGTCTTAAGTCTAACTGCTCAACCAATTATAGGCAAACACCACATGCAAGTTGTTCATTATATCAACAACTGTTATATAATTTTAAAGACTTATTTTTATCTACTTAAATTCTATATAATATATTAAATACTAGGTAATTAATATTTATTACAGTTTTATACATTTGACGTGTGCAGAGTGGACGTCAAAGAGGTCGCTGTATTCGTTTATAAGTTTGCACATGCGGGGTATAGGCGAATTAACACCAAACACTGTATGGCGAAGAGGTGGAGCAAGGGGTGTTATAGGGTTGCGAGGTGGTCTACGGGGTACTCTGAAATTTAATTTATTTAGTATTTGGGGGCAGTCAATGTTGTTATCGAGCAGTTTATACGCGAATCTCAAATCCAAGAGCTTCCTTCGGGCTTCCAAGCTATCCATTCTGTAGTAGCCTAGTTTATCGAGGTAGGAGAGATATTTGAACTGCCTTCCCTTTGAGTACCCTAAGTGTCGTATAAACCTTTTTTGGACTCGTTCTATTCTCAGCGAGTGAGTTGCATAGTGAGGTCTCCACACTACACTACAGTAGTCGAGGATGCTTCTTATAAGACTGTTGTAAAGAACTAATTTAGTTTGTGGGCTTTGAAATATCTTTCCATTGCGAATGACAAATCCAAGCATACGTTGGCATCAACCGATTATGTTCTCAATGTGTGGTATAAATGTCAGTTTAGCATCCAAGATAACTCCCAGATCTCGTACGACATCTACCTCGCTTAAGGTAACTCCGTTTATTTGGTACGACGATTTTATTATATTGACTTTCCTGGTGAATTTTATGTGGTTACATTTCGAACTATTCAACGAGATGTGATTGCGATAACACCATACAGATAATCGGTTGATATCTTCCTGCATTAGGTTTACGTCTTGTTTACGTCTCGTCCTAATGACTTTGAGATTTTTAAGTCGTCTGCAAAAAGAAATATGCTAATATTACGAAAGCATGATGTCACATCGTTTATATATACGTTGAATAATACTGGGCCCAGGTAAGAACCTTGCGGGACGCCTGACGCAATCGCATACTTGTTTGACTGGAACCCATTGACAACTACATAAAACTCGCGACCATCTAGATAAGAAACAAACCACTTTAGAAGATTACCAGCGACGCCGTACGCAACTAGTTTTTTAAATAGCAGTTCCTGTGAAACCTTATCAAACGCCCTGCTAAAATCCGTGTAAACAGCCTCAACTTGCATACCTTCGTCCATGGCTTCGCATGAGGCTTCAACAAACAACACCAAATTTGTACTTGTGGACCTGTTCTTTACAAAGCCGTGCTGATGGTCACTTAAGAACTTGGCAAAATAGCGTTGAATAAGTGGACAAATCAACGATTCCAATATTTTACCGAAAATAGAGAGAATAGATATTGGTCTATAGCTTTTTACGTAGTTAGAGTCTCCACTCTTGTAGACCGGTACTACTTTCGCTAGTTTCCACTCTTTAGGGAATTGGCCAGATCGGATTGAGGCGTTATATATCTTCGCCAATGGAACAATCAGACTAGGTGCACATTTGGCAATAAACAATGGCGGTTTATCATCGGGGCCTGCCCCCTTAGTAATTTCAAGGCTTTTTAGTTTCTTTTCAACACCTTCATATTTTATATCCACGTAAGCTATGCTGTCCGACTGTGTGGCTATTGTTTCCAAGTATTCGGAGGCAAATACAAAGGACGGCCTTACTACATGCAATCTCTCCTAGGCCACTTAACACAGGGTGGATGGAGAACAGTGGTAGCTGAAGCTGAACTATTGTGTTAACATGAATATAGAATATACACAATTACTCTTTATATTAATTCTATTTTTAACTCGGATATCCACATAGCTGTATATACATAAATATAACATAAATACATAATCATAAATATACTTACTTATGTACATATATCACGCACAATACACAATACACTTAGTATAGTACAAGTATAGTGGAATAACACAGGTACAAGCTTGATTGTACCAGACTGCGCTTTAGGGACGCAGATAGGAGGGTTATAATTTTCTAGTACATGTATATCTCTTTTTAAGGCTTTAGAGCATAATTGGCTTGATGGATTTGGTCACGTAGAGAGGTCTTAGTAGTGGGGGTTACGGGGTATAACATTTAGTGACGTCAACAACGTCATAAAAAAAACAGGAATTTCAAATCAAAGTCAGGTGCTATATTTATTTCAGAATTATGCTTTTTAGTAAATGATTTATATAGTTTTGCATTTTATTACAATAACAAAGTAATACATTGTAACAGAACCAATATATCTTATTCGTCATGTTTCAAATGAAGCACTTCAAACATATGAAAAATGGGTGTTGATTTTGAAAGATTTATTGGGATCGTTTGAGACCGCAGCAAAATGTAGACTGCTTTTAATAACAACCCTTAACAAACGAGTATTACTTCTTTATGGTTCATTAGTATTTGGACGTTAATAAACAATCAAGCTTATAAAAAGTAAATTATTTAAGTTGCCCAAATAAATCGCAATTGTGGGCTTCAGACTTCAGACTTTGAAGTGGAAAATCTATAATAGCTGATTTCATTTTAATTTAAACGGACCCATATAATTTAAATCTTTAATTATAAAACTCAATTATATCAATCAGACTCGGGACAACTGTGCGGGAATCGAACCCACGACCTATGGCTCCAAAGGGTCACTAATCATAGTATAGAATCATAATATAGTTTTAAACCTCAAGTTATGTTATAACGATACATATCATTGAATATCTATTATATTTAAACTTTAGCCAGCAAAAGAAGCTATATTGCACACAAATATAAAAAATGGTAATTGAATAAAAAAACACGAGGTTTATGCAATATTTAGTGAGTCTTCATTATTTGATGAATATATTCTCATGAGAACATGTTTAATTACATTAAAACGTGCGTGGTCTGCTTCGATAAATGAAAACCTTAGAGTATTTGTAATGGAGTTATACTCACTACAAATCCTGGAAACTATATGAAAATATAATTGCTGTAGGGAATAGTAAAAAATATAAGTATAATTGAGTCATATTGAGTTAGTCCGCAGTAGTTTTTCTTTATTACAGCCTCCGTCCTATTTCGATATAATACATCTTAACCTACACTACAAAGGTGCTCTATACCGTGCATAATGAAATACTTTTGGACCCCAACTTATGGCATAAACAGGGATAGTAATTTCTTGCCGGATTTTAGTCTCGGATACCCAAAAACGAAGAGGTTTCAAATCATGTACACTAGCTTTCGGCTCCCCACGAGTAAAAGTTTTTCTAAAAACAGACAACTCCCGCATTAGGAATCATCCTGTGTCGCGGAGGCCTTTACACAGTCAGGGTCACTAACGACTAGACCAACATCGCCTAAATTTTAATCGTTAGTTATTTCGTACTCAGTGGTTCTTAATTTATATTTAAAATTTGTTGCACACTTTGCCTATTATACAAAAACGACATAAGGTACCAGCCAAATAAAAAAAGAACTGTTGCCGAGCTATTGACAGAACAATACCACTTCAGCAAAGTGCGAAATTCTGATACGTGATCATATTTGCGTAAACCAAATATCTGCGCAAACCATATAGTTTATCAAGTTGCTCCTCCTCAAGAGCCCAGGATAAAGTATAATCAATTTAATTGCCTGGGTTCTTGACAGCAGTGATCATTGGCAGCACAGTACCATAAACCACAATGCTCAGTAATTATGACCAAACTATTCGAGGTATCATTCTGGGACTTCCGTCAACTACCGCCTTTGTCTTAGATAGATTGACCTCTAGACTATACTGCTTGCTCCACTCGCAAATTCACGCCAAGTTAATTGTTTTAAATGCTCCCGTCAAATCGTGTAAAGGAACTAGCGTGTAAATTTGAAGATCATCTGCATAAAGGGTGTAGGATAAAAGTAATGAAATATACATACATACACCCACGCCTATAGTTAGGCAGAGAACTCAAACACCCTCTTATTGACAACAATAACCTAGAAATTGTATATAGAGAGAGAGAGAGAGTATGATTGTATATAATGTGTACTGTCTCATATGTACCAGCCTGATCCTTTAGTCTTCTTTTATGAAACCCACAGGAAGATATGCAGTCGCACTATTCTACTTAACCAAAAACCACACGGCCACAAAATTAAACTTAGTGGTATAACAACAAAACAATATTTCTGGCATTGGTAATAAACAAGATATTGTATATTATCATTGTCTTTAAAACTTGTTTTATTAGTAGTAAAGCATAGCAAATGAAGTACATAAAACGAGATTTGAGATAAAGTTATAGGTAGTTAGATTTTTGCAGGCTAGGCCAGGTCCAACTGTACGCGGCATAATATATATGAAAAATAATAAAAACATAGTTATTAAAGAGAACAGCGATACCAACAATGAAAATTTTAACTTATTAGAGTAGATAATTTCAATATAATTTGTAACATAACAATTACAAAAGTATGACTTTGTAACACGCTTCTACTAACTTCACTTGCAACTAACGATATTTACAAATCTAGAAAGTCATTTTAACTGATACTTAAAATTTGTATTGATTAAAACTTTGTAAGTATGTACATATGTATGTATATGTAACTAAAGTGAAAATACTAAAATTGGGAGAGAATCTTGGAGCTGATCTGGTGGTGGAGGTTGATACTATAACTCTTCAGTAGCTATTAGTAAATCATTCGAGATTGGGATCATACAATTAATGTTGACGAGACTAGCATGACAGTACATTTGAAGGCGAAGTCAGTTGTTTAGAGACGTCGATGACTGTCATTTAACTGTCATGTCATGTACGCAGATTGCGTTTAACTATAAAATAATGTGTAAATCTTTATTAACATTTGAAAACCCACAGATGAGAAAGGTACATAAAAATATATATATAGAATAATTATGTTTGTTTGAATTGAGAAGACGGAAATTAATAATAGTTACTAAGCCAGCAGGCCATACTTTAACATATTTATAATATTTATTTATTTATACAGGGACGTAAAACAGTAACACGTTGTGTCTTAACATAGGGAAAATCTTGATACATACATATGTTAGGTAAACGTATAACCCACACCAATGTCCACGGATTTAGTAATTAGAGTGAGTAAGCAATTGTAGATACGCACAGATATGGAATTTAGAGTGCTTGATAAAAATATTCCAATAGGTTAATTAAAGTAATTTAGATTTTTTTTGCAAGCCAAAATATCACGTGCTAATCTTTTAAACTTAAATTGTGAAAAAATTACAAGGTCAGTGAAGTATGTGTTATAGGCTTCAACCATACGGCGCACGGGCGCGCGCACAACAGCATTCGATTTACACCTTGTAGTGTACAACAGCCGGTCTGCACGCATCCCGCGATGTTGTTGTTGACTTGTTAAATCCGGGCAGTCGAACTTTTTATTACATAAGCCATGTAGCGTCATAGCCGACAAATGGAACATAGACCAATATCTTCTTCTTACTTTTGTTTTTTATAATTGTAAAAGGAACCCTTTATAACGTATATTGTCTTTGTTTTAAAAATTCTTACATCTTGAACCTTGGAACATAGTTGAAGTTGTTATAAAAACAAAGGGGTGTAGTTGGTATTTTTATCTATTGGGGATTAACGGATACCCATTGGTCCACCATAGACATGGTTAGAAATGATTTTAGGTTACAATAAGCATACCTGTAAGTATGCACCGTTGAGCAGCTCAAGCTATTGCTGACAGTCCCAGACTGCAATAATCTTGCCCTTAAGCCCTAGTTTTATCATATAAAAGACAATTAAACATGTTTGGCAGTAGGTAAAGTAATTAGCTATAAGTACTTAATACGCCTCTGCCCACACTTATCGAGGTGTGAATTTATGTATGTATAAATATATGCTCTTTAGAGCTCTTAAGTTAAGCTTAAAGCCTACTATCTGGTATGAAAATAAACAGGATATTTCCACACCCAAGAGCATTTTTAAGATCTAAAACCATTGAGTAAAAACTTTTTACCTAAATAAAGAGATGATATTATTACCCGCTAACTGCTGTTGATGGCGCCTATGCCTTATATCGTGAGATATAAGTTTTTATAGCTGACAGTAAAACAGTTCAATGCCGGAATATTGTAAACTTCTTGAAACTTATAAACGGATTATTGTACGAGACCATTAAATAAATTATTCAGTGGTTCTGTTCGGTATGAAGGGATTTAATGGAAATGAATATCAATATTCTAACGTTTTTAGGTAAATAGCGATATTTAGTAAGTAGGTTGAGACCCTAGACATGTTCACGTAACGGGTAATTTTCTGTCGCTACAGAACTTGGTTCCCCATACATGTAGATGTGTTCAGTTCAATTATAATAAATACACACATTCCTGCCTGAACCCTGAAAATAGATTCTGATTAAGGTATTATGTCTTCCTATCCATATTTGGTATTCGAATGAAAAAAAACGTCAAGAGAAACAAAACTTTTTTCAATTACAAACAAATACCTTGGACATAAATATGTAGCTAGGCGATTACTATTCCAACTACACTTTATTCTGAAAAAAGAAAGTCCGACTGACGTACAAACAACAAACTTACTTCTGAGGTCTTACGGAACCCTTATAAAGCACCAATACATAATGTTTCGAATGAAACACAAATAATGTGCAGCGAAATCCCCAATATCCGAGTAAAATATTTCTATTTCGAATTTTCCCGCAGCATCTGAACATAGGATGTCAGTAAACGGCTTGGTATTATTGTTTCAATTACAGGAGTTTTTCCCGAGGGTATAAACTCGCTTGTAAATGTGGCGGCTGAGAACATACCGTGAAACAACAAGTTTTAGGATTAAGGGGCGTGTGTTCACCGTCACTAGTACTTCACCGAGAAGTAGATGATGTTATGAAAATAGCAGCCTGTCTATTGCATTCTCGTCACCAGTGAAGGAACGCCTCAAGGTCAATTGGCGTTGCCGTAACAGATATATCACTGCGAACGGCGATATTTGTAACCGAATTATAGTTGACGTGACGTCGATCGGTTACTAATTTCGTAAAACATGCGCTGCCTCCTGTGATAAGGATGACTACTATGACACGTTTAAAGCTTGAAGTCCGTGAATTATACCTGAGACAGTTGATAGAGATGATGGGGACTATATAAGTAGAAAGAAATTTAGTATTTATGTCTTTTAGTTATTTAGATATGTATAATTTATTTGTATGTGCATAGATGTAGATTTGTATGTAAAAGTGTAACTTTATCATATTTAAGACACTGCCACATGATACTGAAACTCCTGGGTGACTGGTAGATAATGTCATGTGACATTAAGTCCTCCTCGTGCAGTGTAAAATCCATGAAATGATAAATAAATAAACAAGTAAATTATTGAGCTCGTGTGACGGGAATGCAATGGATGGGTGGCTAAAGTAGAAATAAAAATCGCTTCTTCAGTACTGTTCTCGTATCTATGTAGTTGTCGGTGAGGTGTACACCGAGATCAGCCGCACGACGACATTTTTAACTCGGCTCGAATGCCGCGTTCTCTGTGATTAGTGCCCTTGGAATGAAAAACAACAAATTTGTTTTGTTCAAACTCAAGTTTCTTGAAGAAGGTCGAGCCTAAGAGAGGAATACTTTACTATATTTATAAGTTTTGTATTCAAACTTGGAATTGTTCTGCACTCAAACGTGTGTGTGTATAAAGCTTTTTGGGGTTAAATTCGTTTCCGGAGGCCCATAATCAGAGGCTGTTTTGAATCATGTATTTATTTATATATATATTACATATCAATAAGAGCCAGGCACCACCGGAGTAATACCACGACCTCACATAAAAACGGTAGGAAAAACAGGGTCAGAATTTTATTGTATTGCCGAGCTAGTGAGGATATTGATACATATTTAATAGTTTACTCCCATATACGTAATAGGGGGCCTGCCTAATGCCATCAGCCAGACACAAAATTTAGGTAGGGTAATTATAACGTCTGTTTCCCTATATCATAAATAAGGAATTGAATATTCAAAGTTTATATAAGTGTAGATGTGCAAAAAATTATTAGAATAATATACACATACGTCAATCTAAACAACTACTATATATGTATTTATGTATATTGACCTGCCGTTGTAAGGAAAGTACATAGCATGATAGTTCAGTTTCTGCTTGCTCACAAAAATTATGTATTGTCTCATTTACTATCACTATTAGTGGCAGTGACATATGTATATACATTATAGTTAAAACAGTAATGTTACCATTATTGTTGAAACTACGAGCTCCGATGCAAAATAGTTCGTCTAGTGGGAAATTTTCTCTGTGAGATTTTTTCTAACTTCATTATGTTTGTATATCTATATAAAATATTAAGCTGTTCTACTATCTTATACCATTTTTTAATTATGAACCAATAAACTATTTTAGCTTTTTAAATATATACATACCCTGTTTTAAATTCGAAGAAGTTATAAGCAAAATAGTTCGTCTAATGATAATCGATGTAAAAGAGTTCGTCTATCGGTGAGTTAAATAAGATTATTCCTTCTTTGTACAATTATGTTGCATAATTTAAATTTGTAAAAGTAATTCTGTGTCATTTGTCAAGTGGGACAGTATAAATTCTGAAAATGACATTGGGTTGTGGCAAACCCGTGTGTGAAGAGCTTTGAAAGCGAATAGTTTGTGGGGTCGATGCTGGCAAATCAAGTTACCAAATATCTAAAGACTTGATACTTCCCAGGTCTACAGTCCAATCTATCATTCAGCACTATAAAAAGAATAGAACGACTTCTAGTTTGAAGAAAACTGGTCGACCACGCATCACAAATGCAGTAGAAAACAGAATCCTGAAGAAAATTATTAAAAAATAATCGTGCAGTGGAAGGACATAATTCACAAAGACGTCTCTGTTGATACTTGCAAAAGAGTCCTAAAAAGAATGGGTTACGGATTTTACACCGCTAAGGAGAAACCACTGTTGACTGCTGTACAAAAGAAAAAGAGGTTGAAGTTTACTCGTGATCATTTAAATTGGACTTCCGATCAGTGGCGTAGTATCATTTGGAGTGACGAGTCCAAATTTGAAGTGACAGTCGGCGAGGAAAGGAAAAAAGTGATTCGGAACAAAAGTAAGGCATTTCATACTGATTGTCTCAAACGCAAACTAAAGTTTCCGGCGTCTCTTATGATATCGGGCTGCATGTCTGCACAAGGTATTGGTGATATGCAGTTTGTGGATGGTCTACTGCCCTCTATTCCGTCACTTAAGCATCAAGATTCCTTCATTTTGCAACAGGATGGTGCTTCCTGCCATACTGCAAGGACAACAAAGACTACTGGCTACTGGCGAAAAGCATCCCTACAATCGAATGGCCATCTAGCAGCCCGGACTTGTCGCCGATCGAAACCCTATGGTGGAAAATAAAAAAAGTTCTCCGTAAAAATCCATCAAGATCGAAGAGCGACTTAAAGGCTAAACTCTTGGCTGTCTTGGAGTCACTTACGCCTGAGGAGTGTGCAGCGTTGATTGCAACCATGCCTCTTCGCATTAAAGCTGTCATTGAGAGCAGAGGCGATACAACTAAGTGGTAAACGAACTATTTTGCGTGAGTGACAAGGGTAGACGAATACTTTTGCGTTAAAGTCATGAAAGAATTTCAGTTATGTTAAAATAAACTTTAAAATGTTCCTCAAATTGTGGTTAACTTTTTATTAAACGTTCTTAATTATTTTACCAATATTTCATTTCTATATTTTACGCTTTGCACTACTTTCCATACTAGACGAACAATTTTGCATCGGGGCTCGTAAACACACAACTGTTGTAAAACCAACCATATTATTAAATCATAAAAAGGTGTTTTTTCGTAAAGGTGCGGAGGGCTACTGTAATGTTTTGGGTGAAATCGTTCTACCGTGAAAAATTTATGCTCCGGGTAACTTACAACCGACCGCTATCAAGAGAGAATAGAAATATTGGGCAAGAAGTGCGGGGTTGCGGAGTTAAAAATCCCTTACTACTCCTAATTGCCGTGTAGTTCACGGTCGAATAGCATAGGGTCACCCTATCTATTCCCGGTGGTGTCGTAAAAGACGACTAAGGGATCGATAATATGTCTTTTATTTGCTAAAAATGTGGTAAAAACACACGACTAACGCTTATTATAATAACGATTACTATTATTTAGTGAATCAGATGATAGTTTATCTATAGTCATGTGGTTGTTTCTTACAAATGTAAGACTTTAGTAGCCTACACAAGCATGAGTACAAAGTATAACATTATTTGCAATTCTAGGAGCCGTCGAGGCTCGGTCCTCCCGTCGTCAGACAGTTCTAGTTACAGATATGCAACCCTGACTTGCTAGAGGCATTGTTTATACGCCAACCTATGTGTATTAACAATATCTTATGTATAAAAGCAATAAATTACAGTCTCAAAAATGTATGCGTTTAATACTCCTCTGCGTATTCCTTCAGGAATAGAGGCGTGAGTGCATTTACGTAACTCATTTGCAATCCAATTTCCAAGGTGAACTCCTTAATCGCTTCGTATAAAAAATATTTCTCTAGACATTAATAAACCTTCAGTTTTGGGAATAGAAAAAAAATGTTATAAATCAGTTTCTAGTGTGTATATATCACGTGAAGGTTATCTCATATATATACGAGAATATCGTACAAAAAAAAATATAATAAAACAAAAAATATTAAAGTGTTTCTGCCAGTATTATTGATTTTAAAGAATACCTTTGTTTAATAACAACTGAAAGGTAACTAACTAGTAGAACTATCAGACTATTGTATGTGTAGTGAAACACTCCATCGGCTATTCAATTCTAGAATGATCTCATCATCTAGGAATTGAGAGTGCGTAAGTCATATGGTTTGATTATACATATTACAAATCTGACCAGAATAGATTTGATTTTTATTGATTATATTATATATGAGATATATATGTTGTATATATATATATCTGAGAATTGAGAGCTCAATTATACAGGTCACTGGGTGCCCTAACTTGTTATTCACTATTGTAACGTTGTTACTCAATCAACTTAATGTAAAAATATTTTTTCACCACAGAACTGTCTAATTGAAAATAGTTTCTTATAAAAATTAAATTTTATGTTACTGAACATTTTTTTATTAATTTCATTCCGGCACTTATATCCTACATCAGGGTAGAGTAAAAAAAAAAACAATTTTGCCTAATTTACAGTGTCACATGACCGAAGCTCTTCAAACACCGTTTATATAATAAAAACAAGGCTCACAGATTGACAGTAGAATTAACTGCGTTTCACAAACCCTCTTAAAGTCTAATTTATCAAACTAATGAATACTTCACAACTTTATAAAGTATATTTAACTGTTATCCTTCATTGTAATAAATATATTTTTGTCTCGCTACCATCCATTATATTGAATAACATCATAAATATTGTAATATTAAGAAAATATATAGAAAAAGTAGTAATAACTGATTGTAACGTTGAAAGGAGCGCAGCGGTCAGCGATGGTGTTCACATCTGCTTTATACTATTTTGAGAAGATTTATCCTCACACTTTAAGCCACATCGAAGTAGCATATTAACATTGAAAATAAATTCTTTAAGAACATGAACAAATGATAAAATTAAATTAAACATTAAAAAAACCCCTTAGCAAAAACATACTTATAGTTTAAGAAACGACCCTTAAAAAGAGTGAGTTTTTGAAGAGTTGGGTTCTCTGGAGAACATTCTGGTTGCAGCATCAGGTCGAAGTTATCAACTAATTGTCGTGTAACGATTAAACTGGCACACGTGAAGCACTAAATCGAGTAATCATACGCCAAAAATGCTTAACATCATTTTTGAAAAGAGCTCCTACTCTTACACTACTGGACCGATATGAACCAAACAGGAAACCGGCTTTCAAATTAAAAAACCGCATCCGTTTGAGAGATATGTTTCCACAGACAGACACACACACACACACAGACAGACATCGACGTCAAACTTATAACACCCCTCTTTTTGCATCGGGGGTTAAAACACACTATGCCCCAGAGGACATATGTATATATTATGTATATGTGTATAGTTTATGTTCTACAATTTAAGAACACCTGATATGATATCTCGATTTGTAATCATCATTCACACAACTGTCAAAAAAGGAGTATAATCTTGTAAATATGTTTGTTTTTAGTTGATCTGTTCAATCGTAATGTCTAAATGCTTGAACAGATTTGGATATACGGTGTATCGTTAAAACCCAAACAGCATCATAAGTCACTTAGGCACTAATTTTGACATACCATTTAAGTATTTACTTTTTAAATAGGAGAGATAAAGGGGCGACGGTATTTACCCTGTGGCGTTCTTGTCTGACAACCCCCATATTATTTGAAACGAATTGAAAAGAATGTGAAACGTGGATAAATTAACGATCATTACCACAATATTGTCTGCCCAAGCTGTCATTTTTACACTGCATGACACAAATTCATACAGAAAATAGGTTAGAATATCAAACTGTGTTTGGGTGCCAGGAATGCCTTTCCTCTTTCCCTCCCCGGATCCTCCCATCCCTCATCACCCTCAAAGGAGGGCAGCGAACTTGCGACTGTTGGGTTGCAGGTTGGTAGTTGTCACGTACCATCAGGTTACCTTGAAAATCTTTATGATATAAATATTCAACCATGACTTCTACTAATACTTTTATTTTGCCGTGTGAGGCTTAGAATCGCGCCAAACTTGACAAATTATTGGTCTCTCATACAAAGTTGACTGCAAAGATGGCGTAGCGGTTTAAGTGGTCACCTCGCCATCATGGTACCGCGCTGAGTGTTGTGGGTTCGATCCCCGCACGAGTAAACACTTTGTGTAATCCTTAAATTGTTGTTCTGAGTCTGTTCTTTGTGTCCGGTGTTTTGAATGTTTGTAAAGTCCCCCGCGACACAGGAATTAATCCTAATGCAGGAGTTATCTTTTAAAAAACAAAAGTTAGATCCCTAGATGTTTATTTTTGAGAGAAAAAGTATCTGATGTCCTTTCCCAAGATCATGCTTATCTCATTTATACCACATTTCCAGGTTAGTTTAGCGGATCAGGCGTGAAAGCGTAAAAGACAGGCAGACAGAGAGATTACCTTTGCATTCACAATATGAAGTATAGTTTGCATTGTACGAATCATTATTAGCAATGAGGGATCGTCGGACTGTTATCAGACAGTATATATACAGTCATTCAGTGCCCAGATGACGGCAATAGGTTTACCCCTATTAAGTAAGTAGGACTCAACTATGGGATGCCTCTGCCTACTCCTTCGGAGGTATAGGTAATAGTGTATGTATGCAGGTATTTAATAATAGTGAATTTAGACAAAAGAAAAACCATAGTCAGTAAAAAAGTTCATATTTATTTAAAAGTGCGACGTCCGATGCCGAAATATGAATGTAACTCACGAAAAAGGTTGTTCTAAAGGTTGTGTGTTCGCTATTATATTTATTGTTTATATTTCATTTATACTTTTTGTCTAACTGCTGCATGTATCGATCTAATAAACCCATGGTATATAATATATGTGTACGTATATGCATGTTTATATATATAATTGTATGTACGTATGTTTAATATAAGTAATATAAGTTTTTAGTTAAGTTTAATATAAGTAACTAGTTATAAATTTGATCCTTCTAAATAAAACGCTTTTTTTCTCTCTTCTTTCCACACCTAAACTACCCGTATGTTGTTTTGCATCTTGTCTTTTTCTGTCCATCCTAAGGTTGCCTGGTAGAAATTACATTTAGCGATAAGGCCGCCCATTGTACATTTATATTTTGCATAAATACTGTAAATTTTTGTTTTAAGGTATACAATAAAGTATATTCTATTTTATTCTATTCTATTCTATAAAATTAAATGAAAATGCTAAATATAACAAAAGCAACCCAACCGCAATTTTCCCAAAGTTCAAAATTGTTGCGCATTATGAACTTACACGTCCATCCATTAAACCCAAAGTAGCTTAAACCAAAGTATGTACAATAAGGGAAAGATATGACGCAGCACTGGCGTTACACTAAATACATGTTTTAACTTGGAGCTTATGAAACAAAAAGTGGCGCCCAACGAGGGATCCAGCCTTAAACCTTTTATTTTATGCAAAGGGAATGTGATATGTTCCTTAATTGGTTATATATTTATTTTTTGGCTTGTGCTAGTGTAAATGGTAACCAATTATTTATTCTTTAATTGTTTTCTATAGGAAAGAACCACCTTTCCTTTCTCTATCAGTGACAACATGTATTCAAACCTTTTTTATCCGCAATTCTAATTATTTAAATCACAAATGTATGCATTAACAATTGCTTACCATAAAAACCACAAGTTCACCTTTAGAGACTTAGAATCAGACAGATTTACGGCTAGCCTGTCTTGTAATAATAGCTGCCCCAATAAAAATATAATGAAACAAGATCTAAAAACCAACAAAATACACTTGTAATTCTTTTGTAGCTAAATAGAGAAATACGAGTAAACCAGAATTTTAGATGAGGTCACGTGCTTCCGCCATCTTCTTAAATATTAATGGCGAACGTGACTTTGTTGGGTGTTATATGACAATTTAGGACAATTCGGAGCAATTTCGTTCATTACGTAGATAAATAACACGCCACGTTTGAGGGTAAATATAGAAGGATAAATTTGTCTACTTACGTCAAGTGACGCACTATGTGTACTTATGTTGAAAACGAGTTTGTTTGTTTGAATGCGCTCATATCAGTTTCATTAAGTCTGAATTTGAGATAGTGTCTTAATTAGAAAATTCTTTACTTGGTCCCCAGTTCCATGACGGATGTAGTGCTCTCCTAATGTGTATTATATATCACTTTTATTTCAGTCTCCTTCTTCATTTCTGAACGTGTCCTTTAGAGATTTATCTCTGATCTTAGCCACCCTAAGGGCATATGTTACCGAGAGACCAAAGAGTAGTTAATAGTATCTTGGTCACACCGGTGACTTGGTGCACAGATTTCCAGATCTCCCTCCTATGTATTTATGATATATAATAAACGTAATCATCTTTAAAAACCTTTCACTTTGAAATGGAACTCACAAAACTATAAATGTGTAAAGAAATATATAAAATAACCTACAGTAAAAAAAAAAAATTGAATAGGAAAGAGTTGATGATTAATGATGATCATCACATTAGCTTCTTCACCAAAAGCTAGCAAACAACTAAATGATTAACGACAGTGATCATTTTTCCCCTAATTCCTAACTGTTGAGGTGTCGTACCACAACAGGAGTACTCTTTTAAATAAAAAAAATATTAAAAAAATCGGTCTACGATTGGCGAACAAATTGACAACGACTAACTAGAAAAAAAGATACATATAGTTGAACATAAAACTGCTCCGTCTTAGAAGTCTGTTGAAATCGGTTAAACAGTTTAGTATTAAAGGCTGAAAAAGAAAGGAAATACAAACATAGAACCCGTCTTTTGAGCTTCGCAACAGTCGTCTTTATTCAGGCTGCGACATTTAAAACCCACGCCAATAATAGAATACGTCAATGCCCAATACATATGTATATTGTTATCGGTAAGGTGACGTAATCTCGAGGGATTGTCTACGCACTAATGAACAGACGCAGTCACCTGATTATTGAAGTGACACCAAACATGTTTGTCAATAATACTCAACGGGTAGTAACAGTTACTTTAGAGTACAACCAATTTTAATAAATAATTATTGAATTAATTTAAAACTATTTTTTATTTATTAATTTATTCAAATTATTATTAATTGCAATATGTGTCAATGTTTTCTTTGTTGTTAATTGTTGTCGCGGCTTATCCCTTTGGGAGAGTGGCATTAATTTATAGATGTATGTATGTATCTACTATGTCAAAAAGTTAATTAATGATATGCCCATATTATACGTACGTTTTTCGTGTGGCAACCCCCACGAGTCATCACCTCACCGGAGCTGAGGGTGAGGAGGTATGTCGGACTCGAAGCAACTAAAACCACACGGTGTTCCGTCCAACTGGATCTATTGCAGGGAACCCGGGATACCCTACGCAGGAAGCCTTCGGGAGACCCCTGCAGACCTTGGTCACCTGGGCCATACCCTGCCTTCACATTAGAGGTGTGCGCGGAACGCGCCACGCCACCGTCTCGGGCCTGCTTCTGCTGGGGTAGCGATCAGCCCGACCCGCTACCCTCAGGCCAGCGCTCATGGAGGCCGGAGATCAGTCAGCGCTCTCCGGCGCCTGGTGCGTCTTCTGCGAGACGGGACAGAATTTGTCCTCTCCCGTTCCCGTTCCGCCGTTTCTTTAAGCGTTCATCACTGCCTCGCAGTACAAGGCGGCGGAAACCCAAGCACTCTCACTTTGTACCATGGCCATGACAATGATCTCCAGTGGGAGGCTACCCACACCGATAGCTGCCATGAGATCGGCAAGTTGGTGCACCCAAGCAGAGCACTTCACCAAAGTGTGGAGTGCAGTGTCCTCGCGGCAGCCCCCGCAGTGATTGCACTCAGACGTTGGCTCCCGGCCTATACGACGTGGTATTTCTATCTACTTTATATCAAATATATATATTATTGTAATGTTTTATGATTTCAAAAGATTCAAATAACATCTCTTGCTCTTGCATTATTAGTTATTATTACCACGTAATTTAAATCACCCGGCTCGCCATTAGAGTATTTTCCTTTGCTGCCATAGACAAAGGAAAAGTGACGAGAAGTCGAGAAATTTATCGTATATCAAGTAAAAGACATATCATTAAATAAACTTAAGTTAATTATATGATATTTCTTACAGTCATTTTCTATTTTCAATTCTGTGTTTAATAACATACTAAACGTAAACTATATAATAGATGAACTGTAATAGTAATATTATAATTATGTTATGTTTCTGTTACATGCCATTTAGTTGAGTGATTTGTATAGCCACACTCCTTTTGTCTGTGCGGCTGTAACGTGTACACACCCGTAACGTACCTAGTCTTGGCGCTTGCCTGAAAATCAGCGCGTGTGCAATACCATATTAGCACTATGTTGAGACGGGAGCATTTTCTGTTTTGGCAGTCTTGGTATATATTTTTTAATTTAAGTGTGAGTATTTTTTTTTTGTAATCTCAAAGTGGTTGTTTATACATTTATTTTATGTATTCTGTTAGTAATGAACATTTTGTCTTCGTCTATTTATTTAAAGTCAACAATTATGCTAATATAATGGAGTTTGAAGTTTGTAAGTATGCCTGGATGGATGGTAATGGTAAAGGGCTCAGTTTAGGCATTTAATCATTGTAGGTCCATTATGCGTTCAGCAGTTTCCTCAACGCTCAGAGATCCCCTGCACAGAAGGCTGTTGGTCGCGTTTATAACCAATAAGTGTCGGCTTTCGGATTCAGATGTCCGTTCGGTGAAAACAGAGTAGTCTACACGGTAAGCGTGGTAATATTGCTGTCAATACTGGATGGGATGTCTGCAGCCAGACGTGTTGATCCATTGGCTATTGGCTGGATGGATAAACTAATGTTTACGTATTAACCTAACCTAATACTACACTACTACACTGTAATATACATACATGCAGTTTTACGTATGGAACCCCTACGGGTCTACGCCTCACCGGTGCTGACGTTGAAGTGGTATGTCGGACTCGAACCGACTAATACCACACGGTGTTCCGTCATGCAGACGTCTGCAGACCTTGGCCGCCTCTTATTTATTTATTTAAATCTTTATGCACATATCGTATGTGTGTGGTAGAGCCATGCTTAGACACGAATGGGAAGCCTCTACTGGTGCGATACCACAGCCTCACAAAAAACCGGTTGGGAAATAACGCTTGCGTTGCATTTCCCCGAAATGAGTGAGGTTTCCGGAGGCCCAACTCCCCTCTCCTCTATCCTCTCCCTTCATCCTCCCTCTCCTCTTTCCCTCTCTTCACTCTTCTTTCTCCTGCCCTCATCACCCTTAAAGGCAGAGTTGCAAGTGTCCATGGACGGCGTTGTCACTTACCATCAGATGACCAGTCTGTTCATCTGTCCCCTTATAGTATAAAAAAAGTCAGATTTAATGCCTATGGCATTCTCTGCCAGTCAACCTTGGGTCGCAGAGATAAGATTGGTAGGTGCAAAAACGCGTAAGTGAGGGAAATTATAGTAATATATTTAATTTTAAAACATTTATTATTGAATGTACAAAGAGCTTGTTATGTTCTACTTTTTACTTTGTCATTAAGGACGAAAAATGAATAAGAAACATCCTACTTATTTTCTTCTTATTATCTTATTTTAAGAAACATATTCTTATTTTTCTATCTAAATTAGGGAAACCATTTACGAAAATTTTATAGTGTTCATCATATATCTTGACTTGTTATGAATGGAAACGATGACACCGCAGTTCAAGTTATACTGGTTAAAATATTGGAAACATGTTTGAGTAATTCAAATTAGAATTTTAGTGTATATTTTAGTATATATGGTGGAAATTTGTTTGATTACTTTTTTTAATATGGCTAGGTACAGACTTATTATAATCTTTAGTATAATTAATTTACTATCAATAAATTAAAAGATGAACAATTCGTTTATTTATCGATACAACACAGTTCAGTGGTTATCTCAGGTATAAATTTTTTATTTAGCATCAATTGTCGAACTTAAGTAAAACCTTATTTTCTTCTGTTGTGAAACAGATTTTCTACTTTTCTATTTATCATTATTATTTATGTATATTTATTCAAATCCAAAATATTTGACTTTCATTTCATTATAGCCAAAGATCGACAAGCAGTTTCCAGTTTTTAGAAGATAAATATAAAGTATATCTAATAATAAAGACAAACATTTGCTGAAAAGGGACCACTGAAGTAATAACTAAATAATATTTTGTTCGATTTTTTTTTTTTTTTTTTTTTTTTTTATAATATAGGGGGACAGACGAACAGACGGGTCACCTGATGGTAAGTGACACCGCCGTCCATGGACACTTGCAACTCAAGAGTCGCAAGTGCGCTGCCCGCCTTTGAGGGTGATGAGGGATAGGGGATGCAGGGAGCGGAAAGAAGAGAGGAGGGATGAGGAGATGGAAAAAGGACAAAGGAGATGAGGAGAGAGAAAAGGGGGGCGGGGGAATTGGGCCTCCGGAAACCTCACTCAATTCGGGGAAATGCAACGCAAGCGTTACTTCACAACCGGTTTTCTGTGAGGCCGTGGTATCGCACCGGTCGAGCCGGCCCATTCGTGCCTAAGCATGGCTCTACCACTGAAGATCGATTTGATCCGTTCAATCAATTTTGCTTAATTTCGTGGCAATTTCACCGTCTTAACATTTATAGGTATCAAATGTAGAACCAATACAGTCAACGCCGAAATCAAAACATACGCTAACGCCTACAACAATGAAGCTGTAGCCAGAAGTGTATCAAACACCCACGTTCTGTCAATCGTTAATGTAACGCCAGTAACGTAACGTGTTGGGAACATTAGGATTATATTGAAAGTAAAATATAAGAATAAAGAACAAAGAGCTAGAGAATAGACGGGTGCATTGTGCAGTGTAAGTTATAATAGCAAGTCAGAGTGGCATAATTGTGACTATTATCGGTTATAAAAATTATTACGTAGTCTACTCTTAAATATAAAACTTCGCTACTGCTACATTATTTGGAATTGATTACATTAAATAATAATCATCAATTCAGTGGTAGAGCCATGCTTAGGCACGAATGGGCCGGCTCGACCGGTGCGATACCACGGCCTCACATAAAACCGGTTGTGAAGTAACACTTGCGTTGCATTTCCCCGAATTGAGTGAGGTTTCCGGAGGCCCAATTCCCCCTTCCCCCTTTTCTCTCCCCTCATCTCCTTTCTCCTTTTTTCCATCTGCTCATCCCTCCTCTCTTCTTTCCGCTCCCTGTATCCCCCATCTCTCATCACCCTCAAAGGCGGGCAGCGCACTTGCGACTCTTGAGTTGCAAGTGTCCATGGACGGCGGTGTCACTTACCATCAGGTGACCCGTCTTTTCGTCTGTCCCCCTATAGTATAAAAAAAAAAAAAAAAAATCTAGTGTACTTTAAAGGGGGATTATTTCATACACATATTGTTTAATTTCATTGTCACATTGTCACTATTTCCCCAACCTAGCCATTCGGATCAGGATCCCGACGACTAACTCGTGATACATAATAAATTATGTTTCTTAATTAAGTCGGCTTTCAGCACTCGCAAAAGAAATTATTACTGCGTTTAATATTACATTTTCTTTCAGGTTCATTAATTATGATTACTTAAGAAATTGGGTTAATACTTAGACATTTTATGAATCATTCAAAGAATACATATCTTTTTACACGACAGTGCAAAAAGGTGCTATTTTTCTGGGTGTATATTTGTTTTGTAAACAAATGTACATATATTAAGTTTCTTTGTCAAACCCTATAGCATAGACGGCTTGACTAACTTCTTCATGTGGAGTATCAGTTTAATCGTTTTAATAGTTGCCGTGATAACGGACCATCAAGATAAAGATGTAGAAGTATGTATTGGAGACGGGTTTTGTATTTTTAAATATTTTTTGTTGTATCAAAATAATGTGCTATTAATATATATTAAATTGCTAATTTTGTCAGTACGAATTGATATTATCTATACGTTGTGGATCTTTGATGTCACATACAGACACTCAGATACACACGTTAACAAGGCAACCTATAGTTGCGGTGACTCTGTGTATGGTATTGATCTATGATTTTAAATGTCTTTTAAATAAGACGATTACAAATAGTTGTTGTCCAAATTTATGAAATCAAGGAATTTAAATTAATTTTAAAACATAGTGGGCCCTGTCTTAAACACTAACACAAATTGTTAACCAACATCACGTCCTTCAATATTAGCTCATCACTTAATCCATGAACTCTTGAGAGCGTACTCCTAAACAAACAGATCATTATTTTGTCATAAAGAATAAATTATACGCGATAATTCTGGGAGCCTAAGCTAACAAACTTGTTTATTAATATTAAAAATCAAACGACGAGCATCTAAAATGTAAATTGTGTTTACAAGCTTTATTGCGGTGATGGTGAGGTTTTCGGTGGGGTACAATAGGGCCACCCTATCTCTTCGCGTTTTGTTTTAAAAGGCCACTAAGAGATCGGATTATAAATTATCAGACAAAATATATAAAGACATACTCGTGCAGTGCCCGGTTGATGGCATTAGGCTTGAATCCTGCTTCGTAAGTGAGACCAAATTGGATTTGCCAAAATGTGTGTCTGGCAAAATCTCTACCTACCCTTTCGGGGAGCTACGAGATACGTATGAGTTACGTGGAATTCTTATAAATGTATATTTGTCATGTATAGTAATAAACGATTTGCATTCAGCTAATCTGTAACTCTTTTAAAAGATTCGGTGTGCAAAATTACTAAAATCTTATTACGAAAAGCCTAAATAAAACTTATACTAAACACTGAAAATTATCTTTTGGAGGGGAAAGAGGAAAAAAAAGATTGTACTAGACTAGGTTATAATTTTATTTATACATATGTACATATGCCTACGTATTACACTGATCTGTGTAAGTCTATAATATATGTGTATCTGTTATTCTTAACGTCCTATTTAGTGAAAGTGTTCAAACTTGTGCTGTATATTTGATATTTAAAATTAACTTCATTGCTTTGTCAAAGTTGATCACTTTATGATATAAAACATTTCAAGTAAAGTTCTCTTAAGAACTCGCGGAGCATTTTGTTTGAGCAGTCATTGTTCTTTGTTTTGTTAGCTCAAGAACAAAACTAAACAAGAACAAAGAGAACACAAACATCATTTTAAATGCACGTTAATTTATACTAGAGGGGTGGTCGGTTTGTGACCTATATTCGTATACTAGTCGTAATTCATATCATAATGCCTAACATATTCGTAATTCATTTTCTAACATGTGCGGGCACTAAACGCAACGTTGTGCCATTAATATATAATCTGTGCCTCCGTACGCAGGGTTTTCATTAGCTTTAAATAAGAGGCTTATCTCAGGCTATCTCTATATCTTCATGTTCATTGGAGATACTTTTATTAATTACTAATTTTAAATAGTGAGTTTTTATAAGACACGCAAATAACAGTGAACTGTAAAGAATAGAAGTTAGAAATTTGTGTAATTTAATACAATAAAATGTTATCTTTACCTTTTGTTAGTCTAGTGATAATAACAAACAACAGCCGGTGAGGCGCACACAGAAGGTAAGTTAAAGTTACTGTTTTTGTGTTTCGTACTGAGTTTGTCGTCGTTGATTCACGTAGAACGATTTACTGCAACTTGCTTTACGTCTCGTTGCGGTATTCCTGTGATGTATCGAACCTTAATTGGTAGCAATATGTGAACTAAGGTACTTTATGTTATATGTCATTTGTCTATACCTTAGAGAACCGTATAACTGTGCAATTGGCTCACCAGTTTTCTTACAGACAGAAGCATCAAGGTCGTTGTTGACGGTGCATGCTCCGACTCCAAGTCTGTTAATTCTGGTGTCCCACAAGGCTGTGTGCTATCACCCACGCTGTTTCTTCTGCATATCAACGACATGCTGCAGATTAGCAGCATCCATTGCTATGCAGACGATAGCACGAGTGATGCCCTTTACACCGACCGCGCTAACATTTCTCGGGTAAACGTCATCGAAAGCCGATCCAAACTTGTGTCTGAAATCGAAACTTCTTTATCAAAAGTTTCAGATTGGGGTCGACTTAACCTAGTCCAATTTAACCCCACGAAGACACAGGTTTGCGCGTTCACCGCTAAAAAGATGCCATTGGTCGTATCACCTCAATTTGAGAGCACTTCCCTAACTGCATCAGCCAGTATCGGAATCCTTGGCGTCGATATATCAAGCGAAGTCCAGTTTCGCGGTCACTTAGAGAGTAAGGCCATATTAGCCTCGAAGAAGCTTGGTGTGCTAAACAGATCGAGACAGTATTTTACTCCGGCCCAGCGCCTGCAACTTTATAAGGCGCAGGTTCGGCCGCACATGGAATACTGTTCTCATCTCTCATCCTCTAAAAAAAAAAAAAAAAAACCATGACAAGATGATCGCTGAAGTTTCACCGACGTTTGTGCTCACTGCTCTGATACTAAGGGTCGTATCATGATATTTTTTAGCTTATATTATTTCTACTATGTTTATTTACTGCGACGGGCCACCCCGGCCCATCGCAGTAAATAAACAAACAAGCAAATGACTAAAAACCTCTTTAGTTGCATTATATTAGAATGAAAGCATAAAGAGGAGAAGTTCTTAATTTTATTTCTTCACTACTCTGATAGTCTATCTTCTTACTAATCTGACTAATCTTCGCTATTCGTACACTGATTTAAGAGTTAATTATTATTTTAATTAAATTTGTTTGAATTTAAAGAAAATATTGCAACTCTGAAGAAAAATTAAAGGCGGAGAAATAAAGTTCATTACAATTTGATATTGTATCTATGGGTTCTTAACTCTTCTACCCGAATCCTAGACTTGATGTATTCGAAATATAAATTGATTTGTGATTTTAATCGCTTTAATAGTGGAGGAGGACCGAGTGGCCGTGGTGCGTATTAGCGGAGGCCTATGTCCAGCAGTGGACTACAGGGGGCTAATTGATTGATTGAATAGTAGGAGTGACATAGGGAATAAGATTTTGTGATTAGCATATAGCATGCTAAGCATAAATTAGTATATAAAAGAGGAAATTAATTCGCTCCTTATTCAGATGTTGCAGTCGGGTTTTACACTTAGTTATCAGTTTTACTTGTTAAATCATATAAAAAGTTAAGTAAAAATGGCTTTAAAGGCCACGCAACTTGACATGGACTAAATGTGATAATTTTAGAACAAACAATTAATTATCTTGAGTTCTTTTCACATACATACATATATCATATACATATGTATATGTTAGAGCCATAAACACCTTTAACGGCATTTAGCAGCTTAGTGTCTCTATCGGTGTGGGTAGCCTCTCGCTGGAGACCATGATTATATCTATGGTCCAAAGCGAAGGTGCGTGGGATTCCGTCGCCTCGTATTGCGAGGCAGTGATGGTTGCCAAAGAAGGGTGGGGATATCCATCGCCCTAGCAGAAGCAGGCCTGAGGTGGTGGCGCGACGTGTTCCGCGCATGCCACTCTCTAAATCAAAGGTAGGATCACACCATAGCGGGGTCGCCTCGTTAAAAGGCGGCCAAGTCTGCTGGGGTAACAGGGTTTTCCTTTCTAGGGTATACCTGAAGTCCCGGCTACATGACGCGATGATGGAACACTGTGTGGTTTTAGTCGGTTCGAGTCCGACATACCACCTTACCGGCCCCGGTAGGGTGATAACCCGTGGGGGTTTCCACACATAAAAAAAAAAAAGCTCAGTGTCTCTAGATTTGACAGATGTCTTCCTTCTCAACAATCAAAAAACAGATAACAGTTTGTGGAGTCACATATACGAGTATAGCGCCTTCTTGTTAACATAAGATCTAAATACTAAAGATCCAATCACGTTGTAGTTCCTGAGATTAGCGCGTACAAACAAACAAACTCTGTCATTTTATAATATTAGTATAGATATATGTATGTAGTAATATGTATTAGTATAGGTGTATGTAGAGATAATAGCTGACAATCGTTGAATGGAAACGAGCGTCAGCGGTTATGTAAACCCTCAGATAACCTACTCATATATGTATATATATATACATATATACTTTTTTTGCAAGAATAACTTACAGTTAGCAACGTTACATAAATAGACTCACGCCTTTAACCCAAAATGGGTAGGGAGAAGCATAATTAGTTAATGCTCACATATTGCAGATTACAATTTAGTTAGTAATTATTACGTATATAAGAAGTATAAGAGGAGAGGTATAAAGAACACACATAAGAATTGGGTCCAGCTAGGACCCAATTCTTATGTGTGTTTTATATTAGGGGTTGCCTAAGGGGACACAGGCGTAAGTGTATGCGATGTATGTATGTATAATTTAGTCTCACTTACGAAATAAGGAGCAGCAGGTCTATTGCCGTCATCTGGGCACTATATTGACAGGAAAGAGCGGATAAAAAGAGAACAAAGGGGAAATTTCTTATACAGATGGGTTGGGGGAGTATAAGCAACAGCTCGAGCAAGTCATGGTCGCATAAGCTGGAACTGACTGGTGCCGGTAAGTCCGAGTCAGAGGACTTATCAATCTTCATATACTAATTATAATTGGCAAAATGTGGGAGTTTAATACAAATCTGCCAACCCCTTTAGAGATAAAGACGTGAGCTTATGTTTTATTATGTACTGATCATAGGATATCATTATAATATAAATAATATATAACATAATAACTAAAGTCAATTAGATGATTGATTAAGGATCATATAAGTTATTTATAAACATTTTTACCATATTTTTTCCTCCAAAATCCAGTTTATGTTTCAAAGTATGCGGTGTGATTAGATAACGTTTCCTACGACGGCTAAAAGAGGTTTAGAGTGATGTGAGGATCACGTAGATATTGCATTAGTTAAGGTGCATTGTACGGTAAAACTACGCAGTTTCTGTAAAGTTCTATGCAACTTTAAGTAAAGAAACAAACTATTCCGTTATATACGAAGTACGTGTGAGGGCTGAGTCGTATCAAATACCATTTTGCCAACCATTATTAGTCCTACTTATGTAAAATACCTATTACGCCTATTATTATCCGGCCACAGATTCAGAATTATTTGTTTTAATATCAATGAATGATGGTAAAAACAGGATTGTATTTAAAGAAAAACTCTTTCTATAAGTCACTACTTTTTTTGAAATCATAAAGACATAATCCTTGCAATGAGGTAAGATTTCTAGCGATACCCCAGCCGGAATTGCGTTCCAAATCTTAGGAAGTTTTTGTGGCTGAACAAACAACTAAACTCAACCAACCTTAATGATATTCTTCCACCTGCAAAGTCTAAAATATTTTCAGGAGTTTATTTTTTATATGATGTAATAGAGAAACACGCATACACTAATACATAAACCCCTAAACTAAATCATAAACTCCTTTTTCGCCAGAAAATCTAACTGAACTAAACTGAAACGCAGACAATAGTATATTTGAATTGTGCAAAAGCAAGCACGCATGCACCTATTATAACATTGTATCCAAAGTACCTCACAAATCAACTTATTGCCTAACTACATAGAATAATACAATTCAATCTGCCGTCACGTGCACGCTCAACAAAATATATAAACCAATCCGATTCTCTGAAACGGCTTCGTAATAAAAACACAATTCCTGACACTCAATCAATTATACTCGTATTGGTTTAATGACAAGGCAACGAAACGATAAATTGGTGGCTAACAAACAACTGTATACATACATATATACTCGTACTCGTACCGAATTTTGTCAAGTATAATGTAGACCCGCTGACGTAATGAGCAAGCTTATTGCTGCCTACAGCTCACTTTAGGAGTGAAATAGAAATATATAGGAAGGAAATCAGTAATCCTTATACCTGATGGATAGATTGGGCTTAGCAATAGCTCAAGCATGACCTGCTGAAGAGTACAACTTACGAACGAACGCGACGATTTATCATGATCTCATCTTTACTGAACGTTAATTTTATCTATCTATTACAACGATATACAACATTCGGACATTTCAACAACATCCTTGTAATTAAATATCCATAGTCAGCGTTTGATGCGCCTCTGACTTTCGGCTATTGAGTATAGGTACATATGTATGTATGTAGTCAATTTTATTATTCAAAATTCCTCTTAAACTACTATGCACTACGGTTTGTTCCCTCTGCGAAATTCTTCGACTACCACGAAGTTACGTTTAATTATTTTAAAGTGGGTTACACACGCACGAGTAGGTACGTGTAGTTAGGGCTCGACAACATTTCGCATGTGTGGGAAAATCGCTTAGAAAATATGATAGCTGCCTATGTGCGGCTGAACCTTGAGTGAGTCATCAAGATCGAGAGCAAGTAAGTACGCGTACTTTAAAACTGTGATATTAAAGCTCGTTCGTCTGTCGCCCTTTAATTGCGTTCCATAGTAAGCTTGTCTTCAATTAATTTCTAACAATTAAGGCCTGAATGGAGTTGGAGTTTGGTTGTAAAAGGTTCGTGGAGAATGTTAATAATCCCCCAGTCTTAACAAAGATGTCGGCTGAATGTAGATTTAGATTATTTCCTTAATTTTACTGTAAAGTTAGTTAAAGTAGTATCTGAATATG
This sequence comes from Tyria jacobaeae, assembly GCA_947561695.1. Taxonomy (NCBI): domain Eukaryota; kingdom Metazoa; phylum Arthropoda; class Insecta; order Lepidoptera; family Erebidae; genus Tyria; species Tyria jacobaeae. The sequence goes on along the minus strand of OX387236.1, from coordinate 322,385 downwards.
AAGCATATTAAATTATTTCTTGATAATAGAAGTAAATAAAAATGACAAGTCATTGATCGTGTCGAAGTCAAGTAACTCTGTGCAGACACATTTCTGGATGGAATGGCCAGGTAGAAAATTGTACAATCTCGTACTTCATAGAATAATCACAATAATAAATTTGAGACTCCCACAGCCGTCTAATCCCAAACTACGAAGACTGCTGATAAAAATACTCGTATATTATTACTTAATACATACCTATAGGTAGATAAGTACTCTTTATTGCACACCATGAAATAGATACAATCACAATATGAATAAGATATTTAAATATAATGATATTTTATTGCCTACTATGAATAAATAATATACTCTCCTGCATAAAATAAAGCTGTGTTTGTGTCCTGGGTGTAAATTGAACCCACGACCTTGGTTTAGCAGTCAGGCTCGTTAAACACAAGACTACTATTCTTTTATTCTCTTGAGTGGGTAATTAGTTTCTTAATTAGTAAACCTTATTTTTATGCTATTATTTTGATTAATAAAGAACACTTCTAAGTGGGAACGCTATATGTTATATATATAACGATGAAGGTACCCTATATCCTTTAATGTGTTTTCAAATGATTGAGTATTTAAAGCGTGAAAATGTAACAAACAAACAATGAGTTTTTTTATTATTAAGGGACCTTAAATAAGTAGTAACTAACAATAATTTTGATGTCTTTTAAAACACTTATAATAATTGTATACCAAAAAATAGGAATTTAAGAATTAATTATTATCAACATTTCAATAACTCTTCCACATTTTTATTAATTGAACCATTATTTATTAATGAAGTTCGTGAATTACTTTTAATAAATGACGCCTTCAAAAATGTCCGAACAATTTCCTTTTTTGTTTTGAGTTCAGTTTCTGTTTAAAAAAACGAATGGAACAGAACTTTTAGTTTGTTATTTACAATCTTGTCGTTCCCTATTTTGCTTGAAATACCCAAAAAAGAAGTATAATGTTTTTGTGGTTCATGTATGTGTATATATACCATATGTATAGCCGTTTCTTTATTCCACCATCATTTCAAAGTTGGTGAAGACTATTACATAATTACGCTCACGTCTGAATCTCTGAAGATGTAGTCACATTTCCCCAATTACAATTGAATCTCACTAATGTAATAGGAGGACTGCCTATTGTCGTCAACTGGGCACTGTAGTAGGTAAAGTTGGGAAAATTTGGAGTATATTGAAAGAGAAAGGAACTGGGGAAGCGAATGAAAATCGGCAACTCATGACAGGTAATGCGGATACACATGCTAACGGTACATAAGTAAGCAATATAATATATCACTATATTTGTACGGTGCCTACGTATTTCGAAACCGAACAAATAACTATAATTTATTTAATATATTTACATAGGTTTACCCACAGCTTATTTATATAACTTAGTTATATAAGATATTACGAGTAATTTAACAAATTAACGACCACTCATGAAATAATCGATACTGTTTTATTTGTTAAAAAAAAATAAAAAATAAATCAAATATATAACAACATATGTAGTAAAAATTAGTAGCAGTTATAACAAAAATGATAATGTGACACAGAAATACAAAATAAATTATCCTTAACTTCTCTGTTTTACAAGTAGGTCCATTAAAATAAAAAGAGACAGATAAAAAATGGAAAAACAGCAATTTCAAGTCATATACTTAGTGACTATCTGGTGGTGAGCTTGGGGACTCTTTAAAGTTGGTCTGAAACTTCGAATGGAATCGTGATTAATTTTAATATTGGGAACGGATTTCATAAAAAAGTCATCACCCTGCTGAATCTGTTTAGCGGTGAACTCACACCGGTATTTGTCTTGGCTAACTGAGTGTAAAATAAATTAAATATTGGATAGGTGGATATTCTGGAAGGGACATTTAGTGCTATACTATTGACAGGTTGAATGCAATCCAATTTATCGTTGACCAGCTGGTGGAGAAATACTTCATCGTGAAATACCCTATTATAAGTAATAATTAGTATTCTTTTTTTTTATATACTATAGGGGGACAGACGAACAGACGGGTCAAGAGAAGAAAAGAGTCGCAAGTGCGATGCCCGCCTTTGAGGGTGATGAGGGATAGGGGATGCAGGGAGCGGAAAGAATTGATGAGGAGATGGAAAAAAGGAGAAAGGAGATGAGGGGAGAGAAAAGGGGGGCGGGGAAATTGGGCCTCTAGCAACCTCACTCAGTTCGGGGAAATGCAACGCAAGCGTTACTTCACAACCGGTTTTCTGTGGGGCCGTGGTATCGCACCGGTCGAGCCGGCCCATTCGTGCCTAAGCATGGCTCTACCACTGAAAGCATTCATATAAATATATTCATTACATAATACGTATTTAGGCTGTATTGTTTCTATTTAAATTTCAACAGTATACGACAGTATTCGACATTCGATAAAATAATATTTTTTTTGCGATATATACATATAATATTATTTATAAATGTGGAGATGAATTTGTTTCTTTGTAACGATTTCATTCCTTATCTTCTCGACCGATTATTTTGACTAGTTGAATGGTTAGCGATCAATCGTATTAGTTCATTTCCCGCAAGGGACAGCAATTTGAGTGATTAAACAAATAGTTGTCGTCGGATGACGTGTTATTTTTTGTGTCCGATGTTTGAAAGTATGTCGAATCCGGCAGGTGACGCAGGCATCATTCTTGAAGCATGAGTTGTCTTTTTTATATTAAGATTCTTTTTTTATATAACAGGAGACAGCTGAGCAGACGGGTCACCTGATGGTAAGTGACAACCGCCGTCCATGAACACCTGCAAGTCAAGTCGTATGGCACTAAGACTTAAGGATAAGATAAAAAATTATAAAATGTTGCATTGACACGTTTCCTGGGGTAGATTAAGTTTGGTATTCGTAGTGAGTAGGTTCATTGAAAGCGAGGATTGAGTGTTACTGGAACTGGCTGAGGCCGTTAAGTCTGGGCCATCGAATAGATAGAAATATGAAACTTCAAATGAAAACACTTTTTTTATACCGTCGTTTAAAAATATTTTATAACCTGCTTCTCCATTCAAGTCAGTTAAAATAGAGTACAATACGGCCGTAGATGGCGGCGTCACGTAACAAATTATTTGTAGTTCGGAAGTTATTCGCGTTTCGTTGCTAATAAAACTTTTAATATAAATTGTTTGAGGAATGTTTTAACCGATCACAATGTGTCCGGGCACCGGAAATTAACTGAAATACTTAAGTAATGACATTCTATTATTTACATACATACGTTTTCGCCTGTAGACCTGGTCGGCTAGACAGGGGTGTATGATACGCCCACACTTTGTCACTTCAATTTTGATCACACTGACGTAACTAATACCAGCGTACAACACCATTATCATTCCTTTATCTATCTGTCTATATTGTAATACTTATTTATTTATTATTAAATTTTGATGCACAAATGAGCCCTTTATGGACACCCCCCCTTCCCCGCCCTTTTGTTTATCTCGAATGGACAGACATCGATTAGTAACAAGTTTATTATATGTATTTGTTAGAAAAAAAATAAAGAAAAATAATTTACAGTGGCCGCCCGGTATTCCGGCCCCTGTCTACTCCGGCACCTCCTGTACTCCGACATGCCTATCACTAACTAAAACTACTATCATTGGACATAAAATTCATTTCTATCTTCATATCCATAGTATCCTCTGAAATACATACATGTGTAGTACATTTGTTTGTGCATAAGATTACCTAACGTAAACCAATACTCCGGGCTGTAGGCAGTCAAAAATGGTGCTGACGGGTATCTCACCACGGCTCACCTGTAGACTGCTTAGCCTTAACCGACAAGATATCCGAATAGTGATAGGGACAATTACGAGTTATATGGCCTTGAATCGACACCTTTTCACCATCAATGTGACAGACAGCGCCATATGTCGGGGGTGTCTCAAAGTTGAGGAAACGGTCGCTTACGTAATCCTGAAGTGCGAGGAAGTGGCTACACAACGGGCTAATATCCTTGCAGGTGCAAGGACGCTCCTAGAAGCCGAATGCCCAGGAGGCTTCTGAGCTTCTGGAAGGAGCTAGGCTGGCTCAGTTAGTCAGCCGGTCTGTACGCATAATGGACCAATTAAGAGTCTAAATGCGGAAGCAGAATCCAACACCAATACTAATACCATTACCTAACGTAAATTAACGTAGATTTAGTTATTTTTTGTTGGTTCTCTAGCATTAATAATGTTCATCTTATAACAAAACCTACCTATTGTGCTTTAGAATTTACTTATATATTTATATCTAGTTATCTATATCTAGTTTTTGTTATTTATTGTTCAGATAGAATCTTATCACTTCGATTTGTATTTTATCGAATAACCAGGTGCCTTTTTTTTTAAATTCCGGATTATAGAGGCTTTGTGAATAAGAGAAAAAAAAAATATAAAAAAGCAAACATAGTATTACCTTTATTATTAATTAATCATAAAACGAAATAATACATAAAATAATTATTTTAAATATTAAAAGATAATAAATAACAAAAAATTGCGTTACTGCGTACTGCGTGTAAAACAACATTATTTCATTGTGTTTGAACATGGGTCGTGTCACTTACCTATGGAATTTCATTACTTGATTAACGTCAGAAGGAACAATAATTATACACATACGTTAATCATCGGTAAGTAAGATTACGGCTATTATTGATATATAACAAAAATCATAATCTTATTTAGGCAATTTTAATGGTATAATAAATTTCAATAAAAAAATATTATATATAATAAGATTCAATAAACTTTAAAATATATTATGGTGATATTAATTCATATATTGAAATTAAGGTAATAGAATGATAGATTTAGAAATTACACAATCATTATAAAAAAATATTATTGTAAATAATTAGGAATATTGGGGGGGTCGAAAAGCTTGTCGTATTGATATTATCTAGATCCTCTTGATATAATTTTAACTTCAATTAAAGCTATTAATTTGAAAATTACATTTCTGTTAGTCTGCATTTTTACCCGACTGTCCAAAAAGGAGGACTATATTTATATTTTTCATACGCATGTATGTGTTATTTTTTAAACGAAACAAACCAGAGGCTGTTGGATTGCAATTTGTAGACTTATAAAGAAATATACTTTTATGATGAAACATTATGTTTTACAAATCTTTGTTCCTTCGTATGCAAAATTACCTTGAAAATGCCATTAAAACATATGTCCTTTCCAATAGGTTTGAGAATAAGTGTACAAAGTGTAATGAAAATCGACTGAGTAGATTCAACGTGAAAGCGCAACAAACAAACTTACATTCACATTAATAATATCAGTAGGGATTGTTGCAATATGATGTAGGTACCTGTAATAAAAAAACATTTATTAGAACGCAAATAAACTATGCCAATAGACAGAAAGTTCCAATTTTTATACTGAAAATTACCCTTTGTCCTTAATAGTAGTTCTGACAACACATACAACAATATCACGGTGTTCGTTTGAGCTGTTAAGACGGAAAATCCTAACCAAAAAATATATATATGAAAAGAGGGGTGGCCCTATTATACTCCTACGAGAATCCACGACGTTTTTAATAATTCTACTTCATTCTTCATTCAACTTTTATATCATACTGTAACTATACAAGACTTAAGACAAGACAAGGCTATCTAACACATACATTCAGGCCTTCGATTGCCTAAACAAAGAACAGTCAGTTCCAGAGTCGGCACATTATATATTATAGAATATATATTATACATATATATATATTATACATTTAAGAACCTTATTTCCATCCATTCTCCACAAGACATATAAATTATGTAATCACCGTCTGTTAACAAACAAACAAGGGCTCCATTTGCCGATGTTGACTTTAACATAATTGAAAGCGATGTTATCAAATGTCGTGTTGTTTTTAAATTTATGTTGTTTGTAAATTAATTGTATTGTTTTAAACTTTTTTGAGTAGGTACACGCATTTAAGATAATACGTTAGAATGTTATACGAAGCTTAACGGACAGTAAAGTTTTTCATATACCCACGATAACAATACACATTTTATACGTATATACATACTCTCACGCATATGTTTTGAAAGGGGTAGCTGACTGCAACCTCCAGAGCATAGGCATCTAAAACGCCCACTTCTTAGAAACATAATTTAGGGGATTAAATTACGTAATAAGGGTCAGGCCTATTGCCGTCATCCGTCACCTCATGACTATATATATAACACATACGTACATACATGCTATCACGCCTGTATCCCCGAAGAGATGGCAGAGGTGTATTAAACACCCACATTGCCCATTAGAATTAACTTAATAGGGTTTTAAGCAAGTTTTAAGTTTTAGGTAGATGATAGATGCTGTCTGACACATTTTATGTATAAAATAAATTAGTTCCAAATGAGATATTATTTCTTCTGTTAGGATCGAAACCACATTAAATTGAAATAGGGTTTAATAAGATATCATAAAAAAAAAGAAATAATCAGGTAAAAATAAAATTAATAATATATGTTTATGCAATTAATAAAATAAAATAATTATATTAATCTTTATTTTAGTTATGTGAGACTCGACTTAACATATTGTTACGGAAGTGGGTACAGGGATTGGAAGGAAACTAATGTCACTGCCGAGAGTAACGATTTATTTGCGTTTCACAATGTTCCGAACGCGTAACACTCACAGCACAGAACGAGTTGTACCGCACGAACCGCGTAGCACTGTTCCACACTGTTCCCGCGGACTACACTTAACTCAGTCCAACGGTAGCACTGCACTACTCACTATTCTCTTTCACTGTTCACTTCACTTCACTGTACTACTTTTTCACTTCTTCTTCTTATTCTTCACTTGAGAGTACTTTCCACTGAACTGCCCTGTAGGCGCGTCTGGAGCTCTTTATATACCCCTAATTTCGATCGTAATTTGTTGAATTTCGACTGTCATTTCGTTTTTCTTTTCGATTGTCTTCTACAACTTAATTTATTTATTCATTTTGCTTGATCTAGTACTGTCCATTATATTCGAATTTTGTAAAGAATGATCTCCATTTACTAGAATTTTCTATAAAACACCGAAATCACAAACAAAAACCCATGGAGTTCGCCGGGGCTCGAACTCACGGCATTCGGGTCGCAGCCGTAGCCACTACCGCTCGGCTACCGTGACTTGGCAGTCTTCGTTTGAAAAACTTCCATGCATTGTTTGTCTGTGCGGTGACGTAGGCATGGCGTCACATTATCCCCTCCTTAGACGTGCTCGTCCCGAGCATCGTTAGAGCCGTGGTACCGTGCCAACCTATCCACATGAACGACTTTAGCTGTACTTCTTGGCGTTTTCCGAATTCTGTAAGTGACATCATTGATCTTCGTAATTACTTCATAAGGGCCTTCCCAACTTGGTTGTAGTTTTGGAGATTTCCCTTTTCGTCGAACAGTATTGTGAAGCCAAACCGCAGAACCTTCTTCAAAGGACTTGGAGTTAATGCTTCTGTCGTATCGCGTTTTCATTCGCTCACTAGCTTGCAGATTCTCTTCTCTCATGTGCCCGTGAACCTCCTCCATCTTTCTTCTTAATTCTTCTGCGTATTCCGAAATACAGCTGGGCGTATCCGGAGGACAACCTGCGAGTGGATCTGCTGGAAGTCGAAGTTCTCTACCAAAGTTCGCTCGAGCCGGAGTGGTAGAGGTACTTTCATGAACTGCCGTCCTATATGACAGAAGAAATAGAGGAATGTACTCGTCCCAATTGTCCTGATGGCTATCCACAACTTTAGCCAAATGCCGTTCCAAAGTTTGATTAAATCTTTTCGACATAAAAGCCCATTATGTAAGAGGAGACTATTCCATTGCGCCCAATAGCTCTTAGTTGTTGCACTCATTCCAGCAACTTCACTCCATCCTGGCCGTGGAGATAAGTCTTTCATCCAACTAAGTATTGGTTTCAAGTCTTCATCTTCTTCTTGTAATTTACGCAAGGCATCATTGCTCCATTCTTCATCAATTGTATCAGTTCTTATAACTCGGACCGTAGCTTTTTCTTTATCTTTTTGTTTCGAACAGTGCTTGCAGTCATCAAAACATGGGCGTCTTGACAAAGCATCGGCATTCCCATGAGACTTCCCACTGCGATGTTCAACCTCAAAGTCGTACTCCTGTAATTGTTCTATCCATCTTGCGACTTGTCCTTCAGGATTCTTGAACTGCAATAGCCACTTCAACGCTGCATGATCTGTTCTGACTAGAAATTTCCGGCCCAACAAGTACTTTTTAAAATGCTGAAGCGTTTTGACCACTGCCAGGAGCTCTCTTCGGGTGACACAATAATTACGTTCTGGTTTCGACAATGATTTACTATAATAGGCTATCACAACTTCTTGATCCTCTTTCTTTTGTGAGAGTGTTCCTCCAATCCCTGTGTTACTTGCATCTATGTCTACTATAAATTCATTGCTCTGATCCGACTCCTGAGATCTTCGAAAGCTGTCTTACATTGTTGATCCCAAATGAAGGGTCGTTTTTCTTCTGTAAGTCGATGTAAAGGCTTCGCTATATCCGAAAAATTCCTGACAAAACGACAATAATAAGAGCAAAGTCCCATAAACGCCCGGACTTGTGTTTTGTCGGTGGGCACAGGCCAATCTTTAACAGCTGAAATCTTTGTTGGATCTGTTTCGACGTCTTTTTCTGAAATTTCATGTCCCAAATAATTCACCTGTCGTTTGACATTTCTTATGACGTTTCTTATGACATGAATGAACATTTCTTATGACTTAGTTTAAGATTTGCACTTCTCAACTTGTTAAATACGGATTGCAGCTTCTTTAAATGGTCATCAAAGTCTCGCCCCACTATTATAATGTCATCAAGATATACCAAGCAAGTTTCTCCCAGTAGCCCAGTCAGAACACGTTCCATTAATCTCTCAAAAGTAGCCGGGGCATTGCAAAGTCCAAACGGCATCACCTTGAACTGCCAAAGACCTTTTCCTGTGGAAAACGCGGTCTTCTCTTTATCTTTAGGGTCCAGCTCTACTTGCCAATAACCAGTTTTCAGGTCAAGCGTAGAAAACCATTTCATGCCATTGAGAGTATTCAAAGTGTCATCTATCCTAGGTAATGGATAACTGTCCTTTTTGGTCACGTCGTTCAGTCGACGATAATCAATGCAAAATCTCGTTGAGCCATCCTTCTTCTTTACCAGGACCACTGGTGAACACCACGGACTAGACGATGGTTCAATTACTTCATTATTCTTCATGTCTTGAATCATGTCGTCCACCTCTTTTTCTCTGGCAAAAGGAATTCGACGAGGTCGTTGACGAATAGGTTGTTCATTACCAGTATTAATTTTGTGTTGTACCATACTTGTCCTGCCGATATCACCATCGTTCTTTGAAAAGATATCGGAGAACCGACGTAGCAAATTCTTCGCCTTCAATAATTCAATAGTAGTCAAATCTTTCTTACATCCCTCTAGTATACTGTTAACGTCGATTGTACTTCTGTCCGTCTTTTTGACTTCTTAACAATTTCGCAACCAGACGATTTCTTCGCTCCGTCCTATTAGCGTACCTTTCCTCAATACCTGTTCTTCATTACTTAAATTTAATACAGGTACCACTGTTTCTGTAGATGTGTTGACAACTGTACGTGCTGGCAACCACGAAGTTTTATTATTCACTTTTTCCAATAATGTCCACCGTCGTTGTTGCAACTTACTTTGTTTGTTAAAATTTACTGGAACTAGCGTTTGTGATCTCGGCAGTAATTTTGTGTTCTTAATGCAATACACCTTGCCTTTACCACCGCCTCTTATTGGTATTTCATCATCTCCACACTTCAGGATACCGCAGTTAATGTCAAGTTTGCACCGATGGTCCTTCAAGAAGTCAAGGCCAATAATACAATCATCCATAATGTCAGCAATGATTGCTTGTTGCCAGTAAAGTTTATCACCAATCTTAATGGCAGCTTTCTGGTTGCCTGTTACTGGTATTCGCTGGCCGGTAGCCGTTGTCAGCTGGTAAGCTCCCTTCCGAACGTTTATCTTCCCGTTTCTTCTTATCAGCTGTGTCCCAATTACCGTACGTGACGCACCAGTATCCAAAGTCAATGGGCATGGAATTCCATTTACTGATCCATTAACGGTTAAGCTGTTTCCATCCGTGCTCTGATGAATCTTAATTTTCGGGGCTTCATGTCTACCGGCCAGTGCCCACCCCTCAGACCTGGCCTTAATTAGTTTTCCTGGTTCTCGGACGCTTGTACACAAGCATCGGTCCCTCGTTTCTCTGCAATCCGATTCGGGCAGCCGCTTCTTAGATGTCCCCGCTCCCCGCAGTTGTAGCATCTAGGGACGAAAGCTCTACGTTGGTTTCGCCGCTCCAGTTCCGTTGAATTAATCTCCCTCAGGCGTTCACTCCTCGGGTCTCGTCGGACAGCTTCTACCTCAAGCGCATGCGCGACGGTTTCCTTGATCTGACCGTGATGACCCAGGCGCACGGCAGCCCTCACTTCTGCGTCGAAAATACCATCAACAAACGACTGCAAAAGTATGCTGTCAATGACTGATGGTGGTGACGATTGGTACGCCTTCCGGACCAACTTTTCCACTTCTAGAGCCCACTGTTGTAAGGATTCATTGGTTCGTTGGCATCGATCACGGAGTTGAGCGCGAAAGACATGCTCCAGATGCGAGTCCCCATAGCGCGATTCCAAGGCTTCTAGCAACTGCTCATAGGTAGCTTCACTTCCTAAAGCCTCCAGTACAGTCAGAGCTTTGTCTCGTAGTCCCAAAGTAAGAGCGGTTTTGGCTTGGCTGTTGGTCCACCTATTTAAGTCTCTCACAGCTTCAAATTGTAATTTATAGGCCGCCCAGGAAGAGGTCCCATCAAAGGGTGGCACTTTAAAATTTCCGCCTGAAGAGAATGCACTTACTATGGTCGCTGAAGCCGGAACTCCATTTATTTTTATCCTCTTGACGTCTTCCTCAATCTTCTTGACATCTTCTTCGATGAAGGAGAGGCGGTTTTCATGTTTTTGCACGGTTGTCTCTATAGCCTCAACCCTCCGCGTGCTTTTGGTGATAGCCTTCAGAAGATTTTTCTGCATAGCGCACAGCAGTTCCTCCTGTCGGCGGGCTTGGTCCTCGTGCATGGCTGTTTGCTCATCTTGAACAGCGCGCAGCTGTTCCTCTTGTCGGCGAGCTTGTTCTTCCTTTCGACGGGCTTGCTCTTCCTGAACAGCGCGCAGCTGTTCCTCTTGTCGGCGAGCTTGCTCTTCCTGTCGGCGGGCTTGCTCTTCCTGCATAGCGCGCAGCTGTTCGAGTAAGGCGCCGAGATCCGGCACCTGGGATTTCGACGACGACGCTAGAATAGAATAGAATAGAATAGAATATACTTTATTGTACACCTTAAAACAAAAATTTACAGTACTTATGCAGAATAGAAATGTACAATGGGCGGCCTTATCGCTAAATGCAATTTCTGCCAGGCAACCTTAGGATGGACAGAAAAAGACAAGATGCAAAAGAACATACGGGTAGTTTAGGTGTAGAAAGAAGAGAGAGAAAAAAAAGCGTTTTATTTAAGAAGGATCAAATTTATAACTAGGTACCTATAACATATATACATATATACATATATATATATAAATAAACATACCTACATACAATTATATATATAAAAATGCATATACGTACACATATATTATATACAATGGGTTTATTAGATCGATAAATGCAGCAGTTAGACAAAAAGTATAAATGAGATATAAACAAAAAATGTACTAGCAAGCCAAGTAATAGTCTTTAACCATATTCTTAAATGTAGCCAGCGATTGGGCATGTCTAATGTGTAAAGGTAGGTTATTCCACAGGCGCACAGCCTGTACACTAAAAGATAGGTCATAGTACCTGGTTGAATGTGGAGGTACTGCCAGTTCCAATGATGCCGAGGATCTTAATGTTTTGGTGTGTGTGTCACTGAGAAACGTAAAACGTTCTTTAAGATAAGTAGGAGTAAAGGGATTGAAAAGAATATTATAAAGCATAGTGAGAATATGAGTATCCCGTCGAAGACGAATTGGGAGCCACTTGAGCAAAGTGCGAAATTCTGATACGTGATCATATTTGCGTAAACCAAATATAAATCTAATACAAAAATTTTGAAGGCGTTCAAGCTTATCGAGTTGCTCCTCAGTGATATCGAGATAGCTGACATCGGCATAGTCGAGTATAGGAAGAAGAAGGGATTTTGCTAGCGTAATCTTAGTCACCGTTGGCAAGAAATTACGTAGGCGTCTCAGAGATCCTGCTGACGCGAATAATTTTCTACTAACTTCACGCAATTGAGGAGCCCAGGATAAGGTATTGTCAATTAAAATGCCTAAGTTCTTAACAACAGTGCTCACTGGCAGCACAGTACCATTGAACACAATGTCCGGTAATTGTGACCAAATTATCCGAGGTATCATCTTGGGACTTCCTACAACTATCATCTGTGTCTTAAGTGGATTCACCTCCAGACCATATTGCTTGCTCCATTCGCAAATACGCGCCAGGTCCGTATTGATTGTTCCAAATGCTCCTGCCAAATTGTGTAAAGGAGCTTGCGTGTAAATTTGAAGATCATCTGCATAAAGGTGGTAGGATGAAACTAATGATTTGGAGATTGAATCTATGAAAATTCTGAAAAGCAGAGGTGATAGAACGCCACCCTGCGGCACACCTACAGATGTATTACACCATGAAGAGAACGATTCTTCAAAGCGCACACGCTGCCGGCGTCCAAACAGGTAACTTTGAAACCAATCAACCACTGTTGGAGATATGTTAATAGAGTGCAAGATGCCTAGCAGGATGTTGAAATCCACGGTATTAAAGGCATTGCTAAAATCTAATAAGGAGAGTACCGTTAGATTTCCCTTCTCCATACCAAGCCTGATGTCGTCTGTGACGTTGATCAGGGCGCTGACCGTGCTGTGACCTGGGCGAAAGCCTGACTGCATAGGATTTAAAAGAGAATTTTTAGAAAGGAATGTATTCAATTGTTTATGTACGAGGCGTTCCAGAACTTTAGACAAAAAAGGAAGTATGGAAATAGGACGATAGTCGGAAAAGGAATTAGGATTGAATTTCTTTGGCAAAGGGATAATCTGAGCCTCTTTCCAAGACTTGGGGAATATGCTACAACAAAGAGAATGATTTAGTACATGACACAAAATAGGTAGAATTTCATCTATAATTGGATGAATCATGTTACGACTTATGCAGTCACTGCCAACAGCGTTTGAATGAATTGACATTATGCACTCTTTAACATCACAAGCAGATAGTTGGCTAAAAGTGAACGGTTGGTGACCGGGTGTTGGAAGTGATGAAAGATATTGTAAAGTATTAGCTTTGGTAGTCTGATCATATTTAGACGAAGAAGAGAAATGTTGATTTAACAAATCGATGTCAACTCTTTTTGGGATGGTATGTAATTGTGACTTGCCAACACCCAGATTTCTGAGGAATTTCCAAATTTTGCTTGGGTCTCCGTTCTCGACAGAGCTATGAATGTATTGGCGTTGTGCTTTTCTACACACCTTACTGCAGAGATTTCGTACAGCAATGTATTTATCACGATTACCTGGTGTGGGCCTAGATTTGTACTTACCTTTAGCTGCACCTTTTTTGGATATCAGAGCTTTTATATCCGGTGTAAGCCATGGAGCAGGCAAGTGTTTAATCTTTATAGCTCGGAGTGGTGCATGAATATTATAAAGCTCAGTCAGTTTGTTGTTCAGAATGGCAACTTTTTCATCCAAAGATTCCGCTTCGATAAGTAAGCTCCAATCTACATTACACGCATCCTCACGAAGGACATTGAGGTTCAGGTCTCGAAAATTGCGCTGCAAAAGGATTTTGGGTTTAGGTTTAGGAGGACGTATTTGGTAAGAGAGAAAGATTAAGTCATGGTATGAAAACTCGTTCGCTGCGCACTGTCCGTGTTTAGCAACTAAGTTGGGGGAGGAAACGAGAATAAGGTCAAGAAGTGATGGCGTAGAATTGGGAAAATTATGGGTTGCATTTAAAGGAAGGAGGGACAGATTACAAGACTCGACTGTGCTTAGGAAAGTAGAAGAACGGGAGTCGTTTTTTAACATACACGTGTTAAAATCCCCCATTACTATACAATGACTGTAAACGGGGGAGAAACGTTGTAAAATAGTTTCAAAAGAGGTAAAAAAGTTGATGCGGGAAGAAGGAGAATAGTAAACGCCGAGTAAAAGTTTAGTATGAAAAAAATCAACTTCCAAAAACAGATGTTCACCAGCATGTGATGGTGGAGGTTGCGGTGATAAATCAACAATTTGAAAAGGGATATTTTTTCGTAAATATATGGCAACACCACCACCTGCACCATTAGCACGATCATTTCTGATTAAGTGGAAGTCGGGAAGTGAGTAGGAGTTCGAAGGGAGACATGGTTTTAGCCATGATTCAGAAATGAGAATAGCATGGATATCTTTACAGTTAAAGTTGGTCAGCATCTCAGAGAAATGGGCCGGAATACTCTGTGCATTTATATGGACCACATTAAAATTTCTAGTAACATCGGAAAACTGGGCTTGTATAGTTTCGGATAGTGTAGGTATACTAAGAAAGCTATCATTGTGATTGCTATTCGCTGAAATAAAACTTTCATCATCGCTGCAATTTGACATAACTATTGTAATAAAGAAAAGAATATGTATATATACATATATCTATATAAATAGAATTTCGCAAATATATATATTATATATACTTATATTATTAATAGGAACAACAAATAATATGATCCGTTCTACTTTTTTATGTCTACAAATTGTCCACCCGCCAGTTGTATTATAAAAGAAAATAAATTTAATTAGTTTGATCACATAAATGCACATAAATATTAATGACACGAACAAAAGAAAAAAAAAGAAAAAAACCATAACAAAAAGAAACAAAGTATAATATTAGATTTCATTTCCTACCAGGTACATGCGTAAGATATAATTATAGTAAATAGAAATCGTAACGAGAATATCTAGCGTTGCATCTATCAAAAACGTACCATTCAAGTTTGTTATGTCAAAGTGACAATTATATGTCAATCACTAGGTTTTGTAAATAGGAAATTAAAAAATAAAAGTTGTTATTGCTTTTGTCAGTGTAAGGTATTCGGAAAAGTAGAAAGTTAAGTGACATGGGTAGAAGTAGAAGTTATAAAATAATAATACCTGGATGTTATCAAGATACCTAAAAACACGAATGCTATTTTTTATTACTAGCGGCACGTCTTGATTTAGGCACCACTTTTTCCACTGTAACGGGCCTCTGTGTGCTAATCTGCAGTTTTTTGAGTTCATCGAGGGAAGTCAACCGATGCCGTGTTCCGTTAGGGCTAAGAACATAGACCTGACCTTCCCGTGTCCAACAATTCGAGACTCCAAACCGCTCACGCGCCGCCATGAATACCTCGTGCCTAGTTTTTGTAATGAATTCAGAGAGTGTAATCCCGGAACCTTTTAGTCTTGTTTTTGTAAACCAGACTTTGTCCCGGACAGTTACATCTTGAAATTTAATTAAGATGGGTCGTGGCTTACTGGCATTAGTGGGTCGTCCCATCCTGTGGCACCGCCTGATGTCATTCACAGATACCGTGTGTAATTTACGATCTTTAAAAGTGTTGATCACCACCTGCGCTGTCACTTCTGCCTGCTCTTCTTGGACACCATGTAACAGCAACATTTTTCTGCGACTGCGCATCTCCATGTTGTCAATATCACGAGCCAATAGGTCTATTTGTTGACGAAATGCAGATATTGTGGATACAACAAAGGATTTAAAATTAGTAAAATCCAATGCAAGGCTCGCAATGCTGGGTGTGCTGTTTGAATTAGAGGAACTTTTCTGTAGCTCTGACTCAAAATTAGCCATTCGTTCTTCAATACCAGCCATGATTGTGGAAAATGAATCCTTAATACTGTCCATGGTAAATATACTGTGCAAAGTTATTGATGTTAATAAAAATTCAACTAAGTAATCTTGAGAGGAGATAACACTTGACAGGTTGGAGCTTTATGTTAGCATTTACTTTATATAACCGCAGTTGTTAATAAAATAGTTAATTATTTATTATTTAATAAATAAACAAGATCACAAATTGCTATAGTAGTAGCAACTACCCTCTTTTGGCTACGTCGGAAGTTGCCACCCCGGAGTTGTCTTGACGTCCAAGAATCTCTTCCTCAGAAGCTTCGGCTCCAGAGCCACGTGGTTGATGTGCGGCTGTTTTAGCGCGAGTACTCACGCCTTCCCTCGGCGTAATAGGCATTTTACCTTCCAATCCCACTTCTGACACCAAATGTTACGGAAGTGGGTACAGGGATTGGAAGGAAACTAATGTCACTGCCGAGAGTAACGATTTATTTGCGTTTCACAATGTTCCGAACGCGTAACACTCACAGCACAGAACGAGTTGTACCGCACGAACCGCGTAGCACTGTTCCACACTGTTCCCGCGGACTACACTTAACTCAGTCCAACGGCAGCACTGCACTACTCACTATTCTCTTTCACTGTTCACTTCACTTCACTGTACTACTTTTTCACTTCTTCTTCTTATTCTTCACTTGAGAGTACTTTCCACTGAACTGCCCTGTAGGCGCGTCTGGAGCTCTTTATATACCCCTAATTTCGATCGTAATTTGTTGAATTTCGACTGTCACTTCGTTATTCTTTTCGATTGTCTTCTACAACTTAATTTATTTATTCATTTTGCTTGATCTAGTACTTTCCATTATATTCGAATTTTGTAAAGAATCATCTCCATTTACTAGAATTTTCTATAAAACACCGAAATCACAAACAAAAACCCATGGAGTTCGCCTGGGCTTGAACTCACGGCATTCGGGTCGCAGCCGTAGCTACTACCGCTCGGCTACCGTGACTTGGCAATATTCGTTTGAAAAACTTCCATGCATTGTTTGTCTGTGCGGTGACGTAGGCATGGCGTCACAATATGTTTATTAAATTTACAGTATACATATACATATATAATATACAAACGACGGCAAGTGAATATAAATAAAGAAACAACAGCAAAAGACTACAGTTTAGTTCCCTGGATAATATATTCTTGTATAATTGTTAAGTAGCGGATTGGATTCCTGATACTATTGAACTGATTCTATAAATATGTCTCTTAAACAGTTATGTACTTGGTTTCAAGAATATGCAGTCGGGAGTTTAAACTAGAGCTATATATACAAACAATATATTATGTTATTTGAAATCATTATATTTATTACACTGAACTTGGTTGTATAGTCTAATATTAGGTCGGCAACTAATAAACCCACCACTTTTTTCGATCAGTTTCTAAAATGTTATAGAACTATCTCTAATTTCCTGGAATAGTATATAAATGAAGCAAGAGATCAGTTGACAACTGGGTCTCGAATAGTACAACTACAGTAAATTATGGATATTTCTCGTAGAGAACTTCGGCTGCTTTTACTTCACGAATTTCGCTTAGTTCGAAAAGCAACTGAAGCAGTGCGCAATATATGTGCTACGATGGGCTAAGGCGTGCTCTCTTACGATACCACCAAACATCGGTTCAGAAAATTTAAGGATGGAAATAATAACCTATCTGATGAACCTCCTCCAGGACGACCTCCTACAATAGATGTAGATAAGTTAAAAAGACTCATAGAAATGGATCCCTCCCAGGTTTACTTCACGTTGTCTGGCAGAGCAGCTTCAGTGTTCTCATACTGCAGTAGAAAAACAACTCCAGGCTTAAGAAAAGACAGAACATAAGTTGAAGCCGTTTCAACTTCAGAAGAGAGCTAACGTGTGCATGGAACTACTTAGTTATCATCGTACCAATGAGTAGCTGAGGGATGTAATTACGGGGGATGAAAGGTGGGTTATGTACATAATTTTTTCACGTTAGCGCCAGTGTCTTCGACCTGGAGATTGTCAGATTTGTTGGGTGTCAGATTTTGGCGTCGGTACTCCTGCTGTACCGACGCCAAAATCTGACACGAGTAAAAATATTCTTTTAAGTGTGAATAGACGGAATTATATACTGGGAGCTGTTAGATGGTAACAGCTCCAATCACGGCCAATATTTATTGTGACCAATTGAATAAAGTAGCAACAAGATTACCGCAAAATCAAAATAAAGTATACTTTTTGCACGATAATGCTGAACCACATGTAGCAAAAGGGACTCATGAAAAATTACTTTCGCTTGGCTGGGCTTCCTCACCCACCGTACTGTCCAGACATTATGTCCTCAGATTATCATCTATTTCGTTCTCTAGCCGACTACATAGCAGATAAAAAAATTAAAAATGAAGACCAGCTTAAAAGTGACCTTACCATCTTTTTTGATCAAAAGCCTAAAAACTACTACGAGAAAGGCATTATGTCTCTTGGCGACAGGTGATAGAAAACGATGGTGCTTATATAGTTGAGAAATAATTTGATTTTGTCTACTTAAAAAAATAAGTAAATTTGTGTACAAAGATGGCGGGTTTATTAGTTGCATACCTAATACATATGTCATTCATAAGGATTCGGATTTTCGCCACACAGTATTATATCGAAAGTGAAAAGTTTTAAGGATTAAGAATTAAAGGAACAGATAGTTACTTTCACATTTATAATATTAATATAGTATATTATGTTATAAATTACCACAACTATATTATAAATTATACAACGCCTGAACGGATGTGAATGAATTTCAGCACAAGCATAGGTTGTTCTATATTAGCATACAGATAAATAATCTGAAGTAAAGCTCACGCAAGTACATGGATGGTCTGTAGATTCAATTTTGTGATAATTCCTATCGGGCACGATATCGGCGCAGAACATGGCGGAATTGATGTCCTACTTGTGCGCAATTTCCTCTGGGAGCCACCGCCTTGTTAGAATATATTTAATATCCCGGATGTGACGTATACCTTTCGTTGTATAATTTGATAAGAAAACTTACACCTCTATAAGTGAAATTCTTTAAAGGAAATATTACACCGACCTCGTAATTAACTTTTGTTTGTGTGTGTGTGTTTACGTTATTTGAAACTTTATACAATATGTGATTCCCGCTATTGAGACGTTTCAAACTACGAGTATACCTCAGATGTCGAAAGCCAATAAGGAATAGAGGCTCCAAGTTGTGACGGAGAAACATTGTACATACACTTGAAATAGGTACATACATTAGAAAATCATAATCCTCTTCCTTGCGCAAACACAATTCTTCTTTTATAATATTTGTTAAAACTTATTAGGTTTTTAATTCCTTCAGTTTCACAGCAGCACATACATATGTACGTAGACATACGTATATACATGATATACTTGAAAAAGTAATTTACCTTCTTTTGTAGTTGGGTAAAAACAGTGAACCGCGGGATTGCGCGAAGTATTTTTAATGAAACTCACATTCAAGATACAATGGGCCTATAGTCAAATAAAGGTTTACGTACATAACATAACACAAAGTCTATAGCAATTTAAACTTTAACGTTATATGCTCAAAATCCATCAATCCAGTGCGGATTATGGAGCTTTCGTTATCAACAGTGATATTCAAATATCTTCTCACTATATAATCATCTTGTGTATTCATAGACAAATCTAATAAATTTATGCTACAGTACAATATAATTTATGCTACAAACGAGAAAGAAATATAAATACAAGTGTACGGCAATTGATTAACAATTTACAGAGATAAAGGAAGAAATGAAAACTACAGATATAAGTACAAATTAAAACCGATTTCGTAAATGGTACTAACTAATCTCTATGTAGTTGTATTTATTTATTATAATCATATTTTAATACCTATTTTTTTAGTAGAAAAAGTGACTTCGACCAATTTACATAATTGTTGACAAGCAAGCCTATGCCGTCATTCGGGCACTTTTGGTAATAAAATGCCTAAATTTGAAGTTTATTAACAGAAAAGGGAGGATAGAAAGAAAAAGAAAAAGATATTGCTTGTACACATGGTTTGAGGAGCATAAGCAGTAGCTCTAACTTCTTGCAGATGCAGGGTCGCATACCCATAACTCTGACTGACTGGAGCCGGGAATTCCAAGCCTTCTGATTAAGCTTAGCTACTTACTTACTTACTATATATATATAGCTCCTTCTTGTTAATTCTACTTGTTAGACCGTGAACAGCGTTGTTAGCTGCATTATTGCTAACCATTACAAAAGTGAGGACTAAATTATGGTTGGCTAAATTTGGGTATTTTAGACGTCATTATAGCATAAAATCATATATGTATATGACGAAGCTCGTTGTTGTTCCTACATTAAAATTACAAAAATTCAAACTTGCATTTTTGAATTGGACAAACAAGAACATTCTCGTAGTTTCTCCCGCTGCCAATTATACCATAAAACTTTCGTTCAGTGTTGCATAACGAGCTGCCATGTATTCAAACCTAACAAAGGCCGAATATAATTTAATGCATCGCTTCAAAAGCATGTAAAATGTAGAAAGTTCCCGACGGTAAGGCACGGTATAACTATATGAAATTTTTATTATTGAAGCTGCATACTGAATAGTTAGAAAGCTCTTTTATAGAGCCTTTGTTACAGTATGTGTAGATGTTTTGTGATGTAAGTGCATGCATTTACTACATACGTACATACTTCACAAGTATCCTCGAGCCAGACGTGATTAAATACACACATTATGTCAAACATAATAAGGTCTCACTTACATGATAAGGGGTACAATATTTTAGACTGATCATTCTAATTATACAAAATGCTTTATAAAAATTAAAAAACCAACTGTTCTGCTACTAGTTTCTTGAAAATGATTATTATTTTGTAAAGATTCAATATGCACTACATCCAAACCTGTGCAGGAAATTATAAGTAATGCTTGAATAAACTCACGTACCGCCAGACATTTTTTGCCAATAGTCACGTATTAATACATGTATATACAATATCAAATTTAAAATTTAAACTTATTACATTTAAAATTTGATTTGATAACATAAACTATAAAGACCATAAACAATAAATAAACTATAAAGTTAAACACAACAAATTAATAAACTACTATATTTTCAAAGTCTAATTATTCCTTCAGCAATGACTATTTCTAATAAACCAAAACCATACATTACCTGTATCTATTTGAAAGCAAAGTTTTTATTATTCAAGAACATACATAGATTGGGCTAATTTTAGAATGTAGTCCTACTGCAAGCGTTATTACTATTAAAGATTAAAAGAGTGTGACAAAAGGAGTGAATGTTTTGAGTTTGTATGTGGAGGAGGAATTGTTAACTACTGATGCTGCCAAGTACCATCTGCATCTGCGACATATTTATATACTCAAGAGTAATTAATCCGGGTCACATAAAGATACCTCTAAATCAAATCTAAATCTAAATGAATAAATTAAATTGTGATTAATAGTCAATTATATACTCCTTACATGGAAGTGGAACGATGCAAGAGAGCATGAACAATAAGTTTTGTTTTCTATTTCAACTTTGACTGGAATTCAGTTCAAAGTACTTATTAAACTAACATAACCGGTTAAAAGAATTTTGACAAGAGGTCAAAAGTATTTTGACTCTCTTAGACAAAAATACTTGTGACCTCTTGTCATTATGTGTCTTGTCGTCAGTCAAAACTACTTTTAATTATAAATTCAGAGTCAAAATCGCTATAAACATTTTACAGTCTAATTCACACAGTGAGTTTTAGTATAAAAGTGAAGATTTACTAATCTGTTTAATGAACTACTTTTGAACAATTAAGAGTTTTGACTGTAACATTTCTAGCTACTCCAAATTGCGATATAGGTAAGTAGGTTTTCATAGAGCCGTTTCAGTTATTAAAAAAATACTTATTTACACGTTACAATATTTTGCATGACGAAAAATGGCGGACAGTTCGCCATTAGGTATCTGTTCACTTTATTAAAACTATGTATTTTTTTATTTCTATGAACTCGCGTTCTGTGACGTCAATGCTCCGACAGTATAAATATAAGCGTGCATAAATACGAGCATACATAAGCTTGCGACTTTCTCCCTTTAGGGTTTCAGGCAAAGACAATAAAAAGTCACACAGTAATGTATGTTATGCGTGGTGGATTAATTTAATTGCGGCTCATATACTTAATTTTCAATTTATTTCACACCCATTTTTCAACATGCCAACATATTTTAAACATATTCAATTTCTAAGTGCACGATGTTTTATTACATTAACATAAATCCATCGAAATGTTACATACACCACCACGCAGTGTTGATACATAAGTTCAGTATTTTTTTAGGATAACATAAGTCATTATTATGTTAAAGAAAGAACGTAACGTCTTTTAAGAACACTATGTCCTGTCGCGATGCTGAGTATCCGACAGAGGCCTGGAATCCATATTTAACATAGTATATCATGACTGTGTATTTTACGAGTACTCATGGCTATCATTTGGTTTTTGGTCAGTTTAAACTAATGTTGAAAAAATAACATATCCAAGCAGAGCAGTGGTCGCCGTCCATGAAGTATAGCTGCCGGTATATGTCAGAAAACCTCCTAAATCACTTTGGTAAATACTGTTTCACGTATTCTTAAACCTTTCTTACACAATTAGATATAATAACAACAAAATAGAACCAAGACAGATCTACTACCGCCTCCAACATAATTTCATATTCATTAAAAAAGTACGTACAAGGATAACCCATAGTTAAGTTTTCTGCCGGTAAACCTTGGATGTGAAGAGAGGGTTGCAATGAAAACTTAGATTTAAAGTGTGTATTTACAAGATTTCAATCAACATTTATATGAACTTAAATACCTAAACTATTGATATATAGAGGATACCTACACAAATACAAGAACAAGTGCACACTCAATATAAATACATATAAAACACATATTATCTGTTCGATTGGTAGAGAACAAGTTCTTAATTTTTGTCTTCAAAATGCTTAGTTAAAGGCTATTGCGGATAGTATGAAGCAGCATTTCCTTAATATAATGTTGACTTTTTTTTTATATTAGCCTACCATAGTGACTCCACTTTGCCTGATGGAAAGCAATAGGTGGAGTCAAAGAGTGGTGGTTACCATCCTCATTGCATGTCTAGTCAATGCAGCATGGTGACCCACACTATGGCGGCCTAGTGAGATGCTTTTTCACGCCCTGCTTAAAAGACCCGGGATCAAAGTGGGAAGAAAACATGTGCGCTGGTAGAGAATTCCAGGCTTTTACCGATCGGCACAGGAAAGAAGAGCCAAACCGTTTAGTTCGGGTACGTATATTTTCGACGCTCAAACGGTGACTCCTCAGGCTAGCACGTGTAGTCCTGTAGAGGAAGGGAGAAGGTGGGACCAATTGGAAGAGCTCTTCAAAACACTCCCCGTGATGTAGGCGATAGAGGACTGCCATAGAGGCGACATCTCTTCGCAACTGCATAGGCTCAAGAGACTGGGTGATCTCAGGAAAGTCGATAATGCGGACTGCGCGCCGCTGCAACCGATCGAGAGCGTCAAGCAAATACTGCGCATAGCCGTCCCAGAGATGAGAGCAGTACTCCACGCAGGAGCGAACCTGGGTCTTGTATAAAAGACACAGTTGCCCGGGCGAGAAGAACCGTCTCACCTTGTTCAAAACGCCGAGCTTTCACGAGGCCGCCTTAGTGACACTCTCGATGTAATCGTGCGGATTGAGATCCTGGCAAATATCCATACCCAGGATACTAAGCCTATCCTGCAGTGGCAGTTGAGTGCTCTGAAGAGTAGGAAAGGGAAGGAATGGAGACTTTTTGGTGGAGAAAGCACACGCTTGTGTTTTCTTGGCGCTGAACTCGACCAGATTCTCAAAGCTCCATTGGGAAATGCGGCTCAAGACCCGGTAGAGCTCAGCGACAAGCTCCTGTAGTCTTCCCTCATCGTCTGCCAGCTTGGCAGCATGATGTCCAAAATATCGCTCATGTACTGTGCTGTCGTCTGCATAACAATGTATATTGCCAAGAGCCAGCTTGTCATTGATATGCAGAAGGAACAGCGTAGGCGATAGGACGGAGCCCTGAGGTACACCAGCGCTAACCTCCTGAAAGTCAGAGGCCGCGCCGTTGCAGAGAACCCTAATGCGGCGCTTATGGATAAAGGCAGCAACCCAGTTGCAGAGTTTGGGTGGCAGACCAAATGCAGGAAGTTTGGAGAGAAGCGAGTGTTGCTAGACCCTATCGAAGGCCTTGGCAATGTCGAGGCTGATGGCCAAGGACACCCTATGCCTATCCATAGCCTCACCTCAAAGGTGTGTGACGTACGCTAGAAGATCACCAGTGGATCGGTTCGGCCTAAAACCATATTGCCGATCATTTAACAAGGAGTGATCCTCTAGGTGGTGGATTATTTGGGTGTTGATGATCCGCTCGAGCACCTTACAGAGTATGGAAGTGACGGCTATAGGTCGGTAATTGCTGGGTCGGAGCGGTCGCCTTTTTTGGGAATGGGTTGAACATTTGCTTCTCTCCAGGCCTCCGGAACAATTCCTGAGGATAATTCCAGGCGATACAGTACGGGAGACAACTCAGGTGCACAGTTCTTAAGAACCACCGCCGGAATACCATCGGGTCCACTGGCTTTCCGGACATCGAGTGACCGAAGCTCCGCACGGATCTCCGCAATGCGGGATATTCGCATCCCTCTGCCGGATGCGAATATCCCGCATTGCGGAGTCGCAGGTCGCAATGGTGGGCGTGTGCACGGCGCGGTCGTTGATGCGGGAGTTAGCCGCAAGGAGGTCAGCTATGATGATCCGTCAAATTAATTTACATATCAAAACAAATTGTAGGATTCATTTTTGAAGTGATGACATCTAAATAGTTCATTTTTTTAGGATAGAGAATCAAGTAACGTCATCCCGCAGTATTTTTTATAAATAAATAACCAGCTTTTTTTTTTATTTTTCTAAAGTCTAGGAATAAGGATCACCCTAATATATATAAAAAAAGCTTCTGATCTTGGCCAGGTCAAAAAGACACGAATATTGTATTAGAAATATTCAGACAGACAATCAGAGTCCATTTAAAAATGAAATTATCACTATAAACTATTTTAATAGTTTTACAGAACTCGATTTCCGAAAAAGTCCATTAATTATCAGATCTTTCTAAATAATCGACTAAGTTACTGATTCGATTACTATATACCTAGCTTTAAATACGTAGGTTAGACAAATTACACTCGGAGTTTAAGGTGGTTCTATACTCATTAATCAATCTGCGGAAGCAATGTTTATTAACGACGCTTTATATAATGCATCAAGCTGATGAAAATAGTTTAGGAGGGTGTAGTGTCAATAAGGTTGACTGCACGGATGGCGTAGCGGTTTAAGTGATCACCTCACCACTACGCTGCCGCGCCGAGTGTTGTGGGTTCGATCCCCGCACGGGACAACACTTTGTGTTATCTTCAAATTGTTGTTCTGAGTCTGGGTGTTCTTTGTGTCCGTTGCTTGAATGTTTGTAAAGTCCCCCGCGACACAGGAATTAATCCTAATGCGGGAGTTGTCTTTTAAAAACTAAAGAAAAAAAAAAGAAGGTACTTTGATAATTAGATTTATAGACAAATGGAGAATAGAAAAGCAAATAAATAGATATTGCTTAAACCGATGTATTGGGAAGTGTAAACAATGGCTAAAACAGCTCAGGGTTGCATAACATGTAACTCAAACTGGCCGATGCCCTGAAGTTCGAACCCTTTAAACTTGGTTATACTCTAAATAAATTCATAATATAGTAAAGTACACATAGACACAAGAAAAACTAGATAAACCTACCAGTCGAAGTATGTGGTGTCCATAACCACTTACCAGCTGACTGCTTGCTTGTTTGTCACACACAGCCAGCGGTTAATTTCACAGTTAAATTATATTATCTCTAAGATAAAAACAATTTATTAACTAACACCATAGTACTTGCAACAGAAAAAAAGACCTTATTCATGTTACGATTAGATTTGAAATTGAAGCCTATTAGCCTCGAAGAAGCTTGGTGTGCTAAACAGATCGAGACAGTATTTTACTCCGGCCCACCGCCTGCAACTTTATAAGGCGCAGGTTCGGCCGCACATGGAATACTGTTCTCATCTCTATGCAGGTGTACCCCAGTACCAGCTTCTCCCTCTTGACCGCATTCAACGGAGAGCGACTCGCATCATCGACTGCCAAGATATTTTTGATCGACTTGACACCTTGGCGTTGCGTAAAGATGTAGCTTCTCTCTGCATCCTCTATCGCTTGTATCATGGGGAGTGTTCACCTGAACGATTGGCACTCCACCACTGTGTGCTTCTCCAGAAGCTTTTTGCCTCTCACAACCAGCTTATGGAACAAATTGTCGCCTGCCGTATTTCCGAACCGATACGACCTTCAAACCTTCAAGAAAAGAGCGTACTCCTACCTAAAAGGCCGGCAACGCACTTGTGACTCTTGAGTTGCGGGTGTCCATGGGCGGCGGTAGTCACTTGCCATCAGGTGACCCGTCTGCTCGTTTGCCCCCTATCGCATAAAAAAAAAGCAGAGGTAAAAACAATTTGTTACTTAAGGCCCTATTTTAATGCATTTTTGCAGCTTGGATTACGAAAGTTAAATGAAATCTTAATAATACAGTCCCACAGCATTCTTTAGTGTGATTGCTCTTAAAAACATTTGAATCTGGTAAAATCAAGGAAGCATCTGCATTGAGATTATTTTCGGATGGGTTACCATTTAACAGGGTCTATTCAATACACAAGTATATACCATAGTGACTCCACTTTGCCTGATAGAAAGCAATAGGTGGAGTCAAAGAGTGGTGGTCACCATCCTCATTGCATGTTTAGTCAATGCAGCATGGTGACCCACACTATGGCGGCCTGGTGAGATGCTTTTTCACGCCCCGCTTAAAAGACCCTAACCAAATTATTATTGATTATTAAGTCACTGTATAACGGATAAATAAGTTTGTGGACACTGTCACTCATGGTAAGAGTTAACTTGTGTTATGAGCATCAGTATCCAGTAATGATATTTAAAATTACAACATTAGAAAAACAGTTCTCAATGTTAACAATTGCAAAGTTGTGCAATTTAACAATCATAGTACAATACTAAAACTAACAACTACATACATATATAAATAAAGAGATATTGCTGTGCTTTATGTGACTCTAAACTTATAACCTCAATTAGTGTTAAATGTTTAAAACGTGTCCTAAAATATAATGACGATAATAATGAATACAAATACATATAAACAAATAATGTAACAATTTGAAGAAAAACATACAACTACACTACTATTACATGTTATTTTTTTATATAACCAGTGTCACTCAGGATGATAGAATGGTTCTTGACCCTCAATACATCCAAAAGTAAACGTGGAATACACTAACTGGTGGTAAAACCCGACTAACCATCTTTTCAACCGACTTCAAAAAGGAGGAGCTTCTCATTTAGAGGGTTTTTTTTTCATGTTTGTTACCTTATAACTTTCGACTGGGTGAATCGATTTTGATGCTTTTTTTTGTGTTTTGAAAGCCGGTGCTGCAATTTGATCCAGTTCTGACATAGGCATCCATGAGAAAACCATATAGGTCTTAAATTTGCATTAAGTGTGTGTTATTCAATATCACGCGCACCGATATCGATGATTCTTTTCCAAGCCAAGTTTAAACCAGTCAAGCCAAGGCAACTTTTTCTGATAAATTTAATAAAATGGAGTTCCGTCTCTAATATGCTATTTTGTTTCTTTTTTTAATATCACACTATCGTCATTTATTAGATGAGGAGATATAACTGGGTTGGAACTCCCGTTTAGGCGGTAGCCTTTTTTAGCCAGTACCTATTATGCACTATCGAAAATTAGTACCATCTGTTATTTAGAAAGTATTATTTATTATAAAGGGAGACAGATGGACAGACGGATCACCTGATGGTAGTGACAACCTCCACCCATGGACACCCCAAATGCAAATCAAAGTCATATGTCTGCTGCGGGGGAGGAGGAAGAGGATAGAGGAGATGATTACTGGTGAAAGAGGAGAGGTTGGTGAGGTGGGGAGAAAGAGTGGGAGGGGAGTTGGGCCTCCGGTACCCTCACTCATTGGATAACACAATGCAAGTATTATTTGGCTACCGGTTTCCTGTGAGGCCGTGGTAATACTCCGCTCTAGCCGGCCCATTCATGCTTAAACATTGCTCTCCCAGATAAAGTGTTACTAATTATACACAGCCGATTAGATATTATGAAATTAATAGGAAGTAAGTTAGGGGACAGAATTGTGAGACAGAAATGCCTATCATATTTCAAAAATTGTTGAAAAAACCTTGCCCAAGAAAAATGTATTATATAATATTTAATGGACATAAGGTTGACACTTGACGCTGTTTAATGGACGCTCTGTTGACCGGAAATTATGAATTATTGACATACGTTGGGGTTGGCGTTATTTCATAAGTCGTTTAGCCTTTCAGACCAGATATCTGATTTATAGCTTAAGTGCGTGAAGCTCGGAAGTACAAAAGACAGTTATTTCTCGCAAGAGTACCGTTTGATTCACTAGTGTACAAGTTTAATGCGAAATAAATTAATATAGAGTATGTTTCTGATACGTTCATATAAGCTATATTCATTTCCTTTCAGTGCCTTCGTTTCTTATCTTTTTCCTCCAATATACTCCACATTTTCAACTCCTGAGTAGACAAAATGCGGGTGTTTAAAATACATCTGCCTACGCCTTCAGGGATACAGATGTAAGCGTGTGTATATATGAGTATGATACATTGTCTTTCAACCGATGATGATGATGAGGAAGCCGGGGGGGAAGCTTTATGTGGTGACCTCCATATGCAGAAGAGACATGTCAGCACTCCTAAAAACGTAGTATGATCGCGAATCACGATAATAAAGTTCTCGCGCCGATTAGTATATACATGACTTCCCAACATCAACCGTTAGGCTGCGGTCCGCCAGGCACGATCACCTCCCCTGCTTGGAGGATCTTCCCTTTGTGTTGGAGGGACTTGACACCCGTATGCCGTACACCGCATATACAAAAGTAATTTCGAAAACCCTTAGTAGACTGTCTATATACCGTATACCTACATAATACATACCATATTTATGTGTATATATACTGCTTATGTAGATAACAGAGCGATCCCTTATTTTTTATTACGTTCCTAAAAATACGAAACTGACTGTTTGCGATCATATTTTGTCCCAGTCGATCTATTAGTGGTATCGATCGGTGCGGGTATATAGTAATACCACGGTATCACCAAGCGCATGACAAATTGGGTCAGAACCTTGAACTGAAATGGTGATTCTGTTTTAGGGCGTAAGGGAGCGAAGTTCTAACGTTTGTTGGTTAACCTTGCTGCTATATTACTATATTAGGGTATACACTGGGGTGCTATATCAGGTTTATGTGTCTTTGCTAATAATCCGATAGCTATATAATCAACACATATAAAATGGTTAGAAATGCACTGCAATTTCTACTTTCTCTGTTGTTTTTTTTTTTGCTGACGGTATGTCCTAATATTAAACGATGTCACTCCCGCCATTAGAATGATTCAAATGACATTCATACAAACGTACATACCTCTTTCTTGTCGAGTAAAGTCAGTCAAGTAAAACTTTATATTATTGTTTCAAATGTTTCATAAATCTTACTTCTAGAACCTTTCTAGAAGTTCTACACTTGATATCGTATATATTTTTAGGTTGTATCACACTAGAGCAGAAAGAAATAAAATGTTTAGGATAAACGACATTACATACACACATAGGACTCACTTAATCTGCAGTTGAACTGACTGAAGACCACTTCAACACTTAGAATAAAGCAACAGATTTGCTTAAATCACAGCTAAAAACAATATTGATTAACTTTAATGTACCCTTTCGATTTTTTGGATGACCCGATCTTTTTACGTCAGAGGTTAGAGAAACAAATGTATATATTAAAATATATGTATATATACATATATACTTTGTAACTCACGTTATGATCACTATTCGTCCTCAAGTCGCCCGCGACACGGAAATTAATCCTTTTTTTTTATACAATAGGGGGACAGACGAACAGACGGTCACCTGATGGTAAGTGACAACCGCCGTCCATGGACACCTGCAACTCAAGAATCGTAAGTGCGCTGCCCGCCTTCAGGGTAATGAGGGATAGGGGGATGCGGGGTGGAGAAAGAAAAGAGTTGGGATGAGGAGATGGGAAAGATTAGAGGGGAATGAGGGGAGAGGAAAGAGGAGAGGGGGAGTTGGGCCTCCAGAAACCTCACTCATTTCGGGGAAATGCAACGCAAGCGTTACTTCACAACCGGTTTTCTGTGAGGCCGTGGTATCGCACCGGTCGAGCCGGCTTATTCGTGCCTAAGCATGGCTCTACCACGTAAAAAATCCTAGTGCGGGAGTAATCTCTAGAGAAAAAAAAAAACATTTTTTTTTAAGAGAAATTCCGCTCTAAGTATTATTTAGGATAGCAGGATACTTAACAAACATACACACACATACACACAACTGACACAAAGTTGACCCAGATCAGTAATCAGTCAACTATTTGTGGATCACAAAATTTTTGACCTCGTGTCGGAATCCACACCACGTCCTCCGGCTCAGTTGTCAGGGTCAGTAACCACTAAATCAACTGACCCCTCATATTGGCGGCAGATGTGGCTATTCATTAATTACTTTTAACTGTCAAGTGTCTACCTTACTTATTTATTCAACATCTACTGCAGATACAAATATCGCATAAGGCGGACTTAATGCCGTAGGCCTGCTCTACCAAACAGCCTTTCCACATTAAACGTAAAGAAAAAAGTAAAAATATAAAGCTGCGTTATATTTTGAAGCGTAAGTGAGACTAAACCGTAGCCACCATAACATAGGCGCTTGATACGTTGCTGCATACCTCTTTGGAGATATCGAGATATGTATATTATTGGCCTTGCTCTAGTGGTTAGTGAACCTGACTGCTGAGCTGGTAGTCGTGGGTTCGAGTCCCACACTAGACGAAAATTTGTGTGATCCACATTTAGTTGTCCCAGGTCTGAGTGTTATTTGCCTCGGAAGAATGTTGTGTTCCCGCGGCCCTCGGCAGCAAGTGCGAGGAAGGAACACCGTGGTGGTTTTAGCCGGTCAAGTCCGGCACACTCCTCCACTGATGCCCCCGGCGGAGGATAGTCCATGTGGATTTCCCCACGTAAAAAAAAAAAAGAAAAAGGGTCTGAGTGTTTTTGTGTCCGTTGTATGAATGTTTGTAAAGTCCCCCGTGACACAGGAAATTATTTCTTAATTCGGGAATTGTCTTAAAAAAAAAACAAACTATTAAAAGATTTTTCACTTTACATATGTATGTATGTTACATACATACATATGTAAAGTGAAAATTGTAAATATATAAATGTGACGTACAAACTTATCTTCTTTGCTGTTTCTGTAAACAGTTCTCACCACGAGTCGCTGAACTTACATTTATTTTGCTACAAACAAAGCTGTTGTCACCACTATCTTTTTATTGTTTTTCAATTTGATATATCTTTTTATCTTTTTCTTAAAGAAACTTACTGAAATAAGCAAGTAATGTAAAGTCAACACGTTTGCTAATGCTATCTACACGGAGTGTTGATTTCTGAGAGGGTAGAAAGGAGTTTGGTTTATATTACTTCAGTTTTTATTGTTTTATTTGTTCACAAAGCTTATATTATTTGCTGTCGTATTTTTGGATTGGTTGTGTACGCGCCAAATCGTGTCATACATGGTGGGGTAGAATAACCACCACCACATCTCTTCCTGAAGTACACAAAGGTGAGCATCATCTATCAGATAATATAATCATGTATATACCGTCACACAGTGCCCAGTTGTCGGTACTAGGCTTACCCCTTTTACGTTCATGGTATCAAATATCTAATTGGTAAAATGTGGGTGTATAATTAACCGCTGCCTACCCCTTCAAGGATGCAGGCGTGAGTGTGTGTATGTATGTGGCCGTAAGTGAGGACCAATATTTTAGTTACAAAGCATCTATGAGGGTGACCTTCAATCTTAGAACCGCCACTCCAATCCATCTCACCATCAGTTAGTAGGCGAACTTTAATAACAAAAAAAGGGTTATATTTTTGACTACATATTGTTACTCTCCTGTTCCCTGACTACGTTACTTTGAGTATTTTAGGTGGTATAGTAAACCAAATTATTAAATGAATTCACTGTCGAAATCATCAATCTGACAATACACCGACCTGTTGATCTAGTGGTTACTGACCCTGACTGCTGAGCCAGAGGTTTGTGAAACATTATTGTGATCCATAAATTGTAATCCCGAGTCCATCACTATGTAAGCTTTTACAAACTTTTACAAACTAACGTATGATGGACAGAAGTCACCTGTGACATAAGAATATTTCTATTGCGTGGATTGTCTCTTTTAGAAATTAAATTTAAATCTTATTATTTATTATTTATTATTATTATATTATATATATTAATATTATTATTATTATTTAATCAATCAGTCTGCTGCAAACCACAGCTGGATCTATGCCTTCCCTAATGTTGTCCAAAGATTTCCAAACAATATTAGAATTAATTTAGGAGTGCCAACTCATACCTGACATAATGTTATGTATATTAATTACATAGTCATTACATTCATATTTAAAATTTTTGAGTATGTTATACCTTTAGGAGTAAATTTAATTAGCAAAAGTGTTTAGTTTAGCTAAATATTTGTTTCATATGTTTTGTTATGATGAGTTACGACATATTGATATCATAATGTTTTTTATCAAATATTTATTATCTGTTAAACTGTCACGACACGTCTTAGTTTGTCTTAGCAGTGTTAGTTAGTTCAATTGTTTAATGAAATGTATATCGATATAATAAATTACATATTCAATTGTATACGAAAAGCAAAACAGCTAACAACCATTTTCTCCTATATTAGTCAATCGTCCAATCCAATCCAATCGTCGTAATACTAAATCAACAAGTATTTATTTAAAATATTTGATGACAATGAATGAAGTGAATGATATCATTCAAACCATTTAATTAAATGTTCGGACTTTGAAAAGCAGGCCCTTTCTTGAACTTCTGAAAGGGCAGAAAAATATATTGTTTTTATTAAGGCAATTAATCTTATCGGTGTCTTATTAGAAGGCAATTACACGGAACAGCTGTCTAGTAGACAGGTTTTCCCTGTTAGTGGAAATTTATTAAGTCAATTATAAAACACGATTTTAAACTGATTTTCAATAACAAATTAAGTGTAAAGAATTAACATAATTTAAAGAATTAGGGTAGAATAAAAATATTCGTTTAACAATTTAAATTATTTTTAATCTCTTTTTGTGGGCGCTGTTAAATGTGCGACTCGGGGATTGGAATTCAAATTCAAATTAAATTTCTTTATATCATCACGTCATGTTTTAAGCAAATATTCATAACTATAGATCAATGCACACAGCGTTACTTATGCGAACTATAGCTTGCTTTGTCAAGTGTGAAGTTAATATTAAAAAATAGTTAAATACCTGCCTGTGTTGATCTATAACCGTTTCTAAATTGTTGAGCCTTATGAAAAGAAGTCGGGCAACCGAACTCTTGGCCACACTTTAAATCACCAGATAGATATTACAATATTTCGTGTACAACACTATTTCTTATGTGCTAATATGTTTCTAACTTAATTAACTAACTTTATTAGGTCACATTACATTGTTTTGATTATTTGAAATAGCCTGTGAATCTCTAACAATTCAATCCCAAGCATTTTTATCCCCCATGGAATCCACCACTTAACTGACTTAAGTCACAACTTTCGTTTCCTTATTGACTTAAATTTATTTATACTTAAATTTGCATACTATCAGGGGCTTCACTATAAAATAGCGCAGTTGAATCGACTTGTTAGTTTTTTGGAGCCTGAAGGTAGATACAAGAAAATTATATTTATTGCGCTTGCTATAAGAGTGTATATCACTTCTTATTAAACTCACCTTTATTTTTATGAATGTAATATAAGTTTTTATAGATATATAAAACTGATGATGTCACCGTCATTTTTTTTTTATGTAGCATGTAGGGGGACAGACGAACAGAAGTCACCTAATGGTAAGTGACAACCGCCGTCGGGATACCTATATAAAATGATAAAAGCAAGTGACGATCATTATCTCTGCTACACAGATAAGGAAAGGCTTGAGCATATGTGTGTGTGTATATTTGTAATTAAAGTGAAATATGTTGATCTGTGTTCGACTAGAGGTCCATAAGCAGAAAACCATAGTACTAGAAGAATCGAAATCGAAATGGTCGATGAGTACCTATAAAAATGAAGGGTATCTTTCTTATCAGTAAACATCAGATATCACCAAACAAGTAAAATATTTAAATAGCCCTGCTTCTTGTGTGGGCGGCTTAATATATTAACACCTACTGTGTGTATTCCAATTATTATATGACACCAAATTATATCGAAATCCATCTTCAAGTCTTTAAGGCAAGAAGAATGAGAAGAAAGAAACTGTTTATATATACATACACACGTACATAATACTTTCAAAAACTATAAGCCTCCTTCTTGCACAATCAGGTAAAAACAAAGAAGCTATATACAAAGATGTTATAACTATACAAATAGCAGAATATGTTAGGGTCCCTGACCGTCGCGTTGCGTGATCAACGACTGTTATGCGTTGTTACAAAACTACCTTCCCTAAGATGTTGTTGTGAATGGACACGGTATTACATTTATATGATATATATATATATATATATATATATATATATATATATATATATATATATATATATATATATATATTCGGATTCCAAATTAAAAAAATAATTAAATGTTGAAGAACAATCGGTTGTCGTAATATCTCCACCCCACGGTTGCCTCTAAGAAATTGCACAGAGCGATAATGGTATAAACGAATTGTATAAACCGTTATTGTTTGTTTATTTTTCCGTCTATATGTGTACAATCAATAAGTATATTATTATTACTTGATGGTATACTTATAGGTATATTATTGTTATTACTATAGAGTTGCGTATAGTATGCTGATAATGAATTTGAAAATTTAATAAGGGTTAGGTAATTTAATAACTGCGTGAAAGATGGAAGAAGAGAGTACATATGATCACGCTTATATCAACCCAGGGGTAGGCAGAGGTATAATTAAGTCCCACTTACGCTTAAGCCTTTGTCGTAAACCATATATATTTTTTTTATACTATAGGGGGACAGACGAACACACGGGTCACCTGATGGTAAGTGACACCGACGTCCATGGACACTTGCAACTCAAGAGTCGCAAGTGCGCTGCCCGTCTTTGAGAGATGGGAGTGATGAGGGATGGGAGATGCAGGGAGCGGAAAGAAGAGAGGAGGGATGAGGAGAAAGGAGATGAGGGGAGAGAAAAGGGGGGAGGGGGAATTCGGCCTCCGGAAACCTCACTCAATTCGGGGAAATGCAACGCAAGCGTTACTTCACAACCGGTTTTCTGTGAGGCCCTGGTATCGCACCGGTCGAGCCGGCCGATTCGTGTCTAAGCATAGCTCTACCACTGAAAAACTGATGATTTCTAATAATAAATATTATCTTCACTCTCGCTCTTCACAAATAGGAACATTTTAATGCAACAAGGACCTCATGTTAGCAAGTTTACGTATTTACCGATGTGATTTGACCCAGCCCTGTAACTTCATCAAATATACCTTTGTCGATATAATATTTTTTCTCCTTTCATTATGTGGAATTGCGAAGAAAATTGGAAATACTTATATACATTTAACTAATCTACATATAACACATACATAATGAAGAGGCCAAGAAATGAAAGAAATCATAAAAATACATTAGACAAGTGCGAGAGCGACCTAGCTCATAAGTAGGATACGCTCACACTGGTATCCTTGAAGGGGTACACATTCTGCCGGCTATAATTTAGTCTCAAGTACGTAACATCGGGCAAACCTATTGACGTCCATCGGAATTATTGGGAATGACATGGGTAAATTGGGAGTTTATTTTGAAGCGGATTGGAGACAAGAAGAAAACCTTTCTTAAAAATATTGTTACTAACAATATCAAATACCACATCTATATTGAACTCGTTATAAACAAACACAACAGAATGCTTCATTTTCAATATATTCGGTGTAATATTTCACGGGTGTCACTGTTTACTGAAGTCGGCCATGTTCTTTTCTTATATTCATGTAAACCGCCGAGCCTGTTTCACGACGTATACGGAAAGTTTCCGGTAACCGGAACTGACAATTTGTTAGGACCGTATAAAATTAGTGAAAGGGAAATTTTGTTAGTATTTTATAGTTCAACTACTTCGAAAAATGTCGAGGGCAATCAAGATCGTTACGGTAATGGTATAATGTTACATAACTGTAATTTGTTTGATTGTTTTTGAAGCCGTGACACGCACATAATTCCTAGTTTGTTGTCTGGAAATGCTTTTAAATAACAGCACACTTACACTACCATCATTTATAGCAGAGGACAAGCTTTTTACAGTCATCAGGGTACTATATGAACAGTCATACAGATATATCCTGGATATATACAGATATATCCTGGATATATACAGATATATCTTGGATATATACAGATATATCCTGTCTGACAGATAACAGACCGTTTCATTAATCGTCCTTTACGACATCCACGAGAGATGGAGTATTACTCCACATACGCTATTTTATAAAATAGGTACTTCTTATTTCAAGCTCAAACCAAAAAACGATATGTTATGAGTGAGTCGTGTTTATCCGCTTTAGTTTTTTTCTTATTTGACTCATTCAAATGTCTTAAATCTTTTCTTGCTGAGTCTATTGCAGGAAACCCTGGATACTACGAAGGAAGCCTTCGGGAACCGACGGATATTCAAATCTTTAGTACAAGTTATAAATCTTTTGTGTTTTCCTGCATTCGTTAAATAACTTATATATTTTTAGCTTACAAAATACCTATTTTATCTACTTTCTCTAATCTACATTAAAAACAGTTTAAAAATAAATCTATTTGCAACTGTGGTATAGTTTTGTCGACACAAACAATGGAAATATCGATTGTAGAATCCGGGTCAAGGGGGGATGACAGTCCGTCATAGCTAATACTATTCTGTAGAAGATCCTTGAAATAAGTCTTAAGAGAGCTTAGTTTTAAGAGAGTTTTAATTCCCGCCCTTATTTTATGTATCAACTAGCTTCGAATGCATCTTTGTCCACATTCACTTACCAATATTTACTGAAATAAAATATAGCCTACAAGCTCCTCCCTTGGCTTACCTCGCGTGAATGTAAATTTTGACCATCACTTTGGTAATGTAGTGGAAAATGTAAATAAAACAACGTTTCTCAGCTTATTAGTTGATATAAAAAATAAACTGGAAGGCACATATTAACACACTTGTAAAAATGTGAGTTGTACTGCCTATGCCTTACACTAGCCAGTATAGTTAGCAAAGACGTACTTATTAAACAATTTTTACAAAAGACTAAGAAGTTGAGTAATATTGCATTAAAAAATCGCAGAAAACACTTTTTTATAGAAGAGCCATACTATAGATAATGTTTCAGATTTTTTGGCAGATTATATTTAGTAAATATTCATTTCTCATCTCTCGCCTGGTGAATTTTGTTGTATTGACTATGCGCCGCACATGATGATTAAGGACCTGTATCATCATCTCTCAGTCCCCGAGGTCCGACTGAGATGAATTTGATACATCTTATGTTCCGATGACAATCATTCATCTTTATGATGATAAAGTGTGTATTTATTCGTTATAAATATAACATAACACTTCTGCTAATTAAAAAAGAGGGGTTGTGATTTTACGCTGTCTATGTTAATAATTTATTTTCTTTTTTAATGTTAAAGCAACCCTTTCTCAAGCTTTATTCAAATTACACAGAAACAACGCCAGCGATTACAATGACAAAGCAATGTTGCTTTTTGTTGTACTTTGTTCTTTAATTAAAAAAGCTTAACATTATTATTTTGAACGTCAGAGGTAGTATTTAAATTAATTTTAAGTAACTAAGTAAGTGACAATTATAGACTTTAATTTTGCTTTTCGCGATTAAAAACTTGTACCACGCTTTATACTATTTGGACCTGTACCTTTATGTCCTATATATTTATAATTAATAGCTAAATGTTATATTATTCAATCAAGTTAACTTCAGGTTACAACATTAGAAGTCTTGTGGTTTAAATGATAAGGATGATGAAGAGAATGAAGTAGTTAAGGCGTAAAAACGTTACAAACAAATACTTTTTTGCATTTATACTTTATATTTTTACAACGTTATACACTAACCGGATCATGGCAATAGGCCTGCCTTACGTAATTGGGACTAAGTTATGGCTGACATGATGATGATGATGTAATAAACAAAGGTACTTTATGTTGAACCATATGCTATACAGTATTACAATACTCTTTAGTGTACACCGTTAAGGATAGTTCACAGTATTTCAAACAAACATATTATGGTACAAACGGCGGTCTTATCGCTAGTTTCGATCTCTTACAGACAATATTGAGATTGTCCAAAGTCAATGATTTGTTAAAAGTTTACACCTTGGCTCGATAGGTGGCGTTGTGCCCACGGGCTGAATCACGTTATGGTATGTTACGAGCCGAGGTATATAAAGACGATTATGAATAGTGCGTGATTTTTTTGAGAAATCAGCACAGAAACCAGAGGTGGATCGCCCTGAAGTGCTTACTGCCCGCGAGCGTGCGGACAGTATTGTTATCATTGGCCTGCAGTGACGTCGTGAGTGTATCGTTAAGCAGTGAATCAGTGATACGGTCTATAAATAGAGGGCGCTCATAGGAGCAG
Source organism: Tyria jacobaeae (assembly GCA_947561695.1). NCBI lineage: Eukaryota > Metazoa > Arthropoda > Insecta > Lepidoptera > Erebidae > Tyria > Tyria jacobaeae. The sequence continues at coordinate 283,370 of OX387236.1, read as the reverse complement.
TGAAGCAGAAATCAAGTCAACACGGTTGATTCGGTCAAGTTGTGACGATATTGGCGCCACTCGGAGGCCCATTACAGCGAGCGAACAGCATAGGGCGCTAATACTGATTGAAACGATTAGGACAATTGTGCGCGTTTAGAACATTGGATAGCACGCGGAGACAAGCCAACCAGGGATACTAGTGCCATCTGGTGGACATCGGCAAGGTATAGCAGACAGCAAATTGTGAGTAACAAACTTTTATGTTGTGAAAAAGTCAAGGCATTTGGAACTTTTAAGTGATTTTCATACTAATTGTGGTTAGGTTGATTGCAATAGTAGTTTAAGTTTAAACTTGTAATTATTGTAAGCTAAAGTTGTTCCAACGGGGAACCTATGCCCAAATTTTCAAATTATTGAAACTATTCAAACACTTGTAATATTTTTATAAATTGTCTGTACATCAATCTATCCAGCCTAGTTTTCAAAGTTCTAAATACTTTGATTTACTTCTAATATTTTAGAAAGTTACCATACTTGGCCGGACTTGTAATTGTTTCAGTTAAAAGGGTTCACCCACGGGGAACCTGTGTCCAATTTTACGTTTATTAGTTGAAATAGTTGTAATCCTAAACACTTAGAAAATTTTGAAGATTTGGCTTGTTAGTCTAAAAAAACTCCTAACTGATTTGTTTTACAACACTTACTCATTTCGTATTAGTTACATTAGAGATCCATATACATACACAATACCTAGGTATAAGTGAAAGATATAAACATGTCAGTCACAAAACAAAAGTTAGAGTCTTTAGTTAAAGTGCAAATAGACACCAAGAATTCTGTTGAGAAAGGTAGAATTAATTATAAAAAGACACCTAAAGAACGATTAACAGCATCTTACTTGCAAACTAGATTAGAGACACTGGAACAACAGTGGAGTAATTTTATAGAAACACATCAAATAATTATTGAAAATTCAACAGATGCCACAAGTAATTATTTTGAAACAGATACTTACGATGATGTTAAAGAGCAGTACATAATTTATAAATCAGAATTAAAAGAGCATATGTTACAATTTACTACAACAAGAGAAATCCTAGAGCAATCTTCAACAAAAATGCATAACAATGTTAAGTTGCCAAAAGTTAGCATTCCTAATTTTTCTGGTAAATACACAGAGTGGACGTCTATTCGCGATATGTTCATATCATTAATATATAAAAATGAATCAACTGACGATGTGCAAAAGTTGCATTATTTAAAGGGGCATCTGTCTGGCGAGGCAGAACAATTGTTACGGCATACCCCTATTACAGCCGCTAATTATCCAGAATGCTGGCAAATGTTACAGAAACGTTACGATAACAAAATATACACAACCCAATGTGTCAGAATCGTCAACTGCCATAAAGGGACTTTTGGATACTACCGTGGATTGCATGCATGGGCTATCAACGATAGGTATTGATGTTAATTCGTGGGACGCAATAGTTATATACATAGTAGGCGCGAAACTGGACAGCGAATCGCGCAAGCAATGGGAAACAAAGGTTAGCTCATGTGACGATATACCAAAATTCAGAGAATTTAAAGCATTTTTGGAAACAAGGTTTCGTTGATTGGAATATTTAGACACATCGGTTAGTTATAAAACAAAATCAACAGTAAGTAAACAAGGGAGCTTTCATGCCGTTGCTCAACAATCCACAATCTTAGGCAAACAATTTGGTAAAAGTAATTACCAGATCCGCAGTGATTTCGTGCGAACCCAGGGTCTTTGCTACAATTGTTTAGGCCAAAATCATGCAGTTAAATTCTGTAGAGTCAACACAACTTGTCACGTTTGCATGCGCAAACATCAGTTGCTACATCCCAAAGTGTCCTCAAGGCCAACATCACCTAGTTGTAGCACAAGAGAAGTCGTTGCCGTTAAATCAGCAGTGTCTAGAGTAGACTCCGATTCCAGTGAGGAGCAGGAGTCAGAGATTGCTGCAATGTCAACTCACTTCTCTAAGAAGCCAACCACCAACTAGAGTTCTATTAGCAACCGCTGTAGTCGAAGCACGGACTAAGCATGGTTACAAACACCTTCTGGGAGCATTATTAGACCAAGGGTCTCAAGCATCGATTATCTCTGAATCCGTGCAGTGCAGTTGCTAGGATTGAAAAAAATTTCGGGTCGTGGTATTATTTCAGGTATAGGTGGCGACTCAAGTGTTATGACTTCCAAATACATCGTAGAAGTGACTATCAATTCACGTCACGACCCTACTTTCAGTTTGATAGTTCAAGCCTACGTGTTGAGTACAATCACTTCGTTGATTCCCGGCAATTCTGTATCAATAACAACATGGCCACAACTGAAACACATAGTTTTGGCGGATCCAAAGTATCACACTCCAGGCAAAATTGACATTTTGCTTGGAGCAGAAGTTTATGGACAGATAATTCAGGAAGGTATGATAAAGCATGCTCCAGGGCTTATAGCACAGAACACGTGTCTAGGCTGGATTTTGTCTGGACAAACACAGTCAGTTTCACCGGTAGTCCATTGTCACAATGTTGTATTAAACACGCAATCAGAAATCAGTGACAATGAATTACTTAAGAGGTTTTGGGAGATAGAATCCGATGCATCTTGCAGTAAAACAAGAATACTTACCCAAGAAGAACAGTCGTGTGAAGAGTTTTATAGTCAAACTACTCGACGGGACGAATTAGGTCGATACGTGGTAAGGTTGCCATTCAAAGATATTGATCCTCAGTGCAAATATGGACACACCAGAAATATTGCTCTCAAAAGGTTTCACCTTCTTGAACGCCGATTCAAGAAGGATCCAGAGATCAAAAAAAAGTATACAGATGTCATGGAAGAATACATCAACCTTGGTCATATGGAAGCTGTCTCTCCCGAAACTGATGTGCGACGAGCAGAAGCAGTGTACTTACCACATCACGCTGTTATTCGGGAGGATAAAACCACAACCAAGGTACGGGTTGTGTTCGATGCGTCATCTAAGGGATCAAACGGTGTGTCCCTCAATGACACCTTGATGGTAGGTCCTACGATTCAGCCAGATCTGCGTCACATCATTATGAAATGGCGTTTATATCCAATAGTGTTTTGTGCTGATATAGTAAAAATGTATCGGCAAGTCATGGTCGCATCAGAAGATACCGATTACCAACGGCTGCTCTGGCGTAGTGATCCTGATTTGGAACTAAAAGATTACAAGTTATTAAGGGTAACGTTTGGAACTGCATGTGTACCCTACCTAGCAGTGAGGTCATTACAGCAGCTGGCACATGACGAAGGTCTAAACCACCCGCTAGTCTCCGACAAATTGAAAGAAGATTATTATGTAGACGATTTGATGTCAGGTTGTCAGACCGTAGAAGAAGGGATAAAAGTATACAAAGAAATTAATAGTTTAATGGCAAAAGGAGGTTTTGAACTTCGAAAGTGGATGACCAACAACAAGGATCTGGCAAGAGAAATCAAAGAAGATAGGAGTAGTCTAGATGGAGTAGTAGAAATAAAGGTAGACGAAATTATGAAAATACTCGGTATTTTTTGGGACCGAGAATCTGATAATTTCAAGTTTTCGGTATCATTTCCTTTACAATCAGAACCAATAACCAAGAGGAAGGTAGTGTCCGACATTTCAAGGCTATTCGATCCCTTGGGATGGGTAGCACCTTCTGTTGTATCAGCAAAAATTCTCATCCAGAAATTGTGGCTGGCTGGAATTGACTGGGATGATGTCTTACCTGATGAACTTCTTAAAGAATGGAAAACGTACCAATCCGGTCTTCTACACTTACCAAAAATTGTTCTCCCTCGGTGGCTCAAAACCAACAGTAATTCAGTCGTAGAACTGCATGGCTTCTGCGACGCATCCAACTTGGCTTATGCGGCAGCTATCTACCTGCGAGTTATTAGTAGAGATGACAAGATCAAGGTCAATTTGGTTACATCAAAGACCAAGGCTCCTACAAAGCAAATATCGGTGCCTCGTTTGGAGTTGATGGGGGCAGTTCTCCTTGCGAAATTGATCACCGAAGTGGCTGAAACATATAACATCGACGGAGACAATATTCATTGCTGGACTGACTCAACAGTGGTGTTGGCATGGCTTAGTGGTCATCCAAGCCGCTGGACTACCTTCGTGGGAAATCGCGTTTCGGATATTTTGTGTTTGGTTGAAAGTTCGCAATGGGCACATGTGAGGTCGCCATTCAACCCAGCTGATATAGCATCCCGAGGTATGGCACCTTTGGAACTTGCACACTCCTCGCAGTGGTTTCATGGACCGTAGTGGCTAACGAATAAAACAATAGATTACACTAAGCCAAAGTCAATCTCAACAAATCAAGAAATTCGGCCTGTAAAAACACATGTAGGCGTATGTCACAAGGATCAGCTGTTTACGAAATTTTCATCCCTTCAAAGATTGATACGAGTAGTAGCTTATTGCAGACAATTTTTAAAACAAAGTAGAAAGGGCAATACTTTCCTAACACGTGATGAGCTATCAGAAGCCTTTGAAATTTGTGTAAAAAAACTCAAGAACAAGAATTTGAGCTGGACATCGAAGATATAAAAAATTACGGCAGAGTAAGTCAAAAGAGTAAACTCAAATCACTGTCCACTAATTGATGACCATGGTATATTAAGAGTAGGAGGTAAGATTGAGAACGCTCGAGTCTCTGAGAATATGAGACACCCGATATTGATTCCGCAATACAGCCATCTTGCACTACTATTAATAGATGAAGCCCATAAGAAAACACTACATGGTGGTCCAACACTTATGCTAAGTTACCTGCGGACTAAATATTTATAATTAATCTCCGCTAAAACTCTCGTCAAATCACATGAACGCAATTGCGTTATATGCTTGCGCCACTCGGCAGGTTTTAATAACCAACTTATGGGTCAGTTACCATCTTGTAGAGTGATTCCAGCTAGAGCGTTTTTAAATAGTGGAGTTGATTTTGCAGGTCCCATTAATATGAGAGTATCCAAAGGTCGAGGAACTAAATCTTATAAAGGATGTGTGCCTGTACGTCTGCATGGCTACAAAAGCGGTACATTTGGAAGCTGTGAGTGATTTAACATCTCAAGCTTTCATTGCGAGTTTCAAAAGGTTTGTTGCCAGAAGAGGTCACTGCAGCGATATCTGGAGTGATAATGGCAAAAATTTTGTTGGCGCTTCAAAAGAACTCGAATGCCTAGTCAGAGCCGAACAATCATCTGTCGCTAATGAGATCAGAAGTTGGCTCAGTTCCAATGGGGTCCAATGGCATTTCATTCCTCCGCGTGGCCCTCATTTCGGTGGACTGTGGGAAGCTGGAATCAAAGTAACCAAGTACCATTTAAAACGGGTAATTGGCGAGTCGACCCTCACCTATGAGGAGATGTCAACTATGCTTGTTCAAATTGAGGCATGTCTCAATTCCAGGCCACTGGTGCAAAGTTCAGTTGAACAAACGCCACTTACGCTTGCTCATTTTTTAATAGGCAAACCACTGGTTCTTGTGCCCGAACGGAATTACGAGCATACTAATGTGGGCACTTTGAGGAGGTGGCAATTATTGCAGCGAATGACACAAGACTTCTGGAGACGTTGGTCGCGAGAATATTTAACAACTTTATGTCATCGCTACAAATGGTCTCAAAGAACTCCAGAGCCAAATGTAGGAGATGTCGTTATTATTAAAGAAGACAATCTGCCTCCTGGTAGATGGATATTAGGTAAACATCCTGGTTCGGACGGTATCACGCGTGTGGTAACGCTAAAATGTAAAGACTCGGTCCTAAAACGACCAACCAACAAGTTATGTGTTTTGCCAGTGGCAGATTAGGATTTGAATTTCGCAAATTGTGTAGTTGTTTAAGTTTCTAATTTGTTAAATGTTTGTTCTAAGATGTTTATTCTGAGCGTCCCTTGACCTCATGGTAGGCGGTTCCTCGTTTGTTTTTCATTAGTTCATAAGCCTCCTTGACCTCATGGTGGATGGACGTGTATTGAAGGACCGAATTCAAATTAGGTCCTTGGTAGGCGGAATGTCCAAAGTCAATGATTTTTTAAAAGTTTACACCTTGGCTCGATAGGTGGCGTTGTGCCCACGGGCTGAATCACGTTATGGTATGTTACGAGCCGAGGTATATAAAGACGATTATGGTTAGTTTGTAGTTGAACATGTTTTATTGCTGTTTCGTGTGCCAATCTTAAAGTAATAAATTCAGTGGTACAGAGCAGTTTGTGTTTCACTTAAAGACCTGGGAAAAATCCAAATTTGTTCATGACAGTGCACGAAGAAAGTCCGCGTCCAGTCCACTAAGAAGGTTTAGCAGAGATGGATAGATGGAATGGTAGATTGGGCAGTTAATAGGTGTATTTAGATGTTTAGCTTAGACAAAATTTACATTATTATAAAAAGGAAATATATATATTCAAACATACCTTTTTTTTGTGTGGAAACCCCCACGGGTCATCACCTTACCGGGGCTAATGGGTAAGGTGGTATGTCGGACTCGAACCGACTAAAACCACACAGTGTTCCGTCAATGGGTCTTATTCCCGGGGCCTCAGTTGCACCCTAGAAAGGAAGTCCCTGTGTACTCCGGCAGACCTAGCCGCCTTTTGAGCAAGGCGACCCCAATATGATGTGTGGGGGTTCTGTCCCCCCCTCATATTTAGTCAGGCGTGGAACACGTTGTGCTGCCGTCCCGGGCCTGCTTCTGCTAGGGCAATAGATAGCCCAGTCTGTCGCCCTCAGGCCAGCGCTCATGGAGGCTGGAGGTCATTTTGCACTCTCCGGCGCCTTGTGCGTCTTCTGCGGAACGGAGGAGTACTAACTCTCTCCCGTTCCCTATCCGCCGCTTCTTTTGCAAACATCACATAAATACCTTGCCTTCATATATATGTACATACATATATAGACAGATACAAATACATACTCGTATATACCTACATAATAAATAAATAAAATATATTTAAATGTCCAGGATTACAAATCAGCGAAATATTACTGTGAAAGGTAGTGATCACTGACCATTCTTTTAAAAATTGGAAGCGACTTTGAATATAAATACCTGAGAAACTAACACACTAAATAGACACGAGTGGGTGTTTTAAATGCCTCTACTTATTCCTTTGGGGGTATAGGGTGAGACTTGAGTCTCATTTAGTTATATACTATGCATTTGGGTGTGTCTACGTGCATATGGAACCGTGAGGGTATCCGCAATCTTAAAATGTACATAAACGCTATACTTAATACAAACTATCCATTTTTCTCATACGATGCGATATTTGTAATAAAAATAAGAAATTTTAATGAAGGGCAAATCCATAAATGTCTTATAAACCCCTCGTACAGTACACGTCCTTGTATAAATTATTTCTGATCAGCTCGTACATGAGTGAACATTTAAATTTACACTCCACTGCGTCAGAGACACTGCGCACAAATACGGATTTTCAAATAATTTATTACTAAATCCAATTTTATAACATGTCTATATTCCACTATTAGGCACATTTCTTTTATTTATTTTTCTTTATATAACGTGTTCATTTTAACCTTTTGAGATAACGTCAGCAAATAAATATTGAAAATTTGAATGATGCAGTTGGGTTTTATGTTTTTAATAATTTTACTAGTTTGATAAAATATTTATACATACTGTTGTTTGCGGCTATCCTTACATAAGTCACGTGCTTCCTCTACTATCATAACACCTTTGGTCAGATGGTCAGATCAGAGTATGTTACCCGTAATGACCGTCCAGATAACGTTCACTTTATATATACATATGTTCTGTTATTCATAGTTCAAAAAGGCCAGGACACAGGCAGTTTTCATTCCAAACTTTGCCAAATGATAGTTAACCAGAAATAGGGGAAATAAAAAATAAAAAATGCAATAAAAACTTACATGGGATTGTTCCTTCGTCTTTGTATTTAAAAAAAAAATAGGAGTTATTCCTGTGTCCCAAAGGACTTAACCATCGTGAAACAACGAATACAAAGACCATACAGACTCGGATAATATTTGTAGATCACACAAATTTTTATCCATTTTGTGAATCAAAGCCAAGACCTCCTTATTACTGACTACTAATGTGGAGGTCGTGGGTTCGATCTCTAACCACGAGAGCAATTGGCCAGTCACAGTAACTGTCGAGACAGTAAGATGAAAATGCATATAAGAGAGATAATATCTATTTAAAGCTTGCCTGAGAACTTAATGTGCTGAAAGCGTTCCGAGCCGATGAGCGCGACACTGATGTCACTTATTTATATATTCAAAGAGGTACTGTTAATACAAGGGAGCATACTTAAATTTCATTAATTATAACCCTAGGCCATTACTTACGATTTTTACTTGCTTTTTGCTCACTCCTAAGGGTTACGGCGTGATAATACATATCATTTAACCGTCCCTATTAATGGGCTACCAAATTCGACCTGTACTCATATTTACAGAATTCGTCGAGTTTAATACAAATATCCTATAACTTTATCAAATTAGATGTTTTCTTTTATGGGCTTTATGGGTTTTAAAAGTGACAGCACTTATTAACATCAAATAAATTCAAATGTCTATGTATGGGCAAAGCGACAGCGCTTATTAACATCAAATAAATTTAAAAAAAAATGAAATTATGGCGTTTAGTACGCCTCTGCCAACCCCTTCAGAACTATAGGCGTGAGTGTATGTATCTTATCTTACAGTTTGATTTAACCTATATGTTTATGTAAGTGTGAATATCATATACTGTCTTGCAACACTAGATGACGTCTATTTTTTTTTTTGAATTCATTATTTAGCGACAGGCAATGAACGAACCCTGATTAGTTTAAATCAATTAAAAAACGCAAAATGTAAATTAATGCTTTCCCAAAAACTGGTATTCAAGATGCACATTTACTACTGCTTATTAATTATTTGTAATTATAAGTGCTAACATTATTTAGTATTTTGTTCTTGACTTTGAATTAAATACTAGCATGTTAGAATACTGTTTTAGAGACATACAGACTGGCCATAAACCCGCCGACTTGAATCCATAGCTTATCTTATCATACTGCACACGAGTTTAATCAAACAGACCAGCAAAAAAGCGAGTACAAATAATCGATATATTGCTGTCTGCTTCATTCTTTATGCGTCGAGTTTTGGTTTGTATTATGATTTCATTTAAATATACGGTTTGTGTGTTTGGTTTAGTGTATTAATGTTTACTCCGTGGGATGTCTGGTACCGTGCGGCTGGACGCCTTACTCCTTGAGAAAGGTCTCCCTTCGGGGCCGAAACTAGTCGAGCAATACACACGAGAGTAAAATCGTATATTTAACTAAATATTAATGTAACTCACGAATGCTTTTAGTCTTGGATAATGTCTGTTGTGGACCATAAATACATCGAAGTAAAAAATCTTCAATTTTGATATAAGATTTTATTAACTACTTAAGGCTGAACTGAGTATAGGAATCAATTAATACATTAAAAATAAGCAGATACCCTTAATACTTACTTATGCTACTAACTATAAAAATATTATATTATTATTACAATATCACTACTATTTTGAAAGAGTACTTTTTTGCCTTTAACGCTATTTTTTTTAATTATAATAAATCACACTGACAAATTATCAAAATTGACTAATATATGATTTTGATGACATTGTTAAATTCTTACCGTAAAGGCAACAGTTTTGCCCCCTATTAAGTGAGTGGTTTAAAATTCTAAGTAGCAAAATTTCTGTATCAATACACCTCTGCCTACCCCTTGAGAGATACGTGCATATATATGTATATAGTATTTGTCCCATAACCATCTCAGTGTCATCCAAATAAACCTCTTAAAACAAAACGATGGATATCTAGACATACCTTTGAACCAAAGCGAGTTCATCCTTTGTTCTTTGACAAAAGGCGCCTTTAGGGGCTCACATTTGAGAGAAAAGAATAATTCTTCCATTGTTCTTTATTTACAACGATCTGTAATTTAATTTCATTGCGACTTGCAAACAATTAAACATAAACAATTGATGTAAATTATACAACTTATTGTATTTAAAAGCTAATAAATAGACTTATAAAACATGTTTATTATATACTTGCGTACAAACACACTGAAGGTTATATATCACGTACCATCCGTATATTACTTACATACCGCGTCAACTCTCGCCAGCATAAAGCCCCATTGAATAATCCGTCTACCGTATTTATGTCTTGTTAAACTAAGAGTTTTTGAATAAAACATGTTAACTTACAAAATTAGTGTAATAATCAATTACAATTACACCCTTCTTGTGCAGTTTGGTAAAACAATAATTTTATTCCTGGAGGTTATATAAACTAGTGAAGTAGCATAGGAAGACAAGGTCGTGAAGATAACCTTTGGCCATGACGCATAGATCGATAGTTTGGCAGCCTTTTATAATCTTTATTACGAATGGGAACGTTCAGTGATAGCTCAGTAATCGCAGGGTAAAAAGCTCATACTCATAATAATGGTTAAAATGAATATGTCCAAAGTACATACATACATATGTATGTACAATACCTACTTCATGCCTACACTCCCAATATACAATTTCAATAGTTGCGTCGATACATATTTTTTGTATTAAATTTATAATTTATGTAAAAGTGAAGAAGTGTAATACCCAATTCAATTTATTTTCACAGTTTTATCAAAAAAGAACACAATTTTTAATGCTTTGACCTTTGTTTGTTCAGCTGTTCAAAAGTATAATATATTTGCTACTAGCCGAAAAACAATTCGGTCAAATCAAGGTCGTCATGCGGTATTAAGAAATTTAGTAACAGTAAAGGTTCTCTGCTTTGGAGATATAGACTAGGTGTCTAAAAGGGCGTAGATAATCTCATTCAAAAAAAATATTGTTTGAGATATATAGACAGGTCCGTGGGGCTCTGAGGTCAAAATGTTCGTGGCTGATTTGGGGCGCCGACTTCGGAGTAGGGGACGGGACCCACGCTCTGCTCAATAGCTGACCCAAAACATCGCTATATGCGTACAACGGGGAAACGCCGCCAGCCTCATGGGTACGTTTGGTCGAGGAGATGCATTACTAAAATTTAATTTTAAATATAAGTTTTTATGTTCATTTGTAAAAGTTCTGTATAATATTAATAAATATATATAGATATATACGTTTGAGATATACCAAAATTATTAAATTAACTCAAAAATCTCAAATTAATTATAACATTCTAAATTGTATTGGTTTTCATAACAAAATCACTTTTATAATTATATATTTTTTTTCTAAGCTAAAGTTCTAATAACTGCCCAAGCTATAGGTTGTCTGTAACAGATCGCAACTAGCGATAGGACCGCCGTTTGTACCATGATATGTTTGAACATGTCATGGGAAATACTGTCAACTATTTTTAATGATGTACAATTAAGTGTATTGTATTGTATTGTAAATCCAAAGATACTTGAAACATAATTAATATACTATTAGTGAAAAATTGGTAATAAACAAAAAAAATTAGACCCTTGATGGCAAAAGTATTTTGGTAATAAAATCCGTATCTCATATAATTTCACCTGTAATGAGCTATGTTATTAACATGTGCTTCAAACAGGGAATCTTGCCATATGTATAAAAACTTCTATTATTAAACCGCTCCATAAAAAGGCTGTTAAATTAAAAGTCAAAAATTACAGGCATAATCCACCACCATTTTCTGAAATTATAAAAAAACAATATACAATAACTTATATGACTTCTTTGGAACTGATAATATCCTTACGCCGGATCAAAAAAGCTTTCTTAAAAGTATGTCCATAAATTAGCCATAAATGATTTCTTAAATTTAAATTATAGTTTAGTTGATAAAAGACGCGTTGATAAATCCACGCTTTGTGGAGATGGATATGTCAAAGGCCTTCGACTATGTAGATCATAGGGAGTAAGCTGGAAACGTTCGGTGATAGGAGCAACATTATACCAAACTCTTGCATCAGTAATAAAACTCAGATTACGAGTATTGTCAAAATGTGTCCTAATACGAAAATAAAATAAATGATCCATCCAGAAGTAGAAAAATTAAATAAGGAGTGCCAAATGGTACGGTTTTGGGCCACTTTTTATTATCTATATAAATTACCTGCCAAAATCTACTACAGATCATATGGTACTGATGACTGCATTGTACAAACTGATGACTGCAGTATACAATGATGAAAATATTAGAAATAAAAGTTTTATTTAATAATTAAATGGTTATAAAATAATAGTTTTAAAAATTAATATTATTAAAACTAAATTATTGCCGTATAAACAGAAAAAAAAATCGCGGAAAAGGAGTCACTTGTATAATAACCTTACCTGTCATATAATATTTATGACCTTAAAAATAAATTGTTCCAAATTTTTAAAGAAAGTAGTGATTCCTGTTTCAGAATTTTTATCGACTAGAATTTTTTAAAAGTGTCTTGTCCACTTCACGAAAATTTATTGTTGATTGTCTTGCGTCTGTGAACTCGTGAGTCATGACACTGTAATAATAGAATTGGTGTTTAACCTTCAATCGATTTTACATCATATACTTAGAATTTTATGATAATTTTTTGACTGTATTATTTAATAAGTTCTATGTACAAGTGGCTGATCATGAAATAAACTTTTCTTAAGTATATAATTATTTAATGAACACCAACACATGTATGTAATAAAGCCAATCCAAATTTGTGTCTGAAATCGAAAGTTCTTTATCAAAAGTTTCAGATTGGGGTCGACTTAACCTAGTCCAGTTTAACCCCACGAAGACACAAGTTTGCGCGTTGACCGCTAAAAAGAAGGCATTGGTGGTATCACCTCAATTTGAGAGCGTTGCGTAGAGATGTAGCTTCACTCTGCATTCTCTATCGCTTGTATCATGGGGAGTGTTCAGAGGATTTGTTCGGACTTATACGACAAATGTCTTACGCGACAAAATATCCATCCCCATCACCTGGACGATAGGCACTCCACCACTGTGCGCTTCTCCAGAAGCTTTTTGCCTCGCACAACCAGCTTATGGAACAAATTGTCGCCTGACGTATTTCTGAACCGATACGACCTTCAAACCTTCAAGAAAAGAGCGTACTCCTACCTAAAAGGCCGGCAACGCACTTGTGACCCTTGAATTGCGGGTGTCCATGGGCGACGGTAGTCACTTACCATCAGGTGACCCGTTTGCTCGTTTGCCCCCTATCGCATAAAAAAAAAACTGCATCAGCCAGTATTGGGATCCTTGGCGTCGATATATCAAACGAAGTCCAGTTTCGCGGTCACTTAGAGAGTAAGGCCATATTAGCCTAAAAGAAGCTTCGTGTGCTTAACAGGTCGAGGCAGTATTTTACTCCCACCCCCGTCGGTGGCCCCCTTGGCCGGAGTCGACGGGGAGTTCGAGGAGGAAGATGTTCTACCCATCACAGAGGCAGAGATAGGGGCGGCTGTCCTTCGAATCCGTTCTAAGAACACCGCTCCTGGACTGGATGGAATCCCTGCCCGAATATTGGCCCTAGCCCTCAATCACGTGGCGGACCGCCTCAGGGGGGTGCTCGACGCATGTTCTGTTCTGGACGCTTCCCTGACTGCTGGAAGAGCGGAAAGCTGGTTCTTTTGAAGAAGCCGGGACGGCCTACGGACTCGGTCGCGGCCTACAGGCCCATCGTACTGCTGGACGAGGCGGGTAAATTGTTTGAGAGGGTCCTCTCTGGCCGCATCGTCCGGCACCTAAGCGAGGTCGGCCCCGATTTGTCGGACGCCCAATTCAGTTTTCGAGCTGAGCGTTCGACGATCGATGCTGTAATGCGCCTGAGGGCCGTGACCGAAGAGGCAGTGAGCTGTGGCGGCGTGTTATTGGCGGTGTCTTTGGACATCGCCAACGCATTTAATAGTCTGCCATTCAGCTGCATCAGGGAAGCGCTCCGCTATCACGGGGTGCAACAGTACCTGAGGCGGTTGGTGGCAGACTATTTAGAGGAGCTTACCGTCGTGTACGAGGATCGAGAGGGAAATTTGAGTAGCCGGCCCATGTCGTGCGGTGTTCCGCATGGGTCTGTCCTTGGGCCACTCCTGTGGAACATGGGGTACGACTGGGCCTTTCGAGGTGACTTCCCCCCTGGGCTGGGCGTAATCTGTTACGCCGATGACACTCTGGTCACAGCCCGGGGGTCGAACTTTCAAGAGGCGGCACGCTTGGCCACCAGAGGAGCCTCACTGGTGGTCGGGCGGATCGAGGCGCTAGGCTTGCGGGTGGCCCTAGATAAGACAGAGGCCCTACTATTCCATGGGCCCCGTCGAGGTCCACCTCCTGGCGCCTCCATAATGGTCAACTCGATCCTTGTACCGGTTCGGGCCCACATACGATATCTGGGCCTGATCCTCGACGGAAGATGGCGCTTCGACGAGCACTTTTTGCAGCTAGCTCCAAAGTTGGTCGGTGCTGCGTCCGCCCTTGGGCGACTCTTGCCCAATTTGGGTGGACCCAGCGTAGCCACAAGACGGCTGTACACGGGGGTTGTCCGGTCAATGGCACTATACGGTGCACCGGTGTGGGCGGAGGCTCTAACCACCCAGAATAGGGCACGCCTCTGGCGTCCTCAGAGAGTCATGGCGGTTAGAGCCATACGCGGTTACCGCACCGTGTCGACGGAGGAGGCGTGCGCGTTGGCCGGAACTCCCCCGTGGGACTTGGAGGCGGAAGTGCTCGCCGAAGTTTATCGGCGGACGACTAATTTCCGGGCGGGTAGCGGCAATCGGCCCCCGCCCGAAGAGGTACGCGAGTGGCGTGAGGCCACTCGCCGAGCCACGATGGCTTGTTGGTCGTCCCGGCTGGAGGCTCCACGTGCTGGCTTATCCACCGTGTTGGCGCTCCAGCCGGTCATCGTCGAGTGGGCAGGGCGGCAGCACGGGACCCTTTCCTTCCGACTGACGCAGGTTCTCTCTGGGCACGGCTGCTTCGGAAAGTACCTGCACTCAGCCGCTAGGAGGGAACTGAGTCCCGTCTGCCACCACTCACAGATTGCCCAGCTTGGGCGGCGCAGTGCGGGTCCTCACTGCAGTAACTGGAGAGGATCTGTCACTACCGGCCGTCATACGCTCTATGGCCGGTAATGACAGGAATTTTACCGCGGTCGCAACCTTCTGTGAGGAGGTCATCTCACAGAAGGAAGCGGCGGAGCGGGCCCGAGAGGACGATCTCCACTCGGACCCAATTCGCCACCGGCGAACCGGGCGGCGTAGGCGCGCTTACCAGCGCCTCATGCCGCCCTGAGTGTGGCCGCGGGTAGTCGGGACGGGTTTTCCCCTCCACCCGCTATAGTGGCCAGCCGCGAGGAGGCGACGTCCTAGTGTGCCTGGACGTTGCCTAATTGAGAGTTACCCATAGGTGGTGCCCGCGTTTTGCGGGCAACAGGTGCTAGGGGGGGTCCGGATGTCTTACTAAAGCTGCTCCCGGATTCCTCCTATTTTAAGCGCAGTATGGCACACCGTGTGGCTTTAGTCGGTCCGATTCCGACACACCGTTCCACCTAAAACTCCGGTGGGATGACGGCCCGAGGGGGTTTCCACACAATAAAAAAAAAAAAGAAGTATTTTACTCCGGCCCACTGCCTGCAACTTTATAAAGCGCAGGTTCGGCCGCACATGGAATACTGTTCTCATCTCTATGCAGGTGCACCCCAGTACCAACTTCTCCCTCTTGACCGCATTCAACGGAGAGCAACTCGCATCATCGACTGCCAAGATATTTCTGATCAACTTGACACCTTGGCGTTGCGTATAGATGTAGCTTCACTCTGCATCCTCTATCGCTTGTATCATAGGGAGTGTTCAGAGGAATTGTTCGGACTTATACCGGCTGCTGGTTTCCGCCATCGTCCTACGCGACAAAATATCCATCCCCATCACCTGGACGATTGGCAGTCTACCACTGTGCACTTCTCCAGAAGCTTTTTGCCTCGCACAACCAGCTTATGGAACAAATTGTCGCCTGCCGTATTTCCGAACCGATACGACCTTCAAACCTTCAAGAAAAGAGCGTACTCCTACCTAAAAGGCCGGCAACGCACTTGTGACTCTTGAGTTACGGGTATCCATGGGCGAAGGTAGTCACTTACCATCAGGTGACCCGTTTGCTCGTTTGCCCCCTATCGCATAAAAAAAATGTATCACAAAAAAAAACGATTTGATTTGACAAAACTGGTCTATTTTACACTGAGGAATAGATTTATATTTTTTCTGGACACTTTTGGAACAATCATAGAATATATTATGTACCGACTACGTCCGACTACTACACTCCTGAGAGAAAATGAATATAAATGTTGACTTTGAAACTTGCGCTTCATAAGGTTTTCTTTTCGAATATGAATAAAGAAATACGAGTATGTATACTTTTTAGGTTTATGGTAAAATATTCATATGAGATCTGTATTCACTACTTTTTTTTGCTGCGCTTTCACTACTTTCCACAAAAGAAGAGTTACGTGTTTGACGTGTATATACGTATGTATATTTTTTATCAAATTTAACAATATGTCGTTGGGTTCTTATATATTGCGCAAGTGTGTCACTCGATGTATTAGAATTACAAGGGCTAGGCAGAGTAGTATTCAACATATTTTACCATTCATAATTTAGTAAAATTAACGTAATAAGGGGCAGGTCTATTGCCATCATCTGGGCACTGTGGGCATGTCTATGTATATTCTGTCTGATATTAAACAGTCAGATTCCTTAGTCACCTTGTACTACATCAACGTGTAAATATGGGGTGACCATATTCTACTGAACTGAGAACCACATGACTTTTCTTAACAATTTTATAAAACAATACTCAATCCATAAGCACGAAAATGCTTAGTCAAGTTTCAAGTTCATACTTATTCTAAAAAATATTGATTACGTTATTGTAGTATATTGTTAGTACAACATTACATAAACGGCTAAGTTTCGTTCAGGAAACTGTTGTTACAAGATATTCTTTTGATTTATTATTTGTGCGGGGCCAGATGTTTACTTTTTTGTTACTTCTTGTTTTTGGGAACTGAGGGAAACTATTATTTTTTATAGACGACTATAAAGTCGTGAAGAACGCAAGGGACTTTACTGTTTCTCTAACAAATAGAAACTTTGCGAAACTAATATTTTGCAATAAAGAATGGTTATTTGGCCTATTGGGCTAGCAGCAGTGGGTTGCATTCTCATACGAGACAAAAATTGGTGTGATCCACGAATAGTTGTCCCGAGGATAAGTGTTCCGTGGGTCCGTTGTTTGGAAGTAAAGTCACTCGCGACACAGGGGTCATCTCTTTTGCGGGAAATGCCTTTTTTAATACATGACCAAATAGTCGAAAAAGTGCCATTTCAGTTTCTATTTTATACACATTTCTTTGTTCTGCATATAGCGTGGTATATATATGTAAACAGTACTGCTATTGAACAACATTCATTTATTTTACTCAACTATATTCCATACCACACGAAAGCCACATCAAATAAAAATTATCAGTTCAGCGATAACAGTGATAACAGTTTACAGTGCACTTAGTTAATGAAAGCCTGATACCGTATCCAATTGCTTTACTGCTGAGAAGTGATATACATATCATGTACTTGAAGTTAACTAAATGCAACATTCAAAACGCCGAACTATAAATATTGGAGCAAAAATAATAACGTTCGTATCATCATCATTCCGCCAATAGCAAACCACTGCTGGATATGGGTTCTTCATACCGAGAAAGTGGTGCATGTGGACTGGGTGCTATGGCGATAATATCCTGGGACATAATTATGTATAACATATTAGATTTTAGACATAAGTTTAGCTTTTATCGTAGGTTAGGTAGGGTTCTAAGTAACTAATGAGTATTTTTCCTCTTTTACAGATCTGCCTTCGAAAGGCGTATAATATTTTCAATATCATGTTACGAGTATTCATTATACGTTTACCAAAACAAATGTCTCGTTTGATCTAGCAGGTAAAGCTAGTCGGGAATAAAATGAGTTTTTAAAGTTATCTTACCGAATATATTGAAATTGAATCGAATATTTGTTCTGAACACACAATGAGAAAACTTTTGTACTATGTACGTCACGTAATATTGTGGTAGTACTAATATAGTAGTAGAGTACGGGGTTTAACGCTTATATGTCAGTATATATGTATTATACTTACAATAAGCAGAAAATACAGGATACCCGAAACTCCTCCTCCTCCTGAATTAGTTCGTAACTTTCTGAATGACCTCGAAGGAGGACAGAGGTAGGGAAAGTTCATTTATATATATAAGTTTAATAGTGGCTAAGTTGTAGCCCTTGCTGATTCCAAGATATTACAGAAACCTCGTTAGTGAAAGAAATTATGTGAGGATTTTTATATATGCGTTTTTTATGTATAGAGTTGTGATAGCACCACCAGGTATAGTCTTTATGTAATGTAATGTGATTTAAAGACATTTTTATTTCTTTCACAGACATATATCATAGATAGGTAGATGGATAGATACTCTTTATTGTACACGTGAGGTATCAAACAAAGAACATAATAATAGGTGAGTACAAATGGCGGTCTTATCACAATCTGCGATCTCTTCCAGACGACCTGATGGACTATACTGTAAAGCATTAGGTAATAGTGGTGCACAATGAGTAAAACAAGACAAAAGAAAAGGAAATAAAAAATAAAACAATAAAAAAAAAGAGATAGAAAAAGAAACTAAGTAAAAACAAATTACAATTAAAAAGAGGTAATATATACATACATGTACACATACATACACATACACATATACATATACACATATATAAATATATGCAATAAACAAGTATTACTGAGCTAGGTAGTGATCCTTGAAGAGTTTCTGAAAGACAGCTAGTGATTGAGCCCGACGGATATCCTCTGGCAATGCATTTTAAATGCGTGCGGCTTGCACAGTGAACGATTTATCAGCAAACATTGTAGAGTGAGTTGGTATTTCCAACGTCAGATTTTCTGATGATCTCAAGCACCTATTGTGTGTGTCACGTATAAATGAGAAACTCATCGTAGACTATGTGTTGTAAACGAAATATACGATTTCGTTTTGTAAGGCGCACTAACTTAACTTAAATCTGCAATCGTTTAACATAACATATGTATGTGCCTGAGAAATAAATACAATAGTCGAACAGGTTTAGGTCAAAAATCTGAATAGTTTTTTTTTATGCGATGGGGGGCAAACGAGCAGACTGGTCACCTGATGGTAAGTGACTACCACCGCCCATGGACATGGTCCTATCGGTTCGGAAATACGGCAGGCGACAATTTGTTCCATAGGCTGGTTGTGCGAGGACGATGGCGGAAACCTACAGCTGGTATAAGTCCGAACAATTCCTCTGAACACTCCCCATGATACAGGCGATAGAGGATGCAGAGTGAAGCTACATCTCTACGCAACGCCAAGGTGTCAAGTCGATCAGAAATAACTTGGCAGTCGATGATGCGAGTCGCTCTCCGTTGAATGCGGTCAAGAGGGAGAAGCTGATACTGGGGTGCACCTGCATAGAGATGAGAACAGTATTCCATGTGCGGCCGAACCTGCGCCTTATAAAGTTGCAAGCGGTGGGCTGGAGTAAAATACTGTCTCGATATGTTTAGCACAGCAAGCTTCTTCGAGGCTAATATGACCTTACTCTCTAAGTGACCGCGAAGCTGGACTTCACTGGATATATCGACGACAAGGATTCCGATACAGTTAGGGAAGTGGTCTCAAATTTAGGTGATACGACCAATGGCATCTTTTTAGCGGTGAACGCGTAAACCTGTGTCTTCTTGGGGTTAAACTGGACTAGGTTAAGTCGACCCCAAGCTGAAACTTTGGTAAAGAAGTTTCGATTTCAGACACAAGTTTGGATTGACTTTCAATGACGTTTAAACGAGAAATGTTAGCGCGGCCGGTGTAAAGGGCATCATTCGTGCTATCGTCCGCATAGCAATGGTTGCTGTTAATCTGCAGCATGTCATTGATATGCAGGAGAAACAGCGTGGGTGATAGCAAACAGCCTTGTGGGACACCAGAATTAATTAATTAGACTTGGAGTCGGAGCATGCACCGTCAACAACGACCTTGATGCTTCTGTCTGTAAGAAAACTGGTGAGCCAATTGCACAGTTTCTCGGGAAGCCCATAGGAAGGAAGCTTCGCAAGGAGCGCTTTGTGCCAGACCCGATCGAAGGCCTTCGCCACGTCCAAACGCCAACGCTTCCCCCTTGGTCTCGATCGCCTGTGCCCACCGGTGAGTCAAGTAAACGAGAAGATCACCAGCTGAACGACCCCGACGGAAGCCGTATTGTCGATCATTGAGGATCTGGTGGTCTTCTAAGTACCGGAGGAGCTGGCAGTGACAATTGATTCCATTATCTTGGAGAACAAGGAGGTGATGGCTATGGATCTGTAGTTGGACGGATCCGAGCGATCTCCTTTTTTAGGGATAGGGTGCACTAGAGCTGTCTTCCATGAGTTTAGGACTACGCCAAGAGAGTAGGAAAGCCAATTATTATTATTAGTATCTATTGTCGTTTCATGTTTAAAATATGCCAGGTTATATAGTTCACGACCATAAAGGGAACAAGATATACTACTACTACTATTTTACGTTTGATTTGGTGCATAAATTGCACCGTATAATTTGAACTCGAATTAAAAAAAAAATCAAATCAGAACTATAAATTAAAACAATACATTATTAGAACTGAAATTAAAACTTATTCGCGGAAGACCTGATATGTGATTTCATTCGAGAATACAACTTTTACATAAACTTAAGTGGGAGAGCCATGCCTCGGTATGTATCGACTGGCTCAACCGGAGTATTACTCCGGGTCAACCCTCTTTCCCTTCCCCTTTTTCTTTAAATAAACTAATGAAATGAAAACAAAACAAAGATATCCCCTCTGTACGGTGAACCGTACATTTAGCAATTTTAAAACGGCTGATGCTACGCCGCGCCGATTTACCTAATATATGTAATTGCTTTAGTCAACAAATTTAGTGTTCATTTATCAGTCATACAGAGCAGTTTCATTTAGATCCTCCATACTCATCAATCATTATCACCTCTGTCATACATCTGTGTAGGGAACTACGGTAACCTTACACCCTCAGTAGAATACATAATAGACAAATAAGTTCTATTGTATAGTGCCCTTTCAAATGTTAAATAGAAATTGCATCTTGAGCACTAATGTGGTATACAAGTTACTTTGCTAAAACGTCGACACAAAGATTATAAAATTATGTTATCATGCTGTTACTGAGAACAAACTTGATTAGAATCAATATGGCCTCAGAGGTGCTTTCCCTACCTTGCCCAGTACAAGACCCTACCGCCTCTAACCACTATCTGCGTAACTCATTGTAATCTTAATACCGTTCTGTATCAACAAAAGCCTTCAAAGAGAATAAACTTACCCTTCTAACTGCGGTCATAATGATATTAAACTTGGTTTTGTTAAATTCGGAGTTAACATCGGCTGACAATGAATAGCTGAGATCTATTGGCGAATAATATTAAAATGGTTACCGTTACAATTAATTTGATTTCTAGATTCTTGAACATTTGATCTCGTGCCTGTGTTAAATTTTACATAATTACAAAACTACCTCAAAAAGAGAGTAGTGTTGCATTTAAAAATTTAGGCATCAAAGACAATTTTTCAATTTTGTTCTTTTTTTTTTTCAAAAGTTAAGAGGGGGGCTCTTTTCTGTGGAGTAAGCGCCATCTGTCCCGATCTTCCGCCCATTCCTTGATTTCCCTATACGACATGACACCTGCTTTCTCCTTTACTTGGTCTATGAATGCCCTTCTCGGCCTTCCTCTAACTTTCCTTTAATGATGGTTTTCATAAAGTTGTCATGTCGTATAAGGTGGCCAAACATCTTCTCTCTTCTCTTATCTATAGTCACAAGTATCTGTTGTTCTTCTTGGACTTTTTCTTTCAACCCAGCTTATCTTCTCCATCCACCGCCAGCACCACATTTCAAGGGCCTCTAATCGTTCCCTATCCCTTCAAGTCAGGGTCCACGCTGAACTTCCATGTAGAGTAATACTCCAGACATTATATGAGTTTTTTTCTGATGTATTTCGATATTTTTGATTTCAAAAGGTTTTTCTTCTTGTTAAAGGCAGTTTTCGCAATGGATATTCTTATTTTAATATCTTTAGTGCATGAGTATGTATGAGTCTTCTGTTATTACGCTTCCTAGGTATTTGAAAGATTTGACTTGTTCTATTAGGCTACTGTTCAATTTGATAGGGTATCTATTGTGAATTTGGTTTCTGGTGACAATCATGGTTTTGGTTTTGTTCGTATTTATTTTGAGTCCAATATCTTTTAAAGCATCGTTCATCTGTTTTAGAATTTTCAAGCTGGTTTTTGTTATCTGCAAATGCTAAAATGTCTATTGCATATCTCATAAAGAGGATACGTTCACCATTAATTTTTATTCCACCTATGTCTGAAGTCTGCTATAGTTTTTATTGTACACCAACCATTTTCAACATATTCATAAAAAAATGTTATGAATATGATGAAAATGGTTGGTGATAGTTTGTATCCTTGTCTTACCCTTGTTTTATTTCTGTGTTTGTTGATTCGCGTCCTATTTCTATTGTGGTTTCCTGGTTTTTATATAGGTTGTAGATTATTCATCTTTTTTTGTAATCAACTCCTATGTTTTTTAAGGTAGTTATCATCTTTTTCCAGTTCAACTGTCAAATTCTTTTTCTAAATCTATAAATTCTACGTGTGTGTCTATTCCTAAATCTATTCTTTTATTAGTGATCAATCTGAGTGCTAATATCGCTTCGCGAGTTCCTTTTCCTCTTCTAAATCCGTATTGGTATTTACTGATGTTTCTTGCGTCCGGGGCCTTAGTCTGTTATGAATTATTTGTATGAGTATGCATGGGATATGAGACTCAATGTTCTGTGCTCTTCACATTTGTGGATGTTAAGTTTCTTAGGTAATAGAACGCTTTTGGTAGTTTAGAAATCAGTAGGTATACTTCCTGTGAGGTACATATGTTGAGTTAATTTAATTATTTTGTCAAGGACACACTGCATATTTAATTAATTCTACATTAAGCGGGTCTATTCCTACTACTTTTCCATTTTGTATGTTATTTATTTCTCATAGTATTGGTGCACCTAAATCATCATTGTCTACAGTTTTTTTCTAATCATTATCATCCAGTCCTTCCTCTTCATATTGTGTTTCAATATAGGTTTTCCATCGTTTTACTATTTCTATTTCTTCTAATAGCATTTTTCCATTTAGGTATTTGCTTTTGGTTTTGTGTTCGATATCTAGTTTCTCAATAATATTGTAGGCTTTGTCCATTTTTCCTTCTTTAATGTATTTTTCAGTCAGGTTACATTCATGTTTCATTATGTTTTCTTTGGCTTCGTTTTATTTTAGAGTGATTTTATTAGTTAGTGTATTATATTCTTTTACGCTTTTGGATTCTCGTTTGTTCTTTAACTTTCTTCCGTCTAACCAAACCAAGAAAATAATTCTCATTAGCATTAAGGATAAAATCACCAATATGAATGTGCAATGTAGTAATATATCTATATTCTAAGTTATCATTCTCAACTGTGTAAAGCTCCATTGAATAATCCTTATACCGTATTTAAGTATTTTGAGAAAACAAATAGTTCATGAGAAGAAGAAGAGTTAACTATTAATTAATATATTTTAAGCTACACAATTCCTAAAATAATCAAATAAATTATTATTTATCAATTTAAGAAATTATTAGATAGTCACGCCTTGTCGCCCTATGTCATAAAAAAAGTTTACACTGCATAAATATGACGAACAAGATTTAACTAAATTAACAAATACATATAACAGTGCATCTATTCCGTAGCATTTACTACGCCGTAGCATTTCACTACGCCGTAGCATTTTACTACGTTAGACTAATTAAAAAGACAAAAATATACAGTTCTTATATAGCTAACGGTGTAACGACCCTAAAAGACCTAGTTTGAGTAATCCGTGGTTGTTTACACAACCAGTGGGGACGTGAGATCACATTTCATGCATGGTACAATAGACTGTTATAAGATAAAATAGTCTTGTTTTGCCTTTGAGAAAAATATCTGTAATTTCGTTTCTAATTAAAGAGTTATCCTGCTTTCTATTTGATTTAAAGGGTTCTGATCCTGGAAAAGAAAAACAAGGAACCCTTATAACTATGTTGTCCATCAGTTTGCCAGTCAAAACTCATTTTCAATTCACGTAAGCAATAACAATACGGAAATGGAAGTCTTAAATGTTAACAATTTTAAATCAAATCAGAACAGGGTATTGTTTTATTCTCCTAGAAGCATACAATTTCGCTCACAACACATGAAATGGAGAAACTATAAAAGTCGTTAATGTATTTTTACATCACTTTTTGCGAAACCGAAATATACCGCTTATATACGCGCATATGCGAACATTATATCCGTCGGAAAATGTACTGAGACTTATATCAATATTACGGAGAGTATTAAGAACTGCAAAAGGCAATTTTGTGTTTCAGAGAAAGTCTATAAGTCTTCGAATGAAGATCGATTACCGAAATGGACAGACTATCTACACACAACTTTATTTGCTTGTTCCGTCGGTGCGCGAGTCATGGTCGCACCGCTCCAATTTTCTTACTAGTTTTTTTTAGCGTTTTTGGTGATTGCAGCGAATCGCGTAAAGAGTAAATTAAGTTGGAGCTATATATGCATAAGAGTATTTATGTCATATGTTGCAAATTCGCTTTCACTGCCCTATTTTTTAGCTTGCCCTTTCAGTATACTCCCATTTTTTCATATTTAACTTTTAAAGTACCTGGTTGACGGCAAGAGGAAGAATTGATCCGACTAATTGCTCATAGACAAAATTACTGTTTTGCCAATTTATTAATTAAACACATCTCTAACAAGCTGTTAGGTAATATTTGTATATATATACGATCCTTATTAAAATTTTAAAAGCATCTAAACAAGCCTACATATTCATATTATTATTATAAGTACACACCAGCCAGGTTAAAGGTATGTGACCCTGACTAGCTTGAGCTATTGCTTATAATCCCCAGCTTCCCTTTAGCAATTTTTGTTCCTATCTTCTCCTTCTTGTATATACAATAATATACTCTAAACTTACTCCTCTTATTCTGTTACGTAAATGTGACTAAATATTAATCGCAAAAATGTGTACGTTAATTACGCCTCTGCCGACCCCTTTGAAGATACAGGTGTCAATGTGTTTGTGTGTATATATACATATGTATACATGTGTGTATGTATATATCGAGTACGTGTTATTTTTTTAATTAAACACCTGCCACGTACGTCGGCAGTACGTGGTGCAGCGTTAAAGATCGTTGCAATTTGTGGAAAGTATACATAAATTAATTGCTTAACAAATATAAATGTACTATGATGCCTATATACCATGCCTAATAATTACAGCTTGACATTCATCATTATCCCAAGTTGATAGCATAATTAATTATCTGTGAATCAATCAAAGCGGCTATCGGGTAATGATCGGCTTCGTCATGCATGTTTAATGAATCTATTCGATTACAATAAATGAAATTGATGAATTAAATATAGGCATCCTGTTTTAATAATCAATCGAGAGCTGTGTGGTCCTTGGATCAGTAAAATAGGGCCCTCTATTTTTATAAAGTATATATACCGTGCCACAGTGCCCAGACAACGATGGACTTAATTACTGTCTGTACTGTCCTGTGCATTTGAGACGCTCATGTCTTGTACACTTTGTACTTCCAGGATTTAGTTCAAGTTTTATTGCATTGATTACCTGCCAATACTCACGGTATTGGCAGGTAATCAATGCAATAAAACTTTCAGCATAATGACATATTTTCGAACGAATTTTAAGAAAATGACAAACAAATAATTTTGAACTATGAAGATTTTGTAAGGAGATAAAGTGTGATGGAGATCAAATGTTACAAATAATTTATTGGAAGCTATTATAAGTAGGGTTATTCGATACATATTATAAATAATAATTACGATAAATTATAAACTTATGGTATATTAAGTCGCCGTATAGAATTGGACCATGTTTTCGGGTGGGTGTCAAAGGCGGTTTAGATATCGGACTGATACTCATATCTATCAAGCAGTATATGCCCGAAAGACCCCAATAAGCTAACGAACCATAACATAAATGGAACTAAATGATGGTTGGAAATTAAGTAATTTTACATAACAAGACATCTGGCAAAAGCGAACTATCACCTAAATGTTACATTATGTATAAAGCAAGGATAGATATTCTCCTCACGTTCAACACGTGCGTGTCGCTATCAACGTGGAGTCGGGAAGAGTGTTCAACCTTCAACGTTGATGTTGTTTCATTTGTTTTGTTAAACTTTTAAATTGAATGATAAATAAGTACGTTTAAGGGTTCTCCTTATAATCCTCTCCTATTAATTCGTTTTGGAGATACTATGGTTTAGATAGCTCATTATTTTATTTAACTATAAAACATCAGGGCACAACCCTTGCACGGCACAAGTAGTGAGCATAAACAGAGGTGAAACTCAGAGGAGGAGTAGTTAGTTAAATAAATAAATACATTAGGTATGAGATATTTGAAATGTTTCTGAATAATTACTATCAGTCTTTCAATGGCTCTCAACTTTAGGTTCCAGATAAAGATACTTAAAAGTGAAAGAAAACGATGTAATACATTAAACTTCTAATGTAACGTTCAATAAACTAAATGGATGTATCATGTTGCACTAATGATATAATTATAATAAATAAAATGCATCTATTAGTGAGTGTAACAACAAAGTTCCAATTTGAATGAGAACTCAACTCAAATTATAAAAAAAAAAAAACAGTACCAGAGTGGCACTGCCCTTTTTTTTTTTTTTTTTACGTGGGGAAATCCTCATGGACTATTCTCCGCCGGGGACATCAGCGGAGGGGTGTGCCGGACTTGACCGGCTAAAACCACCACGGTGTTCCTTCCTCGCACCTGCTGCCGAGGGCCGCGGGAACACGACATTCTTCCGTGGCCAGCAGGTGACCGTCCGGAGCGGACCCCATCTCGTTTTGAAGGGGGGAAAAGTGCCACTCCCCCCACCATCACTCTCTGAGGGAGGCGCGCGGAACACTACACGCCTGCAACCTCGGACCTGCTAAGAGTGGCACTGCACTGACATTGTAATTATAAATTATTGTTTTCTATGATTATTCATATTCACGCGACATAATTTATAATTATAATAAATAATTTTACATTCAAACCAATAATTCGAATTTTGACTTTTGAAAATAATAAGTAATTGATAAATTTTAACATTTGAAACATAAAAACTAATATTTTTGGACGTAAGAAACTAATTCGTTACACTTGACAAGAGCATGCTGTAAAATCATAATATATTCTGTGCTATGAAACTAATAATAGATTTATTGACATAGAAACTGATTTATTAAAAAATAATACTGACGTGTATTCTATGTTAATGAGTGTTAAGTTTGATATTTATGATTATGGTAATAGTGATTAGAGAATGCCAAATTCAATATTACATTCAATTATCATGATTGTAAATTTGCATGTCAAACTAAGTAGCTGAAATACGAAGAACTATGGGAAAAATACAATAAGATCTGTTACTACCATATTTGAGGCAAATAAAGAGTCATTCATTCATTCAGGTCTAGCGTATTGTGTTAGCAAGGCTGTTACTGTTAGCTTGACTTGTATAAGCCCGCCCAGAGTAATCAATTGTCTCTTAAAGCTAAAAATAAATAAAACAACGTTTTGCAAAATTTAACTCTTTGTTATTACTTGTTTATTTGTACACTATCACGTCTTAACTACTGTATCGGTTTTTTGTTATTAAAAGCTGCTATTTCAATAAAATTACTAGGCATACGTCTGTGATAAGTATAAAATTAAAGAAACTCCGACATGAAAATCCCTTCTACATTTATTTAGAGAGCTGATGAACTTCAAAAGGCCGACATTATTTTGTTGAAACTAAGACACCTTTCCACCATAAAAAAAGACTTATACTATTAGTAACTTAACTTAAAACTCAATTTTTTTTTATTAAAATCGGTATGACTTTAAATGTGGAAGATTGTAATTGGCATCTGCTACAACGTATTACAATGTTAGATTGTTTAAGCCGTAAGCTTCACAAATAAAAATAAAAAAAAAAACACAAACAGATACAAATATACACACTACAAACTTATAACATATCTCTTTACGTAAAAAGTTTCATGTTGATCAGTTGTGTAATACAGGCAGGACAGCGTAACAAACGAAATAACTCACATTCACGTTACAACAGTTAGTAGTTAGTTGAGTATTAGGTGTAGACGGCCGTGGATAAGCGCCCTTACTGTTAGTTAAGAGTCCATTACACGCTCGTGCAAATGTAAATCTATTATAAAATCATGACGATACATTATACGATACATTCACGCCCATGTACGGTACGGCAAGCGGTCTCTTTTTGCCAACGTTTATAAAGACCCATTTACGTAATAGGGGGCAAGCTTATTACAGTCATTCGGACAGTGTATAATCTGTCTGACACATAACACTCCGATCCCTTAGTTACTCTTCAACGACGCCCACTAGAAGAGATCAGATGGTCCTATTCTACTCGTCCGAGAAACACACGGTATGGGTACATCATGGTCATATTACGATAAAATATAGATTTTTTAATCAATCAATATAATGCAACTCTCAGTCACTGAGACAAAATATTGCTTGACTAAAAATGTACAGCAAAACGCACGGTGTAATTAATGTACACATAGGCTCACGTCTGTGCCCCTTAAGGGGTAGTCAGAGGTGTAATAAACACAAACATTTTACCAATTAGAATTTGGTCTCACTAACGTAACAGGGGAAGGTGTGTATTGCCGTCAACCGGCCTCTGTATATATACCGTCTGACACATAACAGGCTTATTTTACGACACTCATAACAAGAGATGGGGTGAGCCTATTCTACTCCATCGTTATCCACTATTTCTACATTTGTTTCTCAAATTTTCAATCACCATTTTCATTTCATAAAAATGTTTAACATTTTAAATAATTAGGAATTATAGTTCAACACGCACACACACAAACACTTTAATAGATTGGCATGCATGTATAAGTCTAAACATAATAATATACATCAATGTACCAATACCTTGAAGTTAGCTTCTCAGGTCGTCTAATGAATGTAACGATAGTAAAAGTTTACGTCCCTGAGGCACAAATTTTTGTTTACCATTATGCAGTAAATGGTTTATTCTGCCTCAAACAAATTAAGGTAGGAAACGTCCAAATACATAAAAAAGAATAAAGAAATGAGCTTAAACATTTTTATTTATAATTACAGGTTTACATTTTAAATGATTTATTCATGAGAATGTCTCTTTCCTTGTGTTATTAACTTTGTATACAATGAAATGGGATTTGCAGAATATGGTATATGGTATGGACGAATAGAAATAGTCGAATCAATATGTATATGGTAAAATTCCATTTCCACATTCAACCGGTAATGGTGATCTGTAATTTTAAATTAATTACTCTGTCACGAAGTATGATATTTTTTTCGAAATCACGTTAGTCTAGTTTCATTGATTTTGAAACTAGAATTAGTAATTACACATACTTTGTTCTAAATTGTTTCTTGCATAAGTATTTGTCATTTTTATACGAAGCTTTTACACAAAATAGAAACTAAAAAATTCAATTCAAACACCATATGTAGGTATGATTTTTATGAAGTAAATTCACAAGTGTTTTAAAAAATCCATCAGCAAAAATGTCTTTAATGTATGTAGTTATTTTTATCTCGTTAACATGGTAATAATATACACATATTACTGAATTATATATAAAATAAGTAATTAAACACCCTAACATAATGTATGTATTTCAATCAAAATGTCTACTAAATTAAATGCTGCAATTCTTTTAACGCGTTCCTTAATGTTCTATAATTGTCAATACATAATATAATTTAGTATTCGTTATATTTACTAAAATATTGCCATTGTATCAGATTATTTTTGCAAGACATTAGTGTACATTGATTTAGTATTTTTTTTGTGCCGTTTGGGTTGGAGACGCTAGGGTCACGTGGTCCGAGTGCTAGTTCCATTTATAGTTAACCGACTGATC
Organism: Tyria jacobaeae; assembly: GCA_947561695.1. Lineage (NCBI taxonomy): Eukaryota > Metazoa > Arthropoda > Insecta > Lepidoptera > Erebidae > Tyria > Tyria jacobaeae. The sequence continues at coordinate 253,106 of OX387236.1, read as the reverse complement.
GACACTTTCAGAAATCTGGCTTTTTCTTTGCACAGCGGATAAGCATTGCCATTCAACGTGGTAATGCTGCCAGCCTCCTGGGAACGCAACCAATAGGCGACGATGCAGAGGAATTTTATGTTTATGAATAGTACGTTGCGGGGGAAATTTTACCATTCATTTTTGTGAATGGAGTCCCTATTTTTATTTTATTATGTTCTTCTTTATAAATTTAGTCAAATGTATGTATATATTCCTTTGTTCTTTTTGATTTTATTGAAAGTAGGGTTACTGTATAATTCTACACACACGTAAATATACATATTATTAAAAACAATTAATTTAAAATGATATGATAATTTTGCACACCGGCAACGGTTGAATATAAAATAGAATTAAATACTTTAAAACTTTTAACCGTAGACGTTTTGTAGCCGCCCCTGTTTTATTTAAAAAACTTACCTTATTATTTCCGGCGTATTAAATCACATCCATAGCCAGCAATAGTACACAATTCACAAGTGGAACACTGTTTCACAAACACGCACAACTGCACTTCACCGCACTAAACTTCGCGTAATTAGAATTTCGCGCTAAAACAAAATGGCCGCTTTCGACCGACCGTTCCACGCGACGACATTCGCCTCACTGAAGGATATCGTGAAAGCTTCACAAAGCATTGTACTCGTACAATTTACCAATTTAATTTGTTTGTTTTAAACATATCTGTCCTGGTTATATTTTTTATGTTCAATGTGTAGGGAATTAAGGATTATCATTATTTTTAGTGGGTAATCGATACGTTTTAAGTTTGGATATAAGTTATATCAGATATCGTTTTGATCACAATATATATATATATATACATATATAATAAGTAGGTACCTTTTTATTTTTGGGTAGCTACTATACCTACCTCGTGATTTGTACACAGTTTTGTGATCTTAAGTGTCATTACGGTAAAGGCTGACACCAAACAAAAAAAACTTCGATTTTTCAAAAGATTTTTTTTTGTTTTCCTTCAAATTTTACATGAGACAATGTATGTAGATACATACTGGAACTGGGATAAGCGACACGCACGCACGTCTCACATGAGGACACGGAACTAAGACTGCAGTTGTTTGCAGCATACAAATCAGTAGAAAATACGTCAAACTGATAAACACCACCAAACAAACACTTTCTAGTATTATCTCTTATCTCCCATAGACACCTTTAGGAATTGGTGATATATTCTAAACTATCACTTAAAAATCTGATATACAATATCTATTTTTATTTTAATGTTACACTAAGACATGAACCAGTTAATATTGCTACGGGTTTAGCGATTGTACTCTGCCAATTTGTTCAAGGACGTCAGATTCATTCCGACACGTACATATCTTGCGCCATTCTGTGACCCTGACCTGACCAACTTATGGTATTCTTAATTACCTTTCCCTTTCAATATACTCCGACACAATTTTCACAGTGAATTTCTTTTTTTATGTATGCAACACGTATTACGAAGCCCGCTTCATTTAGTTAATGTATTGCCCATACCATCGATCATCACTTGCTTTTATTTAAAGCTTACTACATTTGCAATGTTATTTAAAGTCAAATCTCGTAACTAGAATTAAAATCGCTTGCTCTTATTCTAACGAGTTCAAATTATATGTATTTATTTATTTATTTATTTAAAAACTTCATGCACACGTGTACAAAGGCGGACTTAATGCCTAGGGCATTCTCTACCAGTCAACCTTGTATTGGTTCAGTGCGGATCATAGTTTTTTACAGCAGAATGTTTATTAAGCATAAAATTATTCTGTTACCACGATTGACTCCATAACAGTCAACAGTACAGATACGAATGTTTATATATGCACTGAATTATGATAACTAGGCTGTGTTTACAGTCATCTTTGCCTCTATAGGCGAGTGGCTATACTATGAAGTTGGAGATTCTTAGGTACGTACAGAAAACGTGTTGTGAAGCAATGCTTGCGTTGTTTTTCAACGAGTTAGTAAAGTCACTAACTCCCCCTTTCAGGGTTAAACATACGCGTTTGCCTGTGTGAACTGTATGACTGAATTTATACCGTCGGATAGATAACGGCCTCATTTCTTACTGGAAGAGATAGGGATGATCTTAGTGAATGTCGATATTAACTGACACCATATAACCTGTCTCTTTCTCTCACGTATGCTGATATATACATACATACATATATATACATATGTACATATATGGATGCGTCCACGGAATAATAAACAGTCACCACTTGTTTTTCTTGTAACATTTTTTTGGTAGAAATTATTCATGAATACGTTATTGCATACTAAAGCTGTAGAATAAAACAAATGGATTGTATGTTTAGGCGTCATAAACAATTCACTTTTTAGTATACATATTACGTAAAATAAATGTATATGCTGACTTGCAATAACTTCTAAAGCGTTAGATATATTGTTTTTTTTTTCAGTTTAACGGTTAAAATAGAAGGTGGGTTCATGGACACCGCAAAGACGGAGGGCGAGAGCATGGGGGGAAGACAGGAGGGGAGTTGAAAGAGGAGAGGGTGTTTTTTGCCTCCAGTAGCCGCAAGCGTAGCTTGACAACCGGTTTTCTGTGAGGCCTAGTATTATGTCGGTTAAGCCGGCCCATATAGGCCTAAGCATTGCTCTCCTGCGTCGTTTTTTAAACCTCTAATATTAATAACTCAAAAACACGGCCGTCTTATTCCAAACTAAGCAGAACTTGTACTATGAGAACTAGGCTGATGATATAATACTAAACATACATACATATATAATACTAAATATGTACGTACATATAAAAGATAAATTAATCCCAGACACAGAACAAATTATTAAGTTCAACACACAATTATATTAGTACCGGGAGAAAATCAAAGCCACGACTGCCGCCTCAGCAATCAAGATCACTAACCACTACACCAATAAAATTAATGAATCAGTTTTAGTAAAAAAACCTTATTTTACTAAAACTCAAGTCAAGGAAGCTGTTCGCATGTAGCTATCGTTTTTGTTTGACAATATTCGGAAACATATTGGTCAAATATAAAAAAAAACAAGTTAAATTGATTTAAAACTATAAAACCTCACTCAAACTCAGTCATTGTACTCACAAGAGCCCTTTTATACCGTAACGGTCCTAATATCACGCGTGATCAATGATCATTCATCTTTCTAAGTAACAGCGTGATCAGCAATTTGATACACCGGACAAGAAAAAGCCGGCTCTCATACGGTCAGCAAAATGTGCACGAATAAGGATATTTTCTTATAAAAGAAATGCTGAAAGATCATAAATAAAATGAGGAGTGAAAAGTGTGAGAGTTTCTATATTTTTAAACAAGGCCTTTCGGAACATTGGGTTTTGAACCATGATGAAAAGAACTCTACCCGTCTAGTTCTTTAACAGACTGCCCAAAAAAGGAGGGTTATAATTTCTTTTTGTTACGTGTATATATTACTACTAATACTACGCTGCGCTGAGTATTGTGGGTTCGATCCCCACACGGCGTCATTTCAATCTTCTTGATATTAACAGTGACATTTATATTGGCATAATAACTGCGCTTCTTGTGAGGACCATATTTAGCTCATGCAGAGGTTCCTTGTTCTAGTATAATTGTTAAGATCAGTTTCTATTACATTTTAAGAGTTGTAGGAGTACAAAATATTCTTTCTTTCTACATGAATACATTTTTAAACACGGTAATCTCTGGATGGATGGTTGGATTTGAATAACTTTTTTTTCTTGTATTATATAGAGTACTTATTAAAGAATAATATAGACTATAAATGAAATGATCATAAACGCAGGTGCGGGGTAAGGCTATTTGTGTATAAAATTGAATGTAATGCAGTCGAGTTTTACATTTTTTGCAAATAAATATCTTGATTCCGTTACGAATATATCAAACAGATATTCAAAATTTTGTTATGCCAATTCTAAATAATAATAATAACTCCACACATCTCACACAGCCATTTACATTTCACTAAGAAGAAGAGCTTGTACTACGGTAACCAGACAGCTGATAAATATACTTATATACTTCGAAATACATACTTAAGGTTGTCTGGTAGAGAATTTTTTTTAGCGATAAAACCGCCCATTGTACGTTAATGTTTAACTAAGATCTATTGTAATTCCTAAAGTGTACAAAGACACAAAACAAATGATCATCCTCATTACACAAATATTTGTCCTGGATTGGTATCGAACCCGCGACCTCTGACTTAGCAATCGGGGCAACTAACGACAAGATCAACATGCCAGTCATCCAAGCGTTGAAATGGATTAGAAGACGTTATTAATATTTTCACGTTCTAAGTTTCCTTCATCATTATTATTCCATCCAGGTTCCAAACAAGATTTCGGTGAATTTATTGTACTTACTCGTGAAAATACTTTCAATAAATACATTTTTTTTATGTAAATATCTAAGTTTACTGACTGACACTGTGTGTGTTTCTTAATGGAGCAGACATTAACAGTGGTAGAGCCATGCTTAGGAATGAATGGGCCGGGTCGACCGGTGCGATACCACGGCCTCACAGAAAACCGGTTGTGAAGTAACGCTTGTGTTGCATTGCCCCGAAATGAGTGAGGTTTCCGAAGGCCCTACTCCCTCTCCCTTTCCTCTCCTGTCATCACCACTCTCCTCTTTCCTAACTCATCCTCTCATCTTGCCTCTCCCGGCATCCCCCATCCCTCATCACCCTCAAAGGCGGGCAGGGCACTCATGACTCTTGAATTGCAGGTGTCTATGGATGGCAGTTGTCAATTACCATCAGACGACCCGTCTGTTCGTCTGTCCCCCTATAGTATAAAAAAAAAATAGGGTCACCAGATATTTTCTCGTGGGTGTCATAAAATGCGACTAAGGAAGCCGGAAGACGGCAAAAGTTGGCCCCTATTACATAAACAGCTCTAAATTCTGATTCGCAAAAAGTCGGCGTTCGATATACCTCTGCTTATCCTTTTGGGAATGTAGACGTCAGTGTAGTATGTATGTATGTTTTTCGATATTCTATGAATGTAATCCACATTTTGAATTATGCTTCATTTCTTTCTTTCTTTCACTATTGCCGTATGTTTGTGTAGAGGTCTCGGATCTCAGTTCGAGTTAGTTAGTTAGTGTTACGGTTATTGTTTAGAATACCTCTGCCTGGCTCTACAGAGATACAGGCATGAGCAATTGTAAACTTGTATTTTTGACCAAACAACGAATTGATATCAGAAAATCTTTATACTTTGTACATTCCACAGAATAAAAAGATAATAATAATAATAAAGATAGATAGTCACAACTTGTACTCTTCATTAAAATCTAAAATATATTTTTCAAATAAACTTTCTGTTACATATGGGTATTAGAAACACCTCTGCCTACCCCTCAAGACATATAATCTATAACAAAATTATTCATTATAAGTGGCTTATAAAAAGATAACCCACTTTTATACATAACAGACATAACGGCTGGGACTGCCGTTATTTCTTAGTTGGTTATATAAAAACTGGGTCAATTTTATATATGGGGCTAACGGCGTTTGAGGGTTGAGAACGTAAGGTTTTATTATGGTAATCGTATATGAGTTAAAGATGAGATGGGTGGGATACGGGTTTATTTGCTCATGAATAGAATATAGATTATGTAATTAAGAACATATTTTGCCACCGATAGGAAAACGTAGCGTAGGACGCCCACAGGCCAGGTGAAGTGACGATTTGCGCAAGAGCTTGATGCGAAAAGCCGAAAATCGATCGAAGTGGCGTGCAATGGGAGAGGCCTATGTCCAGCAGTAAACTGCGATATGATGATGATGATGATGAGGGCGGTTACATCATTATGAGCACCTGTACGTAGGTTTTCCTCTTTTAATTTGGACTGTTCCGATAAGAGCATCGCAGCATCATATATACTTATTATCTTTTTAAATAAATTGCCCTTGAATCACACAAATTATTGTCAAATTCAGGAATGGAACCCCGAAACTCTTTGCGGTATGGCTCTTCTGACTTGGAGACCTTGACTTTCATCTTAACTGCTGCTCAACATAAACGCAATTTATTTCAATTACAGAATAATTGTAACTATCGTAAGAAGTAACTCTCCAAAAAGTAAAACCAGACAAAAATATACGCAATGCAGACGCCGTACCGATTGAAATAAAATGTAACCAGGTTTACTCGGGATGGTAAGAATCCAAACGATACATCCAAATCTGCACAGGCATTAGTTAGGCTATGGTGGAACTAGCTGTTGCTTGCAACTTACATATACTGGATTTATTGATCGCTATATCTTGCCGTAATAATAAAGAGCCTATGTTCTATTCCAGGCTACAATCTATCCCTGTGACGAATTTCATCCTGATCCATTATTTTGTTCTGGTGTCATTGAGTTACGAAAATCCATCTGAGCTGTCACATATAATAATATATAAAAACCTCTGATAGATACATTAACTGAAAACATCACACTTTTTATAGGTTATCATTTAAAAAACAAAACCGTTCTTCGAAAGGATTTTCGTAGTTTACTAGAATTCGTAACAACTTTTCTCAATATAACTTATGACTGGAAACATCTTCCATTAAATATAAATGGCTTTCTTTAACAAAACATCTCGATGTGATGTTAATAGTACAATGAAAACTATTTTAACTATTTGTCTGCTAGATTGATAACGAACAGGGCCTCGGCCGAGTTTAATCTAAAGTTCTGCCGCAGATATATCTCAGTGAACCGGCTCCAACTTACAGCGAAGTGATTTAATGAAATTTATATCCCCTTTGGCTAGAAAAGCTTGGGGTTGGAGTCTTTGGAAAATTGTTTAAAAGAGAGACCACAGACTTTGTTACCTGTTCTTGTCCATAGTATCTGGGTATTGAAACAGGCAACTAGTTTCACGCCTCATTTAGTCTGACTAAATTACTAGTTTAACCGTGGGGGGGGGGGGGCATGCTTATGCAAGAATGTACCGGCTCAACTCGAATAATACCGCCGCCCCACGGAAAATTGGTTGTTAATTGTTTAACAACCAAACTTGTGTTGTATATACCTACCTGTAGTTGAAGTTACAATCCTTGAGTTGGAGGTGTCCATGGGCGGCGGTTGTCCTCAAACCAACTTTATTTAATACTTTTCCGTTTCAATCAAAATTCTTCGAGAAGTTTCATAAACAAATTAGGTACTAAGTAATATTTTAGAGTACAATTTGCCGAGTTCACCCTCGAAGCCGTCGCTTTGTACCGCTAGTCGATAGATAGTTAATGAACTGCTAGAGTGCCCTATCAAATGCAGTATAGTCAACAGAATTATTGCTAAAAGGGTTTATGTAATTCTACTTATATTTGATTTAAAGGGTTAGACCTCATTATTCTATTACCGGGGTAGTAAAAAAAATAAAAATTCTTACAAGAACTGTAAATAAGTAAAAATAATTTCTCTATATAAGTTTAGTTTTACATTAAAAAAATTAAGACACGACTCCCAATATAAAGAGTCTTTTAATATTCGCTTAGATATATTTGTGAGTTTCTTTATTTCACCATAACTGCCATAGGCCTCAGAATATTTGGATGTAAGGTCTACCAGAAGTCGGGATCACTAACCACTAAACCGACAGGCTCACACACCACATTTAACGCTTTATAATTTGCATTACAGGAATTCGATGCGAAAATTTGGAGTATATTGAGAGGAAAGGGAGGGAAAGAATATTGCTTAAACAGATGAATTGGGGAGTATATTTGCTATATAACTCGACCTAGCTGGTGCCGAGACGACTGCAACAATATGCCCTACAATACATTATTAATTAAGCTACTCATGATTGAGTCTATATAGTTCACGAGGTACGTTTATATCGCCGAAAGGGGAATTGCTGTAACTTATTTATTCATGTTCAGTACCAAACTTCGTATTGATTTCTGTACCAGCGAGCTCAGCAACACTTCATATTGTAGTCATAGTGATTATTTATTTAAACAACATAAACTTATTGGTTATTTACCAAATGTTCAAGTTTATTAGCCAGCCAATTATATTTATTTTTAACACTTGCTATTTTCACTTTAGTTTTTATAGGTTTTCAAATTCAAATTAATTTCTTTCAAATAAACCATTTAAAGATATTCTTGAATTGTCAGGAGCAGAAGTTGTGTTCGTTTTCCAAGGGCGCCTCTCTTAGTATGGGATACTTCACGGTGGGGTCACCTTGCTCAACAAGCGGCCAAGTTTGCCGGGTCACAAAGTTTGCCTTTCTTTTTTTTTTTCTTTTTTTTTACGCGATAGGGGACAAACGAGCAGACGGGTCACCTGATGGTAAGTGACTACCACCGCCCATGGACACCCGCAACTCAAGAGTCACAAGTGCGTTGCCGGCCTTTTAGGTAGAGGTACACTCTCTTCTTGAAGGTTTGAAGGTCGTATCGGTTCGGAAATACGGCAGGCGACAATTTGTTCCATAAGCTGGTTGTGCGAGGCAAAAAGCTTCTGGAGAAGCGCACAGTGGTGGAGTGCCAATCGTCCAGGTGATGGGGATGGATATTTTGTCGCGTAGGACGATGGCGGAAACCAGCAGCCGGTATAAGTCCGAACAATTCCTCTGAACACTCCCCATGATACAAGCGATAGAGGAAGCAGAGTGAAGCTACATCTCTACGCAACGCCAAGGTGTCAAGTCGATCAGAAATATCTTGGCAGTCGATGATGCGAGTCGCTCTTCGTTGAATGCGGTCAAGAGGTAGAAGTTGGTACTGGGGTGCACCTGCATAGAGATGAGAACAGTATTCCATGTGCGGCCGAACCTGCGCCTTATAAAGTTGCAGGCGGTGGGCCGGAGTCAAATACTGTCTCGATCTGTTTAGCACACCAAGCTTCTTCGAGGCTAATATGGCCTTACTCTCTAAGTGACCGCGAAACTGGACTTCGCTTGATATATCGACGCCAAGGATTCCGATACTGGCTGATGCAGTTAGGGAAGTGCTCTCAAATTGAGGTAATACGACCAATGGCAACTTTTTAGTGGTGAATGCGCAAACCTGTGTCTTCTTGGGGTTAAACTGGACTAGGTTAAGTCGACCCCAATCTGAAACTTTTGATAAAGAAGTTTCGATTTCAGACACAAGTTTGGATCGGCTTTCGATGACGTTTACCCGAGAAATGTTAGCGCGGCCGGAGTAAAGGGCATCACTCGTGCTATCGTCTGCATAGCAATGGATGCAGCTAATCTGCAGCATGTCGTTGATATGCAGAAGAAACAGCGTGGGTGATAGCACACAGCCTTGTTGGACACCAGAATTAACAGACTTGGAGTCGGAGCATGCACCGTCAACAACGACCTTGATGCTTCTGTCTGTAAGAAAACTGGTGAGCCAATTGCACAGTTTCTCGGGAAGCCCATAGGAAGGAAGCTTCGCAAGGAGCGCTTTGTGCCAGACCCGATCGAAGGCCTTCGCCAAGTCCAAACTAACGGCCAAAGCTTCCCCTTTGGTCTCGATCGCCTGTGCCCACCGGTGAGTCAAGTATACGAGAAGATCACCAGCTGAACGACCCTGACGGAAACCGTATTGTCGATCATTGAGGAGCTGGTGGTCTTCTAAATACCGGAGGAGCTGGCAGTTAACAATGGATTCCATTATCTTGGAGAACAAGGAGGTGATGGCTATGGGTCTGTAGTTGGACGGATCCGAGCGATCTCCTTTTTTAGGGATTGGGTGCACTAGAGCTGTCTTCCATGAGTTCGGGACTACGCCAAGAGAGTAGGAAAGCCGATAAAGGCGTGTTAAAACCGGTGCTAACTCTGGAGCACACGTCTTACTTACTTACTTACACGACCTATAGTGCCATACGCGGCGACTGCCTGTAACTCGCGGGCGCAGCGAATGAACGAGTGGCACCATACTCCTAATCAGGCAATGGTCCAAAGAGCCAAGAGGGGCCTCAACGGATACTTTGTAGCCGTCAGGATGTGAGGTCAGCAGAAGATCCAACAGTGAAGGCACGTGGCTTTCTGCATCTGGGATTCGCGTAGGCGTTGCTACCAGCTGCGTCAAGCCATATGCCAAGGCGAAATCGTGAACAGATCTTCCTGCATGATCGGTTTTGCGCGAACCAAGCCATTCGGCGTGATGGGCGTTAAAGTCGCCAAGAATCATGATCTCTGCGGATGGGACCTGCTGGAGCACTGAGTCTGTAGCCATTTGGACGTGGTCGATGAGTCGGTCCGTTTCGGCATCACCGCTATGGGACCTGTAGAGGCATAGGTAGATGCGGGGATGGTCGTCGCAGTCTACACGTAGCCATAAGATGGAGAGGTCCCTACCTTCAAGATTGCCGAGGCGGCGAGAAGTGATATCATCTCTAACGTACACGCATACACCAGCCTTAGGAACAAAGGAGTGTTCCAGTCCGTACCCAGGGTAGCAGAGGTAGGATGTGTCCGCTGGAGATGATATCTGCGTCTCGGTTAAAAAGAGCAAGGCCGGCTTTGCTGTCTCAAGGTGGTGGTGGACAGTGTCGAGGTTCGAATGTAAGCCCCTGATGTTACAAAAATCCACGGTAAACGTGACAGGGAGTGCCATGGTATGCCTTCTCTTGCCCCGAGCAGATTTTGAGAGCGCAGTTGAGCCCCCCCAGAGTACGAGGGACAGCCTGGGCGTCCACGCTCAGGCATAATCCGTACTGAGGGTGGATTCTCCAACGCTAGCGCTGGTACCCCCTGGGGTATCCTTTTCGTTAACAGCGCTATCATTAGGGGGGGTGGGGGATTTTGATTTCAGTCGGTTCAAGTCCGACACCACCTTACCGGCCCCGGTAAAGTGACGACCCGTGGGCTTCCACACAATAAAACAAAACGAGTCAGTCAGGCACCAATCTAATACGGTTAAGAACGAGTAACAAACTCCAGGAACACTTCTTTTTAACATGTTTTTCGTTACAAACTAGTTACATTGTTTATAAGTGCAAGTTACCTTATTTACTACTGTGTTATTTACTTTATTTACATATATACATCCCCGTAGGGGTAAACAGAGGCGTCCTTAACTGCCATATTTTATTTACGTAATAGGGGGTGTTGCGGTTCTCCTATAATTTTGGAATAATAATAGTAATAATTTATAGAAAACCTTGTTACATTTTACAACAATTAAACAATGATGGCTATTATAAACAAACATTTTTGTTTTATATAAATGAGGGTAAGTGAAGGTGAGTGTATGTGTTTACTTGTAATGTAACATATGTCAAGTGTACAGGTTTTTATGTAATGATGTCACACTGTGCGTAAGTTAAAGAAAAGAGTCGCTCTGCTAGTTTAAACTTATTTTTTTTTATTGGATGCATATTAAGCAACCTATTAATTTAATTGTAAAGTTTATGACTTAGAAAGTAGTATTGACGGGCTACCAGAGTAATCCTATGAATAAATAAATATATAATATATAAATATAGAAACTAGTCGGGCATCCCCAAAATACACACGAGAGTAAAACCGTATATTTAGATAAATATGAATGCAACACAGTTTTAATTCTACTAGACCTATGTGGTATACTAGAATATTCTTTGTCAGATCTAGGGGGTTCTTTAGTAAAATTAATGTCATAGGGGTGTCAGTATGCTTACGCAAAATAACCTGCAGTATAAATAATTGCCTCACCGTTAGTACCTAGCAAAGACTGTAAAGCTCAGACGCAGGGAATCTGCTAGGCTTACCAGTCACACCCTTAAGTACACATCTCTGAGCTCTCCCCAAACAAACCATATACGCTTAACAGATACCACCCCTGGAGGTAGTGCAATAGCCGATAATGGACTATACAAGCGCAGTAGACCATCTTTATGATGTTTAGATCCGTAGTATTTCTTAATTTATTAAATATGTACAGTAACTTTCTAATCCTTGTAACAATTTAGTCAGTCTGAAATTTCCAGATAAATTTACTGTCAACTATCACCCCAAGATATTTGTTGAAGGCATTACGGGCAGTAAAATAGACAACTGCAGTGATAGGAGTTAAGGGAGCCACATGTATGAGCCTTGATTACGATTGAAGGTGGCGGTTTGAAAATTTGGAGTATATTGACAGGAAAGGAAGATTAGAAAGTGAAGGAATGTGATATTGCTTACAGGGATGGGTTGGGGATTATAAGCAATAACTCAAGCAAGTCAGGGTCGCATACTTATAACCTGAACTGACTGGTGCTGGAAGACTGAGCCTTCTAACTAGATACTGAAATGTAAGAATAATGTGATATTTTTGGTCTAGACAGCAAAATCTCTCCTATACCTGTAAGTTATATTTTTGCAATAATTAAAAAAAAACCTTTTAGTCTGATATACCTAATGTTGATGTATCTCTCTCTCACCTTCCCGTCAACCCCATCTCTCCTCTTTTCCGCCCCGTATCGCATCGCACTTGCGGCTTTTGAGTTACAGGTGTCTATGGACGGCGGTCATCACTTACCATCAGGTGACCCGTCTGTTCGTGTTCCCTATAACACACCAAACAAGCAAATGCAGCCTATAGCGCATATTGGTATTGTTTTAACCAAATGAGTTGTAACATTCTTGTAAAAATCAAAAATTGCTATATTTATGTCTTATTTGATCGAAAATTATTTTGTTCATGTTAAAATATTATTATTTTATCTCCAGATAAGTGTTTATTTTAGCATATAAATAATTTTTAACCATTTTTGAGAATATTGGCACCAGTGCGAATGGTCTGTATGCTGCATTAACTCTTTTCTCCTTCTTTAAAAAAAAATATAATGCTTAATTTAATTTAATTTTTCTTTGGGAAACTACCAGAACTTATCCATAGATTTATTACACTCATTTACTTCTACTCTTTCTTCTTTTTTTGTCGTTTTGGCAACTGAACCATCAAAAGTTTGCTAATTCTGCAGATGTAGAATCAGAACCCTAGAACTTTGTCGCAGGAGATTTACAGACTTTACTTTAAATTGACATTGCATCCCACATTGTTTATGTGTTTTATTATCATGTAAAGTTTATATTATTTACTGGGTACTAGAAACATTGATTTCACCTGAGGTTGAATAAGAGACGTTAAACCTCTGCCAATACTTCATGATAATAACATCTAATACATATCGCAGTGTAATGGAAGCAGGTTTTGCTGACAGATCTGGTCGGTGCATAAAGTGCCTGTTTAATATTATAATTGAGCAACAAGCATTGTAAAGCGTCTTATTGCTATTATTCAGTATATTGATATTAAAATCAACCGCATTTATAATATTTTCTAAATTCAAATTTAGCAAAGTGAATTATAAGCTTTTCCAATAGAAAAATATTTTCAAATTGTTTCTGTAAGGTACTCTATAGTCAAGATTAATTATTCGGTTAATTAGGCTAATATTACGGTATTTGTACTATATTCTGTATGAAACTGAATGTTATTGATTTAAATGTTACTTAAATAACATCTACTAAGAACCCTTTGCATAAAGCGAAGTAAGTACTTCAGCACAACAGTACACTATAAGGCGCTGCGCACACTTACAAACTTTTTGTTATCAAATCTACTATAAAAATAATAATATATCTACATTTGTACATATTTATAAATATTTATAGTGAATATAATGAATGAGGAATATAATAGATAGTGAAGAAGATAATTTTTATTATGATGATTTTTATTTAAAAAGCTAATCTTTCTATGTATCAGTCTTCTTAGGAAAATTCTTATAATATCCTAATCTTTCTGTTAGGAATCGTATAAGAAAGGTCATTTTGACGATTTAAATAACGATTGAAATTACTAACAAATAACTTCTTATACCCAACAGTTAGTTAAATAGATCTATTATGTAACCGATATTTTGTTAGCATCAGACAGTGTATATACAGTTATACAGTGCTCGGATGACGGAAATAAGTATGCCCCCATGATGCTAGTGAAATTTAACTGCGGTTCGCAAAAAGTAAGTATTGGAGATGCCTCTCCTACCATAGTCTCGGTGCAGAGATCTAAGTTTATGTATATTTGTTTGTAATAGATTTTAATACACACAGATCAACATATTACACATTGAATACCAGAATACAGTCTTATAATTGCGTTGAGCTCATTATTTCAGTACATTTAATGGAAGTTTATATGGTTATAACACAGAACAGAACAACATGGACAGCTTATCTTATGAAACATTTATAAAATTTACGGTTTACAGCAGGTATAGGTAACGTTAGCTTAGCTGAGGAAGTTTTTCTGGCTTTAATCATACTGAATAAGAGTAACAAAATCATACATTATTAAGTTACTAATTACAATCCTTAGCATAATTAAACATAAAAAATCTAACGAACATAATAATATGAAAACCAAACGAAAAGTAATGAAACACTTTAGTTCGAAGCTGAGAAACAAAATGTTCAATATCGGGATCAATGTCACTAGTACATAAGCCCAAGGTGTTTTCTAAATTAATAACCCTCGTTGTTGTTTATGGTGTCTTGAGATGGCTACCAGGAATGTCAAGTCACGAACCCAAGTTAGATCACAAATTTTCACTCTTATTTCTATAAAATCAGCTATTGCCTTTCTAAAATAATAAAATCTTTTTAGCATTGTTCCTTTCTTTAGCCACCTTACTTTGCAATAGTATGTTATGTCACATCATCTTGTTCTGAAGAGAGAACATCTAAAAAAGCTGACCATGGATAAGACCGCAGGATCTAATGAAATTAATATCTTCTTATTGCCACATCTATAACGTTCTTCGGTCGAATGTACTTAGAGCACAAGTTTTGTTGGTTAATAATGCAATGCAGAAATATTTTATCACATTCTTGCACATTCATAGCAGTTCCTTCAGAATTCCGAGAAAACCTTTTCATGAACCGACAATTGAAGGCGCACCGTCTGTAAACACCCCAACTAATTTACTCCACTGCAAAAAATATTGCGCAAAAGCACTTTGCACCTCCTGCCTTGTAGTAGCCGTTAAGCCAGTATTTCCTCTACCATTACAATTTTTTAATTATCATCTCCTAAAAAAATAGCTAACTGAGCTGTGTCAAATAAATCTGTACTCTCATACAGTGCAATCGAAAACGCTTGCAAACCAGTCAATCTATCAGTCAATGTATTTTGATATCACTAGCCATAATATCTATATATATGTCCAACAGTATTTCGCGATAAGCTCACTTTTCTCTTTCACAAACTCTTTATTCTTTTTTGGGCACACAAGTTCTGTCATCTACTAGGCACTCTTTAATAAACTCTCCATCAGAAAATGACTTCGATATTACCGCTACGAGGCATGCCTTTTAAGTTTTGTCGTTTGAAGAAAAAAACACAACTAGAACATCATAGTACTTTTTATTGTTTTTCAAAGTATTCACCGTGTAGCTTAATACACTTTTCCATTCGCTTAAACCAGTTATTATAACATTTCTTGAAAGCGATGACTGCTTCTTCACTGGACTGGAACCTTTGACCACGAAGACTTCTTAATTTTAGGAAATGTAAAGAAATCGTTAGGGCTTAGGTCAGGACTGTATGAAGGATGGTCAAGAATTTCTACTTTTTCCTGCTTCAAATACTCAATCGCTGTGTGAGCTTGCGTTGTCGTGGTGCAGGATGATGCGTCGTTTAGAGTTAGATTTTCGAAGTTCGGCGATGACTTGGTTTAAAAAAACTGTGGTATACCACTCTGCGTTAAACGTTCTACGATCTTCAAGTGCAATAGTCGCAACATGGCCGCTTTTTGCAACGAATGTGGCCACCATTTCCTTTGAAGTGCTTCGAGAACAAACAACTTTAGACGGCTTTGGCTCGTCTTGAAACACCCAGATTGTAGATTGTTGTTTGGAATCAGGATCGTAAGCATAGATATAAGATTCGTTACCACTTATGATGTCGTAGACGCGATTTGACTCTCATCGGTTAAACCTTTGCAGAGTTTTCTTACACCATCTGACGCGGGCCGCCTTGTGATCGTCGGAAAGCAGATGCGGTATCCAACGGCAAACTAGCTTTCTCACACCAAGCCCTTCATGCAAGATCTTCTGAATGGTTGTCCCTGAGATGCCTAATAGAGCCTCTATCTCTCGATACGTCACATGACGATCTTCAAGAATTAGTTGTCTCACAGCAATGATGTTATCTTCAGTGAAGGCGGATTTTGGGCGTCCTTCGCGAGATTTGTCACTAACACTAGTATGTCCACGCTGGAATTCTAAATACCAGCGTTCGACAGTCCGCAGACATGGGTCTTCATCATTGAACATAGATGTTAGCTCTTCAAAACACTGCAGCCGTGTCAGGCCTCTTCTAAAGTTGTACAAAATTATTGCACAAATATTTTCCTTAGAAAGATTCATTTTCGTGCGTAACCTGACAGATTCCAATCGACGCTGTAACTAAACAATAGCATTAATCCTAATACATTCAACTGTTTTGAGATTCAAAATTTAAACAAATTCGAATATAGAGCAGTTCCAAATTCAAAATTGCCGGGAAATATGGAAACGACAGAACTTAAAAGGCATGCCTCGTATTTTGGCAGTAACTTTAACAACAGTGTCTAGATTTATGAATGGAACATTTGTTGCTATTTCCCTATATCGGTAATGGGTTTTTAAATTTAATCCTTTCTTAACGGGGGCGAAAATCAATTATATTGAGTGAAATGTTTAATGGAGTAATGCCGCTTCATATTGCTTCTTTAAACACTAATTGTGTCATTGCCCAACAAACACATAAGTTTACTTATGTAAACGATAACAAATATTCATCAGTCCATTTGTTTTGGAATTGACGATATTCTGTCCCCGCTTTTAAACCAGACATCTTGATGGTATTTTTCTCTTCTTACAATGAAGCATTTTGTTAAAATAAAAATAAAACTAATACATGCTATGGCGCCATCGTGATGCTGATAATTTTTTGGCTAAAGAATCTGGTATTCGCAGTGTGCCAGCTCGTGTTGAAATTATGTATAAAATGTAGTGAAACCATATCAGCATCATTGATACGTCATATGTTTTACTTTTTAGTCCTTTTAGCTGTATTATTTTTTATCTACTTACTTTAATTGAGCTGGCTGCCCAATAAATTAGAACTGTGAGAAATCTAAATGACTTTTCTTACTGTTCAATTTAAAAACGTTTTTCCAACGCAATCATATAACTAACACAAATGGCAGAATACTAGATCGCACCATCACTGATTGCCCTGATTAAATAAACCTACTGTGCCTATAAGTCGGATCGATAAACAAAGCCCACGTTTTGAACTGATAGTCAAATCCGATATTATGATTTTGTTAAAGAAAAAATTACACGCAACACACCAAAGACATTTGTGTCTTTGGTGTCTTGCGTGTATAATTAAGTATAAAAATTATATAATGACTCACATGTAAACATAGAGTTTACTACAAACTAAAACTGTTAGGTAACTCTAGAGACTATAGGTAACATATAATATGTTCTCCATGCTCTCCATGCCATGAGTAAGAGCCAAAACCGTAGCCGACCACTGCTTTAACACTTATACGGAAGGAGTTCAGGAATATCTTAAACTTAATATTATCAAAACCAGACAATCAGCTCAGGTGAAGATAATATTTTTAAACTGTTACCGATTTTCAAATCCGCACCACTTGTATCCTAAATTAGTTTAGCAAAATTGTTGAAGGTTATGTTTATAATCATATGTACAGCCCCTTGAAACACAAATACTATTGAGCTCACAACTGCATGGATATGACAACCAATACAAATGTTCTATGTTACCCGACCTATTTATTTAATCATTCAATCATAAAAAACAAGTGGATACAATATACACCGATTTTTCTAAAGCATTCGATAGCCTTGATCATACTATGTTACACGTCGGCATTCGGAGAATTTCTGATGACAGTGACACACGGTCCCATCTGATATAAACTCAACACCAGTTAACTACTGGTGTAATAAAAAATCTATATCTCGCAACACAAAAAAGTGTCAGGTTATCACATTCACTAAGAACAAAAAGCCGTAGGACTACAGCTATTAAATTCAGTGCGTTCCTATTGATAGAGTCAAAGTGGTCCGCGATCTGGACGTAATGTTTGATAGTGCCATTTAATTTATGCCTTACTATGATCACATTTGGATTTATTATATTGCACAGTTTATCATAGTAGAGTACTGTTATCTGTGTAGGCCCCTATATATGGCTATCATATAGATTGAGTTGAAACTGCAAAGACGGTAGACTGTGCTATGTTTTAAGTTGGGTTGGGCTTGAGACGTAAGTTATCGAATTACAATCATAGACTTCAATTGTTTAAAATGTGTAGTTTTGAGAAGAGGAGATGGAAGAGCGACCGTTGCACTCTACACAAAACAGTTATATTTTGTGTAGAGTGCAACGGTCGCTTGGCAATGGCAATGGCTTACTAGACTGCTAACTTCTTGATCAAGTAAACTTTAAAATACAAACGCTATAGGTGCGTATCCCTCAACTATTTACTTTACCTCCCTGTAAAACAATGTTTCACAAAACAATTCGATCTTAAGAAGTGCAGTTAATATAACTTCATAATTATGCTCTCAAACTGATATATGTATTTCATTAAGGATTTAGTCTTTTTTTATACTATAGGGGGGGGGGGGGTTTATACTATATACAGACGAACAGACGGGTCACCTGATGTTAAGTGACTAATCCGTCCATGAACACCTGCAACTAACAGTCGTAAATGCGCTGCCCGCCTTTGAGGGTGATGATTGATAGAGGGATGCGAGGAGGGGAAAGAAGAGAGGTGGAAGAGGAGATGGGAAAGAGGAGAGGGGCATGAGGGGAGATGAATGAGGGGAGTTGGGTCTCCGGAAACCTCACTCATTTCGGGGAAATGCAATGTAAGCGTTACTTCACAACCGGTTTTCTGTGAGGCACCGGCTGCATCGCACCGGTCGAGCCGTGGCATGGCTCTACCACTGTTGTCTGCAAATTGTCAGTAAAATGTGTCTGTTTAACTAAAAGCTTTTTGTTATTTCTTCTCGTTTTGATTATCTCATAATTCTAAGTTTATTTTTTGTAATTCTTGATTTGCTATCAGTTTCTATACCTATTGAATGAAAACTGGCTTAACCCCTCATGTAATACAAAATAACAACTCCTATTTTTAGTTAGATTTAAGTCATCGACTTTTAAAACATACACAATAAATTGTTCGCTAACGAGCTTGTTCGCTAATCGGGGCTTCAGATTATTAAAAGCAGTCATTGGTGATTGCTTAATAGTGGAAAACTATACCACAAAACAGTATGAAGTTGCACATGAGCCCTTACAAAACCTTACCTACCTTTTTATCCCCTTTGGGCCGCTGTCGAGAAAGGGTTTTTCTAAGGACGGTTTTATTGTTAAGAAAGTTGTATTCATGATTTTTACCTTGAAAATTGTATACATTTTTTGCTAAGACTTACACGTGCGTCCATTAATAATAATTTAATAAATAAGTGTCCATAAATATGTTTGCGTATGCGAGAAACATATTGAATACCAATAAAAAACTACTATTCTTATACTTAGCCGGGAACTTATCAGCCGCCCCTCGGAAGTATTTGTTAGTTATATGAGTGTATGATATATATATACATATATATATACTTAAGTAGTTATACATGTTATGTGTAAGTACATTTAGTAGTTTTTATAGTTTAAGTAGATTAAATGAATAGAATATTTCTATTTAGTTCTTGATACCACTGTCTCTGCGAATCATTTTGATCCATCCTAAGGTTGCCTGGAAGAGATGGCGTTAAGCAATAAGTCCGCTCTTTGTATATGATCAAATTGACAAATGTATTTGTAAACTTCTTTTTACAAACAAAGTGTTATCTATCTATCTATACCATAAGAAGGATCTCCCTAAACATCCGACAGACATGACTACATACATACGCTCACGCCTTTAATCCCTAAGAGGTAGGCAAAGGCATATTAACAACCACATTTTGCTAATCAGAACCTGGTCCCAGCGTGATATTGCCGTCGACCGAGTACTATACATTTGTATACCGCTGTTTGATAGAAAACAGTGCGATCCCTTAGTCGCCTTTACGTCACCCATGAAAAGAGAGGGGGTGGCTACATTTTACTCTAACGAGAAGCACATGACTACCTGTTCACAAAACCGGTGGTCTCATACTGGTCGGGAACCGCTTCTCACGCGGCACTACGCTCGCCCGGCAGCGGTCATGGTGGCCGTAGATCGTCTAGTCTTCGAGGAAACCCCGCCTATGTATAGTGCAGTATCCACGGGACAGCCTACGCAGTGATAGCGCGCAGGCATTGGCTCCCAGTCTATGCGACACAGATACTTCCTGAAGAAACCATGGACAGTAAGCACCTTTGTCAGTTGGTAAGAGAGGCTGCAATAAAAAATAAAATTGAAAAATTTGTGTCAATGACACATGGAATAGCACTTAGTAGTTCTTCAAATGATGTGTTTGTTTCTAATTAATAAATAAAAAAGTTGAACTATTTATTATTGAAATTATTTAACTTGAGAAAAGTTTAGCTTATTACTTAAATGTTATGTATATTAATATGATAATGTAAGGAAAGGTTATTAATTAATAAAATCTTTTATTGATTATAAAATATATTTTATTCTTAAATACAATTCTTGAATATGTACATTGGAATTTTGTGTATGTACATTATTAGTATAATATCCTATAAAGTGTTGTATTAAGTCCTATAAAAGTAACAATTGGCTTATTCTAGCTATAACAGGCAACAAAATGTTTACATTGTATGTCATCTAAAATTCTTGCAGACTGCATCATTAATCATTTTTAATTGTAATTTTGACTGTAGGAATTTTTAGCTCTATCAGCAGCAAAATTAATTATTATTGAAGTGACAATGCAATCATGCTCTTATATTTTGACTCTTAAATTGCACAATACGTTTAAAAGATCATCATCAATTTAAGCCAAGTTTCACATAAAAACAAAGAATATTACAGAGTTGAGAGACCAAATCAATAAGATCGAGACTATGAGCATTAAGGCTTTGACAATTAATTGTAAAAAGTGACATTCCTCTTTTATTTGAAATGAACTCAATGATACTTTGATCAATAGTAACTGATGCGTTTAGAGAGAGATCTTCTAAATTCTTCTCGTAATGGTGTTAGCGACGTATCGTTTCTTTATCCATGGTAGAAGGTGAAATCATTATTCGTCGCGGTAATGAAGAGACCTGTCATGTACGGAGAGTAGGTACCTACTCCTTCATAGATCCAGTTACGCAGGGGTCAACATTAAACACTGAATTAATTAATATGCAAAATTCAAATTTTAGTGATACCATTTGCCACATTAAGAACACCCATTATTTATGAGTTTTACCTATTATATTTTCAAAACCAATTTTTTTTGTTTTGAAGATTTTAATGAGAATGATGATGAGGGGGAGAGATGAGAGTTATTACTGACCTTTACTTTTGAACTGTTATCTATCAGTAGGTATACAACTTGTGCCAGGTTGACGGTACTAGGCTTACCCCCTATTAGGTAAGTGGAACTGATTTATGGTTGGCAGAAACTAAGAATACTTCCCCCCCCCCTTCAGGATAAACGCGTGAGTGTACGTTATGTATTATGTAGGTGTACATATGATGAGATTTGTTAATATATAATATATTTTTTTATATTTTAAAATGTAAAACGTTAAAACTTTGACTGGCCTGTTGGTCTAGTGGTTAGTGATCCTGACTGCTGAGCCGGAGGTCATGGGTTTCCGATTCCCATTCATTTATTCATGATCATTTCTTCTGTGTGTGGGTGTTATTTATATATTATATGTATGTATTTAGAAATATATACTCGTAAGTATGTTTATCAGCAGTCTGGTTACCATAGTACAAGCTCTGCTTAGTTTGTGTTCAGACGACCGGGTGTGAGATGTGTCAAAGTGTTATTATTATATTATACTTTCTTCTGTTTGGTGATTTTGATGTCTCTTGGGGTTTGAAGAACAGATATTTTTAGCTAGCTGTCCACAGCTTCAACAAACAATAAAACAGCAGATAGACGTAATTGATATATTACACTATAGCACAATTGTCAACATTATTATTTTATTATTTACATTTATATACTCTGTTTGCTTTCATTTTCTAACAATAGCGCCATCTCTTTCTTTAGTAAGGCGGCTTCTGACTCCATCTCATCTTTCTTTCTCGCCGGTTTTGATGGATGCCCGGATTTGAACCTAGAACATGTAAAAACATATCTTTACATATTTTTACCACTATATTTAAAGAAGAAATGAAGGAGGAGGGTAGCTGAGTAGCAAGTCAAGTAGCTATATGTTTAGCCGACTGCACAAAAAGGAGGATTATATATAGGTGTATGTATTGTCGAGTTCAAGGCGAAGCCGATATCTCTATTTCTTTCAAATTTTTGACTTAATAATAACATTCGTCTAAACTTTTTATTTTCTCTGTGCTTGTAAAGCTGACCCGGTTTAGCCTTTAACCTAGCGATATGTATGTACGAATATGTTTGATGTTTCTATGGCAGGCCCTACATCCTCAAAGGATTGATAGACTTTCATTGGGACTTAAGAAGTGCTAGAGCCATGCTTAGGCACGAAGAGACCGCTTCGTCCGGTGCGATACCACGGCCTCACAGAAAACCGGTTGAGAAGTAACGCTTGCGTTGCATTTCCCCAAAACGAGTGAGGTTTCCGGAGACCCAACTCCTCGTCTCCCCTTTCCTCTCCTCCCACCCAGCCTCTTCTCTTTCCCATCTCCTCATTCCCCTCTCTTTTTTTCCCTCCCCGCATCTCCCCATCCGTCATCACCCTCAAAGGCGGGCAGCGCACTTACGATTCTTGAGTTGCAGGTGTCTATGGACGGCGGTCCGTCTGTCTCCCCATAGTATAGAAAAAAAAACAAAATGGTAGGAAGTTAATAATTCTATTTTAATATTTTTATTAGTTTAACTTGTTGTAGAGAACAAGACAACATGTCCAGTCTGGTGTTGTAATATCTATCTCATTTCTTGATTAGGTGATGTAAAATAAACCATTCAAAGATGGGGTGTCTTCGTCCGTCCTATTCCGTACTACTGATTTGCAATTTTATGATAATCGATTCAGCAGTTAAGGCGTAATAGCATCACAAACAGACGGACAGAGTTACTTTATACTATAGGTACTATATACTATATAATATATTATTAAAAACAATACTTACTGATCATGTTTGGCCAGCTCCAAATATATTAAATCATTCTCTATGAAGTCACCTTTCTTTCTTGGCATTATATGACAATGTAGGTGCTGAAAAAATAAATAATGATTTGAATAAATAATAGTTTCCTATGTTTACTGTTTGCCGACCATAATGTAGTGTCACTCACATGATCGAGGACAAGTCTATTGTTCAACGGGTAACCGGTGCATGGCTGTATATATACTGTCTCATAAATAACAGTCCGAACCCTTAGTGGCCTTTTACGACATTTACGGGTACAGATGGAGTGGCCTTATTTTAAAACCACACAGCAAAATATTACGTACTGTTAATTTATAAAACAGCAGTCTGACACTGCTCAAATTGGTGCTGCTGATGAGATTTTTTTAAAAATATTATAAAGCTCGGACTTACAGGCATCAGCCAGATCCCAGTTTTTTTTTTATGCGATAGGGGCAAACGAGCAGACGGGTCACCTGATGGTAAGTGACTGCAGCCGCCCATGGACACGGACACTAGCAACTTTAGAGTCACAAGTGCATTGCCTTTTAGGTAGAAGTACGCTCTTTTCTTGAAGGTTTGAAGATCGTATTATATTATATTTGAGTGACATGGTATGTGACCCTGACCTACCTGAACTATTGCCCACATTCCCCAATACAAGCGCATAAGGAATAGGTATCCTATTCGTTCAATTTGTACCTACCTTTCATTCTCAATATGAGTATTCTATCTAACCGTTATCTATCAGTCAGTATATATGCAGCATGCAGGTTAAGGCAATAGGCTTGTCCCTGTTACGTAAACGGGACTAAAGTATGGTTGCCAAATAGTGGGCGTTTGATACGCCTCTGTCTACCCCTTCGGGATTAGGCGTGAGTATACCTGTGTATAAAGACCTACTCCTAGTTTTGTCAAACTTAACTCAAAGTGCGCTGGCAGTAACCGGCACACAGGTAACAATAAGCTTGCCTCTTATTACTAAATTGTAGTTGTCAAAATGTGAGCTTTTAACACTAGTCTGCCTGCTCCTTTCAGTACACACAGACGTGTCACATACAGTATGAACCCCCATAGTTGTTGGTGAAGGTGACCGCTGTCCCTGTACAATTATTAGCTTTCTTAGTGGTATATATAGTGTAGCAAACCTTGACTGTTTGTCCCGCGTCAGGCCCGTCCTGTATAGTGACTGTACATGAATTTGCGTTGTGCACTCTCTCCATTAGCTGCAACAAATATATATATCTTCAGCAGCAGCATGAGCGTCAGCAGCCTCTCACTGTCTACTCCCTTATAATAATAATACTCTTATTGTACACCACTCATTAAATGCAATAAAGAAAATTGACCTTATCGCAAGAGGTGATCGCTTACAGGCAACCATGGGATGGGAGAATATGTCAAAGGAAGAGTAGTGGGGCATGTCTGGTGCATTGAGATATAATAGGAACAAACAAAAAGAATATATGTACATACAAGTCAAGGATACATGAAAGTTGCATACACACAGCATATGATATGAATGTCATAAAGATAATAAAAGAATAATTACTAGTGTTGGGACTTACCTGGGGCCCAAATAACAAAAATAAAATAACATTTACGGTCTTTGAAAATGCTGTCTGTTTGTAGTTATGTAGAGATAGTTGAGGAAGCTCATGAGGTTTGGCAAGTAGTGGGCCATTGTCTCCGTCTATTCCGAAGGCAGAAAGGCGTAATTTTATAAATGCGTTGTGTATAAGAATGTATGTATGTATGTATGTGTACTTTAAATATAGTTTCTTAAATAAATCAAACCAGTTTTTTCTGAAATATCCAATCAGTTTTTCATACAATTTTCTTCAAAACTTTTTTTTCTAGTATAGGGGGACAGACGATACGGATGGGTCACCTGATAAATAAGTGACATCCGCCGTCCATGGACACCTGTAACTCCTTTGAGTTGCAGGTGTCCATGGACGTTGCAGGTGTAAGTGCTTTGCTCTCCTTTATTTTGGAAACCTCACTAATTTCGGGGAAATGCAACGTTGCTTCACAACCGGTTTTCTGTGAGGCCGTGGTATCCCAAGGATCGAGCCGGCCCATTCGTGCCCAAGCATGGCTCTACCATGATAAAAACACCACGATACAAAACTTATAACAGAAACTTATATAAAATAACGGATTCTGACGTCATACCCTGCTATAGACACAACATTTAGTTTCAACATTTCTTTTTATAATAAAAATAATATAAATTTAATAAGCCGTTTTGTTCACGGTGTAGTAAAAGGTGACTAAGGCATCGGACTGTATCTATCAGACAGTATGTATGTATATACACTATACATACTGTAGTAGTGATACAGTGCTCGGTTGAGAGCTATAGGCTTGCCCCCTGTTACGTTAATGGGACCAAATATTAATTGGCAAAATGTGGGTGTTTAATACACCTCTGTCTGCCCCTTAGGAAATACAGGCGTGAACGTATGTATATATAAATTTCTAAATAATAATGTATTAAATTTTATATAACATTTAATTACCTGAGGAGTGTTTCACAATTTATTGAAACCCTATAAAACTACACCTATTTAGTTAGAAGTACCTACCCTTTGAACTAATCTGATAGTTTTATAGAAATCTTGGGCCTCTTCCTCCGTGAGGTCGCTATTCCTCTCCGCTCTGCGAATGGGTGCTATCAAAACATGGCCGGGGATCACACATCTGTAGACAAAGATCTCATATACTAAAAACGTAGTTATAGAAGTCAGAGGGGTTGTATGGACGGTGTAATGACCGTAGAAGTATCCCCTGAAATATGGAAGAATAGGAGCAAGTGCCAGTCTGTTGCCGCTGCCTACCCTGAAAGAAAAAGCGTAACTTTATGTGGTTCTTGGTGACGTAGAATAGGGTCACCCCATAACTTCTTGTTGTCGTATGTCGTAGGGGTCGCTTAGGGGTCGGACTGTTATCTCTCTGACGGTATTTTTATATTCACTCTTTGCCCGTTCATGGCAATAAGCTTGGTCTATTTTACGTAAGTGAGGCTTACATTATAGTTAGCAAAAAGTCGGAGTTTGACATGTATGTATGTATGTATGTATATTAAATAGGAGTGAATTATTTTTTTAATAAACTTCATTACTTTAGATTCATATCTAGTAATGTTTTTTATATTTATTTATTTAAAAAATAGAAATACTTTTTGAAATGTATCGAGCGAGAGCGAATATGTCGTGAAAGTCTCCAATTGTTGCAATTGTCGATGCCAAGTGTCGAGTGTCATAGACTGTGTCGTCACAGAGAGCGCGTTCTTTGTGCTCTTGTACGTTGGCTATTTGTTTTTTATTTAAGTTTTAATCTTACGTATTTTTTTGTTTTACAATTATTCAATCCGCTTGATTTTAAAGTTCTTTTTTATAGATTTTCTTCAAATAAATACATGCAGGTATATTATTTACTTATATAACTAAAATAAAACCTACCTTAAATTAACAAACGCGTAACTCAATTGTGATTTGTAAAATATGCAGGACTCTCTGATTCGGACGTGTCCAAATTCATTGGTCGGTTCGTCGACACCGTCCTCCGCTGTCTCCAGCGCCGGTGACGGAACTTCTGCAGCGAGACGAGAGGGAGACACGTCCATGTGTTCCGGTAAGAGATCTTTGCGAAGAGATAGCGTGTACAGGGAGTATACATTTGGTCTAAAAAAAAGAAATGTACAGTTTATTTTATCCAAATACCCTACATACCTACTACACTAGATATTGCCTGCGATTTCGCTCACACCGAGCCGGATAAAAATTAATATTTTATATCATCCTACAAATGACACCCACGTTGATTTTCAGACTACTTTTCAGCCCCCAAAGGGATTCTTTCTTTAAAAGCATGAAATGCATATTTTCAAATGCATACATCTCTCATAAGCATATATATATACATATATTGTCACAAACGTTGATAACTGTTTTACCCCCTTAGGGGTTGAATTTTAGAAAATTAATCTTTTGATTGACGAATTAATGTTTAGAAATAGCAAGGTTCGCTTTTATTTTGTCTTCAACAAAATATACACCCACAAAATTCCTTATTTCAAAATATTTTTCTTTGAAACAAATAGTCAATAAAGATTGCACAGCTAGTAAGTAAATAAAGCTAGTGTCCTTTCTAACCGCGGCAACATTGCTTAACGTCTCAACTATATAACTTTACCAACCTTCTATGCTCAAATACGGGCATGTTCCTGCGAACTTCAGCTAGTTTGTCCCTACTGATCTCCGCTACCTGGTACCCTGGCGCACGCAGCTCGAGGTCCGCCAGCACTTGCCCCCAGGGGTCGACGCAGAGCGCGTGTCCGTACGACTTACGCTTGGCGTTGTGACTACCACACTGAGCTGCTGCTATCACATAGCACTGGTTTTCTATCGCACGAGCCCTGGAATATATATATATATATATTGGGTCTAACTGACGACCCACTTTAACATATTGCAGTTTACGCTATAATAAACGAGTATATTTAAAATGAAAATGAAATTTAAACCTTATTCCGTTGAAATAGTGCTGTAAATCGTATAAAACTACACTGTTCATGGGATTGTACTACTTACATACAATATTCAGCTCTATTTTTAATGGAAAGATATCACATCACCTTTTATTATAAAAATATATAGTAAAAAATATATTACGTCTTTTAAAATACAAATATATGTATATACTTTTTTATATATTTTGTCAGCTAAAAAAACAATATTTCAAAGCATTTAAATAAATAAGTTACCAATAGTCAACCTACGAAGCCACTATTTACGCCCTCAATTTGACGCGCTTCGTGTGACGAGTGACGAGTGACGAGTGACGAGTGACGGCAGTCTATTGTAACACTCGCAAACACTCTATAACAAACACCTTAGCACTCACCTTAGACATTAATATGCTGTTGTAGACTTGACATCACAGTACTATGACGAGTGATTTCGCATTTCAAATATTTCAATTTCCCACAGTTTTATAGCACTTCATAAAACAATTTTCGCTCAAAAACTAAATAAAATAAAAAAATATTGATGAAGATTGAAAACTTTGTTGAAGTCGTTGCATATTACCTACTATACGTATAAGGTGTCTACCTCAGCAAGACATGCCAGTGAGCCGCTCCGGTAGCCTGTGTGAAGGCTGAGGGATAGGTCAGGATCTCGGCTTTCATTATACTCAAGGACGTGCTTAACTCCGGGAAGCGCATGTCGTAACATATCGCTAGACCTACAATCAACATTTAATATGATTACAACAATAATAACTCACATCTCACACCCGGTCGTCTGAACACAAACTAAGCAGAGCTTGTACTATAAGAACCAGACTGCTGATAAACATACTTATGTATATACTTCTAAACACATACATATTACAGGTACATGACACCTAACCTAGATAAACACACAATTATTTATCCCAAATAACATCTCACTATGCCTTATTTTAATCTTTTCAATACCTGTACTCATACTTATCTTAAGGAACGTTTTACGTTCCTGGGTGACACACAAACGCTAAAACCTTAAGATCCTCGGAATCATTAGAACTGGCAGTGCCTCCTCATTCAACCACGACCAACATGAACTATGACCAATCTTGTAGTGTACAAGCTTGCGGCTACGTAATATTTTACCTTCATCCAATAGACGTGCCCAATCGCTGTCCACATTTAAGAAAATGGTGAAAGAATAGAACTTGGCTTCCTAGTGTACTTTAATCATATCTCATTAATAAATTTTTGTTCAACTGCTGCATTTAGCGACCTTATAAACCCACGGTATATACGTGTACGTATATATACATATACATATATATATATATAGGTTATTTTAATTTTATTCAATTATATAAACTTGATTTGTATTGTTTAAATATGTGATATGTAATTATAAGTATGAAGTACCTAGTTTTAAATTTGATCTTTTTTAAGTGAGATGCTTTTTTTCGGACTTTTTCTGCACCAAAGCTACCCAACCGTTGTTTTGCATCTTGTCTTTTTGTGTCTATCCTAAAGTAGCCAGGGTGAAATAGCATTTAGCGATTAGGCCGCCCTTTGTCCAGGTACGCATAATGGAGCAATTAAGAGTCTAAATGCCTCCTGTACCAATAACTCAATACCACATTGTAAATTTTGTTTAAAGATGCACAATAAAGTTTATTCTATTCTATTCTAACGTTAAAGCGAGAGAACAGTTTATAGAGGGCCCGGACCTCCCGGTTCGAGTTCCAGCCCTGAAGACCTCGAGCTATTGCTCACACTCCCCAATCCCTATCTCCCCTTTTCTTACCTTTCCTTTTCAATATACTCCAAATTTAACCATCTCTAGCTCCTAAAGGTCCGGGTTGCAATTTTCTTGCCTCTATTAAGTTATTGCAACCAAATTCTAATTAGCAAAAAATGGTATTTAATACATCCTTGTCTAGCCCTTCACATATACAGGCGTAAAGGTAAGTGTATATGTATGTATCTATGCGAGAACCGTAAACGCGTGAGTCAGGATCTAGATTACTTTTTCATGTTACATATCGCATTTATGTGTCTCTGTTAGATACATACAAATATATCTAAACACATATTCTCACGCCCTACGATTTCCATGATTTTGACTCTTCATATACAGCTCTTTTTTTTTATATTAGCCTACCATAGTGACTCCACTTTGCCTGATGGAAAGTAATAGGTGGAGTCAAAGAGTGGTGGTCACCATCCTCATGTCTAGTCAATGCAGCATGGTGACCCACACTACGGCGGCCTGGTGAGATGCTTTTTCACGCCCCGCTTCTACATGAGCGTCTTCTACATGAATCAGACCTTTTTCTTCCTTTTTTTTTACTTTTAACTTGGCTCTTCTTAATTATACTATCGAACGAATAGATCTGAACAGTATACGTTATACGAAGCGTCTTCGCATCGACCAGCCCACTCACAGAAGGAATACACTTCTATCTACCTATCAATTTATCTATCTTCTAATAAATTGCTTTTCTTCTTTTACAAGGTGTCTTTTTTATATGGAGGCCTAGATAATGACTCCACTCTGTACTCTGACTCCAATCACTACGTCCTCTTACAACTCACAACATTTTCTAAACACATCTTCCTGACTCTGTCAATCTTAAATGCTCTCAGTGAACGCATTTCCACAGCATTCATTTTCTCATGCCGTTCTGCTGCCATACCCATCTCCCACTACCATAGACCAAAGTCGGTGCCAGCACCCCCTCATGGTTTTAATGACACGTTTTAGTAATCAATGTTCAATTTATCACATACCAACTTTCCCAATAGGAGTGTCCACCGGCGTGACAACATGGTTGCCAGCCATAGAGAAGTCGCTCTCCTTCAAACGTATGTATTTTTCTGGGATCTCAACGTCAAAAAGGTGTAACTTTCTGTATGTCTGCACAATCGCCCCTTTGTTGTCTATTATAATATGCGTATTGTAAGTCTTTGCAGGGTTCGACACGTCCTGCAATTAATATTATTGAAGGATTAATTGTTTAATGGAATAAATTGTCGTATCGTATGGTAACAATAACATGTAACATTTACCCAATGACAGTGGTGCACAGATAAGTACTATTTTATACAAACACGGGCGGATAATGTAGGTGTGCATCACATTAGTTTAACATAGGTATGCTAGGCTAAATCTAGGCTCACCTCCCGTCGTACTGTAGTTGTTAGCATTCAAAATTTACTTAAATTAAGAGTAGAGGCGTCGGACCTCCCGGCGAGAGTCAGTTACAGGCAGGCATCCCTAACGTTCCCCAGCTATGGACTGAACTTCTGAGTCCTTCCCTGTAACAAATATCCTTTTCTTTCCCTCCCTTTTCTAATACTTACCATTCCCTTTCAGTATAACCCCAATTTCCCCACTTTGAATTCCTAAAGGACCAATTGGCGGCAATAGGGTTGCGTTAATAGGACTCAATTTTATTTGGCCAGGTGTGAGTGTTGGATACCCCTCTGTCTACAACTTGAGAGGAGACAGGGATGAGTATATGTATATATGCACAGACGGATACTAACTACACAGTTTTATATATGTATTTATAGATAACTTACTAAATCTGCACCAGTTATTATAAAAACCTACCTTCTCATGAACCCCGCCCATAGACAGCCACACATTGTGAACAGCGGCCAACTCTCTGTATTTGTTAACAGTGGCGCCACCTATCAACGGCTCTGCGTAATTAAGTGTGTCCTGCTTATTATCACATAGATAGTCACACGCCTCCGGAAAGAACAGCATCTAAAAATAAAACCATCATCACCTGTTATGAGGACACAGCAGACCATGTGTTAATAGTTATATACATAAATAAATAGGCACAGACAACACTTTAGTGCGATTTTCATTCAATACCATTTTGTCAGACTTTCTTTTTTCTTAAAAAAGGAGCAGGTTCCATGTCCGTCTTTACATATGTATATATATTTTCTAGTATGTTAAGGGATTTCTCTGCCAATTGCCGACCAATTTTCAAAATTTTTGTGGTCCCATTTAAATCAAATCAGGATTTGACCATGGGATGCTGGAAAATTACGGTTCTTTTCTCAAGTTGCACATTTTTACGATTGAAAGTATTGTGGAAAAGAATTTTAAAGACGCGTTAAAGGTTGTTGGGCAGTTTTTTTTTAATGTCAATTATTTTGTTTCTGTTCAACAGCTATTGATCTAGCGAGTAGCGTAGTATATACTCGCCGCTAACGAGTGTTAGGCGGTTCGTGGTGATATTTTTATAAATAAACAACTTTTTGTAAAATTTCATAACTAATTAACAGCAGTGCCAATTACAAAGAGTTCAAGTTCGGCAGAGAACAAAAACGGAACCGGAAAATGTAATTTTTTATGATGTTTTTTTTTTTTTATACTATGGGGGACAGACGAACAGACGGGTCACCTGATGGTAAGTAACACCTCCGTGCCCAGTTAAATGCTATAGGCTCACCCACTATTATGTTAGTGGCACAAAATTCTAAGTGAAAAATAATAGTGTTTAATAACCTCTGGCTATCCCTTAAGGGATACAGGCATAAACATATGTATGTATAACCATATGTACTTAACTACTATTTTTTCTTTATTTTGTACATCTTTCAACCAAAAAGATAAGCAAAAATGTTCTAAGGGATGGTTTGAGAGTAAAAATGTCTCCGCATAACACATACTTCACTTGATGCCATTTTTTGAGCAACAATCAATCTAGGGTATAATATAAGCTTACCTCAACATTTTCCTTAGCAGCATCACTAATAATCTTGCTGACTATATCCATGTTGGCCTGCTTGTCAGCCCCGGATGTCATTTGACAAACAGCAATCCTTTTGCTCCCACTCATTGTGCTTTGATATGCTTGACGAATTATTTGGATTCTAGCTATTTTAGATAAAACATTTAAAGTCCAATTCTGTAAATAGAATATTTAATATTTTTAGTAGTTTTATGATGTACTACAAACTATAATTTATTTATAATTATGTTACTTTAGTAAACTTCAATGATAAGGAATTTATTATTCAATATAATTGTAATTGGATTATGTCATTTATTGTGATTGGGACTGATAAAATAACAAATGAAAAAAATG
This sequence comes from Tyria jacobaeae, assembly GCA_947561695.1. Taxonomy (NCBI): domain Eukaryota; kingdom Metazoa; phylum Arthropoda; class Insecta; order Lepidoptera; family Erebidae; genus Tyria; species Tyria jacobaeae. Next base: position 220,212 of record OX387236.1, on the reverse strand, counting down.
TGTTTGTATAAAATGTTAGCATTACATTATTGTTATGTTATGGGAGAATTTCCTGATGTTTATACAGATATGTCATATCTTTATAATCTCTGCTTGGAAGTAGACTTAAAGCCCAGGGTATTCTCTACCAGTCAACCTTGGGGTGATATAAAAACTTGAACTGCAAAACTCATAGAAGATAACTATATTTATTTATTTAGGCTTGTCCCCAATTACATCACAGGCACTAAATTATGATCAGCAAGACCACCAATGTGGTCATTTGATACACTTCTGCCTACCCTTCAGGGATAATGGAGTGACTGTATATATGTTTGTTATTTATTTATTAAATCTTCATGCAAAATTTTCAGCACATCAATTGTCTTCATGCAAATGTGTTGCAGAGATAAATAGTGGCAGTTGCAAAGATATGGGGGAGATTATAAATTTAAGAACTTTCAGGGTTTTTGGTTAGACAATTATGTATATGATTTGTACAAAGTAGTAAACATAATAAAATTAGGCACCTAACCTCAACACTAATCAATGATAAATAATAAACTTACCAGCATCATACAAAATAAAATCTATTTGCGATATTTAGATACATAAGGGAACTTTGTATCTTTGATATTTACTTCTTGATAATTTATAGCGAATTTCACATTCAAACTTTGCACATTTTGACATTGACTGTTGGAGTATTGGTTGACAACTGCGCTAGTGCGTTACATTACACAGTTGTTACATGAATAATTTCAAAAACAACTCTGAAAGGTATATTCACAAATTGATAATTTATTTTTTTTAATTCAGTAGTTTTATTTATTCATACTTACTGAAAACGCTTTTTAAAGTTAATCAAACAGGTATTTTATCAAAATCCCGTGTAATGAACCATTATGGTTACATTCAAAACCTTAAGCATAAATTGTTTAATGCAGTTTAACTTTTTTACTTTTAAAGAAAAAATAATAACAATATTTTCGTTATGGTATTTCAGGTAATTTTCTTCAACTTTTTAAGTAATATCATAATAATATTCCGTTCATATGTTTTGGACTTTCTGAAATAATAATTAATGTTATTGAAAGTCGCAATATTCGAACGCGCGGGTAGTCTAGAAAAATCTGCCGAGTTGAAACTTGAAGTATAGCTGGACAGCTGGAGCTGCTGTCTGTTATAAAAATAAGCTATTTTGGAAGTCCCGGTGATTTTCATATTCACTACTTATAATTAAAAATTGAGTTATGTCTGAAAGTAAAGAAGGTGCTTCGGGTGAGGTGAGTAATTTATAAATATTTCCTTGGTATATATACACAAAGCGGTTTTAACTTTCTAAACAAAAACAATAAAAATCGATTAGCTCTATTATATTCCACTCTTTAATTTAAAGAAGTTATAAGGCAAGCCTTTTACAATCTTCCTAATGTATTTACTAAACTGGCGGTGGTGGTTGAATGTTTTGGAAACGGTTAACAGTTTAAAAATGTATTCATATTACAACTTTAGTTTAAAAATCTGTTAACATTATTTGTCATTCACTATCTGAGATTTCTCCAGATGCACTTGGTCACAATAATTGCGTCTGAGCTACTCTAGATATTATTTGTAAGTTCAAACTTTATTAAAACACACTACCATATGTTTTTATTTTGTCATGTTGCATGTTATACAGTAAAACAAATTCTTCATTCTTCCGTGACAACCTTCAAACTTTCAAGACTTTTTCTTCCAAATAAGAGTAATGCCAGCTATGTTCATTGTTCAATTGCCGGTCTTAAAATAAAAAAACAAAACTAATGACATTAGTAATAATAAAGCCTTGCAATTTCCCCAGAATCCTTGTTTCTAAAAAATTGTATAGTTATACACTATTTGAGTCATAGCTGGTGGTTAGATAAATTTAAATTTATTTATTCACATAGGAATAATGTCACCATGTGTATTATTTCACCATAGTGAAAGTAGAATAGAGCCACCCCATTCTAAGCTTGCCCCCTATTATGTAATTGCACCCAATTTTAATTGGCAAAATGTAGGTGTTCAATAAACCTCTGCTTACTCCTTGGGCTTGAGTGTATGAATGTATGACATATGATATTGTATGACATTGGTTTCCTTGCGAGAACCAGTTTGAGTTATAGGTATGCAACCCAAGAGGTCACCATTGACATTGCATGTCTAGTCAATGCATCATGGTGACCCACACTATGGCAAGCCAGGATCAAAGTGGGAAGGAAATGTGGATGCTTAATACATGTCCGCCCACCCTTTAGGTAATACAGGCATGAGCATAGGATATAAACGTAAATTTGATCCTGGGTCTTTTAAGCGGGCGTGAAAAAGCATCTCACCAGGCCGCCATAGTGTTGGTCACCATACTACATTGACTAGACATGCAATGAGGATGGTGACTACCACTCTTGGACTACATTTATTGCTTACCATCAGGCAAAGTGGAGTCATTACACATAAAAAAAAAATATGTTTTCACATACATGAACATGTATGTTGATTGGTTTATAAATGTGTATGTCATATTGCTATGATTATTTCTGACTCATTTATACATTACACATTATATTATAAACCACTCTTTTAGTATTTCATTGGTTTTAAGTTTTCAATGGTGACTGGTGATCTACTAACAGGAAGGATTTTTATATTTGGCATATTGTTATACCTATGTATTATTTGTGTAAACCCTCAGCTGAGTGGCTTACTCTTATTGCGAATGAACACAGCAAGTGTTTATTTAAGGACAATACCAAAAACATTGCCCAAAATTTTGCCTTATAGCCATTTCTTCCTTGAGTCTGATAGCTGACATCATTTCCATTGCTATCTCTCGACTAACGACATTATAAAAGAAGCTACAGGAAAATAAATAAGCTATCTTGTATACCCAACAATTTAAATATTTAGGCAACAATATTGCACATTGGAGGTATTTGAAGGTACAGTGAAAGTCAAACAATGCTCTTAAGAAAGTAATTTAAATTGCTAGCAAAAGCTGACATATTGATCATGCCTCTTGTCTCTGTATTTATTTTTTGTTTTTTAAAAGAGGCAAAATATTGAAGCTGTATAGTCCCTATACAGCTTCAATATTTTGTTTTTGTACTTCTGAAGAGGTTTAAAAGTGTGTTATTTGTCAACAGCCTGTAAAACCTAAGATAAAACATGACTGGTACCAGACAGAGTCTCAGGTGGTCATCACAATACTCCTCAAGAATGCACCCAAAGATAAGGTCAAAGTTTCCTATGGAGAGCATAGTGTAAGTATATCGAGTAACTAAGAAGTAGATATAACAAAGTAGTAGATAAACAAAGTATGATGAACTTATTGCTGTAGATGTATTGTTTAATGCAGCTGCTTGTACAGGAGTTGCACCATACAGGTGAAAATTTGAATAACTTACTTTAAGTATAGTTACCAACATAGCACAGAATCAGTATGCTGAAGGGAAAGTGGGCCCGTCATGTCTCACTCCATACGTACGTATTATAGAAAAATTACATACAGACACCTCATCATACAATTATTTAGGGTGGAAACGAAATCCACGACCGCTAACATAGCAGACATGAACACCTAGATCAGCAATCCATCCATTTTAGCAAAACCCCTATCCGTAAAGTCTTCCCGACAATATGCTTGTATTCTATTAAGTGAAAGGGTCCTATATGTAGTTTTTAAATTTTAATACGCCTCTGCCTAACCCTGGGTGAATACAGGTGTTTCTTTATAGATGTTAGTAGTTGCCTTTTAGCTGTGAAGTCATTATAAATCTTTAATTCCAGCTGTCTATAACAAGCGCAATACAAGATTCAGATTCAGAATACAGCATGGAATTAGATTTGGCGCATGAAATAGAGCCGAGCATGTGCACTCATGTAGTTACCCCCTCCAAGATCGAGGTGAAGCTGAGGAAGAAAGAGGGATTGAGATGGACCGAATTAGAGGGGGAGAAGAAAGAAGATAATATAAAAGCTATACCACAAGGTATGTAACTGAGCAAAGACTGCTGATAAGTCTGGGTATGAATGTGCTAGGAATGATTTAAAAAGAGTATTTTGTTTAATACTGCTAGTTCTGCTTCAATTTGCACGAGTAGAGTTAACAACTCCTAAGTTGCACTTTCTTTCGTTGAGTTCAGTACCTAAAAGTAGTAGTAGTAGGTAGTGAGATTGCTCGGACTTCACCGCACCAATCAGTTCGAGTTATAGGCATGCGTCCCTGACTTGCCTGAGCTGTTGCTTATACTTCCCAACCATTCTGTATCTGCAATATCCCTTTCCAACGTTCCTATCCTGTCATGTGAGAGTCGAGTCTGTTTTATTTAGTATTTTATATGCAACGTTTATGACCCGCTACCGTATCTTGTTAAAGATCTTTGACTTTAAATAGGTAATATGTCTATACTCCAGATTCTTCCTTTCATACAATCGTTTACCTAATTTTAATAGTATCATGCTACTAAGCAATAATTTGAATTCTGGAAGAAGTCGCGTTAAGACCGTTTGTATTGGTACCACTTTGCTCAAATTTATGTATATATTGAAATCCTTTCTGTTATCGTGTACAGTACAGTATATAGTTAAGTATATATTGTATAATTGTAATATATTAACAAAAACTGTATGTTCTTAATATTCCAGCTGTCATAGATGCATCTGGACCTCAAAAGCCACCGAAGCTATTTAGAAAAGACTGGGACAAGATTGAGAAAGATATTAAAAAAATGGTGTGTATCTATATACTTTTCGTTTAAAGGGCCCCGATTTGCATGCTATGCGACTCGCACCTATTTTAGGTATTTCTTACCCCCCACAATCCATCTCTATAAAAGATCCTTTCTACTAAACTAACTAAACTATACAGTCAAATAGTGACAGTTGATAGCAACAGGCTTGTCCCCTATTACGTGGGTGGGACCAAAGTCTAATTGGCAAAATGTGGGTGTTTATGACACCTCTGCCTACCTCTTAGGGGATATAGGCGTATGTGTACGTGAGTGTTATCTATCCGACAGTATATATACAGTGCCCAGTTGACAGTACAAACTTATCGCCTTATATAGTTGGACTAAATTATAATCAAAATGTGTGCGTTTAATGCGACTCTCTTTGCCTATTCTTTAAGCTACTGCGTAATAAACATAATTAAACAGATTAACTTCCTTCCTAAAGATATATGCGCAATACTCTCAAAATTGGTATTGATCAGTTTTCTTTTTGCAGGAAGAAGAAGAAAAGCCCGAAGGTGATGCCGCACTAAACGCTCTCTTCCAAAAGATTTATGGTGAAGGCTCCGATGAAGTCAGGAAGGCGATGAACAAGAGTTTTGTAAGTTCCTTTTGATCTCGACTGGTCTGTTAGTCTAGTAAACCCAACTGCCCCTCCTCTTTCCACACCCGCACCCTCAAAGGCGGTCAGCACACTTACGACTAGAGTTCCAGGTGTCTGGACGCGATTGTCACTTACCATCAGGCGACCCGTCGTGTTCTTCTGGTACTATAAAAAATTAAATCACTAATATTCTAGTATACAGCCTTTAGACTAAGAAAATTGTGTAATTGCTTGTTTTCCCTAACAAAATAAAATATTCGGTAGTACCTACCTCTCCATAGGAGAGTTACATGTACCTCTTATTTAAATATACATACAAACATTACATTCCTACACTCGCACCCACACATTCGTGATGCTTCTGATATCTAAATAATTATTTTTGAAGTGATAACTTCTTATGGGAGGGTTCACTTCGTTACGTAAGGTGCCAGTCCGTCTGGCTTCCCTTTCTCTCACGCATACGGCAGCGGTAGGCAGGCTCCGCCTCTCTCACTCTAAGTATTTAGGACAGACGAGTGAGTGAGTGAGTGAATAATTATTTGATTAAACAAGTGAAGAGTGAATCAGTGAATAAGTAAATAAACCCTTCAATAGTTCAACTTACATTAATTTAAGTTAACACTTCTGTCGGATGTCCCGAGACGCACTCGTTTTTATTTATCTAATATTTCTAATTTTAATATATATATATGTGTAGTGCTTTTAGTTTGTGCTGCTGGAGTGCTCTGGTCACCCATCGTGTGTGTCTATTACTGAGTGTATACACGCTAGTCACGCCCTTTAAATAATTAATAAGCAATGCCCTCAAAATTAACTTTATCGCTTACTATACAGGTGGAGTCAGGCGGCACAGTACTCAGTACCAACTGGGATCAGGTGGGCAAAGACAAGGTGGAGATGAAGCCGCCAGATGGCGTAGAGTTCAAGAAGTGGGAATAAACAAATTGACCATATTAGAGCATGGATATAGCCAAGGACAGCTTCTGCAATTGTCTGTGAAACCCACTCGCGTGTTCTTCTGCAGTTTCAGAATGGATTGTGTTCGTATATGTGACCTAAATACGTGAGATAATTCCTAACATAGACAAATGGAGTGTTGTGTAAAAACGGTTTATAGATTAGTTCCCAATTTATTTAGAAATCTACCTTCAATTTTGACGTTCAGATTGTGAATTGAACTTTTTCTGTATCATCATAATGCAAAACAATAATTTTATTTACAATTAATCCAATTAGATATTTTTGAATTGTCAAAAGCGTCGTCAGTCATAAAGATAGTTGCCTGTTCCAATACGTATCGAGATCCAGCGAAGAACAGGCAAGAAGTATGTGTTGTGGTGTTAAGCTATAGTATGCATGCACGTGTGTATAGTCATACATAGGAATGTTTCTTCAGTCTGTTTACCGTAGGTACCATTTTATTTCATCCTATGGACTATACGTCGTAAATATGTATAAAGATTATTCGGGGATAACCTAGTTCCATTTGAATTAGATAGCCTATAAACATCAGCTGCTCTAAGGGTCAGAGCTCGACCATAAAGGGAACAGCTAATTTTATAAAAAAAAAACTAATGTATAGATATTAACGGCGTGCTAAGTCCCTCATCAGTTAAAATATGAGATAAGCCCTTGGTTATATCAAGCTTAAAAGGTTTCGTAATAAAATGATACTGTAGGTAGTTTTTGTATGTAACCTTTGGAAGTATTTTAAAGGGTATGTAGAAATAATATACAGTATATTGGCCGTCCTGTGTCGGGACTGCGTGAGGATTGATGACGTGTAAAAAAGATTAATTAATAAATATTATGATTTAACACGCGTTTTATTCACATTTTGCAAAAAAAAAAAATGGAGAAATCCTGTCTACTTAATTGAGCATTTGAAATCTATTTTCGTATATCATAAAAGAAATTTAAAAAGTTACCTATTATTGCGACAGACATTATTTGGTGCCCACGGATTAATTAGGCGATTACTGTAATACAAATGTAGGTTATACATAATTGGGATATACATATTCTAAGCAAAACAGAAGACGAAGATAAGCTGAATATAGTCTCCTGGCAATTCTGAGTGTGTCATGCTCGCCTAGAAGTCCTGCCAATGGTGGCGTAAGTGTCGGGTCGTTCGGCGTTACGTAGCAATAACTACCGGGAAGATCCTGCATAGCGATATGAAAGTTCTCGCGCCGATTAGTATATCGGTGGAGTAAAACCGTAACAAAAAATAAACACTCGCATTTATAATATTGCATACCTACTAATAAAGAGATAAAGATCGTTGACAATTATTTATCTTTGTAGTAACAACTTTGTTCCTGTGACGAAGATATGACGGACAGGACCAGTGCTCCATTGGACAGACGTATCGACCTGAACCAAACCACTCCAGAAAGACCCCACCAGAGCAGACCGAACCCGACAAAAACAAAGCTAACTAAATTAATCTAGAGCAGACTGACCAAACAACCAAGGACGACACGACCTAACCTTCAAATCCGATCTAAAAAACGGCAACCACTTGCTACTTGAATTGCAAGTATCAATTGGTGGCGGTAGCCACTTACCATCTGGTCATGCTAGTCTGCCCGACTAATCTCATAAAAAAACGAGACTATTACCGAACAGCAGGCAAAACAAAACCAGACCAGACGATAGCCAAAACAGACAAACAAAAATGAACAAATCTAACCAGAAAGAGACCCGGGGTCTATAGGATAGACGAGCCATAAAATTGATAACTAAATCAATCACCTTCGTTAATGACAGAAGACATTGGTTGTTGCCACTTCAAATAAAACACATATGTTTGTAGCATTTAATGACTAAATACGTCAATATAGAAGTTATTCACATCAATATTTAGGTTAATCTTAACAATACTAATACTGAAAATATATTCAACTTAAATATGTTGCATATTGAACGTCATAAGCAAATGAAAGCTAGTAACAGTTTTTTAATTGAAAACCTTCACAAGATAGCAAAGCAACTTTAAGGGCGGTTTTTTTTTCATATCTACTATACGCACGTTATACATTAAAGATGCGAGCTTTCAAATGTTGCCTATTATTTATACGCTACACAATTTTAGAAACATTACAATAACCAACTATTTGAATAACCTGCTCCAAGTTGTTAAATGTAAATTTTTAATATTGGGAATAAAGTAGCGCCATCTAGTGCGAGTAAACGGTACTACTTTCCCCCCGAAAACGCCTATTCAAACAACAATCTATTATTTTACACTGTTATACATGCCATGCAAACAAGGCTGACCACTGACGTGGTCGTGAATAAAAAACTGAAGTAAGATTAGGTTGTATGTTGCTATATAGGGCATTTTTTACAAGAGTAATTTTATTCTGAGGTTCTCTGATGGTTCGCGGTTCTTTTGAAGTAAAATAGTGTCACCCTCTATCTCTTCCCTAAAGGAATCCAGTATACTACTAAGGGATCGGACTGTCATCTATCAGACACTATAATATTGTTGCGCCATCGAGAAAAATAGTCTGGAACAATCTACAAGACGCGAGAACGAAGGACATCGCCATCTAGTGTCGGATAGCGCGCAACTGTGGATATTAAGAGTATTAGTAGCTCTAGAATAATCTATTTAGTCTAGAGCCATCGATCGAATATTATCGTACATTCTAGTTATCTCGACAGCAATATAAAAGCGGATCGTGTTAGCCGTACGGGCAGTGATGCAGCGCTCCCTAAACCTCCTGCCCCACTGGCTGTCAAAATGGCGGCTCACGGTGAATGTGGGTAAGACGGAGGCGATACCCATAACTTCCGCAAGGAAGTTACCACCACCACTCAAACTCCACGGACAGGACATTCCGTGGATGTCAACAGTAAAGTACCTGGGGATCACCATTGACCGCCGTCTCACGATGAAGCCGCACATCCGCAACACCGTCGCGCGAGCCAGAGCGTCGCGCGCCCTACTGCGTCCAGTGCTAAACTCTCCACTACCACTCCATGCCAAGCTGGGTGTGTACAAACTTTATGTGCGCACCCAGCTCACCTACGCCGCTCCCTCTTGGTACGCCCTCACCAGCGAGGTAAGCCGCCGACAACTGCGCGCGCAGCAATCCCTTGCGCTGCGCGAAGTCGTGCAGGCCCCGCGCTACGTGAGGAACGATGTTATCGAGAGGGACCTCAAGATGGAAAGCCTGGACGCACACATACGCCGCCTCACTGCTACACTGTTCGAGCGAGCCGACGCCTCGTCCTGGGAACACATCCGGGGCCTAGCGCCATGGCACGCTCGACCACCAGATCGAAACAGATTCCCGCGCGACCTGATTGCGGAAAGTGAGAATACCGTATAAGACGGTGGTCCCCTCCCCGTGTACAACCGCATCCCATAAGCAGCCTCCTTAGTCTTCCGCTCCGTCGTAAAGGAAACCTCCGGGCAACCCGAGCGACGCCGCGGAACAACTCGCACTAACCGCCACAACTTGTTGCAGTTTCTGCGACCACCCCCATACCCGCGAGCACCTACGCCTACACCTCAGTAGATGTATCGTGCGCGGACGCGGATGGCCGCCGAAGCTGAAACAAGCAAAGAAGACGTCCCACAGACCGCGCTGCGGTGTGGGCAAACCACCAAATAAGACGCCGAGGGGTCGCAAGTAAGTCGCCGCCTGTGTCGCTGGTCGCCCGGAGCTGGACCTCCCCAGGTGTCGCCTGGGGTCTCATCTGGCTCGGGCAGACCGCCTAGGCGGCGTGAAGACTGAAGCGCCCCCCCCCCCCAAACAAGACAAGAAAATTTTCAAAAATCACCCCACGACCCGTCCGGCAGAATCTGCTGGCAGGGGGCCAATGCCCCGATCCAGCCTCCACACGTCCTCTACAGGGCGTTGTGATGACTTTAGCGGGTACGGGCAGTATTGATTCAAGATACAGCGAATAAATATCGAAGCGAGCTTCTAGTGCGACTAACGAGTGATATAGTGATTTGTAAATGTAAAGAGTGGTATTAATAAATATTGTGTTGTTTTTTTTGGTAATCAATCGACTACTTTAATTTATTAAATACCCAGCTCGTAACAATATGTACAGGGCCCGGACGACTGCAACATACTTTCACTCTATGGGCGTGATCCGGGTGTCCACTAGCACTCAGTAGACAGTGGCTACGATTCGTTATGCAACACATTTAATTCTATACATAACACTATCAATTTTAGTCTCATTACATGCTTACATTGACGTATTGCTGGCGAATTGTCTAAACTAACCTTATGTGCACATTACTGGAAATAAGTGAAAATATTTTGTGTTATTAGAAATTTATGTAACCTCTATTTATTACATAGGAATTATGACATTATTTTTAAATATGATTATTTAAATATGTAAGTACGTAAGACTTTTAATAAATTCTTAAAGAGTTATTACGTAGCTCACTTTCATGTTGAGTTGGACATGAAAATATGTAATGAGACTAACCTTCGATCACTTAACATTAGTATTAATTAAACAAATAACTAACAAGCACAAGGAACGGTAATGTTTTTGCTAAAACTAACACTGACTTGTAAAATACTTTATAAAAATAATTTTCTAATAATTATGACGAAAATGAACATCCTGAAATTGTCAATAATAAAAAAAAACGATTAAAACAGTTTTCTTTAGTTTCCTCAACCCCTTGAAGTATTAACGTTTTCCCTGCTCTATAATATTAAATTAGGCCCGTGATAGCTTCTACCGGATTACAAATAACATGTACATAGAATATAAAATATTAGGTATATATTTTCAGTTTTAGTGACAAGCAGGCGAGGGACATCTAAACTTCGATATAACTAGCGTTTTGTTCTTAAACCCTCGTGGGTACTATATCTAGCAGGACACAAATGAGGTACGTCACTCAGGTTTACAACGATACGGCGTCCTTCAGGCCAGGAGTCAGGCATTTGAATACCCGTCAGTTATAAAATAGAATGCTCACTATATTTGTAAGTACGGCTGCTGACGGTCAAATCTAATCACTATCTTTTTATCAAACCTCAAAACGATACGTTCCATTCAATACTTATGTTTACAACTTGTGATACTTATGTCACAAATTGTAAACACAACGTGTCATGTTTGTCTTGACAAATAATTCCCCTGCCGTTAACATTTACTTACATAATCAAAATTATATTTCACTTTAAAAACAATTCCTACAATAATAATGATGGGATGTTGACAAAATGGAACTGCTGTTATTTTGTAGCAGTTAATAACAGTTAATAGTGTAAAGAATCTGATTTATTTGCAATCAAGTGAGACCTTTTATTTGAACATTTTAATCTACTTTATTAAATTGTCTTTTTCAATAAAAAAATTGAGATGAATGGATTTAGAATATTACTAAAAATGATGCATTAACTACGTAGCATGAGTAGATCATATATATATATAAGGTAACTCTAGATTTCTTTTGAAATGCACTTCCAACTGCTAACATCTCCAAATCATTTTGTTCCGTCCTAAGGTTGCTTGGAAGAGATTGCATATAGCAAGTCCGCACTTTGTACATCACGTGTGTTAAACTTCTATGTATAATACTTATTCTACGAACATATGTCGTACAACTTGTTGTCTATCTATCTAACTATCCCTATTTGCTGAGATTGATAAATAACTTATTTCAACTATATTAACGTCTATCACACTACTACTACACTAAAAGGACGATTCATAATTAGTAAAATAAATTTGCTATTAACATTTAATAAAATTAAACTTAAACTAATCAGCCCGATCTTTTCCTCAACAACTTATAGCTAATGGCTTACTTGGAAAGAAGTCAAACGTCAAAATACAAACAAGGTTAATAAAATTAAATTATTAAAAAAATACACGGAGTTTAGATCAAACCATAATTAGGCGATCGCTACAATTTAATCTATATTTCATATTGTTTGAGTGTTCCGGAAGAAGAATACAGATTTGAAGAAACCGAACAGAATTGTTACAAGAGCCAAATGGAAATTTGATGACCTCAACATTATATCTAATGTCATTTATTATTCTGTAATTCCTGGGGTTTAAAGCGGGTATAGAGCTTAAAATGAAGTGAAACTTATTTGCCTATAGAAAACAATAACACCGTCGCTCGCCTGCGCTTGTCGCTAAATAGAAACGTTATTGTTATTGCTTGTTTAGCTCACTTTTATGTCAGACAACAATTATACAAATATTAAAGCAGTATTTAATCAAGAAAACTCGATGAAAATATCTGTGGATATATTTAAATGGCCTTAGAATACATGTCGATACACCCAACATCATCTAAGTTTAGAAGCTTGTAAATAAATTTAATAAGTAATGGAGTCAGACTCCACATTCATTTTCATCGAGTAAATAATCTAATAACAGCTAATTACAGCTCTATTAAATCTAAAACATTTATTGTATCTATTTATGTATATAAATGGCATAAATAACAATTAAGCTAAAATAATTAACACATTAAAAAACAACTTATCGACTAAAATATTTAGTAAACAAATTTGTAACATTCGGTTCCAAGCAACTATAGCTCTGTGGTTCATTTCGACAACTTAATAACTTTAGCCTCAAGTAAAATTAATCTCCGTCTCTTTTTTTCTATTTTTCGTCGTTGCATATTTTATTTAATGAAAATATATATTTTTGTGTATGCTTTATGCTGAAATTTTATTTACTTAGTGTAAGTGAGAGGTGATCTATCCGAGATAGTTAGTGATGTTTGATGATGATTAACAATGCCACTCATGTAACGCTAAAGATTTGTTGAATACGATTAATCGTTAATGTGCAAAAATAATGTTTGTTTACTAACTCAGAATATATCAACGAAGTAACAGGGTCTTTGTCGGTCGCATCGTATATTAAACAATGCTAAACCATTGAGGGAATAACAGAAAGGGCGGGTTGTTTCACATCTATTTTGCCCACGTTCTTGGTTTAAAAGGGAGTTGTTAAATGTTTTTCTATTATTTATATATTAGAAAAATCTCAAAAGTATTGTTATCAGGGAAAATTATTTCTCCGATATATATAAAAGCCTGTCATAAAATGAAACATTTTATATTTGCCGTACGTTATACATACTTCGTATTATTTTTGAACGTACGGTACTTATGATACGTTAATCAACTGGTGCAACCCGCTCTTACTTATTATACTGTTTTATTTACTGAAGAGCTCAACTGTGACTCTAATACAGCTGTCTAGGCGATGTTAATCTTCGTAAAATTGGACCAAAATGTAAAGGAATGAAAAAATGTGTATACTTCATTAAACAGCAGCAGTACACTCAAGTTTGTCTACACTATTCGCTAAATGAATTTGTAGTAAACTATATGATTACTTTTTTAATATTTTAAAAGGAGCAACAGTAAAATATCGCGGGAACATTGATCTTTCTGTTGATCGTTTTCACTTACATCAAAGTAGGTAGTACTACTGCTTCAAATAAATATTATCAAAATGTTCATTTAAAAGTAATAATAAATGTTTATGGATGGCGGTGGCATTCACACTTGAACGTGTTGATACATATGGAATATTATCTCGATCATATTGAAAAGCCCTCAAGAGTTAAACTAACACATTAAGAAAAAAAATATAATTATGCGAACATTTAGATAAAAAACTGTAGATTACAGCGCTTTTCCTATTCAGAACCTAACATCGTGAACAATCCCATATAATGAATATTAAAATCGTCTTGTTTAATACGTTCGATAGTTCCCAAAGTTAAATGAACGACATCACATCACCAATATAAAATACCGATATAACGATAAACTTTGTGCAGCAATACGTGGTCGGTGTGACAACCTATGATCAGTGACCGTGCTCGTGCAATCATATCTAGATGGACACTACATATTAACTGCACTAAGTATAATGGAATTTATATTTTTTTATATTAAATAATTTGCATAATTATTCACTACAGGCGTTGATGTCAGCTTTATTACTTGATCTCACACCTATCATATTTTTATTTTATAAACAAGTATTTAAAAAAAATATTTATAAATACCTAATCGTACTTAACAGGAATCCGCATTAAGATTGATTCTTGTAAACATTTCAAATATATATCAGACAAAGTAAATCCATACCCACTAAGGTTGTGGCATTAGTAGTTGACCATGTACTAGTAGTTGACCGCTTTGTATGAAAATTTAAATAATAAGCGTTGTATTTATTGTATCTAATAAAAAAAACTAATTTACAAGTATCTGGTGCCATCTATTAACAACTGCAGAAAGCTCAGAACTAAAGCGCGTTGTGTGTAGCAATGGCCGACAGTTGTTGTTGACAGGTACAACTGTGTGGCAAGTTTCTTGATTGTATTATCTAATTTAACTAGAGAACAAGTGCTTATGTGGAGATAAATAAGTCACACAAATAAATTCTTCAGGTAAGATTTACATTTAAAATATTTTTAAGTGTTTTCTGTTAAGTTCAAAAGTTTTTAACAATATAACCTCACATCTCGAGTGATTGTTTGGGGTGGTCATCTACTGAATGGTATTTTTTGGAAAGTTCAGTAATTGACCGTGGTGGTCAACTACTGATTCAATTGTCTTAACATAGTTATTGTATTATACATGTATTTTCATAATCAACTTAGCCACTTAACATTACAGCTCTTATCCAGATTTATAAAACATGATGGGTTTTAGTAGTGGACCACGTGGTCAATTACTAAAGCATGATGTGGTCAACTTTTAACACAATTTATAAAATGTTGACAAGTTGTTTTTATTGCAGGGTATTTAAATATTATTTTCAAGATGCCTAGAAACAAGAACACATTTCTAAACTACAGTGAAGATGCTATGAAAGCTGCAGTTGAAGAGGTTCGCCTGCACAAAATATCTATCCGAGCCGCTGCAAAAAAAAATGCAGTTTCCAGAAACATTAAAATATATGTAAATTAGAGGGTAAATCCCCAATGGACAGAAAAATGGGCCCTCTTTCAATTCTAACAAGCAAAGAGGAGGCTGAGATAAGCAAGTGGGTAGAGAACATGGCACATGCTGGTTTTCCAGTTACCGTTGAGCAGCTGTGCATGAGTGTGGAGAAGTACATAAAAGACGTGAAACGTGATACCCCTTTTAAAGATGGAAGACCAGGCAGGACGTGGGTTATAAGTTTTTCACGGAGAAATCCTTCGATTTCAAAAAGAGTTCCTCAAAACTTAACTGCCTCACGGGCAGCAGTCACTAAGGCAAACATACTGAATTGGTTTTCAGAAGTGAAGTCCTACATTGGAAAAGAGTATGGTGATGAGATCTTGGAAGATCCATCTCGAATATTCAATTGTGACGAGTCTGCTTTTTTTATTAAATCCTAAGGGCCCCAAAGTTCTTGCTAGAAAAGGAAATAAAACAGTTTATCAAAAAGTTAATGTTGATGAGAAGAAGGAGAGCGTTACAGTTTTGGTAACTGGTAGTGCAAGTGGTGAAGTAGCTCCCACAACTTGCGTTTACAAATATAAGCGTATTCCTCAAGATATAGCAGAAAATTTTCCTAAGGAATGGGGGCTAGGAAAAACGGATTCAGGATGGATGACATGTGAGGCATTTTTTGTATTTATTGCCGATATTTTTCATCCCTGGTTATTACAAAAACAAATAACTTTTCCAGTCATTCTTTTCGTGGATGGCCACGCGTCCCATTTATGTTTGCAAACAAGCCAATTTTGTGAAAAAAATGGGATAATTTTGGTAGCTTTGTTACCGAACGCCACCCATATTTTACAGCCTATGGATGTTGCAGTGTTCAGAAGCCTCAAAGAAGCATGGAGGAAAAAAACCCATCAATGGAGGATGGACAATGTTGTTCAAGGAGGTTCTCATATCCTAAAAAAGAAAGATTTCGCAAAGTTACTGCAAGAAGTGATACTTCAAAATATTACAAAATCTATGTTGTCCAATGGATTCAAAGAATGTGGATTGTTCCCGTGGAATCCGCAAGCTGTTGTGGTACCAGACCAAGGATTATCCCAAGAACAAGAACGTAATTCAACCGTGATGAAAACGCAATTCCTAAAGCGGGGTTTGGATTTTCTTAACGACATGATGGGAGCAGAAAAAGTAGCTATTTTTGAGGCATCTGAAGGTACTTGGAATGGAGATCCACTGGACACTTCTTTATTTAAATTGTGGAAGAAAATAAAAATAGAGAAACTTTCTTCAGAGGCTGAAGAAAGTTTAAACTGTGTTGATGGGGAAAACATTTCTGACGGGCCGGTCAGAAATGATGATTTCCCACAAGCAACAGAGGCCTCTACTAGGATTGCTGATAATTTATTAGCACACCTCGATTCTTCAGAGATTCTTTCTGATGGAAGAAATATAGAAGAATCTTCTGTAATGGACTTAGATGTCATTACTGCCTTGGATCCAAATGCTTCGAATTCAGTTTCAGTAATAGAGGCATCTAGCAGTCTAAATAAAGAGAACGTGGCAGGTCCGTCACACAAGGAAATACTAAGTCCATTTAAGAGGCACTTCTTTTATCCTGCGTTTGAAGAAAACAAGAAAAAAGGATAATGAGGGAAAGAATGCCAACGATTGTGTCCGGAGAATTGTGCCAAAAATATTTCGAAACCAAAAAGAAGAAGAAAGAGGATCTTGAGCAATTGAAGATAGAACGAGCCACTGAAAGGCAACGAAAGAAGGAAGAGAATGAAAGACTAAAGAAAAATAGGGTTAAAGTGGTGAAAAATAAACACATTAAAAGTGTATCAAAGATTCTTTCAGATAGCTCTGACTCGAGTGTCGATGTTTTTTCTGGAGATAGTGGGGTTTTAGAATCCTCGGGAGATGAAAACTTAAGCAACCTAAACCCTTCTAGAAAACCGTTATTAAAACAAATTAATGAATATGTTATTTTCACATACGATAATAAGTATTACCCTGGCAAAATAATTAATGTTACTGAATATACTGCAACAATTTCATCCATGATACAGTGTGGTCGCTTATGGAAATGGCCCGAGAGACCTGATGTTCTTGAATATCAATGGAAAAATGTGACGTCCCATATAAATGAACCCAAAAAGACCAGTAAAACGCGTAATGTTTACTCTGTTCCTGAGCTAGATTTCATGTGGGATTAAGTTTCCAAAAGACCTATCTGCCCTTCCAGTTCTAGCGTTCGTCACTGAATATTATATTTTTTCTATATTATAATTAAAATGTTTTTTGACATATCTGTGGTCTTATTTACCATAAAAGTAGCTTATATCCATATGGCCAACTACTGATGCTAAATACGGTCAACTACTAATTTTTTCAGATTTATTTGGATTTTTGAAGTGTGTATGTTTTGTTCAATTGAAAAACTTATTAGCAAAACTTAATCTGAAGGGTATAATGATTTCTTTTAAGTACCCACTGAAATTCTAAAATTTAAATGTGTGTGGTCAATAAAAAAACATTTTAGCAGCGATTTTAAGTGGTCAATTACTGGTGCCTCTACCTTACAAGTATCTTTATTTATTTTTGAAATGGTATCATAATTTCCTTTTCCATGTGGAAATCAACCTAAAATATTTCACGTGACTTTTATGTGAGGTGATTTCAATGACTGCGCCATCCGTTAAGTCCAACTATAACTACAACACTGTCATCTACCCTCAATACGTGTAACTAAATTCTAAGAATAGTAAACCGACATAGAAAGAGTTACGAGAGTGCAATAGTTAAACAGCATACAATTAAAATAGAATATATACATTTTAACAGTGGTAGAGCCATGCTTAGGCACGAATGGGCCGGCTCGACCAGTGCGATACCTTGGTCTCAAAGAAAACCTGTTATGAAATATCGCTTGCGTTGCATTTCCCCGAAATGAGTGAAGTTTCCGGAGGCCGAACTCCCCCTCTCCCCTTTCCACTCCCCTCATCACCCCTCTACTCTTTCCCAACTCCTCAACCTCCCACTCTTCTTTCCCATCCCCCCATCCCTCATCACCCTCAAAGGCGGGCAGCGCACCAACGACTCTGAGTTGCAGGTGTCCATGGGTGGCGGTTGTCACTTACCATCAGGTGATACATCTGTTCATCTGTCCCGCAATAGTATAAACAAAATGCGTTCTATTGTATTTAACACAACATGAAATACAATATAAAGATTGTTACACACAACTTGGTCCTATTTCAGGAGCATTAGGTATGGACTACGAGCACTTACCCCTATAGAGACCCAATACATGCGAAATTAAAAGAAAACAATTCTGTCAACTAGCTGCTGTGCGGGGGATTTGTGATCGCTCCGAGGTATTCCGAACCCGATCGTAGGGACTTTATGCTTTTTATCGATAAGTAAAAGGTATTGCACTTTTTTAATACTTTAATTTCAAACGAGTAATGCAATTTTAAATGACCTAGCAAAAGAACCAATATATTGTATATAATTGTGTATAATATATTGTTGCTAACCGTTTTCGGCAAGAATAGCGTAGGTACTGCACTCCTCGTTAATCGCCGCTTGTTGTTTGTCTTCAAAAAACAATCCTCAGTAAAATGTTTCGAGCACATTACGCTATATTTTGATGGAAACCAATTTCTCTTTGTGTTACATTTAGCCCTTTATTTTTCATATCACCGACTTTTGAAAATCAATACGAACAAAAATCACAGTTTAAATAAAACATTGTAGGTAATGTTATGTCCTACCTACCTATCCAATAATCATACCCGAAAGGAATAATTATAATTAATATCATAAATTATTACTTATAGTAGTAAATGACAACCACAAAATAAATCCGATACCTATACATAAAATAAGTTTGAATGATAATTATCGACATTACAAAATAAATGCACTGCACTGCACTAGTCTCCCCTGATGCCCCCGGCGGAGGATAGTCCATGAGGATTTCCCCACGTAAAAAAAAAAAGGTCATTGGCGTCACGAGGCTAATCACGATAATGAGAGATAGACATACATGTTTTGCAGTAAGAGCGGAAAGGACGGAGAGTGGACACGTAACCGACATGTCCAGTTTAACTAGACCCGCGTTGCTTAATCAAATAAAATATGTTAGTAAAATAAACAAATAAACTTAACGATGAAAAGTAATATTGTTTGTTGTTACACTACAGATTTTACTGTACTATTTAATGGCACAACCAATCATGAAGCCGTAAAAAGGTGATTTATGTTTTAAATGTAAGCAGTCTCTTCAGTTCCAGTTGTGGCAGTAACTGACGGAAAACAACGGTGTAGCGAAATATATCAGTGACTAATCACTAACAAGCTGACAGGATCGGGTCGCCTTATATCATGTCTCAATAGGGGTAAGTGCTCGTAGTTTATAGATGAGTTTCTTTTACCAAACTATTTAAATTCAAGAGAATATGATACTATAAGTTGTGTCATTTTTTACAGAACTGTTTAATATCAGAGAGTGTTTATTCAATAAACGAATTTACAAACAATTTTAATTTAATTGACTCTATTTTCTAATTGTATTTCAAAATATTCTATTGCAAGTAATGCAATTGAATAACATGCCCACCTATCCAATTGCATTTGCAGGCCGTGGTATTTGCAGGCCACTACGTGTGGTCTATGCCCATTTGTTAAATGTATCCCATATATGGAGTTTATTAAATATTTCAAACCCTTGTTTATATAAACATACGCATATACCCAAGTTGATTTTGATCATGCACCTGTCAGTCGGTATTATTGTGAGCGTTGTGAAATCTAACATACATGTATATTGTTGTATGTATGTTTGTTGTAAAGTAAATAGATTATTTAATATTATTGTAGCATAACAATTTTTAGTGCATTCCTATGATAGGACCACAGGTGGAGTATAAACAATGTACTAATTGTCTATATTTAACAATTGTAGTAACTTGAAAATAAACATTAATTTCATGTTATATTATACTAGGAGCTAACACAAATTAGATCGCATGCATTATTTATCTCTAATCTCACTAATGGTTTTTAATGTTCAACTGAGGTAGCTGCATATTTGCTACTCTTTCGTCATTCAAGGTGCCATTGTTTTACGTACATATAAAGATTGAATTTTAAACTCTATGACATACTAAATACAGTTGATATTAGTTTGTTGTGAAATATTCATTTCTGACTTTAATGCAACCGTTGGTGTCTCTGTGCACATTTTTTGTATTGCAAAATATCTCGTGCAAACTTATGTAAGTCTCTTTTAAAGTACATATGTATGCAACATAAAACTTGTCCCATTTTATAATAGAGCTCAGTCAGTACATTTCCAGGTTGCAATACAAATATAAAGTTGCGTGCTATTATCAACTCAAAATGATGGTGATGATGAAGAGGATGATGATTCATAAATTCTCATATTATTATATAAATTATTTCAAAATGCTCCTCAATTCTCTTTACAATAAGACAGATATAGTAGACATATAAAAGTAAGAGAAAGAGATATCAATTACTGTTATGCTTGTAAGCGGTTAGCTTTTTATAGTAAATGTTTTGTGCTGCTCTAACCTATGCTCTAGACACTTCTATGAGCGCTAAAGCGCGTCTTGTTACAAGCTATGAGGTAATGTTTGGGGTTTGTATTGCTTCTCGTACTACGTTCGTATCTTCTGTTGCGGCGGTATTCAAAACTGTGGATACAACAATATTGTTTTATTTCTTTAGAAGAGAATAAAATAATATTTATTCGCTTAAGACATAGCATACATAGTTACAAGGTGACAAGCATATAAAATGTCCAGCACTCGAAAGTTTTTATATGACATTTTTCGTTCAGCAGCTTATCATGATTAACTAAGTCAAACGCCTCTACTCATGTCTAAGAAAATAGGCCTTACAATCTATTTGCTATCAATGATTGATCTTAGGCAGCAGAGCAGAGCCCAATTAGAAGAGTTTGTTGAAGATTTACATTATTCACCTTCAGGTTCATCAGTTCAGGTCGATGGTAATGATTTCTTCTGTCCAAAGTTTGGTTCCTTGTGATCTCGGTGGAGTAGCTCTATTCTACTCCACCGAGATCTAATCGTGTGTTTCTTAAAAGGCGATTAAGAGGTGGGACTAACTATGGTTAGCAAAAAGTGGGTGTATGAGACCCCACGGGCTAGTTATCTAAATTCGTCTTCTAAGATTTGTTGACACGATTCGTTTGTTAAAAGCTAGTTCAAAGTAGGTATTCTAAACATTAACAGATGTGAAAGTTTAGAACGTGTGTATATGTAACGTAGAAGTATGTAGTCGTACCACACAATTAGGCGTGTTCCTGTAACTCCTGCAGCTAAGTGTCCTGTCCGCTACAGTACAATGTCGCCTGCCGGTGTACACCTGTAACCAATATATCGATGATATTAGTTTGACGAAAGAAAATATGCAATGCGGTTTGCATTATTCGGGGACCCATTCGGGGGCATGACCCGTTATGAGTCATGTGAGTCTCTTACTGGTGTAGTGAAGCGAGTCGGAAGTGTCGGGGTCAGGGGTGGGGCAACTGAGTCTCACCAGTGTAGCAGAGCGAGTTGCAGGTGTCGGGGTCAGAGGTGGGGTCAAGTGAGTCCCTCACCGGTGTCGTGGAGAGCGTCGCAGGTGTCGGGGTCAGAGGTGGGGTCAAGTGAGTCCCTCACCGGTGTCGTGGAGAGCGTCGCAGGTGTCGGGGTCAGGGGGGGGGTCAAGTGAGTCCCTCACCGGTGTCGTGGAGAGCGTCGCAGGTGTCGGGGTCAGGGGGGGGGTGTCAAGTGAGTCTCTCACCGGTGTAGTAGAGAGCGTCGCAGGTGTCGGGGTCGGGGGGGGGGGTCAAGTGAGTCTCTCACCGGTGTAGCGGAGCGCGTCGCAGTTGTCGGGGTGGTCGGGGTCTGGCGGCGGCGCCCGCGTGAGCTCGTCGCCCCCCGGCAGGCAGGTTTCCACCATGGCCTCGAGGCAGTTCACAAACAGCTCGCTGCTCTCCGCCGTGCACTGGTTCTGACATTTTATATACACATTATACACGGTATAAGGGATAGTATGTGACAGACACTTTTATTCCATCACATCGTCTAAATGTGTAAACAGATTTGAACGTATGGAGTATCGTTATTTATAAACTGCACTGGTTTTTTTCCTTGACAAGATAGACATGTTTTTTTTTTAATTTATTGAACTAGAAATTCATACAATAGAAAAATATACATAGAAATGTTATTTGTCATCATAATTTACAGCAGAACGACAGACAAATGAACGGACTATTTACTACGGCACACTAATAACGAGTATTTTTTTTAATTTACTCAAAGGACTAGTTTTTCCTAAAATAAAATTACAAGTTATTTTGCATAATGTACATATATGATATTTTTAAATTTGTAACATAAGTATACCAGTAGCTTTGTAAAAGTTATTGACAGTATGGTGTCTTGTCACGGCAAGCTCTCCAGCAAGACCACTCTGGTTCCACTACTACTCCAGGCAGTTTATAAACGAAACATGTATGTGAATTGTATAATCACAACAGTAATACCAGTTTGGAACTTCTCGTTAAATAATACAGAATTCTATAAAAACATCAAAATCGTCACAAACGCCTACCAAATGATTGTTAGCAATGAATACTTTAAGTTGTTTCTTTTCAACGTTTCAACGTTTTTTGTCGCAAGTCTGTTGTAATTTCGACATTTGTTGTACCTACAAAACTACCTCTTTTCATAGAATGAGTCATCTAAGGAGCATAATAATAAAATAGTGAATCAACCACGTCAATTTTGAAATACCTCAAACTGTTTAAATGTATGTAGTGCAAATAATCTTAAAACCGTCAATTTTAAAAGAGGGTAGCCAGAAACGTTGCTTATCTATGTGTTATTTCTGTTCTTTTGTTATTTTATTTTATTTATAAATGGATCACACAATTCTGTCTCGCGTGGGAAGCTAACCAGGATAAACAACCACTAGCCCGGGCCACTCAACATACGTATGTACAGTCGTGGTCAACTAATTAAGGACATTCAAGATAGTGGACAGCAATAACCGGCTATGTACATATAAATATAAAACCCTGTTGATTTCTCAGTAACTATTATTTGCATAATTTGATCCGATTATTATACTATAAATGGCTGTAAATAAAAGATTAAATAAATATAAAAAAGTGTTTAATATCAAAGGTTAACCATGTATTCAATTTAAGGTACAATTCTGTAGCTGGACATTTAATTAAGAACAGTAAAGTAAAATGAAAAATAGAGTTAAACAGAACTAATAATCTGCAGTATTTTAATTTCTTTAACAACTTCATTTTATTACGGGTAAAATCAGTACCCAGTAGCAAAAACTTTGTTAGTAATTACCGCTTGACACCGATGTGGCATAGACATTATCAGTTTCTGACATATTTCAACAGGAATGTTTGCCCATGCCTCACAAAAAGCTTCATTAAGTTCATCTAAAGTTGTGGTACGATAAATGGCAACTTTTTTCTTAATTTCGTGCCAAAGGTGCTCGATTGGGTTGAGGTCGGGGCTATTTGCTGGCCAATCTAGCACTGATACCGACTGTCTGTTAAGAAACGACTTGACTGAACGGGCTGTATGTTTTTGGTCGTTATCATGCTGAAAAGTCCATATAATAGGAAGATGTTCCTCAGCATAGGGAAGCATAGTTTCTTCTAATATTGCCTTGTATTGATGTTGGTCTAAGTTACTCCTCACAGGTCCCACTCCACGTCCAGAAAATGATCCCCACATTTTAATGTTTCCTCCGCCATGTTTCACCTGCTTTTTTGTGAATCTTGGATTCATTTCCGCTTTTACAGGACGCCGTACGTATTGCCTTCCATCTGAAGAAATCAAATTAACCTTGGTCTCGTCAGAGAATAATACATGTTGCCATTGGTCGTAGGTCCAATGTCCATATTTACGTGCAAACGCAAAACGTGCATTTCTATGCTCTTTCTTTAACAACGGTACTTTGCGAGCCACTCTTCCGAACAACCCTGCTTCTACCAGACGTCGTCGAACTGTCCTCGCTGATACACTGACTCTTTCGTCTGCCCCAAACACTTCATGTTTAATTAAAATAGAGCCTAGAAACGGATCTTTCTTAGCTAACCTGGTTATCATTCTATCTTCTTGCGGAGTTGTTTTTCTCGATCTTTTTTTTCTGGGCACATTTAAAGTTGTGTTATTGCGCCTGAAATGTTGCACTGCATTGCCTATGGTATGCAATGCAGTGCAACATTTTAATTTTTGAACAATTTAAATATCCTGCTATCCTTCGGTATGACCAACCACGCTCGACAAACTTCATGATAATTTTTCGTAGTGTTGCATCGCAACTTTTATTTTTGCCCATTGTTCTTCAAAATAACTCTCAAAACTTGAAATTACAAATCTAGATTGCCGCTAAAACTACCACAAAGAATAGGAGAAGAAAGAAAATAATAATTGAGATTCAGATTTTGAAACTAGAACGCAATATCTCAGTGTCCCTAATTAAATGGCCAGCCAGCATTCTTTGAACAAATAGCACTGTGATCATCTATCAGCTATACTGTAAAGAGGTTTAATGTTTAAGAAGTTGTTATTGTTTGTATAATTAGGCACATAAATGACTAATTATACTTACATGTAAAAGATGTGGAATATTGTTTAGACTCGTTGGAAAATAAAAAATTAATTCACAATTTGGATTAACTAGAGAGTGTCCCTAATTAGTTGACCACGACTGTATATAAATGTATAGCGCCTTACCTTAGTGAAGGGTCCGGCGAAGCGCCACAGTCCACCGAAACCACAACTTTGCATATAATGCAACTGCTGTTGACTCGCGTCTTCGCTCGCTATCATGTTCTGGAAATAACAATTTTGTAGAATAGAATAGTGTGTATAAATTACATCTTATTATGTATGTATGTGTACTTACATAATAGGATGCAATTATTTATTTGAGTATCAACAATTTATTGAAAAACGCATAAAAATAACAATAATCATAAACTATGGCTCTGTAGCACACACATATACACGTTGGTGCACTGTTATCCGAATTGTCATCTCATTGCACGAGATATATGTAGCTCCTACAACTTATCATCCAAAGAATCCCTAACAGAGTAGGAGCACCTCGCCAACAGTAACGACATTCACTTAGAGTTCTCCAACTTTTCTTAGTTTATTGAAATTAAGGATTTTTTATTCCAATATATAATTCCCGCATTAGGCGGTATTTGTCTGTCACCGGGACTAGTCAAACATGTAAACGACGGCCACAAAACACGCCCACACTTATGACAACAATTTCTCGATCACACAAATGTATGTCCCGAGCGGGAATCGACACCACGACTTGTGCTCAGCAGTCAGGATCATTAACCACTAGACCAATAAGCCAGCCACTAACAATTAACTCTTACCACTTAATTACTCCGCCACAATCTACTCGCTACTGCTCTATCTGGTACATAGGTTTATTGACAATATCGATATTTGTACTGTATTTTTGAAGCCGTCATAACAGCTCATAAAAAAGGAATGTTGTCTCGGGAGGGGGCCGTGTCCGGCGGTTCGTGGAGTTTAGTTGCCGTGGAGCAATGTCCCGGACGCACCTCGCTTTTCAGAAGTAGATTATATAAAAAAACGGTTCCATTGTGACTGCTCAACGTTTTTATCGCTCACGAACAGCTCCAAGCGACGACGTGGACGTACTTTCAACCGACTTCAAAAAGGAGGAAGTTCTCAATTCGACTATTTTCTTTTTCTTTTGTTTTTATGTTTGTTACCTCAGAACATTTGACTAAGTGAACTTTTTATTTGAAAGCTAGTGCTTCCCGCGTGGTCCCATTTTAATTTGCTTTAGTTCTGACAATGTCATCCATGAGAAAACCATATAACTCTTAAATTTGCATTAAGCATGTGCTCGACAAATGGACGAATAACTCAAGATATAAACTGAAGTAAATGTTGTAGAGATATAAATTGTGTGCCGAATGAAGGCAACTGTGAAGACAATACTTATAATTATGACCGCTACATATGAATGAATGTGTGATCTATACAAACGTAAGACAGAATTACAAATTATTCGATATATTTTGCAAGAAATATTGTTAGTTTATTTTTAAATATTTATTGAAGTTAATTGTTCCTAAAGTTATATCTATTAACCGTTAATCAGGAATGGAATGATATATGCAAATTTTCTTTTACCGTAATTGTCAGTGTATTTCGGTAAAATTAACTTACTTTTCAGGCTCTGGCTTTGGACCGTATACCTGTTATATCGTCTGTTGTTATTAGATGTTTATTAACAAATGATTCCTTCAGTAAAGTGTACTTAACTTTGTCATGCAAAATTCAACTAATGAATGGTAGTTATTGTCAAAATTGTTCTTAATATGTTAGGGCTCAACTTATTTCAATAACCTGTATATAGTTGTAGCCGTGTCTAATAGGGCGTTTCTTTCTTAATCAGAGAAGACTTAGCCAAAATACCCCTCAGTTTATCACAGACTCGACTATCAATCGTGCATCGCAGCCGTGATAGTGTGCAATAACATTTGGTTTCGTGTCTCTCTATTTTGGCTAGAGCTGATGTACATTAGTTTCTTCTTTTTCGTTCTCAAGGCCGACGTCATGAGACCATATTGCTAATAGATAGAAAACGTGTTGCAGTTTGTTTAATGCGTCTTCAACAGAGTTACCATCTGCCACGAGACAAGTATCACCAGCGAATCGATAGATTTCACATTTAGAAACAAGGTGTTAAAGGTTATTAACGTATGTAAAGACGCCATCTTCACCTACCTGTGGAGACCGTTCAATAGTGTAGAATGTCTGAGCGTGTCTAAAGCACTGCTGTAGTCCATAAACGCTACGTATATATATCGTTTACTATCAAGGTGGTCATAAACGCTACCTGTGATTCAACTAAGGAGTTTTGTTGTACTTTTCCGTGATTGGAAACCATACCGACTAGAGAATAGATGCTGTTTTGGCTTGCATATAGTATTCAGTCAGTTTATCTACGATTGGGAGAGTAGTAGTTGTGGGCTGTAGTTCGAGTGGTGACCACGGCTGTCTTTATGTGAGGGTCTAACTACACCTGTTTTTAGTGCATCAGGATATATGCCACTGTATACGCGTTTATTTATTAAATTAGGGATTATAGACGTAATTTTACAGCACAGGTTTTTACACCCAGTGCTCTTATACCGTCGCAGGTGATATTTTAGCGTTACTTGATTTAATGATTGTAGCTATTATTTTCTTTACATTGTTGCTAAATTTTATTAAGTTATACAGTCAGACTTATTATAAGTATGTAAGTGGGACTAAAGTATGGCCACCCCTACCACTGCCTACCCCTTTGGGGATATATGCGTGCATTTAATAATAACATGCGTCATACCTGTATGATGCTTTGTACTGCGCTCAATATGACTTGGTCGTGGCAGTGCAGCAGCACGTGGTTTATCTTCATGTCCAACAAACTGTGGCTGTAATAACAACAAACGTTTTACTGTCACTTTATAAACGTCAACGAAGCGAGAGTCTGATGAACAATTGATATCTTTCTAAATAATTCTACTTGTATAAATAACTACTAGTGCAATATTGTAACATTTGTGTCAAGCATCTCAAGCTATTTTTATTAATTTTCTTTTTTCTACTATTACCAGCCTTTTGTAACTGCTCCGCTTCTAAAGGTCGCAGCGTGATATTGAATAGCCTATATAATTTCTCTAATAAATATTTTATCAGATACAAAAATAATATTTTAAATCGAACTGGGAGTTACAGAGTTACAAATCAGCTCGCTTAAACCAACTAACAAAAAGCTCTGATTTCTATTAGTACTAACTTCCGCCAGCGGTAAAGGTAGATTATTTCAGTTGGACTTGACAACAAAGAACACCCAGACTCAGGATAACAATTTATGGATTACACAAATTTTCGACCCGTGTGGGAATCAAACCCACGACCTCTGGATCAACAGACAGGTTCACTGTCCTTTCTCTTACCTACCTACTTCTTACAAAGGGTTCGAAGCGCTTCATCAAAATCGGTTCAGGCGGTTTAAGCGTGCAAATTACAGACATACAGAGATACAGAATTACTCTAACATTCATAATACTAAACGATGTAAACCTCGTTTAGATAAGTCACTTACGAGGATGTACAGACACAGGTGAAGCCATTAAAACATAGTATACTTACATTACAGGAAATACTTTAGGGAACACCACCGACCCTTCCGCTAAATATTGGTACAGGATTCTTATTTCATCCTCATCTGAAATTAGAATTATAATTTGTAACGTTGCAATAACTATTTATACCCAATGAACCGTTTCAGCTTCGACAGTTGTAACCGTTATAAAGGGGAATAACCACCTCATTTAGCATTGTTGCAATGTTCACGTGAGTTAACTCTTGATCCACTGAGTCCACTATATCAAGAACGTAGTATAGCGCTGTTGGTAGCGTAAGTCTCTGCCAAGAACGCACTGTTAATAGAACGAAACGTTCAGGAACTGCCGTTCTTATAATTGTTCAATCGTTTACACAGCTAAAGAAAATAATAAAATTTATCATTAAGACAATATCTATAAGTTCTATAAGTTCCTTGATTCTTATTGTTGGAAATCCTAGTCTTATTAAGAAATGACACATAATCTTGTAGACCATGTTTAGATTTAATGCGATACACTGTACAATAAAAATTAGTCGCATTTTGTAGAAAATAAGAAGAATGCAATAGCAAGGTACACATTAGTTCTATTTATTAATGGTGGACATACATTGGTTCGAAGCTAATAGTTTGTATCTAATGCGAGGAACGGTTCATTCCGCGGTGACGGCTGTTACATTGGTACGCATTCAAATTGCAATAATCCCTAAATAAGAACAACTATTTATTTGTTTTTAATGGAATTCAATTCATTTTAATGATTTTTACAAATGATTCAAGCGTTACAATGCAATAATAGATTAACGGCCTGTGACGGGTGTTACGAGTAAAAAAAATGTTACAAAATAAATAGCTAAATAGATAGTTAAAGAATTTTCATGTAACACAATAACAAATATATTTTGAGACTTAATTTATTAATGTAACAACTATTAAAGACATGAATTATAATTTAAAATATTAGTTTGGCCATAATCACTCATATTCAGAAAAAAAAAAACACTTTTCCAATCCATCAGCCGGTGAGACAAATTTATACAAAATCCTATTTCCTTTTGTAGCTAGATTGGGAACAGGCTATTTCTCTAAAATTAGCTCATAAGTCACATCTGCTACGTCAATATCATAAGACTTTAAATAGACAACCTGATTAATCAGCAATCTTCACCTCACCCTCCTCGCTATCAATTTTGTGAATAATGCCCGCGTACCGATATTGCGCTTTTTTAATATTATCAAACTTCACCAGAATAACATCACCATTCTCGTAATGGTGATGTACAGACAGTCTCCTGCATTCTGGTGCTTGTTCATTCTCTTCCAGTGACCTTTCTCAAAGTGAATTCTTTTTACTTTTAGCGTTATCCTTCTTATTATTCCCTGAACTTTCAATTTTATTATTTTCTTTATTCTGTCTTACTTTGTTATCATTCTTTTCTGTGGTACTTGTCTCATATATGTATTTTTTCCTTTCACGTTTCCTAATGTATTTCCTATCATTTTCCCTTTTTTTGCTAATCATGTGTTCTGTGTCCTGGTTTTCTTCCCTTTCTGAGTTTGAGTAAACATATTTGTATGCAACTTTGTCTTTAAATAAAAGATATTTGTGGGTACTTGAACTGCCTGTAAGACCATATAAAAGATATTTGTGGGTACTTGAACTGCCTGTAAGACCATATAAAAGATATTTGTCGGTACTTGAACTGCCTGTAAGACCATATAAAAGATATTTGTGGGTACTTGAAATGCCTGTAAGACCATATAAAGGATATTTGTGGGTACTTGAACTGCCTGTAAGACCATATAAAAGATATTTGTGGGTACTTGAACTGCCTGTAAGACCATATAAAAGATATTTGTGGGTACTTGAAATGCCTGTAAGACCATATAAAGGATATTTGTGGGTACTTGAACTGCCTGTAAGACCATATAAAAGATATTTGTGGGTACTTGAACTGCCTGTAAGACCATATAAAAGATATTTGTGGGTACTTGAACTGCCTGTAAGACCATATAAAAGATATTTGTGGGTACTTGAACTGCCTGTAAGACCATATAAAAGATATTTGTGGGTACTTGAACTGCCTGTAAGACCATATAAAAGATATTTGTGGGTACTTGAACTGCCTGTAAGACCATATAAAAGATATTTGTGGGTACTTGAACTGCCTGTAAGACCATATAAAAGATATTTGTGGGTACTTGAACTGCCTGTAAGACCATATAAAAGATATTTGTGGGTACTTGAACTGCCTGTAAGACCATATAAAAGATATTTGTGGGTACTTGAACTGCCTGTAAGACCATATAAAAGATATTTGTGGGTACTTGAAATGCCTGTAAGACCATATAAAGGATATTTGTGGGTACTTGAACTGCCTGTAAGACCATATAAAAGATATTTGTGGGTACTTGAACTGCCTGTAAGACCATATAAAAGATATTTGTGGGTACTTGAACTGCCTGTAAGACCATATAAAAGATATTTGTGGGTACTTGAACTGCCTGTAAGACCATATAAAAGATATTTGTGGGTACTTGAACTGCCTGTAAGACCATATAAAAGATATTTGTCGGTACTTGAACTGCCTGTAAGACCATATAAAAGATATTTGTGGGTACTTGAACTGCCTGTAAGACCATATAAAAGATATTTGTGGGTACTTGAAATGCCTGTAAGACCATATAAAGGATATTTGTGGGTACTTGAACTGCCTGTAAGACCATATAAAAGATATTTGTGGGTACTTGAACTGCCTGTAAGACCATATAAAAGATATTTGTGGGTACTTGAACTGCCTGTAAGACCATATAAAAGATATTTGTGGGTACTTGAACTGCCTGTAAGACCATATAAAAGATATTTGTGGGTACTTGAACTGCCTGTAAGACCATATAAAAGATATTTGTGGGTACTTGAACTGCCTGTAAGACCATATAAAAGATATTTGTGGGTACTTGAACTGCCTGTAAGACCATATAAAAGATATTTGTGGGTACTTGAACTGCCTGTAAGACCATATAAAAGATATTTGTGGGTACTTGAAATGCCTGTAAGACCATATAAAGGATATTTGTGGGTACTTGAACTGCCTGTAAGACCATATAAAAGATATTTGTGGGTACTTGAACTGCCTGTAAGACCATATAAAAGATATTTGTGGGTACTTGAACTGCCTGTAAGACCATATAAAAGATATTTGTGGGTACTTGAACTGCCTGTAAGACCATATAAAAGATATTTGTGGGTACTTGAACTGCCTGTAAGACCATATAAAAGATATTTGTGGGTACTTGAACTGCCTGTAAGACCATATAAAAGATATTTGTGGGTACTTGAACTGCCTGTAAGACCATATAAAAGATATTTGTGGGTACTTGAACTGCCTGTAAGACCATATAAAAGATATTTGTGGGTACTTGAACTGCCTGTAAGACCATATAAAAGATATTTGTGGGTACTTGAACTGCCTGTAAGACCATATAAAAGATATTTGTGGGTACTTGAACTGCCTGTAAGACCATATAAAAGATATTTGTGGGTACTTGAACTGCCTGTAAGACCATATAAAAGATATTTGTGAGTACTTGAACTGCCTGTAAGACCATATAAAATGTAGTTGCCTCCTATATACCTGAAATAGTGTTTGAAGAGAGAAGAATTTTGCCTGTCTGTTCTTTACAAAACAAAGAATTGTGAATTTTCCTTTTTTTGCTAATAGACCTACAAATATTGTAGCGCCAAGTCTTTTTAAAGCACACAATTACTTTTCAAGTGTTGTTTAATCACATAACCTTACTTTCGCAACGTCAATACAAAGTAAACGTTAGAATAGCTTATATAGGATTAACTTTTCTGTGCATATTGTGACGGGTGTTACCCGATACTTACATGTAATATAAAATATCAATAAAATGATATTGCTTAACTAAATAATTACAATTTTTTCACAACAAATAATTACAAGTCGCAGCATGAAAAGCTAATGAAAATGGCGGGCTATCAACGTGATTACCGTAAAAAACGTGTTGCCATTTTATTATTATGTTTTTACTACTATGTCGACTTTGGAGCCCTCTTGAGTTTACACGAAATATTACGAAAATCGGCGGTAATATTAATGTTTTTTTTTTGAATTATGAAAATTTAAAACAGAGCCTGTTTTTTTCTATTTTAGTATACATATTCTACAGTTATTTTTTTTTACCTTATAGTATCGATTACCGCGGAATGGCCCGAATGTGTACTTATCCAACCCACAAAGATTTATACATCGGAGACGGCGGCGGTAAAACTGGAAGGATCTATAAGAGTTATTTAATAGCGTAGACATTAGTGCATCTTGTGATGATGCACAGCTGTCTTTACAGATTGCATGAACTTAAGAATAGACAATGTATTAAGAAAAATATTTGAATGCGTTTTTAAAATATACAATTTGATATTACAATAGTAAATAAACAAAACGGTTGATAGATGGGGGAGACATCGATTAACATACTTATATAACAAAACTATACACACATTCAAACAGAACCGTTTTTTAAGTCAGCTAAAAAGGGGAATAACAATATTGCGTAATTGTGACATGAAACAATACATATAATAATATATACCACAAGTATAACATTCTAATATAAATGAGAGCATTGTGACATCAACCGTTCAAGTAGCTATACAACGTACAGTATAGTATAGTAGTAGCGGTACGCAACCATCTACTACAGGGAGACAGTCATGACGCGGTCATGTTGGCACGCACCTGTGGTGTACTTGACGAGTGTGGCCAGCACGGTGAGCACCAGGGCCTGCGTCGTGAAGTCTGACAGCGCGGACGGATCTAGCAGACTATTGCTCTCTGGGCTTGATGTGTCTTTATCCGTTGACGCTTGCTGCCATATTAAAACATTTACAAAATAAATCATTACTATGATACAACAGGAGGCTTATCATATGTATTATTAGACTTCTAGTCTTTATATAAGCTGCAGGTCCAAAATAGTGTATATACCTTAGTGGTGGCTTCCGGGTAGTCGCTGTCACCAGATTTAGTGGAGGAAGGGCGTCCGTCGGTGTCGTCGGTGCTGCCCGGCGAGCCGCGGCCGTCCTCTTCCACCATCTGACGCGAGTACACGGTATAGAGACACTTTATAAGCTTTACACTAGTTAAATATTCAACCATACAATTACTATGGAATCATTCATGATCATCACTATCACGAAATCACTAATAGGTCCGACATGGAGTTATATCACAGCCTCCCTCCCTCATCCCCAACCCCTCATCACTTTAGCGCACTTCTGACTTGAGTTGTAGGTGTCCATGGGCGGCGGATATTACTTTTTTATTTTTATTTTTTAAACTGCTGCACTAAGACGTATTCCATCTAACCGTCAGATGACCCCTTTGCTTGTTTGCCTTCGTATGCCATAGGGAAAAAAATAAGAGTGATATGCTGTACTTACTCCACTCACGTCGAACCCACTATCAGCGTCGCCCGCCTGTTCGTTCCTGGCTGCCTCTCCAGTCGCGCCGTGCTGCATGCTGTGAGCTCGGCCTTCGCTGTCCTGTTTAGATGACTCAGATTATCGCGGGACCAAGATTGATTCAAAACATTTAGTGGTCTCGAAATTACATGTTTTGTATTGATAAATCTCTCAAAAGTCGTTAAGAATTAAATCGTATGTATAAAACAGGTAGTATTATTTCTTCCGAATTTTGATGTGATCAGCAGCACGCCTACAGAAAATATAGAGTTATATTTGAAGAAGTGCAAATCTTGAGATTATTGCGTGAGGAGTTGGATTATATGTTTAATTAATATTTTAGATTGATATAATAATTGCGAGACCACAAAAAACGACACACATGTTGGAAAAGGGGATATATAGAACAAATAAAATGTTGTAGCCGGGGGAAGTTCAAAGCGTCTATCGTTTTAAAATCTAAGTCGCTATTTTTTATTCAATTTTAAAATGATCTATAGCTAAAAGCACTTGTGTAGTGACATTAAATCATTGTAGTGAAGTGTTTGTAGCGAGTATGTTTTAGGTGATATAAGAGTACTTCTCATATCTAGTGCTGATAATAGTGCACTGTGTACAGGAGGGCAGATTATACGTGTACACGTGGTAGCACATCTATGACACAATGTTCGTGGTAAGGAATTAGTGTATCACTTGGTCTATTTTTTATTAAAAGCGTGTCCGTGAGTTTCATTATCCAATATTTTTTAATAGTAACTTTATATTTGACAAATTTGATCCATAATTGTGATTATTTTTAAACTAGACGATTTAAAATAATTTTTGAACAAATTTAAATTTAAATGTGCTTTTTAAAACCATGTTATCAAAGGCCAACGAAATGTTTAACCAACGTGAAGGATTATAAATTGTCCCCAAATGACAACGTTGCTTTATTAATTTCCAAACTGTCGAACAATTTCCAGTGTTATGTACGATACAAATATAAATAGCACACTACATTTAACAGCTATCTTCTGACGAAGTCACGTGAACGTAGCGGAAGGCTATTTACCCAATGTTGTATAATTGTTACCGTACCATCGACTTACTCGAGGATTTAACTTATCCATCATTCGATCTACCATTGATGAAGAAAATCGAAATCAATTTTATGTCGGGGACAAGAACAATGTCAAGGCTGATAACTTAATGTTGTGACAAACGTGTTGTGGTAAACTTTGTTTTGCTTACAGGGTTAGAAGCATTTTTATGCGATTGAAATAATTTAATATAATAAATTTAATTGATTTCCAGGGTAAAACATGCCGGTTTTACTACAACTACGCCGGACGAAGCAAATAGTAATCCAAGGCATTACGCCTTGTAAATATAAAGCCGTGTATTGTATTTTCTCGTTAAATGTTTAGTTTGAAAGTACTACTTTTTTCGTTGTATTAAACAACAATTCAGTAGCGTGCTGTACGAATATCGCTATAACGCTGTGTCAAGTTACAACTGACAAAGAGCCACACTAGGCGTTGTAATTACTCGAGGTACGCCAATGGTGTCCTTCGAAGTAGGCACAGA
The DNA here is from genome assembly GCA_947561695.1 of Tyria jacobaeae. Classification (NCBI taxonomy): domain Eukaryota; kingdom Metazoa; phylum Arthropoda; class Insecta; order Lepidoptera; family Erebidae; genus Tyria; species Tyria jacobaeae. The sequence goes on along the minus strand of OX387236.1, from coordinate 184,641 downwards.
GAAGGACCTCTGCGTTTTAAAACGCATTCTAGCTGATGTCTATATATAGGTAAAGCAGTGCATAAGCATGTGGTAACGAACAATTTGCACAAAAATATAATATAAATGTGTAAATATAAATGTGTTCAAATAGATTTTGTGCAAATTATCGTTTGTATAAATGACAGTTTCGCGTTGTGTCAGTTATCCAGCAGGTTCAATATCAAGATTGAATTGGCCATATGTTTTATGTAACGAAAACAACACGAAACGAGCAAACAACGCACAGTAGTCAGTCCATACGATACGATACATGAACGGATCCGAACAGTAGCGTGTAAAAGACAATGATTCAGATGTAAGTGGATGAGTACTGGAAGTAAAGACTGTATTAGTTTGATGGCGGATTGAAGAATTTATATAATTTTAAGTAAGTACCTTGCAATTTGTATATAAAAAGACTAAAATATGTATTTTGCCGATTTGGACTCCACATACATATTAAAAGGATGATATTTCATTTAAAACCATTTAAACCAATGAATCTGTTTTAATAATGTTGCTCTAGAATTGTCTTAGGATGTAGAATTCTTCAATCTACCGCAAGAGATAGAAGTCGAACAGAACACAAAAGTAATGTCTAACTAATTACGTCACTATGTATCATAGACAATGACTGCATGATTGAATAATTGATTACTGTGTAATAAATGAAAATATATTTGATACGCTTCTATTATTATTTTTTAACAATTCAATTCACATAAATAATTATGAATAATGCGCTTATATAACGTTGTAGAAATAAGTTATTAGCTCGCGTCGAAACTGATGTCGAAAGAAGCCTTGAGAATATATTTCCAATACACACGTAACAATATTTCCCCTCAATCACAAACTCAATAATCGTGAACACAAAAGCTCATCCTTCTATCAAATGTAATGCTAAGAAGCCAGCTCGCCGTCCGTTTGGGAAAGAAATTCAAGAAGCATCCGTTCATATTGTTTCCTTCATACATCGACCGTGTGTTTCGTTTCAGGACCAGATATTATAAAATAAGTACAAACAAAGTATAGTTAGAGGGCCCGGACTTCACGGCCCCAGTCAAATCGAGTTATATGTATAGGACCCTGACGTGCTCCAACTTACTTCTGCTTACATCCCATTCTATCCGCCCTTCCTGTCAATAAACTACTATGTGGCCCATCTAATTCCCAAAAGTGCCCTTTGACGGCAATCGGCTTGCCCTCTATTACTTTAATTCGACTAAACTGTAATCGGTTCGGTGAGACACCATATTGGTTTATTTGAGTTTTAACATAACTAGATCAAACAGGAGAAGGTCTGAGTTACATGTAAAGAGACAAAATCTACAAATATTATCAGATAATACGTATTGCATGGCCGTATATTCACATTTACAATAATTACCATGTTTTTAAACTAATATCTTAATTCTTTCACAAAAATGTTACTTCTCTATAACATAACTCCTAAATGAACGCCTTCACTGAAAGGTAAACTAGCCTGTTATTACATCTCATTGTCAGATTTAAATTAAATGTTTATACCTTTCATTTGCCCGGCGAATGTGATGAATCATACAATAGTAAGAACTACTTCATCTATAAAAGAAAAATGTTTTCCAAACTCTTAGCAGTATTTGTAATTTTCGTCGCAAACTTTTAAAATGATATGAATAAACAAAGAAATATATTTTTGAGGCGTGCTACACATATATGTTACATAAAGATAGCGATTCTAAAACATGAGCACACCTTCCCGTAAAAGCTTGGTGTTTTTGTTTGGAATTCTTCTAACATGAAAATAACTAAAAACACATTTTGTGCTTAATTCTTTCCCAAAACAGACGTACAATATTATAACATTACAAATGGTTCCTGTGACTGCCGTTCCTCGTCTAAACACCGACAAACTCTTACAATAACATACATACAATTTACTGCACCTTTTTCAATCTACACTAACGAAAAATAAATTATGACGAATCAGGGATTCATCTCTTTGCCTTCGTTAGTGCTTTATTATTATTGAATAAAAAGTACTTTTAATAACAAAAAGAACCAGCCGTTATTCATTAAGATATCTGGTAACTACCCGTTGTCGGGGCGTGTGGTCGGCGCGTGTGGTCGGCGCCCGGATCCGGTACTCATGGTCCGGTACACATTCCTAACTACTATCCGTTTTGCCCGACCACTAGTTGTTTATTGATAGTGGTAAGTCGATCTTCTAACCATTATCAGTAAACATAATGTTAGGTGGGGATGTAACTAATAAGCTCTTCAGCGGTATACACAAGTATGTTTAAAACTCTCACATAAGTTAACAAAATAAAAATACAAAGACCTTACACTAAACAACGAATTATTAGGTTACTACATATTGACTTTTTGCATATTGTCGATCATCAAATGTGGATCCTCGCCATGGCGGTGGACCGGCATTTTGTACCCACTGAGCAACTAGCGAGCGGCGCCGAGCAGGTGACCGAGAGGCAAGGAGGGGCGCGGGCGCGGGGGCGGGGGCAAAAGCTCCCACTCCTCATAAAGCGACCACCCACCATGACACGGACTCTCACTTTACCGACTCGATCGGGTACACCGCTTTATGGAGTTGCAATAATATATACCAGCGTTAACTACAGTCTGCCTTGTATTACATTTGGTCACCAACATCAAGACCTTAACACACAATATGAATACCGAGTTTCATTCGGAATGACAAAGGATTGTAATGATATAAATATATCAGTACATTAATCTGTTCATTCATTAATCTATTATGGTGTAATAAATAAAAAAATCAAAATACATACATATATGCAGAACCCTAAAAACTTTATACTCCTTTTTTGTGCTGCCATGTATAGCCACATCTCAATTTATTTTATTAAATGAGTCAATAGGCAATGCTTACTTTATACTCTTTCAGTTTAGGTATGGTTACTTGAATGCGGATCAAAATACAAACAGTATTGCAGTTGCTATTATTGACAGAATTAGACTTTATAGAAGTCTGATTAGATGAAACAGACTTACACTTTATATCGAATATTTCTTTGTGTAAAATATGGCTACTATAATCATTTTGAATACATCAAATTCTCATTATGTGCCCCCGAGAACAGCCCACACAGTTCATAGTCAACAAAACAAACACTTCAAAGACAAATATATAACTAGAGGTGCAGTAAACTCTATATCTAGTATTAGTTACAAGTAAGTTATGAGTAAGTAAGATAACGATAATATGTAACGACATTACCTGGTGCGATATGGAGACCAGGTGTGGGCTGTGGCCGCCACTGCTGGACTGCATCGTTGGGGATTTACCTGATGTACAATCGTCTACATTTGAGCTGGTGAGACTAAACAGTCAATAGATTTTATAGTGCCTTGTGGTTCTCGGTGGAGTCGGATAGGAGCAAGGCATTGCACTGTCATCTATCAGACAGTATGTGTACAGTCATGGAGTGCCCGCATACAGACAAAAATAAGCTTACCCCCTATTACGGAAGTGGGACGAAGCCTACCCTTTTGGTAAGTATATATACATATGTATAAGTTTTTACTGTGTTTGGACAACCATTGTCGTATTTTTATTCGTTAAGTAGCTATATTGACACCATTTAGTAAATACATATCATTTTTTGTATATTTTCTAAAATTATATGCAAACTGCTACGCTAAGCGTAGTAGAGAAGAGAAACTGCTACAAAAAGTACTACAAGAGTCCAGTACTCATGTAGACATGTCAAAGCACAGACCACCTGCACAATGACAGGTCAAGTTAAACTGGCCAATGAAAACAAAACAAAGAAATTTAATCGAACTAAAAGAAAATGAATACTGGCCTAATTTCGACTACTAACTACTGCAAGCTCTAGTTATTCTTATTTAAATTATTTGAGACGTAGATGTCGGTGCCCACTTACCCCTGTGAGCTGATGAGATAGCGACCTGGTCGAGTACGTCCCAGGACTTCTGCCGTCGGCTGTGACACGACGCGTGACCGGGAGGCTGGATCAGTATCGACGACTGAGATAAAAACAACAATAATTAAATAAAAACAATAGTTGGTATAAAGTGAAAATAGTTCTAGAGCGCATTAACTCCTCGATTACACAACTTTGTTTGTAAAATATTTTGTATAATCTTTTAAACGCTCTTTATATGGGACATTTGTAAATAAAGCCACGACTTGTGGTCAGCAGCCAGGATCGCTAACCACTAGACCAACAAGCCACATTTTCAATATTAAGAGTTCAGAATGAGTAGTAACAAACTGTATATCTTAATTCCCATTAAATCACTACTAAATATTATGAATGATTCATATGTTGAACATTTATCAGATGCATTTTTTTTTAAATATCTAATCATTTATTTGTAAGAAAAAAGTACCAGAGCCTTTGAAGTTTTACATTTACATGTAAAGGGGATGTGGAGATGGCAAAAGGGGCGGGAGGTCGGGGGAGAGGAAAAAGGAGAGAGGGAGTTGGGCCTCCGGAAACCTCACTCATTTCGGGGGGTTGTGGTGCAATGGTTTTCTGTGAGGCCGTATCGCACCGGTCGAGCCCGGCCCATTCGTGCCTAAGCATGGCTCTACCACGTAAAAACATTAGGGAGTTCATTAGTTTATTTTTGTTACAAAAAGGAAGTAGAGATTAAGTGGTTGGAGATTAAAAAGATCCGTCTTCAAGAGGGGAAACACGTGTCGTATCATTAGAACAAAAGAAAAACATCGGAAGATATTGTAGATTTAGGCTTTCAAGACGCCTCTGGCTGCTCCTTCGGGGATATACGCGCGACAGTATGTATGTTTATCTATAATTGTATTTAGAATAGGACTGAATATAATAATTGAAGCACTTAATATTATCTATTTACGAGCGCATTAGTTACCTGGTGATGTTCAGCAGTGGGACAGTAGTGATCACAGTTATCAGGCAGCCACTTTGGCAGAGAGTGCTTCACGTGACAGCGAGAGCGCACCTCCTCACTCACGCACACTAGAGCTGCAACGTTATACAACAGGGTGGATTGTAGTACATTCAAAAAAGTAGACTAACGCCACGAATTATCGTCACAAATGGTAAATGTTATTTTAAAGACTCATTCGTAATGTAATTAAAAGAATTATCTTCTAACTCGAAACTTCGAACTTTAACTGAATGCACATATTGTACAAGGCGGACTTAATGCCTTAGGCATTCTTTGCCAGTCAACCTTCGGGTGTTGCAGAAATGAAAGTGGTAGGTAAGAAGAATAAGGGAGAAAAGAAGGAACTAATTTAAAAGTAGTAAAAATACAAGGAAAAAATGTTATACACATTATTACATATGTATGTATACATTAGTATATACACATTATTACATATACATTATTATATACACATTATAACTACATACTATACACATTGTAAAAAAAAAGAACAAAAATATATGACAATTAAGCCAACTCATTGAGCTGATCGCGTACCCTTTGTTTAAACATCAAGCGGTTTGTGGATATCCTGATTTGAGTGGAAAAGATTGGACATAGAACAAAGCGTTCACGAAGGCGGAGTTATGAAGGGGGCATAAAAGAAAGAAGGTTTCTGTCATTATTTGAACACAGTAAACGAAGATAGGGTGCTAAATAAGATGGAGGAGATGGAGTTAAGAAAAGAGAAGAGAAAAGAGTCGCTGGTGAATCGGAAGCCATTTTCACTCAGAATGTAAAGCAGGGAGAGATAAAAATAATAAATGGAATGCAGTTATTAAGAAGCCGGTCAAGTTGATTGAGCAGGTCGAGCAGATAGTCGATTATAGGGATGATAAGGGACTGCATTACGATTGTCTTCATCTTAATATACCACGGTTAATGCCTATACAATTCGAAGGTATCGTCAAATCTTGACTTGAAGAACATTGTGGATGGACCACCGGAGTATAACTCTTTCTAACTAAATAAAATACTGAAAATGGAGCAAATACGAGTAAATTATTTAACATACATCCATAAAAAAGTACATGCAGTCGAAATATTCGAATGTATGTACTTTTTATCCTCAATTTTGAAGTCTGTTAATAATATATGAACAGCGCAGCGACATCTAGTTATTAGAAACCAAATTTAGTATCTACTGCATCTCGAAAGGGAAGTTTTACGAATACAAAATTTGGCATATGTATATTATAAATAAAGTAACCATTACCTCACCTAACCACACATGTGGAGAAAGAGAGTCAAATCAAACCTACCTGTATCAGCTTTAATTCTACACACTTACCAGTAAGATATGCGACTGTGTCAGGGGTGACGTGGAACTTGTCTCTATGGGTAGAGCTGGAGGCGGCCAGGGACAGCAGTTTGATAAGGACCCGACAGGTCCTAGAGACGGTAGCAGCCGCAGGGTGACGGTAGCCCTTGATGAAGTGGCCCACCAGTGCAAAGTGGAAGTTGGACCGAAAACTGACAAACAACCAGTGTATATATTACCACACCCGACTTTTCAAATATTTCTCTGTGGCTAAATATGTATATAGATAACAATCCTGAGGCGAGGCAAGATTCTATCCCTGAAGGGGTAAGCAGAGGCGTATCAAACGCCTACACTAGGCTAATTTAATTGCACTTACGTATTATAGGGCAAGACAGTTTCCATCAAACGGGATCTGCATTAATGTGTGATATGTAACAATACTTTTACAATACCCACGGCCAGAGAAACCATTAAACTCATTTTTTTATGTTTAAGAGTTCAATACAAATACATCCGTATAAGCAGACAGAATCTATTTTTTTTCTTTTATTAACTTCCCTTTTCGCCCATCTCATCATTAATATATTCTCTTTTTCCCTTTAAACACAAATCTTTAATTTACAAAGTGCCCTTTTTACGGCAATAACCTTGTCCCTACTAAGTGTAATAGGGGCAAAGTATAATAAGTCTCTAAAGATTAGACATCATCGGTCAATCTTTGTATATGTTGCGTGTGTGGTTACCTGAGCCCCACGGCGTGGTCTAACTGCTTGAAGTGCCATTCCAGCGGCTCGCGGGTCTCCATCATCACTTGCTCCAACGTCTACAACATTCATCAATTCAGTAGATAAAAGTTACAACACATAATATCAGGTGCACAAAAAATATTTTCGTAAATAAGTTTAGTAAGCTAACCAACAACGTTACTAAACTAAATTTGTATAGAGATAAATAGAAGCCAACGTGCACTTCCAAACTATTCTACCCACTATACTATCCCTTTGCAAAATTGTATATTTCATGTGTTTTGTATGTGTATTTCGAAAATCCTGACAAGACATAGAACAAGCTTTTAAAGTATATAAGGATAGAAGTAAGCAGCAAGCTGTTATCTGTGCATACAGCAGAAGTACCCTGAAGCGTAAGCAAGTGTAAAGGACGCGACAGGTTGTACCCAGGTAAGTTAGTGTTACAGACTTCTGGGCCGAGTCCGTAACTATAAACAAATCGTATATCATTAGTAAAAATGAAAAACTCCTTAGAATTTAAACATGTATGTACATATATAATTAGGAGAGAGAATACCGATGATAAATGCCAAACCTTGTGTTGGAAGTGTCCCTGCGACTCCAAGGTGTGCAGGTTCTGTTCCATGAAGGCGAGTCCTGCGGCGTACAGCGTGGGCTCGTCCAGCTGCAGCACCGACAGCGCCACCCAGAACAGGGCCTTGTGGATCGGTGACGCCTGCGACAAGGTTATACTGCTGCATATATAATATACATATATTATCAGCCCTATCAGCCTTTAACAATTGGTTAAACGAATTATCTCTCACTGTAACATTATACTGTTCTATGCCGCCGATGGACACCTCCAACTTCAGAGTTTGGAGGTGATGAGGGTAAGCCAAGGAGGAGAGGGCGGGTTTGGACCTCCGGTAAAACACAAATATTGTTTGTCTACCGGTTTTCTGTGAGATATTAACTTTCTTTGCATATACATATATGTTAAAGTAAATGCTTAGGCACGATTGGGCAGATCCTCCGCTCACTCCTCCTAACGTTACCACTCCCGAGTTACAGGTATCTATGGGCGGCGGTTGTCACTTACCGTCAGGTGACCCGTCTGCTTGTTTGTCTCCAATACCATTAAAAATAAAAATATAATTGCATGTAGGAGAGTCGGTCCCGCCTCGTTCATGCTAGAAACGCAACCTTAAATATCAACAGCATGTACTTGATTATCTTTGGTAACAATATTGTCTATAAGAGAACGAGCGCTGACTGCATACCACATTCGTTTTTCTACAGGTCTGCCAGTTTTATTATTTATGTTTATAATGTAATTAACTCCATCCTAAGGTCGTCTGGCAGGGATCGCTTTTAGTGATAAGACTACCCCATTGTCCTCTAATTTGTTAGACAATGTTTTTTTTTAAACTGTATTTTATTGTGTACAAGAATATTTTATCATTCTGTCACTATTGTAGAGGATAATAAGTGATAAGGCAGTAGATAGATCTCTGTGATCTTTTTGACTTCGCGTAGGGCTTCGGGCATAAAGCTTGATATTTTGCTCTCACCTTTTTTACGTGAACTCTTTAATTTAATTTGGTGATTTTGTGCCGGCGAAGAAATTAATTTAGTTTTTGAGTAATTTATTTCCAGATTGTGTGTTTTCATCAAATCTATTGTTTTTCTGAGTGTTAGGTGAAGATTTTCATTTATATTTCGTTGGTTTTACAAGAAGTGAGCAAATGCACATTACACGTGCACTTATCATGCTTTTATATATTTTTTGTTTGAACGGATTTTAGTATTTTATGTGTTTTTGTTGAAGAATTCCAGTTCGTTCTCTGCCGATTAGATATGAATTGAGCCATTCGTTAGCTTAACTCTGTATGTACACCAATACATATGTACTTACCGGATAGAGTAGAGGCTGCAACCTGGTCAAGGACATGATCAGCGCCTCCAGTAGCGCCAGGTCGTTGAACGACTCCAGAGCTTTCACTAATATCCTGAGTAGTTGCTTCATGTCATCGTCCGTTACATTTTTACCTATTACAAAGTTTTGTTTAAATAATATATTATTAATAAAACGACAACGGATTGCCCGTTCATATTCAGACGAGAGAGAGTTCGGACTCCCATCAACAATCGGCTATCACTTACACTTCCCAACAAATCCTTAATTGTCTTAAATACGCAATATCTCTGTGCTTGAATTACCTTCCCTGCCTTTCCCACAGTGTTTAGTTCACTGGAACAGAGTAGCCCCATATTTGAAATTTGACTAGCCTGTTGTCGCAATGGTTAGGGATCCGGACTGCTAATCCGAAGGTCGTGCGTTGGGTTCCCACATAAGACATAAAATTATGTGATTCACAAATAGTTGTTTCAAGGCTGGTTATTCTTTGTGTTCTTTAGTTTGATGTAAATATTAAAGAACAGTTTCCCGCGACACATGTTTTATATATATATACACAATCCTTTTTTTTTTTTTTTTTTTTTTTTTTACGTGTGGAAACCCCCTCGGGCCGTCATCCCACCGGGGTTTTCGGTGGAACGGTGTGTCGGAATCGGACCGACTAAAACCACACGGTGTGCCATCCTGCGCCTAAAATAGGAGGAATCCGGGAACAGCTTTGGTAAGACATCCGGACCCCTCCTAGCGCCTGTTGCCCGCAACAGTGCGGGCACCACCTTCTGGTAACTCTCAATTAGGCAACGTCCAGACACACCAGGACGTCGCCTCCTCGCGGCTGGCCATATGGCGGATGGAGGGGAAAACCCGTCCCGACCACCCGCGGCCACACTCAGGGCGGCATGAGGCGCTGGTAAGCGCGCCTACGCCGCCCGGTTCGCCGGCGGCGAGTTGGGTCCGAGTGGAGATCGTCCTCCCGGGCCCGCTCCGCCGCCTCCTTCTGCGAGACAACCTCCTCACAGAAGGTTGCGACCGCGGTGAAATTCCTGTCGCTACCGGCCATGGAGCGTATGACGGCCGGTAGCGAGAGATCCTCTCCGATAACTGCAGTGAGGACCCGACGCTGCGCCGCCCAAGCGGGGCAGTCTGCGAGTGTATGTTGAGCCGAGTCCTCACTGCAGTCGCAGTGGTGGCAGGCGGGACATAATTCTCTCCTAGCGACCGAGTGCAGGTACTTTCCGAAGCAGCCGTGCCCGGAAAGAACCTGCGTTAGGCGGAAAGAAAGAGTCCCGTGCTGCCGCTCTGCCCATTCGACGATGACCGGCTGGAGCGCCTCCACAGCGGCAAAGCCAGCACGTGGAGCCTCCAGCCGGGACGACCAGTGAGCCATCGTGGCTCGACGAGCGGCTTCACGCCACTCGCGTACCTCTTCGGGCGGGGGCCGTCTGCCGCTACCCGCCCGGAACTCAGCCGTCCGCCGATAAACTTCGGCGAGCACTTCCGCCTCCAAATCCCACGGGGGAGTTCCGGCCAACGCGCACGCCGCCTCCGTCGACACGGTGCGATAACCACGTATGGCTCTAACCGCCATAACCCTCTGAGGGCGCCAAAGGCGTGCCCTATTCTGGGCGGTTAGAGCCTCCGCCCACACCGGTGCACCGTACAGTGCCATTGACCGGACAACCCCCGTGTACAGCCGTCTTGTAGCGACGCTGGGTCCACCCAAGTTGGGTAAAAGGCGCCCAAGAGCGGACGCAGCGCCGACCAGCTTTGGAGCAAGCTGCCGAAAGTGCTCGTCGAAGAGCCACCTCCCGTCAAGGATCAGGCCCAGATATTTAATGTGGGCCCGAACCGGTACAAGGACCGAGTTGACCATGATTGAAGCGCCAGGGGGCGGACCACGACGGGGCCCATGAAATAAAAGGGCCTCCGTCTTGTCCAGGGCCACCCGTAAGCCCAGCGCCTCGATGCGCCTGACCACCATTGAGGCTCCTCTGGTGGCCAGGTGCACAGCCTCTTGAAAGTTCACCCCCCGAGCTGTGACCAAAGTGTCATCAGCGTAACAAATTACGCCCAGCCCTGGGGGGAAGTCATCTCGGAGGACCCAGTCATATCCCATGTTCCACAGGAGGGGTCCAAGAACAGACCCCTGTGGAACACCGCACGACATGGGCCGACGTCTCAGATTTCCCTCTCGGTCCTCGTACATGACGGTACGCTCCTCTAAATAGTCTGCCACTAGCCGCCTCAGGTACTGTGGCACCCCGTGATAGCGGAGCGCTTCCCTGATGCAGCTGAATGGCAGGCTATTGAATGCGTTGGCGATGTCCAAAGACACCGCCAACAGCACGCCGCCACAGCTCACCGCCTCTTCAGTCACGGCCCGCAGACGCAACACAGCCCCAACTGTTGAACGACCCGTTCGGAAACCGAATTGGGCGTCCGACAAATCGGGGCCGAATATATACACAATCCTACCATAACGACTCCACTCGTCTTTTTAAAACCAAAAAATGACAGACCAAATTATAAAAGGTAAAGCTTTTTGTTAAGTGTTATAATACTGAGAACTTTGAGGCTCTTAACCAACTTCAAGTAGGAGGAGGTTCTCAATTAAGTTATAATGTTCGTTTGTAGCTATGTAATGTTATATTCTAAGTACGTGTATTTATAAGTGGTACGACTAGGTAAACAAAATATATAGCGTGGCTCAGAAAATGGAACCATTATTTTACGTACATCAGTAGCATGTTGTAACCACTAGACCAGGGGTGCTCAAACTTGAACTGCTGGCGATCTACCTCAATATTTTTAGACTACTTACGATCGACTTGAGAGGCTGCAAGTATGTGTGATGCAGGGTTGTCGTACATACACGATACACCCTACCTACCTAGGTAGGGTGTACCGTAGCATATATAGATATTAGCTTTCCGCACAATTTACATTATCTTAGTCAAGGTTTGGGTTAGGTTTACTTAAGTTCTTCTCTACAATATCAATGAAAAAACTCCTAGTTATTCAAAATTGCGAGTTTATTCGTTGTTACAAAACAAAAGAGTTACATATGGTGTTAAACGCAACTAAGGAGTGACTTTGGATCTCGAAGCGTGGCACTGCATGTCCTCAGCATACTTTTCATAAGATGGTGCGTAACCACTGAGTGCCAATCGCAAGCATGATGACATATGATCGTCAGTTAGTCGATTGCGATATTTTGACTTAATTATCTTCATTTCAGAAAATGCAGACTCGCACAAGTAAGTTAACCCAAACATTGCCGTCAGTTGAAGGGCGATTTGCCTTAGATTAGGATATTTATCTTCAGATACCACCAGAAATTTGTATCAGATGCTGTAGCTTTGAGATGTATATCTGATATAATCTGCACCAACTCATTTTCAACAGAAAATGAGTTCATAATAAACTGACTTGCTACTTCAGTGGTTAATTCCTCAATGTTTTTACATGAAAAAGGATAACTCATAAATGATGCTATATTTGCCAATTTACTGCAATCATAAAAACGCATTTCGAATTGTCCCAAAATATTTGATAATTCAGCCTCATACGTATCATAATTCAACTGAGGAATCCTTGCTTTGAAAGACGGAAAATGTTTCAGATCCTTTCTTTTCAGTTGATCTATCATAAGTTGCAATTTACTTTTGAATGCGTTTACTGAGCTAATCATCTCAATAATAGTTTTTCCTTTACCTTGAAGCTCCAAGTTAATGGTGTTTAAGTGCATTGTGATGTCAGTCAAAAATGCCAAATCAGTCAGCCATTTTTCGTTTTTCAACATCTCAGTGTAATCACCTCTTTCGTCTAGAAAAGCTGTTATTTCGGGCAATAATTCTTGAAACCTTTCTAGGAATTTTCCGCGACTCAACCACCTGACGTCCGTGTGAAGAACTAAATCAGTGTGTTCAGCTGACTCCCTATCTTCCAACTGCAACTTAAAGAGCCGCCGTTGCAAGCTACGTGCACGGATGGAATTCACAATTTTTGTTGCAATTCCCAGAATTTCCTCCGTGTTTAAAACTTTTGAAAACAAAACTTGTTGATGCAATGGAATGAAAAAAATGAAGGGAATTCTTCATTAGCTCGACTAAATTGCCACAAAACCGTTCTTGTTTCCAGTCATTGCTAGTGCTCCATCGGTTGTAATGCACACTAATTTATATATTGGTAGCTTGTAGTTTTTTACAAAATTGATGAAAACGTCATATATATCTTCGCCACGGGTCTTCCCCTTCAGAGGAATGATTGTTAAAAATTCTTCCTTAGCCAACATGTCATTGAATACCATCCGAATAAAAATACACAGCTGGGCAGTGTCTGTCATATCGGTGGATTCGTCGAACTGTAAAGAAAAGTATGTACATTCCATGATATCATGTTTTAGTTTATCTGCGATGTCCTGACTCATGACTTCAGTACGCCTTGTGACAGTAGGACGAGATAACTGAAGTTCTCTAATAGCAGACATGATTTCTGTTTTATTTTTAAAATCTCCAAATAAAGTCTCACCCGCTTTAATAAATGCTTCCTTCACAACCGATCCATCTTCGAATGGTTTCTTGTGTTTCGCCAATATATGAGATATTTTAAATGACGCGATCGTAGCAGCTTTTGATTGTTTGGCTGGTCTTGTGAACATGGTTTGTTCTTTTTTCAAAAAAGATATCAAATTACTTACTTTTCGTTTTCTTAATTCACTCTGTGGCGGAAAATCCTTTTCATAGTTTTTATGAACCGTTTTATGATGCCTCTCTAAGTTACCACGCTTAGGTATTGCAACTGACGCACGACAAATAACACAAATGCACTTATCCTTCACCATACAAAAGAAAAATTCTTCCTCCCAATCGTTATTAAAATAATACGTTTTAGATTTCTTCACTGCTGCTTTTCTTTGACAAGTACCACGCGTTCCTTTGATAAAGCCGCCTTTTGCCGCAAGCAGTGTTATTACGTAATACATTTTTGTAGTTTAGTTACCTACTTATTAAAAATTTTTTTCTTCTCAAGATCTACTCAAAAAGCACTCGCGATCGACCGTTTGAGCACCCCTGCACTAGACGAAAAGGCCGGGCAAAAGTAGAAATTAAGTCTAAATGTTCATCAGTGTACGTTTACAGCTGTCGTAGATGTCGCCGTGCCTAGCTGTATATAATATGGCACACGAGGAGCACCTAGCGAATTACAAACGTACGATACAAGGCGGAGTGCAAAGTAAAAAGCCAGTCTTGTAGGAATGGACGACATCGTTGTATTGTGACATCCGTTGTCTAAGTGATATTTACATTACACATCGATATTGACATCCGATTTTAGAAGCCGATTTCTAAGGGCCACGACATCCAAAAATATAACTGTACGATGATGATGTTACGTTTGTTTGGTTGGCGCTTTAGATTTGGATATTGAATATACTATTCGTTAAAATTACATTATAATAAGACTTTGGTATTTTTCTTCATGCTTACCTCAGGCTCAGGACTAGCCCAAAAATGTTGATTGATATTCTCTATTTACATATTTAAGTTAAAATAAATTAGTTGATGTTTGAGTAAAAAAATGAATTTAAAAAAACAAACTATTTATATTGATTTTATGTACAAACTATTAACAATTATTTACAAATTTTACATTTTACTGTAATCGTCAAAGCGCTATGGTTTTTTTTTATTGGAAAGGGAGGCAAACGAGCAGACTGGTCACCTTATGGTAAGTGACTACCGCCGCCTATGGACACCCGAACCTTAAAGAGTCGAACTTTAAGAGAGAGGTAGGAATACACTCTTTTCTTGAAGATTTGAAAGTCGTATCATTACGGAAATACGGCAGGCGACTGATTTCTTGCTGGAAGAGAAAGTTCTGTACAGCCGTTGTTACTTGATTGTTGGGCGGGCAGGGTATATAGTTATGACAGTGAGCCAAATAATTGGAAGAATTCACCTTTTTCAAATGAGCCGTTAAATTTACAACTGTCGCCTCATACGATAAAATCTGTTTGCTGTGTCTGCACTCGGCTCGAAAATTGTTTTTTATTTCACAGTGGGTCCAAACTGTACCGCGTGCTCGCGCTGGTGGTTAAATGACTCATTCGTCATCATTTTACAAAGAAGATTATTTACTTAACATTATTTGTAAAGTTATTAAACACTATCTAATCATTTTACGAATTTTATAAAAAATCGTAAAATGATTAGATAGTGTTTTTTTAAACTAAAAATGGCGAAAAATATATTCATAATAACAATATAAACATTAGATTAGATCAAGTGAGCGAAAACATCTGATGAATACATAAGAGTTTAAACAATAAAGTCCTAACTTTCTTATACTAAATGCGATTTATCTCATTCACATAATAGCTATTTTATAAAACATTTTGAGGAATAATATCGTTTAAAATTCTTAACTGACCAAACTCTAACCAAACGTTCGTTCGTAACTTACACGTACAGCACGCAGCTGTACATCGGATATCGGTTCGACATTCGCTTCATCTCTTTCTCAGAGACGGGACGACGTACAGTTAAACAGAGAGAGAGTGAATGTCGAACCGGTTTCCGATGTACGACGGTGTGCTGTACGTGTTAGTTAGATATTTCGACAGTCAAACCTGTAACTATAATCTATGTTAGACAGTTTTTTAGATGTGATGAAAACGGATGTCTCTTAACATCCAATCGATTTCATCAGATGTTCGGACATCAGATTTTAGATGTGTTCCGATACATCGGACACAGCCTGCGTATCTGAGTTGTCTTTATTGTACTACTGTTACATTTTTTTTTTTTTTTTTTTTTTATTCGTAAGCCTACCATAATGACTCCACTTTGCATGATGGTAAGCAATAAATGGAGTCCAAGAGTGGTGGTCACCATCCTCATTGCATGTCTAGTCAATGCAGCATGGTGGCCCACACTATGGCGGCCTGGTGAGATGCTTTTTCACGCCCCGCTTAAAAGACCCGGGATCAGATTGGGAAGGAAACACGTGCGCTGGTAGGGAATTCCAGGCTTTCACTGATCGGCACAGGAAAGAAGAGCCAAACCGTTTCGTTCGGGATCGCATATCTTCGACTCGCAAACGGTGACTCCTCAGGCCAGCACGTGTAGTCCTGTAGAGGAAGGGAGAAGGTGGGACCAATTGGAAGAGCTCGTCAGAACACTCCCCGTGATGTAGGCGATAGAGAACTGCCATAGAGGCGACATCTCTTCGCAACTGCAGGGGCTCAAGAGACTGGGTGACCTCAGGACAGTCTATAATACGGACTGCGCGTCGCTGCAACCGATCGAGAGCGTCAAGCAGATACTGCGCATAGCTATCCCAAAGATGAGAGCAGTACTCCACGCAGGAGCGAACCTGGGTCTTGCGACACAGATGCTCGGGCGAGAAGAACCGTCTCACCTTGTTCAACACACCGAGCTTCCGCGAGGCCGCCTTAGTGACGCTCTCGATGTAATCACGCGGATTGAGATCCCGACAGATGCCCATACCCAGTATACTAAGCCTATCCTGTAGTGGCAGTTGAGTGTTCTGAAGAGTAGGAAGTATTATTAAGAGCCCGTAACGAGGAGCTATCGAAGCTATCGAAGTTGAATTCGACACAGACACTGCAGATGAGAAACTTCAGGAAATAACATATTCACCAAACAAACCTATAAGACAAGAAGTAGATGTGCTAAGCATGGACCCAGAAGACCGACATATGTCATTTGTTAAGATTATACTACCGTCTTTATCTTAATGACGATCGGATACTAGAGTTCCAATGTGGTGTATTAAGTCGTACATACATATGTAATAAATCAAATATTTCTAACGATTATATATATAAATAATAATAAATAGATAATGACTCACTGATGCATCCGAAGACTATGAGTGCCCGGGGTTGTAGCGCCGGGTTGAAACAGAAGGCGAAGCTTTTCGCCAACGACGTCCTGTCAAGTTATATCTTAATATTATAAAACACGTTTATATAATGTATGCCACATACATAGAAAACTATACTTGCACTCTATCGTCATATTGGTCTTTATTCTTTTAAATGCTGTCATATACAATATATTCAGATATAAACAAATATACAAATGAATATGTGTATTATGCCTTTGTTGTGAATAGTTTTGTGAAAACGACTTAACAAATTCAGTTTGCTTTTAGGGTTCCGTACCTCATAAGGAAAAAAAAACGGAACTGTTATAGGATCACTTTGTTGTCCGTCTGTCTGTCTGTCAAGACCCTGTTTCTCAAATACTCAGGTCTACTGTCCCTTGGAGCTTTGAAAAAATCAAACTGCTAAGCCAACGCAATCAAAAGAACAGCCGCTTATGCTGTAAATGTTCGAGACTCGCGAGGGAATCTAAACCTACAGAGTAGTTCCCGTGAACTCAGAATGTTGAAAGTTGGTACAAAGCAACGTCTTATAGCACAGGTAAAGGGAACATTGTGAAAAGCATAAGTGATTAGTTACATCATATAATAAATATATTTTAAATCATTTTAAACTTACTACCCCTTTCCTAACGAACGCGTAGAGGCATTAAATTGAAATTATGGATTTCATTTAGGAATAAAAATAAGATAACGTTTTCTTATATACTTACAGGTTTGTACGGGACCCTCGGTGCGCGAGTTTTTTTACAGATGAAGAGATTTGAGTAACATAATAAAAAAATACGAATAAGTATCTCACCAGGTTGGAAGCCAATCACAGTCGGGTATGTCCCTCATGCACGCCTCCATGATTTCGAGCAGCGCGTCGGTGATGATCTCCAGCGACTGCAGCGGCAGCCGCTCGCGGTCCGACTGTGACGCGCTCGTTGCAGCCACCGCGCCCGCGCCAGCGCCCGCGCCCGCGCCCGCGCCCGATCCCGTTGCCGTGCTCGCTCCTGCACTCGCACCTGCACTCGCGCCCGACCCCGCCCCAGAGTGCACGCTCTCGCTGCACGTGCCCGACATGTGCTCGGAGTAGCGCACGTAACTGCACATACAGCAAAAACATCATTCAATATTCACTGTTTTCACTATAATTTTTAGATATTTATACCTAATTTTATTTATTTTCTTTTAATAACATAATAGCTCTAATAGCCAGCTTAAAAAAAACAATACTGCAATCCTTTTTTTTTCTATAGTGTTAAAAATATCTGATTATTTAAAAGAGCGTCCATGAATTTGTAATCCTGATTTCATCTCAAACTCAAGACCCTGTTGAAAGAGGCGGTTATTAATCAACACAGGTTATTAATCAAAACTTAAATTTTCAAATCCACTAAGCGGAAACTTGGTGAATATTAAACCTTTCAAATAATGTCTTTGGTCTGTCGGAAGATTCAAGAGATATTTGTTCCTCTACATTAACTAAACTAAAACTAAAAATGGAGTACATCTGACTTTATCACACTTAACACAGCCACCACAAATGTTTCTGTCATTAGTGGTGCGTTAAGTCCACCTGCTATAGCCTAAACACTACTAACAAGAGGAAGCAGCACAATCTCACCAGTCACTAGAATGCCTGTTGTAAGAGCTCCTGAAGGCGGTCACCGCGGCCGACTTCACCTTCGATATACCGAACATTTGGTAGAACTTGGGCAGTGCGAACTCGTCCAGTGACAGCCGCAGTACACGTTGGGTATCCTCTAAAACAATATATAATTTCATTCAAAAATGCAAGTTTTTTGTTTGGTACGCTTTTAGGCCCAAACTGCTGAACTGATGTGATAAAATTTAGCAAATACGTCACTGTAGTCAGGGCTATTAATGTCAGCATCAAGAAATTATTGACGTTTACTAATTAACTGTCAAACGCTTGTACAGGTAAATTAGCTTGGAGAAATTTTTGCGTTTGTAGTAGTGTATGGTCAGCAAATAAAATAAAAACAACATTTTATTTTTATTTTTTATTTTTTTAAAGGTACGTTTGTAGCTGGAGCACACCAAATGCGTACACGTCTACGCATACGCACTGCGTACTAATACGGACGTGAAAATGTGTATCCACTGCATTGTAATCTATGGAACTGTATGAGGCAGACAAGCCAGTTCCAAACATTACAAGCAGTGAATGCCGGTTTTCACTTCAGTGAAGACGTGTATGAATTAGGTGTTCTCCGGCGATAAATGTTTTATTCTAATAATTCATCAACCAGGCATATCACAATCATCCCCATCCTCGCTTTCATCAGATGAATTATTTAAATTAATTATGATTCACATTATGATGTTTCATCATAATTTCAATTATGATGAAACAATAACAATAATCAACAAATACATCATTTAACAATTAACGTAATAATTATAATTGTTGAATGAAATGTGTGCTGCTGTTCTAACAGTACCAAGCGACTGACGCCGGACTGCACGTGGCACCTGCGGACAGTGTAAACTGGTTTATTCTGGTTTTGTGCGTGTTTCCACTTTCCACTATCAAGTGACGATTTTTTGCTTTAGATTGAAATATCTCGGAAACGGTGCGTCCTAGGCCAAAAATAACAAAAATTTTGACCCTCCGGAGTTTTAAAAACCTAGATGAAAGGAAAAAAAAATTATATATCGGTCTCTCCTCTTTGAAGTTTCACTTCTATCGTGTGTGAATCGCACACACACCTTTTTTTTATAAATTCAAAACCTTTTTCTTTAAAATAAAAACTTGTTTTTATTGAAAACAAAAATCAGAGTGTTGCTAGAGATAAGTATAAAATTAAATAGTAATGTTAGGATATCGAAACATTTTTGTATAGGCCAGAACGATATAGTGGAAACGCGCTCTAAGGTCTGAGTAATATACACACCACTACATATGCAAAAATTTCTCGAGACTAATTTCACTGTACTTGCTTTAAAATATTTTTTTGTCATTTTGATTGTCTAAAAGTTTTGTTTTATCCGTCGGCAGCAGTAGTGTGGTTGTGGAGGAGTGTCATTGGTCCTTTTCTGTATCCTTTATAACGTGTATGCTAAATGACATATTATTAAGATTACTAGTTCATTACATTGTTCCTGTCCAAGGGTTCATAGTATATGTACAAGCTTAAAGCTGTGTTTACCTGTCAGTGAGTGCTGCAATTAATGTGTTCCGCATTATGAAAGTTTATAAAAGTAATGGTGTCAGCACTTGTTGGTAAATTTAATTAACCATATTTTTGCATATGTAATGCAAAAATTTCTCGAGACTAATTTCACTGTACTTGCTTTAAAATATTTTTTTGTCATTTTGATTGTCTAAAAGTTTTGTTTTATCCGTCGGCAGCAGTAGTGTGGTTGTGGAGGAGTGTCATTGGTCCTTTTCTGTATCCTTTATAACGTGTATGCTAAATGACATATTATTAAGATTACTAGTTCATTACATTGTTCCTGTCCAAGGGTTCATAGTATATGTACAAGCTTAAAGCTGTGTTTACCTGTCAGTGAGTGCTGCAATTAATGTGTTCCGCATTATGAAAGTTTATAAAAGTAATGGTGTCAGCACTTGTTGGTAAATTTAATTAACCAGAGGTGTTCTGATTTAATAATAGCATTTTAAGGTGGCTCTATTCTACACCGCTGAGAGCTGAGAATCACACGCCAAATAATAAATAAATAAAATCAGTAAATAGTGTCATTATACCATATTTTATCAAAACATTTTCAGTTCGCTTAGCCGTTTAAAGATACAAAGCGACAGTTACTTTCACATTTATAATATCTGTACTATATAATCCATACTAAATACATGAGTTACAATTTCAAGTTTAAAACACTTTAACTTGTAAAGTGGAGACAGAATTGGATTAGGCGTAATATTACAAGTCCGCGCACTGCGGCATTACACACTACGCAACATGACTTAACATGACGCGATGCAGAGTCCGACTTAACGAATACGAGCGAGCAGTTCGTCATGTCGTGCATCGTGCTCAATACAATCCACGTGACGTACCTTTATACAGAAGTCACGCCAACGAGTGAGAGCGAGAGAGCGTTATTTGTTTAGAAATAGGTGGGAGTAGGATGGACGCGTTGTCAGGCTAGCGGCAATCGCTTATTTTAAGTATTATTTAGAACTAATTTTTATTATTTTCTAATATTATTTCCTTCTTACTTACACTATCTCAAGTAATGTAATGAGGCCTATATCTCAAGTAAAAATTAAATACTTCCTAGTGTACTGTACACATACACCACATAATACGTTCTCTACCATTACATATAACATTCCCTTGTGTGGCGCGCACGCCATTACAGGTGATGTTTGAAGTAATGGTGTCATGCCATATTAAATTACTTTTCAGGTATGTTTTACGCATTTCTAATACGGACGGTCCAAGACCGGGATTGTTAGCGCAACTTGGGGGAGGCCTTCGTCCAGCAGTAAACAGCAATAGATGATGATGATTTTGATGTAAAACTTTTGAGCCAGCTATGGGACGCATACACTTGGTTAGATGAGAGAGAAGAGCGACGGTAAAGTAAAGACTGACCGGAAAAGCTGGGCGTGGTGCAAGTGCAGAGCGAGTGGATGATATTGATGACGAGCCCGTGCGTGGCCGCGCGCATGGACACCGTGCCGGAGCACACCAGGAACGTCACCGTATGGAACAGGTATGGCAGGTGCCGCGCCACATCCAAGCAGTTGTTGAACGACAGCATCAGCTGAGCCGCACATTACACAATATATTGGAAATCATTATTTCATTAGATAACAGGCCAATCTAAGCTAACAAATAGAAATAATAAATGAAATGTGACCATATAATAATAATTTTATTTAAGTATAATATCCATATCTTCCTGAAACAGCTCGATGAACTTGAGGGACTCCAAATTTTGTGCATACGATTTATATTCTGTAAGAAGTTCAAGTGGCTGCCTATCCCCTTTCGTCGGAGCACTCATGTCTTTCGTTTTCATATAATATTTAATCTAAAAAATTTACACCCGTTACCTTAAAGACCGTTTTAAATTCCTTCATGACACACATTCTCCCCATAAATATATATATATATATTTATGTACCACAAGTACTTAATGCATAGTATTTAACCTTTACCTAAGGTAATTATGTAAGCAGCATGAGCCAACGATTGCCACCAGTATCTAATGTTAACTTCAGTCCCTCCTAAGGTTGCCTGGAAGACATTGCTCTGAGCGATAAGGCCGCCTTTTGTACATTTTGGATACCCTTATAATGTAATAAACTCTGTAAACTCCTGGTGTACAAATGAAGCATAGAATCTATCAAGCTATGTGACACAGGATGTTTCAGAAAGGTGTCGTCACATTATAGGTGTTATGTCACTGATAAATAGTTAATTTAAGAAAACACCATCATCAAATCTGATTTGATGATAATGGCAGGGAACACAAAGTTTTAGAAGAAAAAAAAAACTCGTCGACATAAAAGCGACCACATAATTTCCCTTTTAAAAGTGGGTTAAAAATAAGTTAGTTTGTGTTATAAAAAGGAGAGTTTTATAAAAAATGCTATATTTTATGGATAAATGAGCCAACTATTACTTACCAGATATCTAGCCAATATGGCAATATCGTCCCACATCATGTGCTGTTCCAACATCGCCGTCGGAGAGTGGCATGTCTTGTCCACCACCTACAACGTTGTGATCAATCAGTAAATGAGATTTTATACACTCAGTTTAACTTAGTATACTATTTCGTATTCATTGTGCTTTTTGCTAATCTAGACAAGGATATTATAAAGGCAGCAGCTTAACAGCGGGCAAATTGAAAACAACTATTAGTTTGCAGGCAGAACGACATTTTTTTAATGAGGACATATTATGATTATGGGTCATTTCTAAGTCTCATAACTTCATTCTAATTGTTTTTGTTTGGATGATGTTTTTCTCAATCTCGCCAAAACGGCGGCTGTACGGATTTAGATCGAATTTGGCACAGACATAAGATTATAGTCTCGAATAGCACATAGGCTACTTTTATTCCTAAACAGTTTCAACGCGCACGAAACAGTGGGCAACAGATTGTAGTAGAATAAAATTCGAAAGTGTGTTTGTTTGTTAGTTTTCGAGTATAAACTACTGAACCGATAAAATTTTACACAAACTTGCACGTGCAAGTGCAAGCAACTTTGCCAGAGGCATACGACACAGGCGTACACATGTTACATTTTAAACGAGCGGACGGTTAGGTCTTCATATTATACGCGACGAAGTAACAGCAGAAATGAATAAATCATTCCCACAAAAAAGCTTTAGATTTCATTAGTTCCAATTATAAGATCATAGGTTAGATTAGCTTATTAATTTCTACAGAAAACATGTCTTCTAAATGTTAATACTAAAAAACTATATTTAAGCGTATCTACAAACAGTGAAGGAATTTGGAATTTGGAGATTTGTTGCGGCCAATTTTAGTATTTTCGGTAAAATAAAAATAAATGCAAACTATTTAAAAAATAATATCTACTTATATAACTGATAAAAAATAACTTAGCTACTTCATTTGGTTTAACTTTTTACCTGACTTCAAAAATAAGGGGTTCTCAATTCAGTTTGTATTATTTGCATTTACATTTCATACTTTTGCAATTTTTAAAAGAATTTTGTATGAAACAATATGCTAGTTATAGTTATTAATTATTGTTTTATAAATAATAAATACGGCGTGTTTTCTACAAGTTTAATTACTAAAAAAATAGACGTCCTCTCCAAATGAGATACCATATGTCAGTCCCAATCCTCAATCAGTAAATCAAAATGAAAGTAATAAGTGATTCACTTTTTCAATACGAAACAATTCTGCCCGTTCACATTGCAACCAAATGGCAATATACCATCTTTAATTATATCCTCACGCTGCTACGCCGCGTGTGTAAGCAGTCACTGGCCGATAAGCAGTGCTGCATAGTTTCAAGGTAAGTGCGAAGGGTATAAGCCACGCAAAAAAGCTAAACTGTGCAGCATGATAAAATAAAAAAATATATAAAGAAATTAAAATAATAAAATAAAAAGTATGTATAAACTCACTGTGGCCGGGGTAACGGGACCCAGGATATTATTGGGCAGTTTGGAAAGGGCCTGTGGGAGAACAACACATATCAACACACACTCAGAAACAACAATTTTTTAAAGACTTTAGTGGATGCTTCTTTCATTAGATTTTTGCATATAATTATTACATAAGAAAAATATACCTGACCTGACGGGGGACCTTTTAACAAGAAGTGACGCGACGAAACTAGTCGGTCATCAACGAAATACACAGAGTAAACCCTTATGTTCGTCGTAAATATGAAGAACACTTGGTATAATTTTTATTTAGCCATATTAGTTCAATACATTTTTCAAATTGACAATTTTTTTACAGATTCACAGATAGGAATTCTACTTGCATATTTATAGGAATTTAATTTTTTAACTCAACATAAATCAATCCTTTCAAAGTCATTAAATATCACATACTATGCGTTTCAAATAACAAAACAAATTTCAAATTGCCACATTACAGCGCAAATGGCATTCAACTTTAATTAAAAAAATATTGTATTATTAATATAAAATCTCAAATATAAAAACAATGTTGAGGTATACATTTGTCGTTTATATTTATGTATGGTTTTGTAATTATTTATTACTACCCTTTTTATAAAACTCAAAGGATTTTGAGGATAATCTTCTTATTTGAATCGCATAATTACTATAAATATTAAATTACTTAACAATTTAAAACATTGACATGCAATACACAAATTATTTAAAAATATAACATTACTTTACACACATCATTGTTGGACAGTCCAAGAGGGCCAATAAGACAGGTTTAAAGCCATTTATCCTAAGTGAATAGGACATACGAGTGTTAAGCAATTCGATTTTAAAATAGGACGCGTGGCCGTCGAGCGCAGGAATAGGACTGCCGAGTCTCCAGATTTAGAGGAAGTAAAGGATTAAAGGTGTAAGGGTACACGAATGTTGATAGGATTAGTGGGTGTAACGACACTCGGTGCGAGTATACTCAGGATGTATACCCCTCGTGCGTGTAGAGCAGTGGTGAAGGCGTGGCTGCTGGTGAGTACGAACTAGGATGAATACTGAATAGTGATAGGATATGAAGATAAATTATCTTATTCATTATAATTATCCCTTATTTATGTACTTACAAAAGGAATGGAATTAATTTATAGAAGCAAACATATCAAATCTCGCAGGAAAGGAAGGAGGGTTTGGCCTCTAGTAACTCCTCACTCACTCGGAGAAAAACAACGCAAATGTTTTCTCCTCAAATATATGTGAGGCCGTGGTATTACATTAGTCGAGTCGGCCAATACGTGCCTAAGCAGATATATAGCTGTACTCACAGTAGTGTTGACTCACCCTACACATCCGACCAATGACTTTCTTGGACACGAGCTGCACGTTGGCGGAGGCTAAAGCGACGGCTGTGTCTGCCATTATCTCTATCATTGGGGAGCCCAGACCTGGAAAAACATATTTCATTAAGGCAAGTCATTTGATTGTTTATATTTATTTCCCTAATGCAACAAGTGGTGATAATCTTATATAATACGTTTTTTTTAGTTGTTAATTCACCCAATCTGCACCAGAATAAGTCAGTTTTTCGGCCACAAGGTGGAGGGTGTCTGTGTGCGCGGCATTCGTCGGCTGTCGATATACGATCTATCCGAGTGACAGGTCGATCACTAGTCTGTACATCATAGGATATCTTACTGTAGGTTTAAAAATATTTTTTGCAAAATCAGCTGTATTTATAAGGAATATAAATTTGTGATAAAAGTGGTTAAATAATATTTTTCATTTTAAATCAATCAGAATATACAAAATATATGATTAGCTCGAGCTCCTACCCAATGAAGCCCCAGATCTTGGCCTGCACGGAGGGGTACATCTAACTCGAGTACTAACCCGAGTTGACACTCCTCTGTGTGAAGCAGATGATGAACTCGGTAGGCACCTGTCCGGATCCTGGCCTGTACGGAGGGGTACATCTAACTCGAATACTAACCTGAGTTTACACTCCTCTGTATGAAGCTGTCGAGCACCATGTCGATGAGCTCGGGCACCTGTCCGATGGAACCCCAGATCTTGGCCTGCACGGAGGGGTACATCTAACTCGAGTAATAATAACCCACGTTGACACTCCTCTGTGTGAAGCAGATGATGAAATCGGTGGGCACTTGTCCGATGGAGCCCCCGGATCCTGGCCTGTACGGAGGGGTACATCTAACTCGAGTACTAACCTGAGTTGACACTCCTCTGTATGAAGCTGTCGAGCACCATGTCGATGAGCTCGGGCACCTGTCCGATGGAACCCCATATCTTGGCTTGCACGGAGGGGTACATCTCCGTCTCCTCTATCGTCAGAGTGATCAACTTCTCCAGGATCTGCGCCACCTGCTTCTGTCTGCGGGACTCTTCCGAAGGTTTGCAGAACCTGATATTTAGGTAGATAGATATTTCGGTTTCTTCCAATAATGTATCTTAAGACGTGCATACTTATTTTATATTATGAATTAGTTATTCTATTTTAATTAATTATTCAATTTTTATATAATATATTTAAAATTAATTCTATTTTTAATAAGATAAACTAAAATGACATTTGGTAGAACAATGAAATGGTGTTGTATGCCGAATGAAAGTTTATTTAGTTCATAAGTTTGAATTTTGCGTTAATCAGCAAATTGTAGTAATATTTTTAGAATATAAACTTGACTCATGTGTATCTATTTAAATATTTATGCAAACATAATCTGGTAAATTGTTGCTAGGTATTACAGTAATGTCGGAATTTCAAACTACGCGTACATTGGGTGACCTGTCTGCGACTGACTATAAGCGAAAATAATGCGCATTCCGATTGGGAGCAAGATAAAGGACGAATATATTAAATTAAATGAAAACAACGATTTCCTATTACTCACGCAAATCGATAAATCGTCAACATATATCAACAAGTTTATTTATTTAATCCTCTACTATAGTTTCTTCAGATAATTACAAAACGATATTGTAAAAACCAAACGTTTTTCAATAAAATAACTAAAATTATATAATAACGTCAGGTACACTAGATCACAAGATCTTTGAACAGTTTCCATGAATTTCGGCAGACGACAAGTATTTAACCGCATTATAACACTGCAAGAACGGTTGCAACATTGAAAAAAAAAGGTAAGTTGGAGCTGTCATTTTAGTGTTCCTATACTCTTCCATTCGTTTATTTTATTTTTGACAGTTCAAGGACAAGGAGTTTGACAGCCCTCACACGTTATTTAATTTGAAATAATAATCAATTTTATTTAAGAAGCTTTCAATCGATTTAATAAAATATTTGTGTATGAAATGAATAAGTATATATATAAAGAAATCAGTAATAATGAATAATATAGCGCATTATAAACAAGTTATCACTAGAAATACCATAACGCAACGCAGCGCTGACCCGGCGGCTTCATTTTGTTGTCACTTGCTACCTGTGCTTGTCACGCGACGCTCGTGTAACATCCACTGTTTTTCGGTTTGTGTGTGTTGTGTATTCCGTTGAGTATTCTTTTACAATATCATACGTTGAGTTAAGTATTTATATCCCTCCTATAGTAAGCTCTCAGTATGCCAAAAGGAACTATGTTAAAAGGACAATCGAGGGAGTTTGTGTGACGACTGAGGAATAGTGGTTTGTCACTGACTAAAAATCGTCGCTATGTAATGTCTTAAGATAAATTGGATTTTATTTCAAAAAGTCTGATAAGAGTAAAACTTTATTGGAACGCCACGACATAGCGCTGGCTCGGTATAACTTCCTAAGGAAAGCCAAACAAATTGAAGACTGGTCAAATGTGGTTTTCACCGACGAGACTTGGCTCAATGCTAACCATACTATTTCAAAATAGTTGACTGACGGCTGTGCCTATAGGTAAGGGTGGACGCCTTATAATTTGCCACGCGGGCACTGCAAAAGGATTTGTAGCAGATGCTCTACTAGCTTTCAAATTAAAAAAATCTGGCGATCATCACTAAGAGATAAATTCAAAAGTATATTTATTGATAACGCGTCCTACCATTCACGGCAAATAAATAAAATGCCAACGCAACCTAACCTCAAACACGAAATTATTAACTGGCTTCGTAATAATGGCGAGGATGTGAACAATTCATTCTTTATAGCAGAATTAATAAGAATTTTAAATTCAAAATGTCGACCTAAAAGATATGTAGTCAGTGAAATGGCAGCGGAATATGGACATACTGTCATTAGAATCTCACCTTATCACTGTCAATACAGTGCCATTGAATTTATATGGGCACAAATCAAAGGGAAGGCAGCAAGAAACAACACAACAAGCCATTTACAACGAATAAAATAATGCAATTATTAAATAATGCTGTGATGAAGTGAGACCTGAAAACTGGGCGAGTGTCGTGCTGAGCACATGAAAAATAATAATGTCTGATTGGAATCGGGACGTTAAGATTGACAATATAAATGAACAAGAATTAATTATTCATGTAACCGAGGACGCACTCAACAGAAGAGTCTGATGGATCCTTGTGATAAATCATATTTAATAATTTTACTTGTTTCATTTGTATACCCAATAGCTGTTTTGTTAAAGAAGGTAGGTATGTGATTTTCCAAGTATTTATCTCATACTCATAACTCTTGATTTAGGCGTTATTAACCACGTGTTTTAAAGTTAAATTTCAGTAACGCGTACATAGTTTAATGTTAAGGCAGCCGTACATAGCCCTGTGCGGGTTATAATAAATGAATTAATGAACAGAGTTATTGTTCTTTGCTCTTGGTTTGAACTTAAATTAAAATATTTCGACTAAATTCCTTGCAAATAATCAATCTTGGAGTCATAGATACTGTTTTTATTTCATTTTTTTATTGAATTTACAGAAACAATACTTACATGAAGTTAAATTATGTTTATCATATGATCGAGTTATAATATTTCAAGAACTGTTTCTGGCTGTGCATGACGAACAACCACAGAGTACTCTGTGGTTGTTCGTCATGCACAGCGCACTGCACTACCCGTCAATAAAGTACGACATTACTGTAGTACATTATTCCGGAAAAAAAAACGGTAATTTATAGGCGCGAGCTGTTAAAAAGAAATAAACGAATAGTCAGTAAATTATTAAGACACGAATAATATTTTTATGAAAAAACGATTAGTTTCTTTATATTTTTTATATTTATATGAATCCTAAGGTTGCTTGCAGAAATTGCTATTTAATGAAAAGGCCGCCCGTGTATTTATCGCTTTTGTATATGACTACAAGCTGCACTATAATGATGTATAATGAAGTTCATTTACAAATAGATTGCAACTATTTATAATATATATATATAGGCACACGCTCACGCCTGTATCCTCTGACGGGTATATTTGTCCCACTAAAGTAGTAGGGGGCGGGCCTGTTGCCGTCAATCGGGCACTTTATGACTGTTGTATACATACTATCTGTTTGTAAAAATAGAGTTTATGAAAATGTAGTAAAAACAACATTATTGTATATTGTTGTGTAACAAATAAATAAAACAACTCACCTTGTTAGATTGGCTAGCCACGGCGTCATGTACTCCAGACACAAGTGCTTCAACTCAATCGTTGATCCGCGGAAACCCTGCAAATTAGTATTTACACTGAGATTTAAATTACCAAATAAACAACATACATATATTACGTGTATTTCGCAAATGGATTTCAGTGAATCAGATCAGTCGAGTTTTTTTTATAGTTAAAGTGGTCACCTCGCCACCACGCTGCCGCGCCGAGTGTTGTGGGTTCGATCCCCGCACGGGACAACACTTTGTGTAATCCTCAAATTGTTGTTCCGAATCTGTGTGTTCTTTATGTCCGTTGTTTGAATGTTTGTAAAGCCCCCCGCGACACAGGAATTAATTCTAATGCGAGAAAATGGAAAAATACGTGTACATAGGACGGCCTTATTGCTAAATTAAATTTCTGTCAGGCAATCTTAGGTAGGACAGATAAAGTCAAGATTCAAAAGACCACATGTTTTATACACAAATGTCTGCACATTACAGATATTGGAGAATAACTAATATGGGGGGGTCTTTATTAAAGCAACAAAAGCCAAAACAAAGCAGACTTTACAATTCTTGTCCGTCTGTATGTTTGCACGCGTATTACAGAAACACCAGTGCAAGAAATTAAGCCGTTTTTACAGATATATTCCTAGAGGTCTAATTTAAAATATAGGCCCCATTTTCCCGCGTCTCTGAAGCAATAAAAAAATAGTTACTTGATTTTAAACTCCACACCTACGAATTAGGTGGCAAAAACTAGTGTCCTATATATCTACTACAGAGCGTAACTACGGGTAATATACCTAATGGTTTGTTTATGTTAATTTAAAATATTGCCGGTAAGAGCGACTGCATTATACATCTTATCTTTATAACCACAGTTATAATTACCTGTATACACTCTTCTAGAAACTCCAGAGTAAGATGCGGCTCGTTGTGTGCAAGCTTCTCACTCACAGACTTTATGAATATCGTGTTGTTCGACGGAATGCATAGCCCTGTACGGGATAAAAAGGTTAATACATAGAAAACTGACTCTTAAATTTCTTTACATAAGATAGGGTTTAAGTTGGCCGGGCATACCACCTACATTTATACACGGTGTTAGGGAAAGGTCCCAGAAAACAAAGAGACGATAGTACGAATGATACCTTTGATGATGGGTTAGAAAAACAATCAATCCCGATGATAAAAAAATATATCTTTTTACTAGCGCATGTATGTATAGGTATTTGTGCGATGCGTGCTTTGACTGAGGGTTAGTTGTTTTTGATTAAGTGGTTCACTTCTGTTTTTCTTTTTTTAAGTAAAAATCATGATTTTCAAATTCTTGTTATTGTTCGAGGAGCTGAATACAAAGTCATTTTGCATGCATTTTAGTTACATAAAAATAAGTGTTACAGAAAGGTGTGATCAACTTTAAGGTTATGTATAGCCAATTAGTTGATTTGTTTTGATAAAAACTTGTTTATTTGTTATGTTCTTGAAAGTTCTTCTATTTTTAAACGGTTTTATTTTTTTAAATGCTTTCTCTCATACTTTTTTAACCTACGTGTTTGTAGTTTTACATTTTCGACATTCGACGAAAATATGGAACTATGAAAGTTTTATTCAGTCAGTAAATAGTCATAGGACAGAAATAGTCAGTCCTATTTTTTTTCGAAATATAAACTATCATGAACTGTTACACAGTTTGGTGTGTGCAAGTTGTAACGCGGGCAATTACCCGAGGTCTCCAGCAGCTGGCCCTCGATCTTGAGGTGGAAGGTGGCGGTGAGCGCGCAGAGCTGGTTGTAGGCGGCGGTGCGCAGCGTGGGGTCACACGAGCCGAGGTTCAGCAGCGCCATGTTTAGCAGCGTGCCCGGCACGTCCTTCGGCCGGATCTTCTGGTGAACCGTCACTGACTCCTGTGGGACACAATGTTACCTATTATATAAGCGGGACAGGTGAACAGATAAAGCACCTAACTCAAGTCATTAGTGCGCTGCCCGCCTTTAATGGAAAGAGAAGAGGGGCAGTTGGGCCCTTCGTAAACCTCACTCATTGGCGAAATGCAATGCAAGCTTTACTTCACAACCAGTTTTGTCTAATGTACATTGTAGACAACACAATGCATAGACTTCTACGCTTCTGGACGAAGACAGGAGACTAGCGTACAGACAGGCTGGTCAACTCGTCAGCTCGTCTGATCGCATAATGGAACGATCATGACTGTTGGTGAGGAAACAGAGCCTTATTTACACCTATACCAAATTATTATCTATTTTAAAAAGCGAAATATTTTTTTTTGTTTCTTTATTATTTCGATCTAAATACGTTTTAGTCGGGTTTTAATGATTCTTGTCGTATGGGCTACAATATTTACTGAGGAATAATTGAGGCTGTGAGCACAAGCGCAGATGACGTGATACTCAAGTAGTTACCGGCTGGCTCAGCTCCCATCTGTTCCGGATGTGTATGATGGACTGCACGATGTTGTCGCAGTCGTTGTGGATGAAGCTCAGCGGAGTCGCCTCGTTTATTATCGACAGGGAGAACTGATTGTCGTCCACCAGACACACCTACCAAACAAATAACATTATAAAACAACACATATTACTAAATATTGGTATAAGTGACTATCTGGTTAAGTGCAGTTATAGATACTTAAAAGTAAAAATATTAAAGACGATAACATCTTAACAGATAAATTTACAATACAGTAACGATGAACTGGGTCTCCTTAAACACTGTAAAGTCTTACCCATTCACCTAAGAATAAAATATAGTTTGTTGAAAGAAAACTACTTTAAATATAATTTAGGCGATAAAGTGAAACATTCTGTATGTACACGAGCAGTCTCACAGAACCGGTTACCGGCACGCGCAGTTAACGTGTTCGGTGCGAGAACAACACGATACATAGTACCGCGTTTAATTAATAAACTACCCCCCGATATAAATGAACGCTTAAACGAAAAAAATATCAAACATAATATGAAGGATTCTTTTTGGAAAATATGGCTCAGTCATTGTTGTACGTAATCCCACCTCCTTTCCTTGTTGACTCGGAGTTCACTTCACTGTTGTGCGCCCGTACACCGATAGTTATAATGAATGCATTTTCAAAGATAAGTGTTCGCTTGACTTCGCTTGATGTAGCATCGGTTGCATTTTTACAAACCTCAGTAGGTTTTAAATGCACTATAATTAACAATTGTAAATGGTTTTGTAAAATGGTAAATAAATAAACAATTATATAACATTGTGGCACGGTATGTACCGATCTATAATTTCAATTATTTTTATGAAATAAATAAATTTAATGATAAAATAGTAAAGAACATGAATATGTTTGTGGAGCGCTGTGAGGGCGATGGCTAGTTTCTAATCAAGAAATGAGCGCAGTCGCAGCGCGAGACGCCAAGTGTAAGGTCCCGCATGATTATGTCACCTAGCTATTAATGACTTTTAGCGATATTAACAGACATACATATATGAATCTTTTTATCCATTTCCTCTATGACCCCTATGTTTCGTTGTGCAATATCATTTTATCTTTGTAATGATTATGGTCGATATTCGACCGACGACCAGTACGTAGTAACTTCACGTATATAGTATAATTTACCTCGTCAATTTCCGAGGCGTAGTACACGTCGTTGAGTAAGACTGGCAGACCTAGCACCTTGGTCTTCTCGACCGACGTTATTTGAAGAGCTGTCGGCCCAACCTGAGTACAGAAAAAAAACAATATTATTGTTAATATAATATTTGAAAAGCTAAGGCTTACGGTCGAGAACGGAGGGGGTAGATTTTAACAATTACGGGATAAAATAGAATACCCTCTCAACTATCTCAATGCTGAACAATCAAATCCTGATTGTCTATGAACAGTAGCTTGTAATTACCTTGATGGCCACTTTGGTGTCTTTGTGCGACAGTTTGAGTGCGTTGTTGAACACCTTGAGGTCCTCCTCGAGGGAGAGCGTGGCGCCCGGCAGCTTCTGCTGTTCGCCCTCCACGAACTCACCCAGCCGAGCGTGGTTGTCTATGAACACCAGCTTGCGGTTCCCCTGCACACATTATACTTATATGAGACTACACTAGTACACAAGTCAAATTATTATTAGCTTTCCCTTTATTTTCTTGATTACGTTATCTCGAAATTGTATACCCTGTAGCACTCCCGCTACTGAGAAAACTCAAATGACACCTAACATGTCGAAATTTATTAAGTTATAAAGGCTATGTTATGGTCTGTACATATGGCTTTGTTTTTTTTTCATGTTTTAAGGGGGCAAACAAGCAGGCGATTCACTGGATAAGAAGTGCCGCTACAGCCGCACAGATACCGGATGCGTTGCTGCATATATACCGGATTTAAAATGTTCAGAAAAAAAATATTTAATATTTATGTCACTGCTTAAAACTTGATCTGACTGAATTGAGTTGTAAGGTTGACTGTCCTGATCTTTGATCTAAAATAATATATAACATACCTTTTCAATTTTAAAGGCACAATTCTCCCATTTATCTTCCTTTAGTAACGGAGACCTTTAGTATCTAGAACTTCACATTCATGTTTTCAATTATAAACTGGAGCAATCTGTTGCTCGGTTGCTTAGGTTTGATTTTTTCTCGAGGCATTACTTTTAATTGGTATTTATGTATAATTGGATAGTTATTTGATCTTTATGTCCACATATTTTTTATGTACTTTTTTAGCTTAAATGTGAAGATCTTTAATTGGCCCCTTGTGTCTTGTGTATATTTATAAATAAACTCAAGAAAGGCTTCTCGAATAATCCTTACTAGTACTTAACCTAATCTAGGTACGATATATGTAGTCAATAAATCGTACACAATACAAACACACACACAGACACACATATATATGTATATATGTATGTTTTGTGTACGTTACATAATACAATCACGGCTATATGAATTGAAATTTGAAAATGATACCGAATGTTTTTAACTATTAGTCTCAATTTTCGTTGAAAGTACCGACCAATACTTAAGTAGCACCCGCCGGTATCAACTACAGAGAAGCTAAAGAAACTGCTGCTGCCACATCAGCCTGCTGATCCGATGGGCTATGTCGATTACTTTTGTTTTGTGCCGGATCACCTCATTCCTTATGCGATCCCTTAAAGAAATGCTGAGAATAGCCCTTTCCATACCACGCTGAGCAACTTTGAGCTAGTGGGCCAGCCGCGCCGTAAGTGTCCACGTCGGTGGTCGTCCATTTACTTTAACTTATTATTAGTTATATAAGGGTAAATATTAATTTAGTGGTTGTTAGTACTGACCCTGAGGGGCGCGAGTATGACCTCGTGGAACTTGGTGTACTCGCGCACCCAGCTGTTGCAGTTGTAGATGTAGCAGGCGTGGATGTTGATGTACGCCACCTCCGGCAACACCGTGAACCACTTCTGCAGGAAGTCCGTCCTGACGACAGCACACTCATTTGTTCACATCTTATTTTAAGTTTCAGATAAAAAATACACACACAGACTGTATCCAGATAATATATGTACACATTTAATTAAAAGGAGACGATGTGGTACAACTTGTAATTGCTGAACGGTTCAGATTGAAGTGAACAATTATAAAATACCGCCGTGTAATGTTACATATATTATACTTACACAAAAAGTACGAGCGACTTCCCCGTCCAAAAAACAAATTATTATCTCATCCTAGTTTAATAAACTACAATTTGTTTTAATTTTGCATTACAAAGTTAGTGAATCGTGAGAATCAAGATATTTGTACTATCGTAAGTATCACTAATCTAGCAAATTAAAATATTTTAAATGCTTAGAGTTTAGGTGAAATAAAGGAAATTAATTACACGTGTACACGGTGTATTGTTAAAGTCAACAATCAAATACAATATAAATAGTTAGTACGTGACGAGTGCGTGTGTGTGTGTGTGTGTGTGTGTTTACCTAAACCTGTTGTCGGAGTTGGTGTGCGTGAAGTCGACGATGAGCTCGAAGGGTTGCTGGCAGAAAGGCTTCAGCGTCAGGATCACGTGGTAGATGAGCAGGTCGGCGTTCACCTCACCTATCCTGTCCACACGCATCTATCTATATACTCTTTCTATATACATACATATACTTACGCCTATATTTTCGAAAGGGGGTAGGCAGAGGCGTCTCAACAATAATTAAGTTCCACTGACGTAATATTGGCAAGCTTTCTGTCGTCCGAGCGTCAGATAGATAACAGCCAGATCCTTTTATCCTCATCGCTCCTCCACCATCCTCCACCACATCCTCATGTGATGTGTGTGGTACCGAGTGAGTAAGTCAGAAGCCCTATTCCCATTCCACACACATCTGGGTACTTCAATCTCTTTTTTTCTTATCAAACGTTCCCCATGGCCCATAGGAATATGCGTGGCTGATAAATGCAATTTAAGGAAAGAGAACAGTGTGGCAATCTCTAAATGCAACAAAAACATACATCAACACCATCTAGCGATGACCATCTGAACTACGAAGCATTTAGTCTGTAGTGTCACGATATAAGGTTTTCGCGGCGAATAGTACAAATATAAAATTCCAACCTCAACAGTTGCCCGACCTCGAACATTACTCCCGGTCCTGTACAACTGCTTTTATCACCTGGTTACATTTAATCGAATACAAATATTTGTGTTATATAGATTAAGTACGTATGGAAACTTCTAAACAAGAACTTACTTGTATCTTCTAGAAATAAAATAGAACACAGGGTTTCCGAGCTTGCTGGTGCCCGCCTGGTAGAAGATGTTGAGACTCTTAATGCTCTTGAACTCTTCTTTTTTGTGCATATTGTGCTTCACGATGAACTCCTCAAAGTTTGTCGAGGATATGTCTATTGATGACCAGCGGGCGTAAGAAGAGAAGAGTAAGCTTGATGTTCTGAAAGAGATAAGATAATTGTGTAACTTTATTTTAATACATATATACACATGTACATACGCAAGGCGGGCTGTAGTCTCCGAGCACCACGAATAGAGAAAGGCGTGAATGTTTTATCTAAACTAAATACATGAAGAATGGAGTTGTACCTTAACCTTTCAATACAAAATGGGAAAGGTAGGTATGATAGGGATAGAATAGAAAAAGGAAAAAGTGAAGGCTTTGGAAATTATTAAAAATATCAAAGATATTACTTCACAATCAGTAAATAGTATAATTAAATATATCAATATGAACAATAACTTACGATTCAATAGGTTTATGCTCCGGAGGTCCCAAATAAGCGAGAAGTGTGGCCATCTGTAATGAATATATAACCCAATGACATATGTTTTTAGACATTTTAACATAGATGGTTTTGATGGAATGGTCGGCTATTTAAATACTTCCGAGCGGCGTCACATACGTATGCCATCGGTCTTTGACGTTTCGACAGAATCGCTCGAAACCTGGTCGCGATTGAACAGGCTGTGTTACAAATAGGGTAGTAATACAAAAATATTATAATGATCGAAATCTTAGGTAACTTTTCAGTTCACCCTTTTATGTATCCATAAAATAAATTATATTAATACACTCGGGTGCAATGAAATCGCAAATATATTTTTTTTGAGTTTTGAGTAAAAAGTCGTCAGTTACATATCAACGCTCGAACTGAGAGGACGTCCAGTGACTACAGCTTCATTTATTAGAAGAAAATTGATACTACTCCGGAAAAGTCATTGCTCTAATTGAAGCGGGCCAGAACCAGAGTGCTGTAGCTCGACAGCTAAGTATCTGCCGATTCAGATTCAGTCCGTCGTGTCTACCAGTATGTACGTACGTATATACGACGACGAGGATCCGGTCAAGCCAGAGCTATAACTGAGCGCGAAAACCTGTGTCTCGTTACGACGGCTTTGTGAAATCGTCGCCTGACTTCCGTTGATCTTGCGCATCGTCTCCAAGAAATGCGTGAAGTGGAAGTCAGCCGGTGGACACTCGGAAGAAGACTTGCTGAAGATTGCCTGACTGCGCATAGGCCAGCAAGCGGCCCTAAATTGACGCGAGCTCACCGCCTGGCCCGTCTTCTTTGCACGAGAACATGTCGATTGGACAGTCGACCAATGGAGAGCAGTCCTGTTCAACTAACGAGTCCACGATGTGTCTTCATGGCAATAATGAATGAGGACAGGTCTACAGAAGGCTTACAGAGATTTGCCCCGTGTTGTGTCACGGAACAAACGTAACGTAAATAAAAAAAAATCAAAAGTTGTTCACATGTGCGATTTCATTGCACCCGAGTGTATTATTATAATTTATTTTATTAATACATAAAAGGGCGAACTGAAAAGTTCTCGGCCTAAGATTCCGATCATTATAATATTTTTGTATTACTACCTTCATTGAGCTCATATATTCTTTAGTTTATACTATACATATTGTAGTTCTTTAGCTTTGGTCATTGTAAAGTTACAGCAAGTTAAGTGAGATTTACTTAGCTTGCTGTACTGCCTCACCCGCCTTATTCTCCAAACCTAAGAAACACCTGGGTGGACACTAACTTTATTCAGATGAAGAAATCACTGTCGCTGTATATAATATTTTAAACTTGAATATTTTTTCAAGTCAGTATTAATTATTATTATTAATTTGTTAATTCTTTTGTTTCGTCATGATTAAAGATTGTCAGTCAAAGAGAGTCCCTTTTTACACCATTTACTACAGTTTCCTTACTCTGTGGACATTGGGAGTACCTTATCGAAGGGCCTCCTGCCAACCGCCTTGTGGTCCCTGCTGCACGAGAGGTAGTCCCCGATCCTCTCCTGGTGGTTCCACAGCAGCCTGTGTAAGGCGACCACGTTGGCGTCGCTGATAAACGACAGGTTATGGGACGTTTGGTCTACGCTCTCGCAGTCCGATGCTATTTGGATGAAGAATCTGCCACAAAAACGATTTTTTAGACAAACGACATCGATATTCCTCAACTATAGCATTAGAACCGCTGTAAGTACATACTTTCGTCCGGCCTCAAAGTTTGCTCTGAGAAAGTGGTTGAAGGGCAGCATGTGTTGCTCCTTAGAGAACTCCACGTGGTTGGCGATGTTTTGCAGGATCTTGGACATCAGCATGAGGCCGCGCTTCACGTGAGCAGGCACCGGACGGTTCACTATACACATCTCTTGTGGAGACACTACACACAGTAAACAACACATCTTAATTGGTAAATTTCCAATTCAAATTAATTTCTGTTCAGTGGTAGAGCCATGCTTTTGCACGAATGGGCCGGCTCGACCGGTGCGATACCACGGCCTCACAGAAAACCGGTTGTGAAGTAACGCTTGCGTTGCATTTCCCCGAATTGAGTGAGGTTTCCGGAGGCCCAATTTCTCCTCCCCCCTTTTCTCTCCCATATCTACTTTCTTCTTTTTTCCATCTCCTCATCCCTCCTCTCTTCTTTCCGCTCCCTGCATCCCCCATCCCTCATCACCCTCAAAGGCGGGCAGCGCACTTGCGACTCTTGAGTTGCAAGTGTCCATGGACGGCGGTGTCACTTACCATCAGGTGACCCGTCTGTTCGTCTGTCCCCCTATAGTATAAAAAAAAAAAAACAAAAATTAAAAATGTATACAAAAATATACAAATACATAAATAAGTGTCTCTTGATCAAACACAGGAAGCTATAAAGACATAATAAAATAATGGAACATATAGAGATATGAATTGCGAGTGGCGCGGACTCACCGATGGCGGGGTTGATGAACCTCAGGAACAGCACCGTGCCCACCGCGCCCACCGACGTCTGCGGGAACTGAGCGAACCTCTTGCTCAACACCTGCCGACCATACAACACGGTTCTGCTAACGTCTCGCTCACGTGCGTGTTTGTACGTACGGGCTCAGAGACTATTTTAATTTATATACTACGATGGTTTG
The DNA here is from genome assembly GCA_947561695.1 of Tyria jacobaeae. Lineage (NCBI taxonomy): Eukaryota > Metazoa > Arthropoda > Insecta > Lepidoptera > Erebidae > Tyria > Tyria jacobaeae. The sequence goes on along the minus strand of OX387236.1, from coordinate 145,306 downwards.
GTAAAAAAAAAAAGAAATGACAGTTGCCTAAAGCACTTGTTATCAAAAAATTTAGCATGCAGATAATTATCCAAACATGGTGAACATATTACATGTCATTAACATCTTGGTAAAAAACCTGTGTTTCAGACAATACGTTATTTATTACTATTATAATATTTTCACATGGAACCTTAGACAAACGCAGACTTCCCCTTTTATCACCAAAGTTTTTACAATCCCCAAATATTAGCTATTTTCACGTCTACCTTCCTCTAGGCTGTCCCGTCATTGTATGACTCCACTCGTCCCACCACTTCGTCAAAATTTTATTGGCGGCGAACTCCCATTGTTCGAGAATATTTTAAACGATTAACAACCTCACAGACGATCACTATTGATTCTACTACCAAAATGAAATCAACTCTCAATGATTACATGAGGTCGAACAACAGTTTCAGTATGGTATAATATTGACACACACTTTACAAAAAATTCTACTATATTATTGTTATAAGATCACTGCGTACTTCACACAATATTATAGTGTGTAGAGTAAGGTAGGTGGTTAGAGAGAGAAATGTATACATATTAGAGTTATGTGGATTAAATAAGGTTGTAGTAACAAAAACTGATAGGTGAGCTGAGGAGATTTGGACATGTGGAATGAATGAGTAACAAATATATTAAGCGAACGTTAGTGGGATGATCAGTTGGGGTCGACTGCGAAGAACATTCCATGTTTAAAAGGTGATGTTCTAAAATAGGGCAGATCAGAAGTACCCAAACCGCGGGGCTTGTACGTAAGGTGTAACAGAAAAAGCTGGTGACGAATGAAAGATAGAAGTAATTGCCTACCCAGTAGTGTGAGTTTACGTATGTATGTATCATTTTAATCATTATTACTCGATAATAGCTGTGAACTATTTATTATTTAAGTGGCAGAGCCCTGCTTTAACAGTGGTAGAGCTATGCTTACTACGGCCTCACAAAAAACCGGTTGTGAAGCAACGCTCTTGTTGCATTTCCAACAAATTAGTGAGGTTATTGGAGGCCATACTCTCCGCCCCATCTCCTGTTTCCCATCTCTTCTTTCTCCTCCTCATACTCCTCACCCTCAGAGGCGGGCAGCGCACTTACGACTCTTTGAGTTGCAGGTGTCCATTGAAGAAGGTTGTCACTTACCATCAGGTGACACGTCTGTTCGTCTATCCCCCTATATTATAAAACAAAAATGATCATCATTAAAAGACCTGAGGACATACTACATAACAGAATAGAAACATTAATATAAATTAGTAAAATTAAAGAAACAAGACTATTATTAAGTTCCTTCGTGTTTTCGAAAAATGTAACCCTCGTTGGGCAGCAGTTATTCTTAATTGTTTTGTCTTTAGCTATGTTATTGCTCGAGTTCTAAACTTACCTGGTATAGGCAGTGACACATGCTCCTCAGCTGTGGAGGGAACTTATCCGCTGAGCTGACGATACGGTCGAACACCTCCTTAGTCAAGTCGATCAAATTTGATCTGTTCATCTCAATATCTTGACTTGGATCCAATCTGGAAAACAAACTTAGGTATGTAATTTAAATTACAATATAATCCATTGCTTTTAAAATCCAACGAAAAGTGTTTTAAATTAGGAACAAAATTGGGCCCAAACAAACATTCATTGCAAGTTAAATAAAACTTAGTAAAAAATATAAATCTCTCAAAAAAATATATTTCTAACTAATATGATACGTATAAAAGTGTGTTATGTTGCACATGTATACTACTAAACGTTTGAATATAATCTGGTAAACAAAAAAAAGGAATACCCTGTTACTAAGCATAGATTGTGTGAGTAATATAATATGAGGGTTAGGTTCTCCTACTGTATAGTTTATAAGTAAGTGAGTAATAAGACGTGACAATTGCTTCAATTTTCAGTTCACCGGTGTCAGGTAGCCGCATAGTTTCCACGCATATTTCGTTGCAGAAGAAAATTTAGGGTGAGACCAATTGGTGATTGTCTAGCTAAATGTTTGGAACCAAAAGGGAACCAAATAACAGTTTTGCACATGATGAGTGTAAATGAAAATTGTATAATTCGCACCTAGCGGGGTCCACTTCGAAGCTAATGTCGGCTCGTTCATCGGCCTGGTCGAGCAGCGCTGTGATGAGGGGCTCCAGTAGGTTCTGCAGGTATACGTGCCCGTAGATCTTGAAGCAGAACGCCATTATCTTGCTGCCCAAGGAGTTGCCTCGGAACAGGGTTTGCATGCAGTCCGACACCTGCAGAAGTTAGGGGTCAGTCAGTTCTGAACAGGCCAGTTAACCTTGCTCACTGTAGCATAGACGTTAAGTAGTCAGTAGTAGATAATTGAGTACGGGGGAAAGACAACCAAACGCAAATATGTAGTATATTCCAGCAGTTACATATATATAAATGTATAGTATGTATGTAAGTGAATCTTTACTTCATTGGGACTTTATTTAGGTAGGCAAGTAGGTTAAGCTATAATTTATTTATTTATAACAATAACAACACGCAACCAAAGTAGGTCGCATCGTGTGCACAAATTATCTATATGTAAAAAGTAGAAACTACTTACTTTAAAAGTAGAAATTACTTAGGATTTGTGACTTTGCCTATCAGTTTACACAGCCTATGTAAACAGAATGGTCAAGTTGAAAAGTTTATAATACAAGCTTCAAACAAGTGCTAGCGTCAAACAGCATGACTAACACTTGCGCCGGCTCGACAACCTGCGAAGTGCTCACCATGTTTACTAGTTACATAGTTACCTCGACCTCCCTGTAGAATATGTTCCATAGCAGCGGCGCAAGCAGGTGCTTGGCGTCGAACAGCGTGACGAACACCCGCACCAGCTCGCCCATCTGCGACGTGCTCACCATGTTTACTAGTTACATAGTTACCTCGACCTCCCTGTAAAATATGTTCCATAGCAGCGGCGCAAGCAGGTGCTTGGCGTCGAACAGCGTGACGAACACCCGCACCAGCTCGCCCATCTGCGACGTGCTCACCATGTTTACTAGTTACATAGTTACCTCGACCTCCCTGTAGAATATGTTCCATAGCAGCGGCGCAAGCAGGTGCTTGGCGTCGAACAGCGTGACGAACACCCGCACCAGCTCGCTCATCTGCGACGTGCTCACCATGTTTACTAGTTACATAGTTACCTCGACCTCCCTGTAGAATATGTTCCATAGCAGCGGCGCAAGCAGGTGCTTGGCGCCCAACAGCGTGACGAACACCCGCACCAGCTCGCCCATCTGCGACGTGCTCACCATGTTGACTAGTTACATAGTTACCTCGACCTCCCTGTAAAATATGTTCCATAGCAGCGGCGCAAGCAGGTGCTTGGCGTCGAACAGCGTGACGAACACCCACACCAGCTCGCCCATCTGCGACGTGCTCACCATGTTTACTAGTTACATAGTTACCTCGACCTCCCTGTAGAATATGTTCCATAGCAGCTGCGCAAGCAGGTGCTTGGCGTCGAACAGCGTGACGAACACCCGCACCAGCTCGCCCATCTGCGACGTGCTCACCATGTTTACTAGTTACATAGTTACCTCGACCTCCCTGTAGAATATGTTCCATAGCAGCGGCGCAAGCAGGTGCTTGGCGACGAACAGCGTGACGAACACCCGCACCAGCTCGCCCATCTGCGACGTGCTCACCATGTTTACTAGTTACATAGTTATCTCGACCTCCCTGTAAAATATGTTCCATAGCAGCGGCGCAAGCAGGTGCTTGGCGTCGAACAGCGTGACGAACACCCGCACCAGCTCGCCCATCTGCGACGTGCTCACCATGTTTACTAGTTACATAGTTACCTCGACCTCCCTGTAGAATATGTTCCATAGCAGCGGCGCAAGCAGGTGCTTGGCGTCGAACAGCGTGACGAACACCCGCACCAGCTCGCCCATCTGCGACGTGCTCACCATGTTTACTAGTTACATAGTTACCTAGACCTCCCTGTAAAATATGTTCCATAGCAGCGGCGCAAGCAGGTGCTTGGCGTCGAACAGCGTGACGAACACCCGCACCAGCTCGCCCATCTGCGACGTGCTCACCATGTTTACTAGTTACATAGTTACCTCGACCTCCCTGTAGAATATGTTCCATAGCAGCGGCGCAAGCAGGTGCTTGGCGTCGAACAGCGTGACGAACACCCGCACCAGCTCGCCCATCTGCGACGTGCTCACCATGTTTACTAGTTACATAGTTACCTCGACCTCCCTGTAGAATATGTTCCATAGCAGCGGCGCAAGCAGGTGCTTGGCGCCCAACAGCGTGACGAACACCCGCACCAGCTCGCCCATCTGCGACGTGCTCACCATGTTGACTAGTTACATAGTTACCTCGACCTCCCTGTAAAATATGTTCCATAGCAGCGGCGCAAGCAGGTGCTTGGCGTCGAACAGCGTGACGAACACCCGCACCAGCTCGCCCATCTGCGACGTGCTCACCATGTTTACTAGTTACATAGTTACCTCGACCTCCCTGTAGAATATGTTCCATAGCAGCGGCGCAAGCAGGTGCTTGGCGTCGAACAGCGTGACGAACACCCGCACCAGCTCGCCCATCTGCGACGTGCTCACCATGTTTACTAGTTACATAGTTACCTCGACCTCCCTGTAGAATATGTTCCATAGCAGCGGCGCAAGCAGGTGCTTGGCGTCGAACAGCGTGACGAACACCCGCACCAGCTCGCCCATCTGCGACGTGCTCACCATGTTTACTAGTTACATAGTTACCTCGACCTCCCTGTAAAATATGTTCCATAGCAGCGGCGCAAGCAGGTGCTTGGCGTCGAACAGCGTGACGAACACCCGCACCAGCTCGCCCATCTGCGACGTGCTCACCATGTTTACTAGTTACATAGTTACCTCGACCTCCCTGTAGAATATGTTCCATAGCAGCGGCGCAAGCAGGTGCTTGGCGTCGAACAGCGTGACGAACACCCGCACCAGCTCGCCCATCTGCGACGTGCTCACCATGTTTACTAGTTACATAGTTACCTCGACCTCCCTGTAGAATATGTTCCATAGCAGCGGCGCAAGCAGGTGCTTGGCGCCCAACAGCGTGACGAACACCCGCACCAGCTCGCCCATCTGCGACGTGCTCACCATGTTGACTAGTTACATAGTTACCTCGACCTCCCTGTAAAATATGTTCCATAGCAGCGGCGCAAGCAGGTGCTTGGCGTCGAACAGCGTGACGAACACCCGCACCAGCTCGCCCATCTGCGACGTGCTCACCATGTTTACTAGTTACATAGTTACCTCGACCTCCCTGTAGAATATGTTCCATAGCAGCGGCGCAAGCAGGTGCTTGGCGTCGAACAGCGTGACGAACACTCGCGCCAGCTCGTCCATCTGCGATGTGCTCACCACGTTGGCCAGAGCCATGGCTATTGGCAGCTCACCCTAACGACAAAAGAAACCTTTTGTATATTATTATTTAACTTTTGTTTTATACAACATCATTTACACCAAGTTTGAAGTATGGGGGAGAGAAAAACAAAAAACATTAGGCATGCATATTTAATAATATAAATGATATATACAATATAAAAATTTGTAATTATTTCATTCATTCAAGTGCTGAAATGAATCGTAACTGATTGATGCATCTCCCATAGTCTTTAGCCAGGATGACTACAAGTCTTTCGTATTTCTTAGGGGTTTCTATATTCGCGGGATAGGGGGGCAAACGAGCAGACGAGTACCCTGATGGTGACCACCAACCCATGGACACCAACTCAAGTTACAAGTGCGGTGCCGGCCTTTTATGTGGGAGTACGCTCTTTTCTTGAAATACATGAATAAATACAGGAAATACGGCAGGCTAAAATCTGTTCAACAGGCTGGCTACGCGAGACCAAAAGCTCCTGGAGAAGCGCACAGTGGTTGATTGATAATCATCCGGGTGATGGAGGTAGAAATTGTGTCGTGTAGGGACGATGGCGGCTGGTAAGATAAGTGCGAACAATTCCTCTATACACTCCCCTTGATACCAGCGATAGAGAATGCAGAGTGAAGCTACATGTCTACATAACGCCGATGAAATATGTCAAGATGTCAAGCCGATCGGAAATATCTTCGCACTCCGTTGAATACGGCCAAGAGGGAGAAGCTGGTACTGGTGTGCCCCTGCACAGAGATCTTTATTGCATTTATGGAGAATCTGTTGCTTATTTATTTAATACATACATTCACTTTACTATTGTATTTTATGTGCCTTTTCATATAGCATATTTTAGGACTAGTGAATGACAATGATGAATTATGACAAATAATACTTTTCCACTGGCTATTGCTTTCAAGCTTATACGTTGGCTAATAACGTAAGGTAACAACTAAGTATATTTAGATGTGATATGTAATATATATATATGTATATATATGTTCTTTGATTTTGATTATAATCTACAATTTAATTAAATTCAGAATAGCTTTCTTCCCGTGGTTGTCGTAAAAGGCGACCAAGGCGTCGGACTGTTATCGAACAGACAGCATTCGGATCCGGATTCTCATTGGCAAAATGTTGGTATTTTATACCGCCCTGCCTTCCTCTTAGGCAACACAGCCGTGAGTGTATATTAATTTTAATTTTTCTATTTCATAATTTATTTGAAGTTCATACGTGCTGTAACGTGGCCTATGTGAATAGATATATTTTTATTTGGATAAATTAAATTGCAAAAAATGGCACATATACAATCAGTGAAATTGAAACCTTTTTGAAGTCGGTTAAAAACTACATTAATGCAAGCGAAGACAGCAACAAAATTTAATATTTCATTTCAAACAGTTGGATAGAATTTTAGGTGCAATCAATCGCCTAAGATAGAAGTTTCATACTTAAGTATTAAACATAACATTTGACATTCGTGAGTGGTATTCATATTTACCAACGCCTGTGGTAGGCATCGGTGACATATAAATTAATAGTCCACATCACAATGCGACAGAAACACAGGCGTCGGTTGTGTGCGGTTGTTACGAGAGTTGCGGAAGGTGGCTCCACCCCTTGATGAAGGACCCCCATCGGGATCGAAATTAGTCGGGTATCGATCTCCGAAATATACACATGAGTAAAGCCGTTAGCTTTGATATAGACATTTATTAAACAGCAAGGTTTGTGACATATCAACATGCGTACCTTATCTGAGATCATGGTGACCAACTGTACGAGTTGTTCGAACCTGTCAGCGAGCACAGTCTCGGCCAGGGTGTCGAACTCTGTACCCTGCTGTAATATCTTAGTGAGCACTTCCATAAAGGCAGCGCGAGTTTGCAGATCTCGGTGGTAGCCAAGGTCTGGAAGGGATATTGTTAATTATGGTATTTTTATTCAAGTTATAAATCGGATTATACGCTATAACACTATACATAGGAATTTGTTTGTACTAGGCATCTCCGGGATAGATAAAAATTAATACTTATATTTTCTTACATTTATTATGTTTAATTTACTTACAAATGTTTGATCATTATCATCACTTCCATATGATATGATTCATTAACTCACATAGGTTTCGATTTATAGAATTACGCTATCGTTATTTATTCATAGCATGTGTTATATATAATTCGCTTAGTTATATGTGTTATGACACATTGACTCATTTAATTACAAATTTCATGTATCAAATTGATTACCCCCTGATTCTATGAATCAGTTACTCACGTAGATTACGATACGTTGACTCACCGATACTATGATTAATTCAGTCATACATGTTATGATACATTGAATCACCGGTACTAAGATTTGTTGCATCATCTGATTATGATTCATGGACTCACCTATACTGTGCATGAGTCCAGAATCAATGTTGGCACTGAGCAAGTTGGACATGGCCTGGATGGTGGCGTTGCGAAGTGTCTCCAACCTGCCGGGACCTTCCGCCATCTCCACCTCGTTACAGTCGTTCAGCAAGTTCATAAACAGCGTGAAATATCTGCAATATTATTGAACATGCTGGCAAACAAAAACATGTAAAAATATAAGTAAACTTTACGTTTTTTTTATAGAAACAAGCCACGTGGGCCAAACATTACTAGTATTCTTGTTAACCCCCCAGCTGAGCTAAATGCTTGTGGTAGGTGTGGATTTACGATGGTAGTGTACTGGGCGGGGTTTAAACCCCCAACCACTTGATTGCAAGTCCGGCGTCGCAGCCATCACGCTACCGCCGCTTTTTTAGAAACTTTACAAGCGTTATGATCGTGAAAGTGTAAGTTTTTTTTTTGTTCCTTTTAGGTGTCCTCGCGCTCTTGCGTCTTTATGTTAAGTTGTATGTAGAACTTAATGTTAAGTGCAATATTAAATTCTTAGGACTAAGGGATCGGACTGTCATCAAGCAGATATATATATATCACTGTCATATATGTATAACAGTCCTGTATGACAATTATTGGTATTATGTTTAAGGGCCTCATCATAGCTTGCATACTTTTTTACACAAAATTGTTTAATAAAATCTCAATGTTACTCCTGTTTAGACGCATATTTTCAGATTCAATTATAACATTGTCTTTGGAAACAGAACTCTTTTTAAAATGAAAGGACATGTTTGAACTGAGTGTTTAATCTGCTAATGGAAAATATTATTCAATCTACATTAAAATCAACACAATTTCTGCCTAGTTCATGAAAGGGAAAACTTAATAAATTATATTGCTTTTATAATTATTGTAATTTCATCTGAAAACACTTGACGCTAATAATGACAATAATTTGTTTGAAAACTGGTTGTTGTAAATGACCATAAAATAATTAATGGGAATAGGTAGATTCACAAAGCTTATAAGCTATATGACATTTTTTTATGTTTCACGGTGTGTCCGGATGACGGCAATAGGCTTGTGATCCTATGGCAATAGACTAAATGATGGTTGGCAATAAGTACTCGTTTAAGACACCTCTGCCTACCCCTTCGGGCACTTAGACGTACGTAATAACATACGTCTATGTGCTGGTATATATATTATGACAATAATAGCACTTATAAAAACTATCCTTTCCATTACAAAAAGATTAACTTTAGTACTTGAGAAACAGCTGACTCTTAGCCTCCATGAGATCTCCCCGGTCCGACTCTTCCGGCTGTAACGGCAGGCCCTTAAGCAGAGACGCCACAGCCTCCATGCAAGCCTGGTCCAGCTCTCTACAGCACACCAGGTACCTGGCGACACGAGCCTGAGTTATATCCAACATTATAAGATTATGTGACCTCGACCTGTATGAGCTATTGCTTAACCTTCACAATACATGCGTACAAGCTATACCTCTGTACGTAAGTATGTAACTTGTGTTTCCGGCCGGTCCCTATTACACGAGTGGGCTCATATTGCAGTGGCTATATGTACCGACCCTTGTGCAGAACAGGCGAATCAAATAAACGGAGGTGTAAGCAGTACTCAGAACACATGTGATACCTGGTGATGGAGGAGGCGTCGGCTCTGAGCGGCGGCGCGATCTGGTGGCTGCTGCCCAGCACCCAGTCCGTCACGTACTCCACCATCTTGTTGCGGAACTTCATCTCCTGACAGAACCATACCACTTCCATTACAATATAATGTAATCTCAAAACGATTTCCTTCATTTAAATATGTTTTCAAATGCCCCTATAAATACATGCAAAACTTAACTTACGAATTCCTTTTGTTAATAACCTTTTTGAATATTTCAGAATTTAACTGAAAAATATAATTTATTTTATAGCGTACACATCAACACCATCTAGCGAAAACAAAAAGAACTATCTAGCAACTACTCCAATGACGTAGTACGACCTTGAATCGTAATTATAAAGTTCTCGCGCCGTATGAGTATATATAAAACTTCCCTACGTCAACTGTATGGTGTCGTATCGTATAGTACTATAGTGAACCTATCTGTATAGTAGAAGTGTATATTAAAGTTTAACCAACCTGTCTAAAAGCGAGGTCATCTCTCCTCCTCATCATAGCTTCAACCACTTGACAGAGCTTAGTCTTGATGTGTACAGACATCACGGTCATATCTAAATGTCGTGCGTATCTGAAATATATCATTATGTATCAGCATGATCCCTCTAACCCTGAGAAAGCAATTCCACCCCACAAGGGAAGACTCATTTACCGAGGACTACATTATAGAGAGTATTGTAAAGTTATAAGGAGCCACTTGAGTTAGAGAGCAGATCATCAGCCTAGCGCCGTCCACTGCTAGGCGAAGGCTTCTTTCACGTAGTTAGAGCCTCACTAATTACACTGTCAACTTTAAATACTTGATTCAATTGTAGCATAGTTCAATACTAGCATAGTTCATCGGCTTTTAACAGAGAAGAACTTCTTATTTTGACATCAAGAATATACAGTCTACAGTCATTATGCCAATAATATATGTTTGTATGTTTCATACTTAGTCCAATTTAAGACTTCCTAAAAACCACATTTTAAAAGAGACAGAGAGAGAAAGAGAGAAAGGGAGAGAGAGAGAGAGAAAGGGAGAGAGAGAGAGAAAGGGAGAGAGAGAGAGAGAGAGAAATGTGGTACCTGACGATGGCGAGCATGAGCGCCTCGATGGAGGTGGTGCTGAGGATGTCTGCGGGCGGCGCGCTCTTCTTGTGCGACTCCAGGATGCTCTTCATTATGAAGATCGTGTGCTCCACGAACTGCGTGTTTATGTCCGTCAACATCACCTACAGGACAGTTTCATGCTAAACTGATGTATTATCCAAATCTTAATAATAATACATATTTAATTGCGGATTTTTTTTGTTCACTTTCATTTTATGCCACTATCTTATTTAAAACCCTTTTTACCTTGTTGGAAATACGAACTGACGGGTCACCTGATGACAAGTGACAGCCGCATTACATAGACCTGCATCTCGACAGTCGCAAATCACTGTCATGAATAAATCATTTATATTTAAATCATGATTTAAATCAAGAATTAAATCAAATTATTTTTTCAATAAAAAAACAATGAATTCACTTTCTTTCACAGAAATCAACATAAAAAAGGTTTAGAAACTATAATTAAGTTACAAACTAGGGTCGTTTAAATCTGAGAAATCAATATCATTATTAAAGTATTTGAATAAAAAACTAGTTTTACAGCCTATTCAATACCAAGTCGGTTTCTTAATTTGCTCTGAACAATTCCAAAGGTGGAAACACTCTTTCCACAGCAGCTGAGGAAGCTATCGCTCTTAACAATTTCTTCACCACAGGATATTTTTTTTGACTTTTCCTCTTCACTAACTATATTTTTCTGTGACATCCACCACTCTAGTGGTATCTCATTTTTTACTATTTCTTCTGCGAACATCACTCTTCTGAATGGTTATGATTTTGCCTTAAGCTTTACTATCAATGGTAGCAAACTGAACCATCATAGTGATTCCGTGCTTCCTCCAACGCACTTTCTTCTTCTTCATCTGTCAGTGTGTATTCTGTTAAGGTTGGGTCTAATAAAAATGCCAAAAAGTGACTGAGGGACATTGCTTACTTATATCTCTTTTGAAACTTCGATATTAGGCCAATATTTTAATCAGTTTCTTCAAATTTAGCTCCAAGCTTCTTCCAAGCAGTTACAGCATAGACAAATTTACATTTGAAAATTTGAAACAATTAGTTACAGTATTCCAATGAACATCTTGTGGCAGCACTAAGGCTTTCCCTCCTTCCGATTTGTGTAAGCTGTCAGCTGCGTGATTGTGTCGGAAGTGTTTTATTATTAACATGCTTCTTTACACTGCTCATTTCTAAATCTATAGAAAGTAAGTTTAACAAGTGTGCAGAACAGCCGTATGTGATTATTGTATCACTATTTTTTAATTCGTTGTCGCGTTGTCGGTAACAAAACTTGCAACATTACAATTATATGGAGACTTTAATATTTGTATCAAACCCTCAGCAAGTTCGGCTAGGTATTCACCAATGCAAGCATTGTTTTTCTACCGGTTTTCTGTAAGGCAGTACATGCAAAACTGTGGTCGAGCAGGCCGAATCGTGTCTAAGCATCTCTCTCTAGGCTCTCCCACGGCAACCAAATATCACGAAAAAAAAAATGTATACCTTATATATAAACAAACTCAGCTCATTTACAAAAAACATTTACTTGTCATTCCTACAAAGATGAGGTAAATCTTTAATGTTGATTTAAAACTGGTCCAAGTGTGATTGTTTTTTCTACCAGACCCTGAGGATATATTTCCATTAATATCGAGTTTACAAATGTTATCACTAGATAGAAGTAAGAAGATCAGCGCCGTGTCTTAGCAATGTAGTTGCTTTATCAACGTTTCTTAAACAACACAAACAAAAAAGCTTGGATAATCCTCCATATAGAGACAAGGAATGGTGGGAATTCTCCCCAATATTAAAAATATAGCTCACAAGCTCTACAATGTTATCAGTTAAGGAGGGTTTGTAAAACCGAAATGCGCTTTATATGGAATATATTATGAGTTTAGTTTTTTTATTAATTTTATACTCAATACCCTGCAGTGATTCCACTGTTGTCACTTACCATCAGGTGACCCATCTGTTCGTCCATATCATGTACTATATAATAAACAGTTTTCCGTACTGTTGACAACGTGTATGTAAAATTTAATGATGATCGGTTTAGTAGTTAAAGTTAAAAACAAATCCACTTACTTTGTTATTTATAATATGGATTAAAGTTTGCACATAGCTATATAATACTCGTGGAAAATAAATAAGTCAGTAATTATACCTGTTGGTGTTGGTCAAAGAACTTGTCGATGATGGCTTTGACCTGGTCGAACAGTATGGGGTAGAGCGCCGAGGACATCTCGTGGCCGACCAGCTCCTTCACGTGCGTTTGGATCTGCTGCCCGAAGCGCTCGTTGCTGCACAGCAGCAGCCTGAGCAGCTGACCTATGAACCTGAATTATAACTCTTATTTAGTTTTAAAAATCAAACTAACGCTTTAGAGTACAAAATTGAATAACGAATCGGACACGTTATAAAAATTTGAATACACCGACGCAAAAACCAATTCCACGATAAAAAAAGAGCTGACAGTCTTAATATAAATTGATTTTCATGTATAGCTAAGAACTCTGAAGTAAAACTTCAAACAAAATAAAAATTAAGAACCCATGCGTTTAGGTCCTTTTGTCTTTCTGTGAAACAAGGTCATGTGCAAGGTCAAGGTCGATCATGGTGCGGGAGTTGTCATTCAAACAAACAAAAAGCTAACACTACAGCAAAGTGGTCATACATTATATTATGCGTCTATAATACGCTTAATGCGGTTTAGTTATATATATATTTCATTCATTCATTCACAAACAAACAGATCAATGCAAATATACATACAAAGTCGTCATATTATGCATTTATAATAAGGTTTAATATGTATCATTTAAAAATACTCTAAATATATTTAGCTATATATATATATTTCATTCATCTATTCTTTCACAAAGAAACAGATTTATGCAAATATACATACATATTGAATGAAAATAATAATAAATTTTCACCGAACTTGATTCGAACCTACAACTTTTAATATAAGAGTAATCAGTATATAATGTTCGATAAATAGTTAGTATTGGCACTTACTGTGTGACCGGGCAGTATTGTACTTCTTGTGAACTGTTTGCTAACACGTTGAATAGTTTTCTCGCATCTGTAATTGTCACAACGTGTTTGAACAGGTCTCACTCTAAATTGTACATAGACATGTATGTGTGCAAAATAGGTATGTAATACTTAACAATTGACTTTAAAAATAAGTAGATAATACACCTATCACGATATATCGTAACAGCGTCTTGACATGCAAGCCTCTGTATAAGTGCAAAAAACATATCTTTCTTACTCTCCTTTTTGTATTCCTAACTTCATGTGGGACGTGGTTGTGTCTACTACATACCGTGCGAGTGCAGGTGCGTCCAGGCCACGGTGGGTCTCCGTTGCAGGCACACGCCGCCCAGCGCGCACAGGAACGACGTTATGTTCGCCCACTCTTGGATCTGCATCTGTATACATAATCTGCATTAAGGTAACGTTCCCGAAAACGAAGACATGATAGTACTAATGATACCTGAAACGTTCCTCACTCTACTACTACTAAATGTGCACATCAAATTTAAAGGAATAGCTCATAATTATCACCCAAAATATTGTTAAATAATCAAATTATTACTAATAACATAGGATTCTATTATTAATCCTAGAAGTCCGAAGTAGGTCAAATTAACTTACACAAATATATTTTATCTTGCCACGGCTTATTTTACTAAATCTAATAGTAACATTTGTTTATTACACTTTTAAAATAAAAAGTAAAAGTGTAACGTACAATAAAAAAAAAACTAACAATATGTAAGAAAACGAAATTAGTACGAAGTCACCACTTTTGGAATGGGATTTAAATGTCGTGTGTGGAAAACCCCTTTAACGCCCGCGCTCGTGCACGTGACCGTCAGTGGCATAAATTATACTTAAACAGTATAATAATTGTTGCTTACAGTTTCACAATACATACATTTGTTATGTACCTGTTGTTTATTTTTGTTGTTTTAGTTAATACTGCACCTTGTGCCTCCTTACAGTAGCGAGGTGCTCACTCCTGACATTGGGCGTGCACCGTACGTCACTATAAGCTCATAATTAAATGATACAGGATCGTTATGTTTAAGGGTCTGATGAACAAACACAACACAGAAGTAAAGCTTCATACAATGCGCTCTCTGCTGCGAGATGCTGATGGTCGGAGAATTTATATGAGCTTTACATTAAAGTTTTGTCAATCATTACACCAAGATATTTAAAGGTATCAGTTTTAAATAGTTCCTCACATAAAACGAATTGACTCTGGTCCCCACACCGGTGTATTTAAATACTAAAGCTCGGGACTGATAGAGCAGATTTATAGAAACATATATATATTTTTTTAATATTATATAAGAAAATTGTAGTGTAGGTGTGTACGCTGTGCCGGGAGTCACCTGTTTCATTCTATGCTCCGCTTTTAAGAATGCCTCATTTAATTATGACTCCAGGATTTTTTTTTAATACTTTTAAGCTATATTAACTACACACTTACCAACAGACTGCCAGTATAAGTATAGGCACGCTGGCTGTCTGCTGGTAAGTGGTTTGCCGCGACATGTGATATAAAAAAGCAATAATTTTACCTCAAAGTCATGTTCTGAGCTGGTGTGATGCGACACTCTTCGCTTGGCCACCGCTCTATGTAGAGCCTCCATCTGACACTCGTCCATCTTGTCCCCCTGCCCCTTCGGGTATTTCTGGAGTAACTTGCACAGCGAGTCCCTGTCGACGAAACGATGTAAAAAAATGATGATTCTGTAGTTGAAGATAAGTTTACTTAATCCCGACTGGAAAATCTTTAGCAACGATTACGTATAAGCTAATGATCTTCAAACGGCTTAGCAGATTTTTTTTGACACATAGCTAAGAACACTATCGACTAAGACTAATCTTAATCAAAATCGGTTCATCCATTCAAGTATGACGCTACTACCCCTCTTTGGTCGGGAGCTAAGGAGACGCCACCGTTGTCGTGTACCTGCGCTATATGTTCATACATAGAAGAGCCTTCGACTATTTTCAGTCTAGAGCGCGATGCTGCCGCCATATACAGGGAACGTATCAAAGTACAAAGAAGTAGTAAAGAGAGAATGTTTAAGTGTTAAAAACATAGAAACATTTACTCTTGGACTGCGGAAGAAGCACTTCGTGTTTTCTAATATCAATTATCAAATCACTAGTTTTTTTTAACAGTATTTTTTTAATGGTACTTTAATTTTCTACGGTATTGTTTTAAAGCACCTATAACTGAATTAATAGTCAAAATGTATAGTGTAAACATGTTAACAGCTTACCAACATCGGAAGGTCTCCTCCCATACAGGTTGAACGCCATTGACACAATGTTCTATCTTCCTCAGTAGAGCCATTATACGTTTTTGTAGAGCCGCCGAGCCTAAACATATGTATTAAATTATTTCAGTAAAACACTCGGAGACTCGGAGGAGGTAAGGAAAACAAGAGTTTGTAACCCACTGCGGGACGACGGAACTAAAACCGATGCTCATTCAACGGCTTTTCTAAATACCTGAAGAGAGAATTTTCAATGTTTTAGTTTTAATTCACGACGCTGAAAGGCAAATAAAAATACCGGAAGGGGCGGAGTCCAACCGCGAGGAGGCGACGTCCTGGTGCGACTGGACGTTGCCTAATTGAGAGTTATCCGAAGGCGGTGCCCGCGTTTTTGTGGGCAACAAGCGCTAGGAGGGGTCCGGATGTCTTACTAAAGCTGTTCCCGGATTCCTCTTATTTTAAGCGCAGCATGGCACACCGTGTGGTTTTAGTCGGTCCGATTCCGACACACCGATCCACTGAGACCCCGAGGATGACGGCCCGCGGGGGTTTCCAAACGTTACAATAAAAGGGGTGGTTTCACGACGGTAGTGGACTGGGTGGAATTCGATCCCGCAACCACTTGACCGCAAGTCCGACGCCTCAGCTATTACGCTACCGACTTCAATATGATAAGTTGTGTAATAGCAATGACGTGATATGAATTGATGTGATTGCAGTGGATTACTCAAATATAATATACCAGTAAAATCACACACAAATATACAAATACATATACCTTTCTCAAGGAGTAAGTCGTCCAGCCGCGACGGTGCGAAACTAGTCGGGCATTTCTAAAATTTTACGTGAGAGTTGTTTCATTCATATGATTAAACATGTATCTTCTAAATTATTTTTTTCTTTAGACTGGTCCCGATTACACAAACTTTATACGTATTCATATACAAAGTTGAACCCCGACTTACGCGAATTCGACTTACACGGCTATCGCTTGGTCCCACCTATCGCGTAAGTCCGGGGTATTACTGTACACGTGAGTAAAACAGTATATTTAAATAAATAATAATAAATAGGTGCGTGTACCAATTGCACGTAAGCATGGAAGCCGAGGTGGATCGGTCATAGCTTTGCTTACTTTGACAACACTTTGATACTTAAATCTGGTAACGCAACTTGAACGACCCTTTCCTCAAAGTTAATTTGTTTCAAATTGGATGCTTAAATGACTATAAGATACCCAGGTGTACCAGTATCGCGCGAAGACTCGCACCTATTATAGCTTCATCAGTAAACGCGTTCAACAAATAGTTACAACTCGTCGTATACTTACTGTGAATATTTTTGTAATAACACCCTCTTCCCATATCCTGACTTGCTGCTTGCGTTTGCAAAATAAACCTTTATAAACAACTTATTTATTACAGTACAGTGTGCAAGTTAGAGGAGCGACTCCCGGTACCACCATTCGAGTTACAGGTATGCGAGCCTGTCTTGCTTGAACTGTTGCTCCTACTCCGCAGTCTATGCATAAGAGCAATATCCATTTCCCTTATAGAGTATATTAAATATACTCCAAATTTTCCCATCTGCTTACCAAAAGTGTAATACGTTAAGTATTACGTCATTGGAACTGATAGGGGATACAAACGTGAGATTATGTATATGTACGTATAGTATTTAAGGCACCAAGAACCTAACGCTGTCTATGTTGTAAGGAAAGGGTAATGAAGGGGGTAGGGTAAGGGGTAGGGAAGGGGGGTAGTAATCCATCAGAGTTATTTGATACATACACTCATCACCACATTTTGTTCAACCGTCCGCATCGCATGTCCATATCATATATTTCTCCGCGTTTATTCATCTACTATCCAACCAAAAACCTCTCGGAGTACTGTAACATACACCTTTTGTAAGTCAACAAACACCAGAAATTCGCAAGCATTTGTGCAGGCATTATATGGCATCTGTTGTCCCGCTTGCATAAACTCGAAAACGGGTTTTGTATTGTCATTCTCTGTCTCACTCTTTTCTGCTCTTCTCGACTTTGATACTATGAGGCATGTGATTTATTCCTCGATAATTACTTTCATGTAGCTCTTTCCACTAAGGGACATTTGTGCCGCGGTCTTGTCGATAGGCGCTAAATACACAACATCGCTCGTAACCCCACACCTGTAGGACAGGACAAAAGTAATCTAACACTTTCTGTCCCTCGAAAGTCGCCCGACAGTTTTCTACGAATGAAGACGACTAAACCGTCAGACGACGTCTCAGGTGTCATGGACAAGGTAAAGTCGCAGACACACCCGTGGAATTCGGGTATGTATCTGCAAAATGTCCCCTAGCGAAGTTTTCTTATTTATTCTATTGATGAATAAAATCAGCCAATGCCAGTCTCCTTTCAATAACTTCCGGACTTTATTTTCACTTTGTATCATCCTTCGTACTGGTACTCTAGCTTTAGCAATACTGTCCTTGGTTGATGAGGGGAGGGAAAGAAGGAGAAGGAAAAAGAAGAGGGGGCAATGAAGAGATGGGAAAGAGGAGAGGGGGAATTAGGAGATGGGGAAGAGGAAGGGGAATGAGGAGATGGGAAAATTGTTTTATATTCATAAAGGTGTGGTTATAACTCGTATATGTAACTATGCTAAATAAGATCGTAAATATGATGTGAATGTTGAGAAACACAGACGGAAAAACTTTAATGCGTAACAGGTGGTTCCAGATATGATGGCAGACAACTAAGAATGTAATTATTCATATTTTTGAACATAATAAACGTTAATACCAAATCATTAAATTACTATAAATTATGTAAAAACGTATACATAATATACAGGTGCAAAAAGAAACACGACAACAATTAATTTACGGGACAATAATACAATATTAACAAAGATAAAGGCAAAATCATTTTTCTTAACTTGTTTCTTCCCCTTAAACTACAAACTTATTGTGAATGAACTCGTATAAAAATGACCTTAGACAATATTATATAAAAATGCACTTGCATTCGCTTTTACTTGCCGCCTCCCGCCTTGCCGGCAGTGCCAAACGAGCCACCTCAGTCAAGAGACACGATCAAATTATTTATTACTTTTGTAAATCTATAAAATCTACTTTATTGGTTGAACGCACGGTCGATATCTCCGTGTTACTACTTACACACAAATATGAACCGTTCTAATGGTATTCTAATACTTTATAATAGACACATGGGAACGCTTCCCGTACCGGTGGTGAGCACGGTGGAGGTGTGCGCGATCTCCTGGAACACGTGGTAGTTGGGCAGCAGGCAGTGCGTGGTGACGTC
This sequence comes from Tyria jacobaeae, assembly GCA_947561695.1. Lineage (NCBI taxonomy): Eukaryota > Metazoa > Arthropoda > Insecta > Lepidoptera > Erebidae > Tyria > Tyria jacobaeae. The sequence goes on along the minus strand of OX387236.1, from coordinate 126,110 downwards.
GTCGGCGCCGCAGCGGATGTCGGCCTCCTGGCACAGCAGCGCGAAGCACGACATGCCCACCAGCACCACGTCCGTGTCGATCGACCACAGGCACATGAAGAACACCACCTGCGACCACTCCTCTATTTAGCTTTATTTCTTTTTTTTATATTCCAGTGGATGGACGTGAGCAGAAAAAAATATTGGTATTCCAAACTGAACTATTCTTCTTTTTTCAATCTTTTTTTATTTATTTGTTCAAAAACAATGGGTTACATTAGAAACAAACTAAAAAAACAAATAATAATGTAACAATTACTTTAGATAAACACCACATAATATAGTAATCAACTGTTACAGTAAGCACATGTGTACATACAAACTGATAGAATATTGTAGCGTTAGAAGTGTGTGTCCATATTATACAGTACTGAAACTGTTGTTCACCATCAGGTAATCTTTGAGAGTAGTTTTAATTTTAGCAGAAGAATCAAAGTGAGGATCTATTTGATCACTGAGGTTGTTAATTGTTTTACAAATTTTTCAACGCCCAACTATGATACCATAAACAAATCTTAAGTAATAAAATGATGTAGACAATGTACTAAAAGCTTATAAATAATTAAATAAAATCGTGGGATGGGACCGAGATCCATGCTTAAATCCCGATTCTAAGTTAACAAAGTCCTTTACACTGATAACATTCAATCGATTCGATCGACATTCATCATTTATATTACTGTCAAAGTATTGACTGTCTCTAAACTCTGCGGTCCACTGTGCAGCTTGAGACTTGCCCTTTTATTTGATATTCTTCAATGGTAGAGCCATGCTTAGGCACGAATGGGCCGGCTCGACCGGTGCGATACCACGGCCTCACAGAAATCCGGTTGTGAAGTAACGCTTGCGTTGCATTTCCCCGAATCGAGTGAGGTTTCCGGAGGCCCAATTCCCCCTACCCCCTTTTCTCTCCCCTCATCTCCTTTCTCCTTTTTTCCATCTCCTCATCCCTCCTCTATTCTTTCCGCTCCCTGCATCCCACCCCCTCATCATCCTCAAAGGCGGGCAGCGCAACTCAAGAGTCGCAAGTGTCCATGGACGGCGGTGTCACTTACCATCAGGTAACCCGTCTGTTCGTCTGTCCCCCTATAGTATAAAAAAAAAATTTAAAAAAAAATATCCATCTCCTATTCATATCATATCATATCATATTAAAACAAATATGAAATCTGGCCATTTCCGGCGACAGCTTAGATTTTAAATTTGGCAATGCATATTACAGTATTCTATTACTCGAGCCCTTTCATTTGAAACCCATATTGAAGAGGTACTGCGAAAAAGATTCAGCTCTTCCAATTTGTTGCCGGCCACATTGGATTTTCCTTTTTTTTATACTGTAATCTATTCTACTAATTAAGACCATGTTAAAGGGTTTGTGTAAAGAAAAATAAACCTGCCATTTTGTTGGCAGCCAGGCATATTGGATTTTTCATTTTTTTTTTCAGAGAACTTTTCTGCTGATCAAGCCCTTTCATTTTGATACCCATATTGAGGTAGTCAAAAAATATGTAATCCACCATTTTGTGGTAGGGGCGGCCATCTTGGATTTACAATGACAACGAAGGTATTAAATTATATTGTCATCAGAGCTAAAGGTGCGTGCCAAATTTCAGACCAATCCGTCAACAGGAGGGGGTCAAATTTCAATTACTAGATTTGACCCAAATAAATAAACAAACAGGACAAGCTAAATAAAACCGTTTCAAGAAAGTTAACTTCTTGGAATATCACTTTTAAGTCGCGAATATTACCAACTGCCTCAAATGAATAGTTATTCCACAAGAATTTTAACTAACCAGCACTTTGTACTTAAGAGATGCATTGTTATTGTCACACCAAAGAACCAGTCTATTAATGTCTTCCTGTAGCTGCAGCGAGTGCTCATGCGTATTGATTATTCTTACAAACTTTAAGTCGTCTGCAGCAAACATGAAGGCATCTGAGTAGTGAAAATAGTAAAATAAGACTGGTTCCAAATGAGAACCTGCGAATACCTGAAGTATTTACCAACACAAGTGCCTATCTTGGAGGTATTAACCTTACCACTTAGACAAAGAACACGAGATCCCGTCAGCCTGCAGTTTACTAATTGGAATTGGTGAGGAACATTATAAAAGTCGGTATAAAATATGTCAGTTTGGTGACCGGAATCTATAGCTTTTTATTAATATTTCTGTAAAGGAAACTAAGACTAGATGCCGAAGACCTACATATGTGCCACAAATTCATGCTGATGGAATTAAATATATTTTAGGTGGTTTTTTTACTACTTTCGTTTTTATACGCAATTTTTCATAAAAAGCAATTTGGCACAGAGTAAAATATGTACTTGAATCACTTCGTGTATAACCTAAAGCTGTACACAAGAAAAGAAATATACTGCACCTAACTTAATAAAGCGTGTAAGTGTGTAAGTATGCGCGTACCTCGAGCTTGATGTGCGCCTGCTTGCAGATGGGCACCTGGCTGCCAAGGTTGGCGTACTCCTTGTGCTTGGCGAGAAACTCGTTGCGGCACGTGAGGATGTCGCGCAGCCACCGCAGCACCTCGCGGTAGTTGCCGATCTGACGCTGGATCAGCTTCTGGCTTATGTTGTACAGCACTTGCGAACTGACAAACAAAAAAAAATATAGAACACACTTTATTTACCCACTCCAAAAGATGGGACACAGAAGTAATACAAATTACGTAGTGGTACAACATGGGGTCTTATGGCAGTCTAAGATCTCTTAGACAACTGTTGAGAGTGTACACTGTACAGTGATGGGTAATTTGAGGTGTACAATCCCATTATAAAATATATCAATGATTGTTGTTACAAAAGTATAAAATAGTAAGACAAGTATAAAATTGCATATCACATCGCCAGAACCAATAGATGTATTTATTTTACTACAATAGTATTATCTAAGATAGTAACATATATATCAAAATATTAATGCATAAATTTATATGGAATATTTAATGTATGTATACATCAAGCACATGTAATTAGGACTACTTATGTTATGCTTTTCTTCAAATATAACTACAAAAACACCCGCCACAAGCATCTCTGCGGGCCCCAAAAAGTTTAGCAAGTAGAAAATGCATGATATGGCATTAAGTCAGCATTAAGCTAGCCTTGAATAATTTTGTAATTGCAGGAAGGATAATAAATAAAATATAGTATATGTAAATATAATTTAAATAAAATATAATTCATTATAATCTATTTTATGACAATTAATAATTAAGCAAGAATCTTAAGAATCAATTCACACCTTTTGGAACAATTATTTCGGTACGAAATAAGTTTGTTGCTTGTCTAGTCCCGATTACATGAACAATAGTATAGCCATAAAGAAGATACCTGATGTCCCAGAAGGTGTTGAGAGGCGCTTCGGGGTTCCACATGTGGACCCTGTCGGGTCTGTGGAGGGCGAGCAGCGCGTCCATGGCAGCTTGCGAGATCTCGCCCATGCCCGTCTGGTGCACCAGCGACACCAGCCCGTTTATCAGCTCCGTCGTGGACGACTGGATCTCCACGCTCGAACGACCGGGATTCTAGAACAATTTACCTTATATTTAGAAAACAAAATTATTCAAACGTTATTCAAGTAATAAACTACTTTTCAAACTACCGTTAAACTCAGCGTGGTTTTAGTTCATTTATTGGCCTCTAGAGAGATAGGCACATGTGCACTCTTTGTTATAAGCCATGATACAATCCGAATGCAAGTAGAAATGAGACATTTTAATACGGTGGTACCATGGACGGCATTACACCCTTTGGATGGACCATACCGCAAAGTAACAGGTAAATAAAATTGTGGTCCACACTTGTCTATGCATATAGAGTTGAAATTATAACAGTAATGATTGAATGAATTAATTGATAAATGATACTCTTCCTTCATGAAACGCATGAAAAATGTCTGAGATCATCTGAAAATTTGAAACTGGGGATGCCATTGCATTTCACAAAATTTGACGTCTAATCTTTTACTGTTCAAGCTGTACTACACCTGTGAAATGCGTTACCAATGAACATTAAGCGACGCAATCATAAGATATTCTTTGTATGGTTTATAAATACTATGTATCACTACAATATCCGTATTCATTCTATGTATGTATTGGTATATATCTGCTTTTATATGTATAATGCATGTAATACTTAAGGGGGTTTAGTGTTTACATAGATTCTAAAAATTTTAAAATGCACTAAACCTACCTCTGGCTCTCTGAATCATTTTGATAACGTATTGTATTTAGCAATAAATTAATTTACTTTCTTTACTCTTCTTCTTACTTTAACGGTCTGAAAGGAGTACGTATTAACGTAACAATGGTGTACAATTAAACTGTTATCTATGTATCTTTCTATATAATATATAATTAAACGACTCCATCGCAAAAGGTTTTTCCTATTCAAAACCTTTAATGTATGATAGACACATAAATAAACTCACACTGAGCATCAGCATAGGGTCGGCGTGAATCAGCTTTACTATGCAGAGCAGCAGGTTCCTGTATGCCGGCATCTCCTCGCTCTTGTTGAACTTGGACTGCACCTCCTTGGACTTGAGGGTGAGGGAGATCATCCGCAGAGGGGTGTGTACTACGTAGCCCTGCGACATATACTATATATTAGTTATATACATATATTACTTTATTGAACAATATTTTATAAAACCTGTTAAGATTTAATGCGCATATAAAGTATCGTGTGTACGGTTACCAGTTGCAGAGTTCCATCAAATCATCAGGAATCAGGTCATTATCATAAAGATACATTGGATCTGAAGGTGTATGCATCATTTCAGCTCAATTGGAAACCGGCAAGTGGGTCAAATTTAACATGCAAGATTTAACCTGAACAAATGTAAAAAGTTGATATATAACATATCCGGTCACTATGCATTATTAGGCCCATCCGAATAAAATTATAAATTTACATTCTTTAGTTTTATTACTACAAGCATATCATGGTTTGGAATACCTATTTGTATTAAATAATTCTACCTTTAGTCTTTTGTCTATTCTGTAAGTGGATCTACATTTTGGTTAACAAAATGCAGATGTTTGAGGCGCATGTCCCTACTATGCGTGAGTACATACAGTGTGTCCCAGAAAAATGGAATACTTATTTTAACAGCTTCAAATATAAACTCCAACATGTATACATCTTCACACATATCACTTCTGTTTCTCATAAATGCAGGTAGAATGTGTAAAGTCAGAGATTTTTATTCTTACGTTTTTTTTTTTTGATTTACAATAAACCTTTTGACCGCTTCTACAATAACGAAGAACTGTGTTGTTGAACTGTGTGTGTGAATTCCTTGTTTCATTCCTACCAAATAATAACGGAAAAAGTATAGCGATGAATCATCGATATATTTTACTTGTGTATCAGGTATTCGCGACAAAACTTTGTGCAAATATCAACAGGATAATCACACATTTTTTTTAAATATTAGGCGACCATAGTGAGTCCAACAGTAGTGGTCACCATCCTCATTGCAAGTGTAGTCAATGCAGCATGGTGACCCACACTATGGCGGCCTCGTGAGATGCTTTTTCACGCTTAAAGGACCCTGGATCAAAGTGGGAAGGAAAATTCACATTTGATGTATATGTATAGTATAGTTAGTAGAGTTGAGTACAAAGTGAATACCTGCGTAGCCTTGTTGGAGGTGTCGGTGAACATGGCTCTGAGCTCGGCGGCGCGAGGGTACAGCAGCTCTATCTGCGGCCACCACGGCAGGCGCGGCTGTTTGATTATCCTGAAACATTTATTTATATGTACATAAGTTTATATGTTACACCCATTAGGGTCACAAGTCATACAGCGTTATCGGTACCTGAGCAGCGAGTTGACGATGACGCAGTGGTAGGAAATGTGCGCGCTGAGGCCGAGGCAGACCTTGAGCGCGTCGTTGTTGTGCGGCATGATGCGGAACAGCGACACGAAGCAGTCCGTCATCAACTCCAGCTCCGAGTAGCCCGACACCACGCTGCCGCGCGCGTAAGACTTGCCCGGGTTGAACAGCAGCGACTGCGGAGTGTGCCAAGATCCTTGGATGTCGTTAAACGCATTATCATAATACTGTATCAACTATAGTTGAAATCATTACCTTTTTAGTGTGATATAAAGATAATGTAGTTCTATAAAACCCAAATTAAAGCAAACAAAAAAAAGTTTATAAGATATGTAATCTATAAAAAGCCCTAATAAATAAAAAATATATAATATGCTGTATTTATCATCCAATGTTTCCCTTCATTTATTAATAAATGAATTAATTAAAGCAGTCATGCATGCGATAGAGTAGCTTTTTACTTTTAAAGAGCGAGGGATAGCTAGCGAGCGAGCGAGCGAGGGAGAGAATGTTATCAATATTAGTAATAATGACGGGGGAATGTTGTTGAGTTTCTTGTCAGTTTGTCAGTTCTTCTTTCACGTGGTAGAGCCATGCTTAAGCACAAATGGGCCGGCTCGACCGGTGCGATACCACGGCCTCACAGAAAACCGGTTGTGAAGCAACACTTGCGTTCCATTTCCCCAAAATTAGTGAGGTTTCCGGAGGCCCAACCCCCGTCTCCTTTTTCCTCTCCCCTGACCTCCTACCCCTTTTCCCATCTCCTCATCCCCTTCTCCCCCCTCCCCGCATATCCTCTCCCCTCTTCACCTACAAAAGCGGACAACGCACTTACGAATCTTCAGTTGCAGGTTTCCATGGACGGGGTTGTCACTTACCATCAGGTGACCCGTGTGTTCGTCTGCCCCCTATAATATAAAAAAAAAACAAAGACGAACTCGCGAGTACCGTTACGAGTCAGTCAGACAAGTCATAACCTGACTGACTCATACTCCAGACAATTAAAAATAAGTGGTAATTGGTTGAATAGAAGTAAATGTTGTAGAATGTAACCTTGAGATCGTTGATGACGGACTTGACGAGTATGAAGGTGACGTTGCCGGAGTCAGCGATGTTGAGGTAGGTGGACGCCTTGCACAGCTTCACGCACGTCACCACCGCCGCCTCCGTCATCTGCTTCGAGTTGTTCGCGGGACCTGACACACCACGAGCTCATTCACTAGTAGCCTACACTGAACGTGATTGGTTCAGTGAGGGGCATGACAGGCACACATACATACAAATACACGAACATACATACGTACAAACATACATATACAACGAATGGGGATATGCTCATCCGAATCTCAGGACAAACGCTACAATAAATCAGTTTAGCTTAAAACAAGTATAAAGTAAACTTACTAAGTCCCCGCTTGACCGAGTCAATGAAATGTTTCTTCTTGCCGTGCCGCGGACTGCAGGGGGCGCCACTGTCCGCATTCACTATCTCTTCTAGAACTTTCTGAAACATCATTATAACATTTACATATTATATTAAAACTATTTCGTGTAAAGTAACGAACAAAGGGGGCTTATCTAATAAACGACCAATTCCGCGCCATGGTTTTCATTTCACAAAGGTAGGGTGCAATACAATAAAATCTGTAACAATTTGTTGTGGAACACCAATTTTGCTATTTGTGAGAGGTCGGTGAGGTGTCTGCGTTGGGTAAACTTGTGGTACAGACCCGCAGGCTCATCTTTTGGACAAAATGCGTAAATTATCACAATATTTTATATCTTTGATGAAGTGAACAAAACCTAGGAATGTGTATGTGTCGTGTATTTGAGTGGGAGTGCGTGCGTGTGTGTGTGTGCACGTTTGTGTGCACGTGTGCGTTTTAATGTTTGTTTTTTTTATTGTGTTGAGCTTAATATATTCATTTATTTAATTCTTTATTGTACACCTTTTACACATAAATACAGGAAACATTACAAATAATTAGATAATATAATCCACGATCTTATCACACACGGCGATCACTTGTTTCATAATCTAACCCTTTGCACCGAAAAGAACTGTCTGTAAACGGAGCGGAGTGCTGCGGCATTTCTTAGCTGTATCTGAAGAACTCAAAGCGTTCCTTGAGATAAATAGAGCATGTGGATGAAACAGAATACTGTTTAAACAAAAAAAAATGAACATTCCGGCGTTGGCGTATAGGAAGCCACTAGAGCTTAGAACGATCCTCAGAGACATGATCATATTTGCGTAATCCAATTATGAATCTAATGCAGACATTTTGAAGCCGCTCAAGTTCATTCAGATACCCTTCGGCGAGATCTAAATAGCGAGTGCAATTTTAGTGTTGATGTGTAGGAAGTTAAGAAGCCTTCGCAGAGATCTCGTTGCTTGCACGTAGTTTGCGTCTAACATGTCCAATTTAAGGAACCCAAGAAAAGAGAACTTATATTAATTAGATTGGTAAGCTTTCGGTATCAGTAAAATATAAGTTTCGTAACCAGGGCATTAGGACTCTTTATAGTTTCAATTTCATCTGTTAGTATGTGATCTTTTGAAATGAACAGAAGAACATACAAGCTGTTAGTAAGTATGTGTTGTTATAGCGTGGTCTAGATACTGACAGGGTTGAGGAGCAGGAGCATGATCTGCAGCGGCCACATTGCCACGCGAGACTTCTTGTTGTCGGAGAAGCTGTCCTGCAGGATGTCGAACAGCGTGTCGCAACACTTGCTCAACTCCTCGTTAGGCCGACACTGGACTTCTGCAAACTCCTGGAACATATTAATAAATAGCAATGAGCAGGAAGGAAAACCCCATTCCCCCCAATAAATGGTTTATTTTAATTAAGTTAATATTATAAATACATTCAACCCTTTGTCCGAAGAGGTAGGCAAAGGCGTAATTAACACTTACATTCGCCGATCATAACTTAGTACCATTGATGTAATCGGGGGCGGATCTGTTGCCGTCAGCCGGTCACTGTTGGGAATGCGATGGAATGATGAAAAATTTGGAGTAGGTTAAGAGGAAAAGGAGGGCATATTGGGAAGGATTGAGATATTGCTAACACTTTAGTAACAAAATAGTGAAGACCCTCACCTGTGGGTAGGTGTCCATCCAGTTCCAAATAGCTTTCTCCAGTGATGATACTAAAACTAAATGCGCTGATTTCCTTAACAACCTAAACTTTTGTATTGATTCTGTAACAAAACATACGAAGTTGAACAACATTTGCCTTTTAAGCTTGTAACCGCCAAGAACGTAACTATCCACGCTATGGTACACAATACAAAACGATATAAAACAATTAGTCACTTTGTAAGCGGTAATAGGTCAATGTTAAAACATGCCGTCAGCTAGTGATGCGTTAGGAAGAAATTAAGATCAAAGATTCATTAAATGTTATATGAAAAACAATTAAAATACACTAATATATGATAAATATTATTTTTCGTCAACTATATATTATATCAGATTAAATACAACGCGAAATTTAAAATAAATCTACCATATATAGCCTCAGTCATAAGTATATACAAATCGACAATTTTGGCTTGCCCGTGTGTACTTGTGTATTTTTTAAAGTATTAAATACGTCCAGGAATTATACTAAAAAGAAACACTAAAAACATGTTTTGTTTACTTGTTTTGTATTTTTGTGTAGAGAATTATATTTTTTTTCTTTGAAACAGATTGTTTCACATTTGTTCCCGTTGAACCTGTCGGTCTTGTCTCACGCATAATTAAAATATGCTTAATACGCCAACGACGGCAGTTCTCGTCGACAATAGGACTCTCTTATAGTCGTAATAGACTTATTTGGCGGACAAAAGGTTAAATGGGAACAAATGTGAAGCAAACCTTTTTCAAAAGAAAAAAAAAAGATTTTTGGATTGAGATTGAGATTTTTGGTAATGGAATGAAATGAATAAGGTAACAACATAAATCCTATCGTATTCTCGAATGCGGTTATAACTACAAAAGACAAGCACGTAAAAGAAACAAACAAAATGTACGAGTATATACGTAAATGACAGTATTAGGAACCAAAGTAAAACTCACCGGTTAAAAGCCGTATAAGCCTTAATATATCAACGTTAATGTACTGTATCAGCTCTATGTCGGTATAGTCGGGGTTCTCTTCCGAGCTGGAGGACTGCTCCTGGAACAACTACACTTATCTTTGTAACATGCCCTCTAAGAGAATCCTTTAAATATAGATGACGTTGAAGTTGCTACATTTTCAAATTCTTCGACAAGCAATCATATCTGCCAAAATATATTTTTACCCTCCATAATTTATTATTTAATTAGTCTCCTTTGTCCTTCCTTACGCCTTTATAATTTTACTTCTTCACTATTTGTATAGTTCTCTACGGCTGTCGTTTTTCTCGTTTATGAATATTTTCAAATTCAAGCTATGTTTGTGTTGTATTGTAAATATATATAGTTAAAGGGCTCGGACTTCACGGCACCATCTAGTTAAGAGTTCTAGGCATGCGACGCTCTCTTGCTCGAGCTATTTCTGACACTCTCCAAAAAATGTGTACAAATAAATATCAAGGGATATTACATACAGATAGCTGATGGCTTGTCCTTCCCCCGGAACACTAAAACACACTAAAAGTGCCCGGATGAGGACAGTTGGCTTGTCTCTTTAAGTAAATGGGACTTAATTATAACGCGGCAGCACGTGGGCGTTAATTACAACTTTGCCTACCCCTTAGGATTGCAGCCGTGATTATGTATATACGTATATATTAGATTTACATATAAAATTACGAGACGGCTACGATATCCAGCTATCCAGCCTATGTACAGCATCTGACTGTAAGCAATAGCTAGTGTAGCTCATTATCGCATACCGGTGACGTGCACTAGCTGATGGAATGTCCAAGCCCTCTACCATAACAAATATTTTTCCTGAATTTAAAATATTTTAACAATTTTTTTTTTTGTTTTGTTGCTTGTAATTAATAGCTAAAAGGGAGCCTATTGTAATAAAGAAAATGCAAGCATGGAAGTAAGTGACGTATAGAAGGCGTACTTGTAGCCTCGCACTGATCCTGTTGAACACCGCGTTGAAGAAGTTGAGGCTCAACGCGAACAGCACCTTACTGGCCAACTGCCGCAGCAGCATGTTGTTCACGGTGTTCTCGTTACGCATGTCTGCTCGACAATGTACAGTGAATGGTCAAATATAGTGAAACGCATCACTTATTATTATTTATTAGGTTTAACCGTTTAATTATTTAATCTAAATATATAACTAGTTATCTGCTACTTACTATTAATGTAAATTTGTAATAAAAAGTACACCAAATTATTAATATTCATTCATTTATTTATTTATTTATTTAGATGCAATAGAAATTTAAAAGCCAGTTACAAGTGTTCACGTAAAGAACTTTACTAACAATGTGTTGTGTTGTGTAATCAAATAAAAACTATGCTAAACCAAGACTATCAGATAACAAAACGAAATAAGCAACATTTTCTGCAAGTATTGCATACACAGTGATACGTACTGTACTCACAAACGATAGTATCATATACATATATACATATTGTTGCGCCATCGAGAAAAATAGTCTGGAACAATCTACAAGACGCGAGAACGAAGGGACAACGCCATCTAGTGTCGGATAGCGCAACAACTGTGGACATTTTGACGCTAGATGGCGCTACAAGTAGCTCTAGAATAATCTATTTAGTCTAGAACCATCGATCGAATATTATCGTACATTCTAGTTATCTCGACAGCAATATAAAAGCGGATCGGGGTAGCCGTACGGGCAGTATTGATTCGAGATACAGCGAATAAATATCGAAGCGATCTTCTAGTGCGACTAACGAGTGATATAGTGATTTGTAATTGTAAAGAGTGGTATTAATAAATACTGTGTTGTGTTTTTTTGGTAATCAATCGACTACTTTAATTTATTGAATACCCAGCTCGTAACAATTTGGTGTCAGAAGTGGGATTAAAGTATGCCGGTTTTACCAAAGGAAGACACGGAAGGTATCCGAACTAGGAGTCAACGCCAGCAAGAGACTGATCAGAGGCGATTTGGAGGTGCACAACTGCCTACATTGGAGGGTCAGCAGCCACCGATGGAAACCACGCCATCCACATCGGCATTGGCAGCAGCTCCCGATATCACGGCCCTAATGGCGATTCTCCAGGAGCAGGCCCGCCGTCAGGAGCAGGCCCGCCGGTTGAAAGAACAGCTCCAGCGGGACAAGGAGGAGCAGGCCCGCCGTCAGGAGGAGCAGGCCCGCCGTCAGGAGGAGCAGGCCCGCCGTCAGGAGGAGCAGGCCCGCCGCTTGGAAGAGCAGCTGCAGCGGGACAAGGAGGACCAAGCTCGCCGCCAGGAGGAACAGATGCTCTTGTTGAAAGGCATTCATGAGACCTTCGGCAAAGAACTCAAGGTAGTGAAAGATCAGGTTCTTCAACACGAGAACCGTATCACTGAGGCCGAAACTCAGATTGCCGACGTGAAGAAGGCATTAGGAAACCTTAAAGTTGGAGACGGAGCGGCGACTACAGTAACTGCTACTCCTTCGGTGCGGGGGTTCAAAGTACCGCCATTTGATGGAACATCTTCGTGGTCAGCCTACAAGATCCAATTTGAGGCTGTTATGATGGCGAATGGCTGGACAAAGGAACAAGCTATGACCACGCTCACCTTGGGTCTCCGAGACCAGGCTCTAAACGTCCTCGAAGCCCTCGGTAAGAAGGTAACCTATGAGCAACTGCTGGAGGCATTGGAGGCAAGATATGGTGACGCTCATCTGGAGCACGTGTTTCGTGCACAGCTGAAGGATCGTGCCCAGCGCATCGGTGAAAACTTGCAACAGTGGGCTCTGGAAGTTGAGAAACTGGTCCGTAAGGCGTACCAGTCTGCACCTGCGCTCGTTGACGGGAATCTGGTGCAAGCTTTCATCGATGGCATTCGTGACCTCGAAGTTAGGGCTGCTGTGAGACTTGGGCACCATGAAACTCTCAAGGACGCTCTGGCCCATGCTTTAGAGGTGGAAGCTGTGAGACAAGACCATCGGTCTCATCGGGTCCGGGAGGTTGTAGCATCACCTGTGCGGGACCGATTTAAGGGGTACAGCCCTAGATGCTACGCCTGTGGTGAAAAAGGTCACCTTCGGTCCAGCTGCCCTAAGCGAAGCATAGGAAGTGAATACGACCGGTCTCAGGAGAATAGGGCGGTTGATAGTACTGCCCAACAACAGCAGGGAAACGAGTAAACGCCAGGACTGCGGGGCGGGTGCTGGTTGGTGTTCAAAGAGCCCCAAGGATTTCGATCTCGCAAACTCATGATGGGAACAGCCTGGTCATCAGAGGCGAAATCAACGGCACGTCATGTAAGCTGACGATTGATACGGGAGCTTCTCGCACAGTTGTCAGTTCCCAACTTGCAAATCGGTTTCTGAACGACATTGCATGTAACCGTGAGCAAATAAACTTAGTAACGGCCACTGGTCAGCGCATACCCGTCCGAGGCGAACAGAAGGTGGAGTTGAAGTTGGGCAACCAAGTTTACCTACATAACGTCATCGTGGCCGATATAGTTGACGATTGCATCCTTGGCCTAGACTTCATGAAGAACAATTGTTGAAGAAAGAAAGATGTAGTCAAGAAGAACTGTTCATGGAAGGAGCATCATTAGGAAAAGTGTACAGCTTAAAGAACGTTGTTCTTCCTCCCAGATCAGAAACAATCATGCCAGTTAGTCTCCCTCATAACTCTGGACGAATGCATCGATGTGTCCTTATTGAAAGGGTAGATAATGATCTTCCATGGAAAATCGCACGGACTCTAGTAAGTACCACTAACATCTCTGCAGTACGTGTGCTAAATCTTAGTGACAAGCAACATGTGATTGATAAGGGCACACTGATTGGCACTTGCGAAGATGTGGATTGGATGCGTCGATGCCAAGACTTGACTACTTCGAATATAAGCACGAATGTACGAGTCAACGTGTCAACACTTTTGGAAGACTGTCGAGATGTCTTGTCTAGGGAAGAAATTGACAAGGCTAAGAGAATGTTAGTTAAGTACGCTAATATTTTCTCTACTAATGACGCTGATATTGGAAAGACTGGTTTGGTTCAACACAAAATAAACACTTGGAGTGAGTTGCCTATTCGCCAGCGACCAAGAAGACTGCCAGTAGCACGAGAACAGGAAGTGCAAACCATGATTGATGGAATGGTCAGGGATGGCGTTATAGAGCCTTCATCCAGCCCATGGTGTTTACCTGTAGTGCTTGTAAAGAAAAAGGATGCCAGCATGCGTTTTTGTGTTGACTACCGCCGTCTAAACGACATTACGAAGAAGGACAGCTATCCACTACCTAGAATAGACGACACTCTGGACATGCTAACAGGGGTTAAGTGGTTTAGCACCTTAGATTTAAAAAGTGGATACTGGCAGGTAGAAATTGATCCCAAGGACAAAGAGAAGACTGCATTTTCGACAGGGAAAGGACTGTGGCAGTTTAAAGTAATGCCCTTTGGATTATGTAACGCGCCAGCAACTTTTGAAAGACTGATGGAATCAGTACTCACCGGATTAACTGGAGATGCCTGCCTGGTCTATTTGGATGACATTATCATCGTAGGCCGTACGATTAAAGAACATATTCAAAACCTGGAGCGCGTATTATCGAAAATCCGAAGTGCCAACTTAAAGTTAAGTCCTAAGAAGTGTTCATTTTTCAAACGGCAGGTTAGCTTTTTAGGATATGTGGTTTCGGAAGAGGGTGTCCAAACAGATCCGCAAAAGATCGCTGCCGTCAAGGATTGGCCAATTCCAAGAGATAAGACCCAAGTAAGAGCATTTTTGGGCTTGTGCTCCTACTATCGGCGATTCGTGAAAAACTTCGCGGATATTGCCAAACCCCTTCATAAACTCACTGAAGAGAAAGACATTTCTGCTGGGATGAAAGTTGTGACATTGCATTTCAAGAGCTAAAAAGACGTCTATGCAACACACCCATCTTAGGGTATCCAGATACCGAAAATGAATTCATAGTTGACACAGATGCGAGTGATACTGGGCTTGGCGGTGTGTTAACCCAGCGGAAAGGTGATCAAGAGGTTGTTATTGCATATTTCAGTAAATCTTTGTCGAAGCCGGAAAGGAATTACTGCGTCACAAGAAGGGAGCTACTGGCCGTAGTGAGGACACTGCAACATTTCAACAAATATTTGCTTGGGCGTAAATTCCACCTCCGAACTGACCACGCTGCATTAAAGTGGCTCTTACAATTTAAAAACCCTGAAGGACAAGTCGCGAGATGGATTGAGCTACTACAGGAATATGACTTCATGATTGAACATCGCAGTGGAAAGTCTCACGGTATCGCAGACGCATTATCAAGAAGACCTTGCCCTGAAGACTGCAAGCATTGCGCCAAGTAAGAGGTAAAGGAAGCTGTTCCTATAAGGACGATAAAGACGGATCTTAGCATCGAATGGAAGGAAAGCCTACAGCAAGCACAGCAAGAGGATGCAGATATCAAACCAATTATCGAGTGGATTAAAGCTGAGACTCCTAAGCCACACTGGAGCGAAGTTGCATCGCTGAGTTCAACCACGAAGAGTTATTGGGCTCAATGGGATAGTCTAGTCGTCCAGGATGGAGTCTTGTGCCGTAAATGGGAAAACGCTCGAGGAGACAGCTGTCATCTGCAAATGGTTGTTCCTAAAGCTAAGATACCGGTGGTCCTGCAGCTCTACCATAACGGATGTTCAGGAGGTCATATGGGAGTTAAGAAGACATTGTTAAAGATAAGGGAGAGATTCTACTGGATTCATTGTCGTGATGATGTTGAGGACTGGTGTCGTAAGTGTACCAGTTGTGCGGCTGTGAAGGGACCTCATACACGTAGCAGAGGCGCATTGAAATTGTACAATGTTGGTGCACCCTGGGAAAGAATTGCAATAGACGTAGCGGGACCGTTTCCTGAAAGTGAAAGCGGAAACAAGTACTTCATGGTCGTAATGGATTACTTCACTAAGTGGCCAGAAGTCTTTGCCATTCCCAACCAAGAGGCATCAACAGTTGCAGATAAATTAGTGCACGAAGTCTTCTGTCGTTTTGGAGTGCCTTTAGAAATCCACAGTGACCAAGGAAGAAATTTTGAATCTCAAATATTTCAAGAAATGTGTCGAGTGATGGGTACTCACAAAACCAGAACTACCTCTTACCACCCACAATCGGACGGAATGGTGGAACGATTTAACCAAACACTCTAGAGAGGTATCTGGCAAAAGTAGTTGAAAGTAGGCAAAAAGATTGGGACAAACACATTCAACCGTTTCTTCTGTCATACCGAAGTGCAGTCCACGAATGTACTTCCGTAACACCAGCGTTTGCAAACTTCGGAAGAGAACTACGGTTGCCTGCAGACTTGATCACTGGAATACCCCCTGATACCCCACGAAGTATAACGGAGTACGCGAATGACTTGCGGAACAAGATGAATGACATTTATGAGCATGTCAGACAATCGGGCCAACAAATGTCTGAAAAGATGAAAACCCGTTATGACCGGAAAGTGAATAATAAGGGCTTCGAAGAGTGTTCGCTAGTATGGCTACATAATCCAGTTCGCAGTAAAGGGAAATCTCCGAAGCTACAAGCCAAATGGGATGGGCCATATCGGGTAGTCACTAAAATCAATGATGTTACCTACCGGATACAGAAGGGTCCAAGAGGCGCCCCAAAGATAGTTCATGTAGATCGATTGGCGCGATACTATGGGACTGATTATGCTCGGGACGAGCATGTCTTAGGAGGGGGCAGTGTTGCGCCATCGAGAAAAATAGTCTGGAACAATCTACAAGACGCGAGAACGAAGGGACAATGCCATCTAGTGTCGGATAGCGCAACAACTGTGGACATTTTGACGCTAGATGGCGCTACAAGTAGCTCTAGAATAATCTATTTAGTCTAGAACCATCGATCGAATATTATCGTACATTCTAGTTATCTCGACAGCAATATAAAAGCGGATCGGGGTAGCCGTACGGGCAGTATTGATTCGAGATACAGCGAATAAATATCGAAGCGATCTTCTAGTGCGACTAACGAGTGATATAGTGATTTGTAATTGTAAAGAGTGGTATTAATAAATATTGTGTTGTGTTTTTTTGGTAATCAATCGACTACTTTAATTTATTGAATACCCAGCTCGTAACAATATGAATATTGTTAAGCAGTCGCAAGTAGTTTTCAGAAAACTGGACAAAATAAAACACACCTTAAGCATTTTTAGTTAAGCTAAGGCTCATCTACAATTAAATTTGCTGGGCAATTACCAGTGACCAGTCTGTCCACCTATATCATAATATATATGTATGTATATTACATACTTGTCAACTTAGCAACCCTCCTTTTCGTAGTCAGTAAATAACAAATAGAGAGCAGTTCTGTTTCAGACTCACCGATGAACTGGCACACTTCTCTGAGCAGTATTTTGACGTTCATGGCTTCGTCGTACTTGGCAGTGTCCTTGGGCTGCGAGCTGAGGCATATCTCCAGCGTGTCCAGCACTATCACCAGGCTGTCGTGGTAGCCCTTCTCCAGCTCCGTTTGTGGACGGTTCAGACCTATCGGTACTGTTGGCTGGTACTGGAACAAGTATTAGCTTTTTGCATTTCATAGCTCTACTCTTTAGGAACATTTTAGTGCCCGGTGAACGGCACTATGCTGTGACTAGCACCAGCCAACGTGCGGCACCGTCATGATCGTCAAGCGCTCTTGCATTTTATGCTCTATGTATGTAACGTTGCATACACAGAAACAAGTGTTTATCTTCTGCTTAGCTCTTTAATCACTTGTATAATTAAAATAGTAGAAGTAAAAACATGTTAGCAAAATAGGGTCTACGTATTGGAACAGGCAAAAGCTTTACGAGTTTAGCTCAAAAATGTCTATAATTGTTTAAAATTAAAGAAATGATTCAGATTTAAACTTTATAATGCCTTACCAGTTCGTTGACCCTCTGCAAAATCTTGGTGAGGCCGGCGATGACGAGAGAGAACCGGTATCGGCTGATCTGGACCAAGCATGCTTTGCATTGTTCCTCGTTGATGCGAGAGTGCAGGTTTTGTGCGCCCGTCTTGTACGGCAACTGAGGACAAAACGATAAATAAGTTCTAAGAAATATCTAACGCCCACTGCCTAATTAAGTAAAAATAATTTTGAGGATTAACACCGCCTCGCCTCATGCAGATTGTTTCCATATGTAGGCACTCGTACGCATTAAGCGACAATGTCACGGTGCTTCTATTATTTTGGATTGACATTTTAACTGCATATCAAACAATTTCTTCAAATCAATCATCATCAGAAGTCAATATTTAAAACACGTCACGAAACACTCATCACAAACTATCTTTTAGTTTTTTTTTTTTTTAAGAATACCTACAATGTAGGTCACACATTACTAGTATTCTTTTTAACTAAGCTGAGCTAAATGCTTGTGTTAGGGGATTCACGTAGTGCAGAGTAGTGCACTGGGTGGGGTTCGACCCTGAAACACTTCATCGCAAGTCCGACGCTATTGAAAAAGGCCGCTGTAGGTACCTACATTATTTGATTACTTCAGATGAATGTTTGGTTTTCGGAAGAGCAGAATAGAGCCACCCCTCTTGCGATGGGTTTGTTAAAAGGCGACTAAGAGATCGGACTGTTCTCTATCAGATAGTACGTACATATATTAGTCATGTAGTGCTCGGCAAAAGTCTACCCAATATTACGTTAGTGGGACCAAACTCTAATTGTCAAAATGTGGGTGTTTAATACACCTCTGCCTACCCCTTAAGGGATATAAGAGTGAGCGTGTGATGATGTAAATGAATAGTGGAGTACATTGCCGACTTGAAAAACAACAATGTCCATCTTCGTTACATGCATGTTTAAAAATGTATTATTATGAGTCCAAGCTTTCTTCGTGCGCCTTCAGAGTGCCACTACAACAAACGTACATTACGCACATAGCATAGCTTTGTGTTACAAAAATGAAGTGACACCCACGATGTAACATTTCGAATACTAAATTTACATTCACGTTTCATGAGTATTGGTATAACTTATGTAAAGACATTTCGAATTAATAGTAGTTAAATAACGACCGATACAATCGATAAACGAACCGAACTAAAAAATAGAAAAGAATTTCTGATAGTGATAAAACGTGGGGTACTTTTAAATATACTAAACTTTGAAACTTAGTACTGTGATAGGTATAAAATTGTGATCTCAATGTGTGTGAGAGAGGTGGAAATTTGGAAACGGTCAATAATTTCGGGGAAATGGAACGCAAGTGTTGCTTCACAACCGGTTTTCTGTAAGGCCGTGGTATCGCAACGGTCAAGCCGACCCATTCGTGCCTAAGCATGGTTCTGCCACGTAACATAACATTAACATTCATCTGATGGCCATTTCTTTTGAGCAACACCTGAACATAGCGGAATTCTCGATCTATATGTTCAGGGTCACACAGATCGTAAGCTCTGTTATTGATTGAAGATAGTGAGGATGAGTACGTTTACGGGTACGTGTCCGTGTACATAGTGTGACAAGAACGCATATGATCTGACGGTTACCTTAACTTGTAAGGACAAAGATCTATCCGCCTCTATTTAATAATTGTGTGACCATTATCTAGAGATATGCTACGCGAAGATACAATAGGGCGAAACGAAAGTAACAAAAATTTATTTTCCAAAGAAATTACAACATGAAATTCAACTTTCTTTAGACATTTAGTGACAAAAAGAATCAAAAATACTCACTACATATTGACATATGTTACATACACAAAACATAAAAACCTTATACTCATTTTTTAAACAGTTGTGTAAAAAGATCTTATGAAGATGGAAGAGTTTTCATTATGAACTGAATTTATACAATTTCGTATTAATTTCTACACCTAAAAGCAGTAAAATGTGCTAGTAATTTAAAATCTGTTGATACAATATAATTCACGACGCCCGTAACCGTTCTGGTTGCCAAGCTGGCCTAACTTTACTATTTATTAGCGGTTAATTACTAAATGAGTAACTACTAGTCTCGAATGATTTCATTATGTTAACTTACACTAAATTTATTCATAATTTATACTTAACACAAATACCTACTCGGTACTGATGATAAGTATTTAAATAATATTTTTACATTCACTCGTTCATTCTTATCCGGCTATAAAATGGCAACACAGTTTTCGCAGTCGTTATTCGTTTTTGATCTAACAAGTGTGTTGTAACCACAGACCACAAAGGCCTTCAGACGGGGCACTGTCATAGAGTAAAATTGACTCGCATTAAAGTTCACATATCATATTTGACAGCTATTTTTTTTAATGCAGCATTGCGTTCCGTCTGAACATTAGGCACAGGTGTTGTACGGTTTCAGCCTAAAAGGTATTTTTTCGTTAGGAATCGATTTACTTTTTTGTTCATTTTGCAAATTTGCATAAGCTTTGAAACTATTTAACAATAGTTTTAAAGTAAGTTAGAAAGGGAATTTTAGGGGAAAAAAACATTTCTTATTACTTTCATTTCTTTTTATTTTTTAATTTTGTTTTAAATTTATTTAGAGCTTTTAGTTGCATTTGAGGCAGCAGTGGTTTATTTTCTAGTCTGGAGACATCTGTGCCTTTTAATATTTTATTAATAACATTGCACCAATTAAATACTGTCAATCTTAAAGTGAATTCAAGAAAGCATTCAGAAACAGCATCCTTATGCAATTCACAATTTATGAAATCAAACAAATACTTAGATTTAATATAATTTTTAATATTTTTTAAAATTGGATTTTGTTCAGGTTTATTTTCTAAGTATTTGTTTGTTTCTTCTATAATTATTCCAAATAATCTCACTGCATTTTCTGAAGGGTAGGTCAATTTCCTTTCTTTTAAGCTTTTGTACTCCCTAAAGGAAATCCAATTATTTATAGTGTTTTTATCAAAGTAATTGGATTCCCTACTGGTTAAATTTTCTTCACAACAGGAGCACTTTATTTTTTGTAATATTTTTCTTATGACCCACCCAGTGGTAAATGCACGTGAATGTACATTTAGCCTTTCTTGCCTAGCTGATCTTTGAATGCTTTCACTTTCAACCCATTTCGATAGCTCGGAGGACTCAGGAGACTCAAAGCAAACTGACTCAAAATCCGCATGTGATGAGCTTGCTGACTTTGAGTCCGGTTGGTCTTTATTAAAAAGTGATTTTAATTTTAATAATTGTTTACCTGAATCCTCTTCACAATTGTAACTATCAGAGTGAAACTTTATGAACCTCCTGATTAATAGTGATTTAAAGGTACTTTTAAAGGTATGGCAATCTGGATTAGTGTTTCTAAAATTATATGCCCGCATTTGTCCAAAAAAAATTTCTACTGGATCAGAATTAAGATATCGCGGACGCATAATTTTTATATTTTTTCCATCCAAGTATTGCCACACCCTCTGGAAACTTTTTTATTATTAGCGGTTAATTACTAAATGAGTAACTACTAGTCTCGAATGATTTCATTATGTTAACTTACACTAAATTTATTCATAATTTATACTTAACACAAATACCTACTCGGTACTGATGATAAGTATTTAAATAATATTTTTACATTCACTCGTTCATTCTTATCCGGCTATAAAATGGCAACACAGTTTTCGCAGTCGTTATTCGTTTTTGATCTAACAAGTGTGTTGTAACCACAGACCACAAAGGCCTTCAGACGGGGCACTGTCATAGAGTAAAATTGACTCGCATTAAAGTTCACATATCATATTTGACAGCTATTTTTTTTAATGCAGCATTGCGTTCCGTCTGAACATTAGGCACAGGTGTTGTACGGTTTCAGCCTAAAAGGTATTTTTTCGTTAGGAATCGATTTACTTTTTTGTTCATTTTGCAAATTTGCATAAGCTTTGAAACTATTTAACAATAGTTTTAAAGTAAGTTAGAAAGGGAATTTTAGGGGAAAAAAACATTTCTTATTACTTTCATTTCTTTTTATTTTTTAATTTTGTTTTAAATTTATTTAGAGCTTTTAGTTGCATTTGAGGCAGCAGTGGTTTATTTTCTAGTCTGGAGACATCTGTGCCTTTTAATATTTTATTAATAACATTGCACCAATTAAATACTGTCAATCTTAAAGTGAATTCAAGAAAGCATTCAGAAACAGCATCCTTATGCAATTCACAATTTATGAAATCAAACAAATACTTAGATTTAATATAATTTTTAATATTTTTTAAAATTGGATTTTGTTCAGGTTTATTTTCTAAGTATTTGTTTGTTTCTTCTATAATTATTCCAAATAATCTCACTGCATTTTCTGAAGGGTAGGTCAATTTCCTTTCTTTTAAGCTTTTGTACTCCCTAAAGGAAATCCAATTATTTATAGTGTTTTTATCAAAGTAATTGGATTCCCTACTGGTTAAATTTTCTTCACAACAGGAGCACTTTATTTTTTGTAATATTTTTCTTATGACCCACCCAGTGGTAAATGCACGTGAATGTACATTTAGCCTTTCTTGCCTAGCTGATCTTTGAATGCTTTCACTTTCAACCCATTTCGATAGCTCGGAGGACTCAGGAGACTCAAAGCAAACTGACTCAAAATCCGCATGTGATGAGCTTGCTGACTTTGAGTCCGGTTGGTCTTTATTAAAAAGTGATTTTAATTTTAATAATTGTTTACCTGAATCCTCTTCACAATTGTAACTATCAGAGTGAAACTTTATGAACCTCCTGATTAATAGTGATTTAAAGGTACTTTTAAAGGTATGGCAATCTGGATTAGTGTTTCTAAAATTATATGCCCGCATTTGTCCAAAAAAAATTTCTACTGGATCAGAATTAAGATATCGCGGACGCATAATTTTTATATTTTTTCCATCCAAGTATTGCCACACCCTCTGGAAACTTTTTAATGTTGTTATCCAATTTTTTAAAGATGGCACAGATGTTTCCTTACCATGCTTGTCCACAAATTTAATTACATTTAATTTTTTAATTGCTTCTCTCCAAAATTCGTGGTGCTGCGAGTTATTTTTTACCGCCTGTCTTAAAGGTTTTCCTTTTGAAGTCTTGCTGAAGCCATTGACTGAGTCAAATAGGTCGTCAAAGAATGATACAACTTCGGCGGTGTTCTTTAATGTAGAGCTCACTTGGGTACCATCTGCATAGTGAGCTAAAACAAAATATTACATATCTGTAAATATAAAAATTAATTGCAAAATGTATGTACGCACATAACTTCCAATCCGCTGCACCTAATTAAATAATAATTTTTTTAATGTATTCGTTGTTAGGACAAGGTTTGTGTACAAGAAAAATAAAAGATAACGGGAATGGTAAATTTTTTTTTGTCCGCAACTGTACATTGCCTGTGGGAAGCTGAGACAGATATGTAAATATGGCAGTACGAAGTTAGCCGGGTCAGCTAGTTTAATATAATGGACATAAAAAAACTAAAAATAACTAAAACTTACAAAATTGAGCTGTATAAGACAAAGTAGCAGCAAGTCTTGCTGAACACTGTAGTGCAATTTGCAGAGTTAGTTCATTTAATATAATACTGTTTGGGGATTTCCTATCCAAACAACAAAAATGATTAAATAAATCATTTACCTTCATTTCTTTTATTTTATCTGGTATGACGTGTTCATCAGTCAATTTATGGAGGAGTCGCGATTGTGCATGATTGCAATCAGTTTTGTAAACATCCACAATATCACTCCATTTTGAAATTGCTCCATTAAGACAAATATTTTTGGTCAAGAAATTGTTTCTTAGCCCTTTAATGAGATGTGGTGGATCGTGAATGATGCTGAGCTTGTGTCCGCTAAGTTCAATTACATCATCTGAAACATTAAAATTAGGTTACTAAAATCAAATTATTTTTGTGGAGTGGGGCCTGTGCAGGTATTGTAACAAAAAAATGTTCGTTGAGGGAACAAAACCTACTCACCAATATCTTCACCAGCAATTATTTGCAGGCGCCTTGTGTCTTCTTGGAGACTCTTCAGAGCAGATTGAAATGCTGTACCTTGGTCGCACACTAAAGCCAAGGGTTTCCAACAGCAGCAATTATGTTCTTTAAAATTTGTTTTAACACAACCCCAGAAGTTGCTCCTTGACAAAAATAAAAGGCCAGAGGTTGCTGCCACTTGTGAACCACTCCTCGTAACATAAACACAAGGGCATGGTCAGCGAAATCATTACTTTGTTTGTCCAACTCCACAAATCCGTTAATCTTGTCTTTATGTTTGTCGTAAGACAAGCCTGCTTCTAAAGCCATTTCATCGAAAATAATGGAGCAATATTTTCTGTTTTCCTCCCATGCGTTAACCTGAAAGCAAGAACGAAAAATTAATAACGAGACTAGAAAAATTAATGATCAATTTTTTTTCTTGTTACTTTAATTTAAAAAATCGGTCCACAATTGACGGAGTAATCAGTGTACATACATATAAAAAAGCACCGATAAGTTGAGAACCTCCTCCTTTTGGAAGTGGGTAAATAACATCCGCTTCCATTCCTGAAATATAAATGAATAGTCTGAGTTATTGTAAATCATTTTGCACTTAGGTACAGCATTGAAGAAGTAAAAAAACATTTAAGTGTCTTGCAGAAAAACAAGTTTTATATTATAACAAGTATTATAAAATAATGTTTAATGACTTGAACAAAACTTACTATTAATCATGTTATCAGGTTTTGAGTGTACAACAACTCCTGGTTTACAGTAGGTGTGATCCACATCTCTCCTTTTTTTTAAATAATCATGATCAGTTTGAATACTCTCTGAAAAATATTACAAATAGATTAAAGATTAAGGCGGTTAATAAATCTTAGTTGGACTACAACACTGTAATAGCACTAATAGCTAATGTAACCATCCCCTTACAGCATGCTGATAAGCATGTTAACAATAGGTATATTTTTGTTTTTACTAAATGTTTCTTACTATACTGAGAGCATATTTCGAGTTGAGATTAAAGTGTCTAGTCAAAAAACTATTGAAAATATGTTTAATAGTCCAAAGAGTGTGCAGATCACGAAATATACATTTACTATACCTATGGGATTTTATTTTAAACAGGTACTTACCAGATTTGTCGGGTATTAATGCACCGGTTTGAGGAATGCCACTGGATATCTCGTGAGCAGTAAACAACGTTGGATAGGCATCGGGGCAAAGACGAACTCTATCGCGCGTTGTTGAAAGAAACCTCTTCTCAAAATGTTTCCGACACACAAATTGCTTGCGAAGTTTTTGGAAGCTTAAGCTTCGCAGTTTATTACAATTAATACACTGTAACCACTTTTTGAGTCCTGTCTCACTTTTAGGAAACATATGAAAACTGACGTCCTTTCGTCTACTAGCACAGGTCGCTATACAGCACTTGTTGTACATGTTGCACTATAATATTTCAGCTTCAGAAATTGAGAGGATAAGTTACGGAAATAAATCAACGTATAACTTCACTCGATCTACTTGAAACTAAAACGTTATTTTAAACTTCAAAAGTTTTGACAGATTAACAAACATGGCGACAAAGTGACAAAATGAGGAAGGCGGGAGGGGAAGAAACTATCAAAAGAGATATGTGAACCATAGACGATACCATAGACATATGGTTTAGATAATTTACTTGAAGATTACCTGACCAGGTTGTAACCGCCGTACAGTGCGGATTAAATCTATTAAAATGTATACAATCGTTTATTATTTCAAAGATCCTGACTCGATTCCTTCATCTCAGAAGTGGGATTGAACAGGCTTAAACCATATTCCTAGAAAATAAAATATTGTGAAAATTTTATAACTTTAAATATAAAATTAAAAGTACCGTCATGGAAAACGAATACTTAACACCGGACGAAAATGGAATCGTCGAATTTCACGTTCAAGAAAAAGAAAAAACGATCATAATTACAATAAAGTGAGTGTGTTCCAGTAAAAAGAAAAAAAGAACCGTAAGGGTGGTCCTTCTATCCAATGTACGGATAAGGATGATTCATCACAAAGAAGCCGGCGTGAGCAACATCGTAGTGTTCCATTATATCAACAACGGCACCGCAGGCGTTCTAGTAGCGACACCAGCCATCGTAGGCACTACCGGTTGCGCTGCAGGAGTTCCGTTAGTAACGGCAGTCGTTATGAACAGCACCGGCGGCGCCGTAGAAGTTCCAGTCGCGATGATAGCGACCGCGAGCATCACAAGCGACATCGCGACTACAGCCGACCGAGCCGGATCGACGTACACAGTCGCAGAGGATCCAGTACGCCGCATAGGCGGTCTAAATCACCGGTAATGCGTTCCAATAATAGTACTGACGATGCTACACATATATTACTAACGAAATTAGCGAATACGCTAGTGAATAGTCGACCCGAGAGTAATAAATTCCCGATGTTGGGTAATGTTGTACCGGATTTCGACCCCATGGTTAAAAGCCAAACAATTAAGATATGGCTCAGTAAATTTGATGAATGTGCAAAGTTATACAAATTGGGTGACGATCAAATCATACACTATGCTATGCCGAAATTATCAGGCGTTGCCAAAACCTGGTACCAAACATTACCTTCTATGTCGTGTTCTTAATAAATTATTAGAATCATTCCCCTGTACTGATGATTATGCGGAACTGTTAAAGGAAATGTTATCCAAACGAGTTAGATATAACGAATCTTTGGAGTTATATTACTACGAAAAAAATAATTTGTTACACCGTTGCGATATAAAGAGTAAACGAGCGGTTGATTGTATATTATACGGTATTGATGATCGTTCGTTAAGATTAGGTGCTAAAGCGTTAAAATGTCAAGAACTCAGGCAGGTTTTAGAATATTTTCAGTCGACTAAACAGTGTCAGCGCGAAGTGGATAAAATGCGGTTTCATGAAAAAAAAACAAATGCTTTACAATACAACCTAAATAACAAGTCTGTTACCAATGACTCGAGGAATAAAATTACTTCTAGTACCATAATTTGTTACAACTGTAATGAACCCGGTCATTTTAGTACTAAGTGTACAAAGAAAATTCTGAGGTGCCATATTTGTAAAAGGCTAGGGCACACTGCCGTAAATTGTGCCAAACTACCCACTGACAGTAATAATAGTAGTAAGGTTGATATGACTAGACAAAAAGAAATATTGCGTATAGATTCTGTAGGCATTATTAATGATAATGATAAATATATGACACAATTAATAATTAACGGACAATCAACATTGGGATACGTTGACCTTGGCAGCCAGTGGACTTTAATACGATGCAGCGACGATAAAAGGCTGAGTGTAGTGTGGTCAGGCGATTCTAACCTACCTGCTATGAGAGGTATAGGCAAACAGAGAAGGTAGAAGTGTTAGTTGTGGAAGATAATGTTATAAAGCATCCTGTACTCATTGGACATAGTTTCACTGAGAAGCCAGGAATCGTAATCACAAAAACCTTTGATTCACTTACATTTACGCGCGAGGAGGTTAACAAATTTGATTTAACCACAACTGATATTTCAATACATCCGAAAAAAATGTTTATAATCCCAGTCGATTGTTCGGTGTAATATACGGGAACAGTGTATGTCCGAGGATCTCTCCGCGGAAAACCTGGTTATGAACTTTACCTATTGCCTGGAGAATATGAAATCCAAAACGGTAAAGGTAGTTTACTGATTCAAAATGTATCGGAAAACATAGTGATTATAAAACGACTCTCTGGTAACTCGTGCATTTAGAACTAATAACTGTATAAATGTTAGCATGTTGACTGTAGAGAACGATGAATTTTGTTCAGAGCTTAATTTTAGAAATTTTTGAAATTATGCACCATGTAGTCTAAACGTTAAACAATTGCATTACTGCAGGTAGCGAAAGGCAAATAATTCAAAGTTTGCATTGTAGCCGCCATTAACCCCACTTATTTTGTGTTGCAGGGAAGATCAATGGATTTTTCTTTAAAATCGATCTTTTTACAAAATGGAAAACTTAAAATATCGCGTTACTAACGAAAGCGCGTTATACCGTGGCACCAGCGCTGCTAAAACCGCTCGAAGGATTAATAAATAATAAACACGGTATATGTTTTTAGCACCAACGTTACCGTTTTGGAAATTTTGGGCGTGAGACCCCAGTTGACCATATAGAATAAAAAATAATCGTGGAGGTGGATCTATTACAAACAACGTCAGAGTAAGCGGCAGGCTTCGGTGTTAGCGATAAAACTTGAATTAACAAATTTTAAAAGTGAAATAACTCGAGAAATGGGTAACGTATGAGTTAAGTTAAGCACACCAACAAACACGCATTAAGTGCTGCCTAACATTATTCACCCGTCACAACAATTAGGGAATTTTGTATCGTATCGTTACTTGCGACGAAAAATGGATCCTGTAAGACGTTGAACCCAGGAGAACCGGCCAAATCCAGTCCCAAGCGACAGTTGACTCTTTTGAAAATAGTACAGCTAATTACAGCTTCCTAAGCTCAGGGCAGATGATTACAGCAAAACTGTATTTTCAACAATTGCAAACCATGATGAAAAGCTAGCCATTAAGCAACCGAGACTGGTCAATTGCTGTAGCCCACTGCTGGTTTAAGACCACGCTAGACCCCTACTTCACGACCTACCATCGTAAAATTAGAGCTGCATGCATTTGAATTGCTTCCACGCCTACCATACTCCCCGACATTGCTCCAACAGTTTACCACCTTTTTAGGAATTTGGATAATTTCTTTCTCTATATATAGCACTAATTTCATATGAAGGGATTCATATGAAATTGCTTCAAGACCTGCCTTATGACCGCTATAAGGAGCAGTGTGTGTCTAGACACACACTGCTCAAAAAGGATATTTCATAGACTTAAAATCCAAAAAGTTTGATTGAGCAATATATTTAGTGCTATGTTAACCTCCATTTCAACATTGCATATAAGAATAAACTACACATATTTTTATAATTGTATGTAATTGTAATGTTGTGCACCAATTCAGGGCAAGGGATAAAATGAAAACACACTGACTAAAGATGCATTAAAATATAGACTTATTTCTTGCCCTAATGGATTAAGGCCTTATTTCTTGCTTATTTGTACAGTTGTGTACCAATTTTTTTTTGAAAATTCCTAAAATTAACTAAATTAATGGAAATATTTTTGGTTCCTCTATTCATCTTGTCTTTTATTAGATAGGTGGATATGTATCCCTTGAATAAGATTTTCTTAATATAGAAGCAAAAATATTGCCTAGAGAGCTATCTTAGAATGAGTTGCCCAGGTTACAGAGAAATGCCCATCTACAAAATTGATAAACTAACTGAAATTAAATTTTGCAGACCAAAAACCCAATGTAGGTGGTGGGGTATCATCATCACAATCAAATTATTTATTCACATCACTACATTATACACCAGTACAGGAAAATGTAATATTGTATGTATTGTGGGTTTTATCATTGATTATCAATCTATTTTCTAGATTTCAGCATGTTCTGGTGAAAGTTTTAGTTATTTTCTTCGCGCTTTATAGAAAAACAATGGAACAAATGCAAGGTAGAATTATTATTATTAAATTCTTTAAATGCAAAGAAGACTGTAAAAGTAACATATTGCATCTTAAAAAGTTAGAAATCAATCTCTCTGCCTTTTAATTCTTATAGAAAGACAATACATTTCATACCATATAGAGTTATACTCAGTAATCCTGGCAAAGCCATGTATATCCGGCTAGATCGATAATCCAGCCGGTTATTAAATGGCTTAATAATATTAAATAATTCGTCTGTTATACCACCCACGCAATGAAAACTTACGAAGAAAGTTGATAAGTACTTTTAAACTAATATCTATGTTTTTGTAATAGTGTATGTAAGAAAATTAGAATATAATGAACAGAATGTTTTTGTTTACATTAAACCGAAAAGCTCTATATATGGGCGGGTCTTAGAAAATAAATAAAATATATTTTTTGATACTTACCTGTTCCTCGAAACGAGCAATAAGTGAATTAGCCCATTCACTCGGTTTCTGCGTCCCCATTTTATTAATTAATAAGGTATGGTTTGTGTAAATAAATTAAAAACAAGTTATTTTAGCGACACCATTTCCTCTTTCCGTTCGACTCTAAAAACTACTAGGTAAATCGTATATTAATGTTAAAGCTATAAATCCTACCATTTTGATGTCAAAAGCCTACCATTTATATTTTTCTACGCATAAAGTAACATATGGAATAGACTTTATAAATTAACTGTATTAGCAACAACCGCTTATAACGTTGCGAGATGTTTTATAAATTCAGTTTAACTGGTGTTTTTCTAATTTCAGAAATTAACAGCTTTCTACTAACGACTGATCACATTTCGATTATGTACAACCACCACAATACTGTCAAAACTGAATCAATAGGAAGATAAATTCCGTTTCATAGTTAATTCTTAAACAAAATTGTTTTTTTTCGAATAGAATAGACCCAAGTTTTTGATTTGTACGTTGCCATTTTATCAAAAATGCCAATTTTTTTGGCAATTTTGTTCACAAGACAGCTTCCTTCGTTTACTGGTCTATCACAAAATTGAAATTGTTGAAATTGTGGTGATACCTCTACAATGGCTGAATTCAATTAAATTAAATAAACATAAATATTTGTTTAAAACACTATAAACTGCTTGATTTTATCTCATCTAACCTTATAAGGCTTGATTCACAGGGAGCGATAGAAAGTTAAAATTATGGAAATGGAGACCGAGTGTTGACGACCTAGAAATATATAAAATAATAATTATGGGATATACATCATCGACTTTTTTAATGCGAAACCAAACTAGCAGACGGGTAACCTGATGGTAAGTGACTACCGCCGCCGGCCTTTAAGGCAGGAGTACGCACTTTTCTTGAAGGTCGAATCAGTCCGGAAATCCGGCAGGTGACAATTTGTTCCATGGGCTTGTTGTGCGTGGCAAAAGCTTCTGGAGAAGCCACAGTAGTGCAGTGCCAATCATCCAGGTGTTGGATGTTGTCGAATAAGTAGGAACCATTCCTCTGAACACTCCCCATGATACAAGCGATAGAGGATGCAGAGTAAAGCTACATCTTTACGCAACGCCAAGGTGTCAAGCCGATCAGAAATATCTTGGCAGTCGATGATGCGAGTCTGTCTCTGTTGAATGCGGTCAAGAGGGAAAAGCTGGTACTGGGGTGCACCTGCGTAGAGATGAGAACAGTATTCCATGTGCGGCTGAACCTGCGCTTATAAAGTTGCAGGCGGTCGGCCGGAGTGTAATACTGTCTCGATCTGTTTAACACACCAAGCTTCTTCGAGGCTAATTTGGCCTTACCCTCTAAGTGACTGCGAAACTGGACTTCGCTTGATACATATATCGACGACAAGGATTTATGAAAAGGGACAATTGAAGCGGTAATTAGGTAAATGACAAAAGTTTTAAAATGCAAATAGATCTCTCAGAGTTTAATAGACTTAATAATAAAGGTATTCAAGAAAGAAGATATAATTAGACTGAATAAAAATATTTTATTGGTAGGTTGATAAATTTATTCTAATTTGAAAGACCTAATAATGCGAACAATATAAAATACCACATCACAATAATTTATCGGTACCTATACTACCTACTCACTTTCACAAAACCTTTAAATAAACTCAAGGTATCTAACAATCATAGGATTAATTATTATAAACATTTAAACACAAATAATCGGACTTACTTACTAAAAAAGTAGACAACCAACTTCAATGCGTCTATCATAAAATTTAAGACTAATATGATTTTTTCGTGGATATCACAACTAGACCAAACTCTCATCTAACTACCCTTGAAAGGATGTACATCCTTCTCAATAAAAAAATAAATATCGAAATCGGTTAATGTGATATTGAGTTATTCGTCCAAAGGCAAGGCTTAAGGCAAATTTAAGACTTATATAATTTTCTAATGGATTCCTTTGCCAGAAGTGGACCAATTAAAATGG
The DNA here is from genome assembly GCA_947561695.1 of Tyria jacobaeae. Taxonomy (NCBI): domain Eukaryota; kingdom Metazoa; phylum Arthropoda; class Insecta; order Lepidoptera; family Erebidae; genus Tyria; species Tyria jacobaeae. Next base: position 94,150 of record OX387236.1, on the reverse strand, counting down.
GACCACACGGGAAGCACCAGCTTTAAAATAAAAAATAATCATGGAAATCGGTTCACGACACTTGAGAACCTCCTCCTTTTAAAATTTAAACAATCTATTGTACTCGTACAAATATAATCAAAATAAACCTTAGTACTAGATTGGGATTTACAAGGTTACAGCTAAAGCAGATGTTTTTATGTATACATTACTGACACGTCTATTTAATTTCGTCCAGTATTAAAGACTGAGTTTAAAATCAAGGATAATAGTCGTTGTGCCCAATTGAAATCCCCAATTTAGACATAAGCATATTCATTTTGCCGACTACAATTTGCACTCCAGACGTAACAGGCGGCAAACTCCTGGGTGTTAACCATGTTCTTTGTGAATGTAAGATGTTTACTTATGTACTTATTTACTTATGGACTTATATGCCATGCTTTGGCAAGAATGGGCCCTCGACTGGTGCGATAACTCGGCCTCACAGAAAACCGGTTGTGAAGCAACACTTGTGTTGCATTTAACTAATAGTGACGCATCCGGGGGGTCAACTCCCCCTCTAGTTTTTCCTCTCCCCTGATTCCAAACCCCTTTACCCATCTCTTTCTCCTCCTCGAATACACTCATCCCTCAACACCCTCAAAGGCGGGCAGCGCACTTACGACTCTCGAGTTTCAGGTGTCCATGGACGGAGGTTGTGACTTACCATCGGATGACCCGTCTGTTCCTCTGTCCCCCCATAATATAAAAAAAAATAAATGTAAGCAAGAATTAAGGCAATAGAAGGAATAGGATACTGCTTATAAGCGGGTCACAGTTGCATACCTGTAGCTTCTACTGACATCTAAATATAAATGGGCAAGGCGTTGTATTACTTTACTCCTTGGAGTAATCTCTCAGAATTACATTCCAATAAATTTACAATTCTTTTTATTTTCTTAAACGTATATCTTCACCTACCTGTATCTTCCGTAATTCTCAATTTGTCAGATAACTTTACTTAAAGGTTCTAGTAACAAGGTCATAAAGAAAACAGATCAGAGAACTTTTGACAGAACGTCAGACTGCGACTCTGCTAATCTGTAGTCTGTGCTCTGCTATTGTATTTGCCAAAAAATATTGTCAGTCATTTCGATTGTTGATTAAAACAGGAAATTTAAAGTTATCTTAAGTATTTGTATTTAACTAATTTTTAAAGATTAAATTTCAAGATGATGGTGAGTACATCCCAACGTAATAAATTTACAGCTGTAATTTGTATTTCTTAGTTTTTACCGGGGGGCGTCTCCTAATAAATATTTTCATCACATATTAAAATTTACCGGATATCTAGTGTTAATGACGCATAAGGGCTCTGGTAAAAACAGTTTATTTCCTTTAATGATAATAATTACTAGCTTATTAAGCAGCTTTGTGAGTTAATTAACTTAGTGACGTGGATTACTAGTTTTTGTTTTCAAACTACCTTTGACGTTTTGAACGATATTGTAGATACTACATATAACTGACTGCATGACGATAAAAACATTGTTTATTGTAGGTTAATTAATTTGGTTCACATCCATAATCAGTTATTATTATGATAAAAAAGCAAAAAAGAGTTTTTACCTTGTAAGAATCTAGTTAGATTTTCATTATTAGTGTTTTTTTTTAAAGAATATGTATGAAACTATTATGAAAAGATTGTGCTTTTGTAGTTTTTAATTAATAATGGAAGTGCTAACAAAGTAGTCTTAAACTATCTCTACAAAATGTTTGTATTACTAAGTAAGAAGTGACTTGCAGCTACTGTGAAATTAAACATTTCTTTGTATGATTCCAGGATTGTGTGGAAGATACTAACCATGATCCCCTGTCAACTCACTCAACAGCAGCACAAACCCCCCAGGGATCTGCTGATTCGAAATTGGAGAAGAAGAAACCAAATGAAAATGTATCTCTAGCTGATAACAGTTTAATGGTTTGTAAAGTTTTATGAATTTTTATCTAGTAGTGAGTCGCATATTAGACTTTAAAGAAAACTATTAAGCTAATGTTTCACTCACATCAATTTAAAAAAAAAATAGCCTTGTTATTAGGAAAAAAGGTAAAGCAGCAATGTCTATCATTCATAATTAAGCTAACTCACACTTGTGTCCTTAAAGGGGTAGACAGAGTTGTATTCAACACCCATATTTTAATGATTAGAATTCTCAACTCTTTACTATATTAAGTTCAAGTTATAGGTATGCAACCCCAATATCCTCAAGATATTGCTTACACTACCCAATCTATCTGATCAACTATCTATAACTGACTTATTCTTGTCAATCTGCTTTAAAAAGGTTGCTTGCCCAACAGGGTCACATTGTGGCATGCAAATAAAATATTGAGTATTGAGTAGGCATGCTTGCTATTTGTGTAGTAGTAGTTAGTATTAGTGGGACCAGCACCAATCAAGTGTAGTAAAAAGTGAGTGTATTACATATTACACATTAAACAAATATTTTTAGGTGGATATATCTGATGCCCTCAGTGAAAAAGAGAAAGTAAAATTTACAGTGCACACAAAGACCACACTTCCTGAGTTTCAGAAGTCAGAGTTTATAGTTGTACGCCAACATGAAGAGTTTGTGTGGCTGCATGACCGATATGAGGAAAATGAAGAATATGCTGGATATATTGTAAGTGTAACATGACTTCAGTATAACATAGTTGTGATATGTATTGCCACAATTCAGTTGGAAATGCTTGATTTATTTTTGAATGTTTTTATCCAGTGATATTACTTAAGTTAATTGAGGTATTAAAATATTTGTTTGTACACATTGTACACAGGTTTGTAATTGCTGAAGTACATTTAATTATTTCAGATAACATCTAATGTAATATAGCTGGATAGTATTTTGTTTATTAGCTTAAACACAATCTCTGGAACTACCAGTGGAATTCTTAAAAAATATTTTTGTAATATTCTTAAATTATGTAGGGGGACTGAAGAACAGACAGCTCACTTGATAGTAAGTGACAACCGGCTCCTACTGGCACTTGCAACTCAAAAGTCGCTAGGGCGCTACCCGCCTTTGAGGGTGATGAGGATGGGAGAAGTATTGCTCCGGTCAAGCCATTCCATTTGTGCCTGTGCGTGCCTCTCCCATTGTAAAATTATTATGCAGTAGATATAGTATTTATCCAGAATAATATAGTCTGTAAAAATTGCACTATGATCCTTAGGAGTAGAGCCATAAACCATGACCATAAACTTAGGTGCAACTGTCTATGTACAACTATTCCAGAGGCACAGCTTTGATAATCATTAGATTAAGTGGCACTATTTGTATTGTGTAAAAGTTCACTTTATAGAGACACTGCTTGAAATCATATATATGTATTGTAATATTTATTGGTTCCACTAGATTCCACCCGCACCTCCTCGGCCAGACTTCGACGCGTCGCGAGAGAAGCTACAGCGTCTTGGAGAAGGAGAAGGTGCACTTACCAGAGAAGAGTTTCTTAAAATGAAGGAGGAACTGGAGGAGTGAGTGATTCTAATGTTTATAGAAATAATAAATGGATGGATGGCTTGCGACATGTGTGGCGTAATTTGTTGTTATATTTACTTATAATTTTACTTGTTTCAGTGAATACTTGGCAACATTCAAAAAGACAGTGGCAATGCATGAGGTGTTCCTTCAACGTTTGGCCGCACATCCCGTGTTCAGGAACGACGCACACCTGCGCGTGTTCCTGGAGTATGAGCAGGACCTGTGCGCCAAGCCCAGGGGGAAAATGGACCTAATTGGTGGACTGGTGAGCTCTTTTTGTATAATATAGAGGGCAAACCAGTAAACAGGTCACCTGAAAAGACTCGTAAATGTGCTGCCCGCCTTTGATGGGAAACGAAAAATTGCAATTAGCATACCATATTATTTTCCTTATTTTTTTCTTTTCTCCCCTGACCACTTAAGATTTGATGTTGATTGGTTAAATAGTTCAATAACAACAAACAAACAAACAAACAACAAAACAAACAAACATGGTTAGTGATTCTGACTGCTGCCTGATGTTGTGTGTTCACTCAAGGTTAAAAAGTTGTAAGATCCACAAATAATTGTCCCGACTGTGGGTGTTATTTGTGTTTGTTGTTTGTATGTTTGTTAATGTTGCTAGCTGTTGAAATTAAGTGATAAAAATAACATTTCCTTTCGCATCCTAATAGTCCTTACCTTACTTTATCTGCATTGATAATGTGTATTGTTTCTCAGATGCGCTCAATGACGACGACGACGGACGAGATATACCTGGGCGCCACCGTGCGTGACGTCAACGACTTCTTCGAGCAGGAGACCACTTTCCTCCAGGAGTACTACTCGCACCTCAAGGAGGCGGTCGCCAAGGTCGACAGGATGACTACCAAACATAAAGGTACCAACAACATTTCTCTTCGGGTCTTGCCTTTACACATATACAGTGCTATGTTTAATGTAACCCACCAATGGGAACTAAGAGTACTACAATGTAATAATATAACTTTATACATAATGAATTCGTTTTACCAAACCTAAAACCTCTGTAACGAGTTTAGAATATTGGAGAATGTTACTAAAAGATATAATTTATCTCTACATATTTTACTTTTTTCAAAGCTATAGTAAAGGGTATATAGTATAGTATAGTATAGGGCAGGGGTGCTCAAACTTGAAGTGCTGGCGATCTACCTCAATATTTTTAGACTACTTACGATCGACTTGAGAGGCTGCAAGTATGTGTGATGCAGGGTTGTCGTACATACACGATACACCCTACCTACCTAGGTAGGGTGTACCGTAGCATATATAGATATTAGCTTTCCGCACAATTTACATTATCTTAGTCAAGGTTTGGGTTAGGTTTACTTAAGTTCTTCTCTACAATATCAATGAAAAAACTCCTAGTTATTCAAAATTGCGAGTTTATTCGTTGTTACAAAACAAAAGAGTTACATATGGTGTTAAACTCAACTAAGGAGTGACTTTGGATTTTGAAGCGTGGCACTGCATGTCCTCAGCATACTTTTCATAAGATGGTGCGTAACCACTGAGTGCCAATCGCAAGCATGATGACATATGATCGTCAGTTAGTCGATTGCGATATTTTGACTTAATTATCTTCATTTCAGAAAATGCAGACTCGCACAAGTAAGTTAACCCAAACATTGCCGTCAGTTGAAGGGCGATTTGCCTTAGATTCGGATATTTATCTTCAGATATAAAACACCAGAAATTTGTATCAGATGCTGTAGCTTTGAGATGTATATCTGATATAATCTGCACCAACTCATTTTCAACAGAACATGAGTTCATATTAAACTGACTTGCTACTTCAGTGGTTAATTCCTCAATGTTTTTACATGAAAAAGGATAACTCATAAATGATGCTATATTTGCCAATTTACTGCAATCATAAAAACGCATTTCGAATTGTCCCAAAATATTTGATAATTCAGCCTCATACGTATCATAATTCAACTGAGGAATCCTTGCTTTGAAAGACGGAAAATGTTTCAGATCCTTTCTTTTCAGTTGATCTATCATAAGTTGCAATTTACTTTTGAATGCGTTTACTGAGCTAATCATCTCAATAATAGTTTTTCCTTTACCTTGAAGCTCCAAGTTAATGGTGTTTAAGTGCATTGTGATGTCAGTCAAAAATGCCAAATCAGTCAGCCATTTTTCGTTTTTCAACATCTCAGTGTAATCACCTCTTTCGTCTAGAAAAGCTGTTATTTCGGGCAATAATTCTTGAAACCTTTCTAGGAATTTTCCGCGACTCAACCACCTGACGTCCGTGTGAAGAACTAAATCAGTGTGTTCAGCTGACTCCCTATCTTCCAACTGCAACTTAAAGAGCCGCCGTTGCAAGCTACGTGCACGGATGGATTCACAATTTTTGTTGCAATGCCCATAATTTCCTCCGTGTTTAAAATCGACACAATGCCACAAAACCGTTCTTGTTTCCAGTCATTGCTAGTGCTCCATCGGTTGTAATGCACACTAATTTATATATTGGTAGCTTGTAGTTTTTTACAAAATTGATGAAAACGTCATATATATCTTCGCCACGGGTCTTCCCCTTCAGAGGAATGATTGTCAAAAATTCTTCCTTAGCCAACATGTCATTGAATACCATCCGAATAAAATACACAGCTGGGCAGTGTCTGTCATATCGGTGGATTCGTCGAACTGTAAAGAAAAGTATGTACATTCCATGATATCATGTTTTAGTTTATCTGCGATGTCCTGACTCATGACTTCAGTACGCCTTGTGACAGTAGGACGAGATAACTGAAGTTCTCTAATAGCAGACATGATTTCTGTTTTATTTTTAAAATCTCCAAATAAAGTCTCACCCGCTTCAATAAATGCTTCCTTCACAACCGATCCATCTTCGAATGGTTTCTTGTGTTTCGCCAATATATGAGATATTTTAAATGACGCAATCGTAGCAGCTTTTGATTGTTTGGCTGGTCTTGTGAACATGGTTTGTTCTTTTTTCAAACAAGATATCAAATTACTTACTTTTCGTTTTCTTAATTCACTCTGTGGCGGAAAATCCTTTTCATAGTTTTTATGAACCGTTTTATGATGCCTCTCTAAGTTACCACGCTTAGGTATTGCAACTGACGCACGACAAATAACACAAATGCACTTATCCTTCACCATACAAAAGAAAAATTCTTCCTCCCAATCGTTATTAAAATAATACGTTTTAGATTTCTTCACTGCACTCATTTCGCACTATTTAATAATAAACTTTGTATCGACGTAGTATCGCCTTCAAGTTACAATTCAGAATGACTCCAATTCCTGCAGGCGCAACATTTATATCGGCGTGAACGAAAGTCTCGAATGTTCCCGTCAAACGCGCCGCCCGAAATGGTCTAGTACAGTCTAGTCTAGAAACAACGCGGCTTTTCTTTGACAAGTACCGCGCGTTCCTTTGATAAAGCCGCCTTTTGCCGCAAGCAGTGTTATTACGTAATAAATTTTTGTAGTTTAGTTACCTACTTATTAAAAATTTTTTTCTTCTCAAGATCTACTCAAAAAGCACTCGCGATCGACTGGTCGATCGCGATCGACCGTTTGAGCACCCCTGGTATAGGGTATCCAACCAATCCATAACACAAAAAATCATGACTCAACAGGTTCAGTCTCAATATGTGTATCTATTATATAGTGTATTATAAGTATTGTTCTCAGCGATTATCTTACAATAAGCTGGCTGATACCAAGTGTTTATGGGTTGTGTTGGTTAACCAAACTCTTCCCAAGAGTTGCTAATTTTTCTAGTAGCTAGGTTATAATTTTAATAAAAATATTCAGTTTTTGTGGCTGTTACTAGTTTCTCTCACTTTGTCGGCACACTGCTTGCATAAGCTTTTATCCTTTCTATTTATATCCATACTATAATAGATATAATGAAGATAAGTTTATGATTGTCTCAACGCGCTAATTCTTGAACTTACAGATTTAAATGATTGTTTCTGTAAAATTTTTTGTTTGGATACTGTATTTATTGACCAATAATATGGCTAATATTTTATGTATAGTGAAAAATAAAAATCATTTTTTTCTGTCTTCACCAGAGAACATTTTAACCCAAATATGTACAAAGTTAACTAAATAAAACAACACCTTTAAACCAATACTTACAAACAATAATTACAAACCATTCATCTCAATGTCGGTATCAAAGGAACTCTTTATAGAAAACTAACTTTCATCCGTGACGTGCGCGTGGAGTTTAGGATCATTGTTGCCGTAAAATTGAGCCTACATTTTATGTTAGACCTTTAGATCATACATCTGTGAAAACTGCATCCAATTCCATGCAGAAGTTATTGATTGATACGTGTGCAAACATACAGACAGACAAAGGTTGTAAAAGTTTTTGTTTTGGCTTCGGTTGTTCTAATAAAGATATAGTTATAATTAGTTTTTCTTCAATATAACGTAGGCCCAGGTACATTTTGATGAAATGTATAAATATTGAATGTATATGCGTGTGTCAGAGGTGGCGGACGCGCACATAAAGCTGTCGTCGTGCGTGACGCAGCTGGCGAGCCGCGAGCAGCCCTCCACCGAGAGGTTCCTCACCAGGGCCGCCGAGACCTTCGACAAGTGCCGGGTGACTTACACACTTCACATATTATATTTAACTTATTTAATTGGTTAACAGTTTAAATCTTGACTGCATCAAAAACGATATTTCTTTGTCGGTACCGCAAAGCCTAAACGGCTTATAAAGACATGTGTCATTTCTATTTAATACAGTCGGGTTTTATGTATTTTTCTTGTCAATTTATTGTTCTTTAGAAAATTGAAGGTCGCATGGCTTCGGACCAGGATCTGAAGCTGGCGGACACTCTGCGCTACTACATGAGAGACGCTCACGCTGCTAAAGCCGTGCTGGTGAGGAGACTCAGGTATATATTTACCCAGAGTGGTTTATTACTTAGATAACCTTCGCAATTCTGATGTAACAAATACATATAATATTCTATATTAAACTCATATAATATTATGGTCGCCTAAATTTTCTGATAACCTGTTAGCGCGGATTTTTAAATATTCTGTCCATTATAACGTGTCAGGCAAAAAATATTGTTTGTATTGAAGAGTATGATACTATAGCCATTAGAACCAGCTGCCTCAATAATTAAGGCCTCGTGTCGGATGATGTGTGACGTCACTTGCTTCTCCTTCTACTCGACTTACATTTTTATTGTTTCTATGTTATTTGTGATAAATGAATGCCGTATCCGTCCAGGTGCCTAGCAGCGTACGAGGCAGCTAACAGGAACCTCGAGAGGGCCCGAGCTAAGAACAAGGATGTACATGCTGTGAGCATTATATAATGATAACAATTAATTACACTATTCCTCTAATATTTCTGAACATTCTTATATTTTTCACAATGATGCTTAAGACGTTATAACAAACTGCTTAACCATTAAGAATACACAAATAGAATTGATAGTAAACACACCTTTCAATATATTATTTAAAGAAACGCGTAATCTATACTTATCTACTCTAATATTTTACAATTTGTTACCTTTTCTGGGCCAAACGGCTGAACCGATTTTTATGAATTTTGTATGGTGATAGTTTGGGGTAAGACAGAGGTTATGTTTATCGACATATCTTGCGGCCGAGGTAATAAAGCTAATGGGAAATAACGTAACCTCATCCGCCATGTTTAATTGCTTTTAAAAATAAAAGGTTTACATTTCGAAAATGTTTATTACGTGTATGTTAAGCGATGTCTTTGCTGTCTGTGAATCGATTTACAAAGAAAATAACCTAAATGGGTTTTCCTGGTGCCATTTTAAATATGAGGAAAATATGTCACCCCTATGGTAGAAACTGCAAGAATTACATCTTATCATTGTTATAGTCGGTCATATACTATTTTCAACAGTTCATTTTTATCCATATACAAATTTGTATAATTAACAGATAATAAATTATCTAATTTTTTGTTTAGTTCGTAAATATATAGAAAATAGATAAAGGTATGATAATGGCGCCACACATTCGTCTCAAATGTTATTGGCTAGCGCACGTAACTGAACCATATCAACTGAATAATTACACCCTCCTGAATGATCCTGCAATGTACACGAAGCACATCAACAACACACTTTTGTTCACAAATTCACTTTTACCTCACAACTCATGTTTCACTCAGAACATTTACTATTCTCTAATATAATATCTACACCTCGTGTTGTGTGTTCGTCACTACAAGTTTGTTTGTTTCTGTGCTCTCAGCCGCTGGAAGTGCAAGAGGTAAACACGCTTTTTATTACGTTTTTCTATATTTCGCACTACTATACTACACATTATTTTGTATTTGTCTAGTAGCAACGTCAGCCGGTCGGTCAAAGAAATGTGTTTGTGTTCACTGCTTAGCGCCTGAAGTTTAAATCGATGCCAAGAAGGCCTATACTAGTCATACACAGTAATCGGGAGAGTTCATCGGAACACTCCATAGTGCATGCAACGAGATTATGTTTGTACACAATTAGAGGACTTCAAATAATTGAATTAGTGATTTAAAAGACAAATAAAAACACTTTCTGTTGTCCAACACGTGGCCCTTCGTAAGTCTCAAGGTAAAATATATTTGTGGAAGAAGAATCTCACTTGTGGTGATCTCTCTAATATATTGAACGTAGTAGTTTGTGAGGATGAATGAATGTTGAATATAAAATAAAGGTGCCTGCAAGAGAATACACAGGGCGATAAGACCGCCTATTTTATGATCCACCCTTACTGTTAAATGTGCGTGTCGCAGGCGGAGCAGGCGCAGGCGGAGGCGTGCGCGAAGTTCGAGCAGCTGTCGGCGCGCGCGCGCGAGGAGCTCGTGGACTTCCGCACCAGGAGGGTCGCCGCCTTCCGCAAGAGGTACGACTTCATATATTCTATACGCGATGTTACGTATACGGTACAGTGAACCGAGCTGCCGCTGCCGGTAGGTGAGGGTACGATACCTGGTTCGACGCCCGCACGTCCCGTGACCCGAGCGTCAGTTGGCCTAATGTATTAGTTTTTTGTTATACTGCTGGTTAATTCGGTTTATTTCGTACTAGCTAACTAGATGTACTAACTAGATGTACTAACTAGATGTACTAACTAGATGTACTAACTAGATGTACTAACTAGATGTACTAACTAGATGTACTAACTAGATGTACTAACTAGATGTACTAACTAGATGTACTAACTAGATGTACTAACTAGATGTACTAACTAGATGTACTAACTAGATGTACTAACTAGATGTACTTACTAGATGTACTAACTAGATGTACTTACTAGATGTACTAACTAGATGTACTAACTAGATGTACTAACTAGATGTACTAACTAGATGTACTAACTAGATGTACTAACTAGATGTACTAACTAAAATAAAACAAAAAGATTTTTTTTTTCATTGGAATCGACTTTTTTTCTAACATACATATATATTGTATTCATATACACATTGTATGGCTGGGTGTTCACGGACGACGCAATTATATCGAAACGGGCTGTTGTTAGTATCATGATCTTCTAACAATAATAGGCGACAACGGCACTAACCCAAATGTACCGGCGATGGGCGTATCTAACAAACCGTATCAATTGACCACCATTCGAGTAATGTGGTTGTATCAACGGTATTCGTTATCACGACCGCGTTACCGGCGAGTTATCAGACAAATATAATGTTTAATATCTATATACGTGCTTTAATGCTACGCTCCTTTATTGCTCCTCAATAAATACTACATCCGATATAATCAGACCCATATACCGTACCCATATACCGCGCGTGCGGTGTCCGAGCCCGGGCACATCAATCGGAGCGCACACGCCCAGTTTTGTGCGACCGATAACGCCAAATTCGGCGACTTCTCGCACTCTTTCGGGAGAGCGATTAAATAAAGGGAAGAATATGCGATCGCAGCGGGGGGACTCAGGGGATAGCGACGCTTCGTCGTTGGTCTCTGTATCCTCGCGGTCGACCCAAGCTCGCAAACGCAAACCGAAAGGACCGGCTGAGGAGAGTCGGCCCCCTAAGGTTGCAAGGCCAAGGAGGGGTACAGCAAGTGGCAGGAACAGCGGAGGGAATGAAACTGAAACAGGCACGGAGACTGAGTGTGAAGGAGCGGCAGCTCCTTTTACTTCCCCGGCTGTTTCAGGTGCAGAGCAAGCCCACACAAACGAGGTTGCGGTGGAGTTGAAAGGCCAACCCGCTGCCATCGTAGACTCCAAAATCCAGGAGTCCTTAGCGGCGGTTGAGAAAGCATTCCAAGGGACGAAGGGCCTCAGAGGTGGCAAAAAGAATGCCGTCAAAGAGGCCATGACTACCATCAGGGCTGGTGTGTCGGAACTTCTCAGGATAGCTGATACAACAGTCCTAACAGACGCAGTAGGGAGGCTACAGCGAGAGAATGAGGTGCTCCGCTCCCAGATAGCCTCCCTACATAAAGAGATGGAAAAGCTTCGCTGTGGGGGCCCCAAGCCCCACCCAAAAACTCCGGCGGGACCCAAAACTAGGTACGAGGGCGCTGAACCCCCAAAGAAGAGGGTAGAGCCAGCAACTCAGCCCGAGCTAAACTTAGCTACGGGTCGTGGGCAGTACGAGGCCATGGTGGATCGTGTGCTGGCCGAGGTCCGTTCCAAGATTCTAGAGAAACAAAGCCCAGAAGGAAGCACCTTGCCACTTCCAAACTCGGCCTCTAATACAGGATTGCCAACGGCCAAGAAGAAGGGAAGGAAGAAACGGGCAACCCAGGTGTCACCAGCACTGGTTTATCCTGTGACCGTGGAGCAGCAGCAAACTGCGGCACCGTCGACGTCGACGGGGGAAACCTGGGCTTTGGTTCTTGGTCGGAAAACCAAAGCCAAGGCCGCGAAAAAGACGGCAACCACAACACAGTCAACGGGGCGTTCTGCTCCCCTACCGACTAAAAAGAAAGCTGTGCCACGGCCCCCTACAACTGCGGTTGTCACTATCTCTGTACCCCATGGCTCGGAGACACGGATGGCCGAGCTAATGATGGCCGCAAAGGCTAACATTAACCTGGGTGATCTCGGTATCGCAGGCGGGGTCCGCACCAGGCGAGCCATGACCGGGGCCCTGATTCTACAGGTCCCCGGTGAAGGTAGCGCCGCTTTGGCGGACAAACTTGCAATGCGCCTGCGAGAGGTTCTGTCCGGCACGGATGCCATTATTGCGCGTCCGTGTAGAACAGGGGACTTACGTGTGATGGACTTAGATGAGTCCATCACCCCTGACGAGGTCGCCAAAGCGGTAGCTACATTAGGGGGATGTTCCATTACCGACGTAAAAGTCGGGGACATCCGTACTTCTCCGTCACGGCTTGGCACGGCCTGGATCCGCTGTCCGCTTACGGCAGTCCGCAAAATTGCGGCTGCCAAACGAATGCAGGTGGGTTGGATTTCGGCCAGGGTAGAGGCATTGGTAGCACGTCCGTTGCAGTGCTATCGGTGCCTCGAATTGGGACATGTGAAGGCGAAGTGCCTTAACGAGACAGACCGTGGCGCGCGGTGCTACGCGTGCGGTGGCACAGGCCACGTAGCACGCACATGCACCGCAAAAGCGCCGAGGTGCCCGATCTGCTCAGACCTTGGTCGTCCCGCGGACCACCGGATGGGTAGCAAGAAGTGCTCCCCGCCTAAGAAAAAGAAAAGGGGACCACAAACCAACCCCGCCTCAGCCTCGGCGAATATTGACGTTAGTCAAAACCCGCCAACTGCGAGAGGGCCACGGCCGGAATACCGTCCGGCAGAGGAGGCAATGGAGGCCTAAAATTCACCCCATACCAGAAAATACTGCAGGGCAACCTAAACCACTGCCGCGCAGCGCAAGATCTGCTAATGCAGACGCTCGCTGAGCAGTCGGTTGCTCTAGCGATTGTGGCGGAGCCGTACTGCGTCCCCGATCACCCTCGGTGGTTTGGATCAGATGACAGTACTGCCGCCATATACTGGGCAGGGGTGGAGAATGGTCTCCACTGCACCCTTCTACAGAGGGGGCTAGGGTTTGTGGCAGTAGAGTGGGGCCCCATGGTCGTTGTGGGCTGCTACATATCTCCAAATTGCGGCCTCCCAGCATTTGAGGCGTACCTGGACGGACTTAGGAGTTGCATCTGCACCATCCTAACCCGTCCGGTACTTGTCTTGGGCGATTTCAACGCCCGCTCCACACAGTGGGGAGATCGCCTAGACAACGTAAGAGGAGATACACTCATTGAGTGGGCGGCGGGACTGAACCTTAGCATTGCGAACCGGGGTTCGGTGAGTACCTGCGTGCGATGGCAGGGGGAGTCGATCGTCGACCTGACGTGGGCGACACCCTCTGCTATTGACCTAGTGTCAGGATGGAGAGTGGCGGTGGAGATGGTCACTCTATCGGACCATCGTCATATCGTTTTCGATGTGACCATCCGCCGCCCGGACGCAGGTTCGGACCGTCGCAGTGGCTGCCCACCGCGACGATGGGCCCTCAAACGGATGAACCGGGACATGCTCGTCGCCGCAGCCATCGTCGCGGATTGGCCAGAGGAAGGGGAAGAACAGGTCTCGTCCAGTCCGGAAGCACAGGCGGTCTGGTTTCGTGATATCATGATTGACGTCTGTGACGCGTCGATGCCACGGATCAGGCCGAGAGGTTCGAGGGGCTCTATGTACTGGTGGACGCCGGAACTTGAGCAGCTGCGCACAGCCTGCTCAAGAGCCCGTCGCCGGTTTCAGAGAACCCGAATAAGAAGGCGAGCCACAGCCGAGGAGATCACCGAAGCGAGACGGGAGTACAACGTCGCAGCGAAGGCTGTAAGCCTCGCGATTGCGGAAGCCAAGGCTCGGTCTTGGAAGGAGCTAATAGAGGGACTGGACAGGGACCCATGGGGGCGCCCGTACAAACTTGTACTGAGCAAGCTCAGACCGTGGGTCCCACCACTAACACAGACCCTGGACCCCGAGTTTGTGGGAAGAGTGGTAGACACACTCTTCCCCAGGGGCAAGGGTAGTCCCTCACACCCTCCGTCACCGTTGGAATCGGTTACAATGGCTTCATGGTCCGATGACTTTGACGTGACGGAGGACGAGCTGGACCGAGCCGTGAAACGACTCGCCGCCCGTAATACCACCCCGGGACCTGATGGTATCCCGGGCCGAATATGGGTGCACGCTTTGGTGATCCTAGGGGATAGGATGAGGCGGCTATTTTCTAGCTGCCTCCGTAATAGCGTATTCCCTTCCGGCTGGAAGGAAGCCAGGCTGGTCCTCATCCAGAAACCTGGAAGGGCTGCAGACTCTCCCTCGGCGTTCCGACCGATATGTCTGCTGGACGATGTGGCGAAACTTTTTGAAAGAGTCATCGCCACCCGTATCAACCAGCACCTGTTGCGAGTGGGCCCTGATCTATCAGACAGCCAATTTGGGTTCCGACAGGGACGTTCAACGTTGGACGCGATCGAACGTGTCCGCTCCCTGTCGGAAGAGGTCGTCTGTCGGGGGGAGTAGCGCTGGCCGTCAGTCTCGACATAGTCAACGCTTTTAACTCCCTCCCGTGGTGGGTGATTAGAGAGGCACTGGTGTACCACCAGTTGCCCCTCTACCTACAGGACATCATCGGGGCTTATCTTCGCGATAGGTCCATATCATATATGGGTCGGGACGGCGAAGAACATCACAGGGAGGTCACGTGCGGGGTTCCCCAGGGGTCGGTCTTAGGACCCCTTCTGTGGAACCTCGCGTATGATGCGGTCCTGAGGACCAGTTTACCCCCTGGAGTGAGTGTCGTCTGCTACGCGGATGACACTCTAGTACTGGCCAGGGGAGATGGCTTCCAGCAAGTTCTGGAGCTCGCCGAATCAGGGGTGGCCTGTGTCGTCCAGGAGATCAGCGGCCTAGGTCTACGGGTAGCACCTCATAAGACGGAAGCCCTGTGGTTTCACAGGAAACGTGGAGGTGCCGTTCCTACTCGTTCACTTATTAGAGTGGGAGGAACGGAGGTCGAGGTTGGGCGACATATGAAGTACCTCGGCCTCACCCTAGACAGCCGCTGGAGCTTCGAGGAGCATTTCGAGCGGATGATCCCCCGAGTTCGGGGGGTGGCGGGCTCCCTGCAGAGGCTATTGCCTAATTTAGGGGGACCGCAGGAAGAAGTTCGCCGCCTCTACGGTGCGGTGATACGATCCATGGCCCTCTATGGAGCGCCGATATGGGTCAAGCGCCTATCGGCCTCCTCCCGCTGCCGAGCTAAGCTCAATCAAGCGCAGCGGGTAGCGGCCATTCGGATCGTACGAGGATACCGCACCATCTCGTCAGAGGCGGCGACAGTCCTGGCTCGTTTCCCGCCTTTTGATATCCTGGCGGATATGGACGCGAAGGTCTATGACCAGATTCGTGCTGTCCGCCGGGATGAAAGCGGGGAAGACCAGGACGAGCTCGAAATGCGGCGGAACGCTCACCAACGGGCATTGGCACAGTGGCGCGCGCGGCTGGAACAGCCGCAGAATGCGCGCCAACGCGCTGTTGGTGCCGTTCTGCCTAACCTCGAAGCTTGGGTAGGAAGGGAGGGAGGTCACATTACCTACCGACTGACGCAGATACTCACCGGACATGGTTGCTTCGGTGAGTATCTGAATAAGATCGGACGGGAAGAGACGGCACAATGCCACCACTGCGCAGCTGACCGGGACTCCGCCCAGCACACGCTGGAGGACTGCCCTGCATGGGCATCTAACCGCGAAGCCCTGGTTGACCAAATTGGACGAGACCTGTCTCCGCCAGCAATTATTGCTGCCATGCTGGCGGATGAGGAGGGCTGGGACGCAGTGGTCTCTTTCTGCGAAGCTGTTATGCTCCTGAAAGAGACCGCTGAACGGGATCGGGAGAGAGCCGATCCCGAGCGAAGGAGACGTCGGCGATAAAAACCGTCGACGGGACCGCGGGTCGCCAGAGGATGGGGACCTCTGGAGGCAGATTGATTACTGCGGTCGGAATGGCGGCATGATTGCATAGATATGCAAACAGCCTACATCGCTGGGAACGAGGGGGGACAATAATTTTCCCCCGGGACAGGGCATAATAAGGCACGGCGTCAATTCGGGGAGGACCTGAAATAACATGGTCCGGGTCCTCACCGAGTAGGGCGCCAGAGGCCGGCCGTCGGGGTGTTTTTTAGTGGAAACACCACATACTCCTGGCTCCTGTGTCCCCGAGGAGCTGGAGATCCGAAGGATTTTTCACCCCGTCAACAAAAAAAAAAAAATTACAGATCCCGAAGCGACAGCAGAGAGCATTAAACCATATTGTTGCGCCATCGAGAAAAATAGTCTGGAACAATCTACTAGTCGGATAGCGCGCAACTGTGGACATTATGACGCTAGATGGCGCTACAAGTAGCTCTAGAATAATCTATTTAGTCTAGAGCCATCGATCGAATATTATCGTAGTGCCCAGATAACGATAATAGCCTTGCTCTTAATTACGTAATTGGCACTAAATTCTAGTTTGTGTTTACACCTCTCTTCCCCTTCAGGAGCACAGGCGTGAGCTAATGTATGCATGCGTGCCTATGTTTATTTATATGTAATTATTAATATGATAACTGTTCTATTTCCAGTCTCATCGACCTGGCGGAGCTGGAGATCAAGCACGCGCGCGCTCAACAGGAACTATTTAGAAAGTCGCTACAAGTGCTCAAGGAATGCCAATAGACTATATGTAACATACGATGTACGAGAATGTTTTAAATATATAAGTGTATATATATATAATCAATACGAGGATGGCTGTTATCGGATTGGTCGCATTATTTGTTGAAGTATTGGATGATATCGCTTTATTAGTCGGTGATCTGTTGGACAATACCAACTTTCTAAGTCCTGTTGCTGTACGACTAATCTGAAAACAAAGTTCTCGTATTTGATGTCAATTGACAAAACAGCTAACTGTATTTTATTAATTTGTTGCTGAGACACTTTAAGCTGCATCGTATCCCTTTGTGGACTACTTGTCCAGAAATCTAAAAATCTATAGACACTTAAGCTTACTCGTATTTCCCTTTGGTCGGTTGGGGTAGGCAGGGACAGACCGCCGCTCGCATCTTTACATACTGTCATTAAAGCAAAACAAGCAACAAACAAGTCGCCATTTCATTCGTATAATTGTGAAAAATAGTTTTTGTGTAATATCCTTAGATACGAGTTTTGATAATTTTCTTTCACTGTTATTGCAAATAAATGCAGATGTTTAGTTTGTGGATGGACGGCGTGAAAGAGGATATGGCTAGAAAGGGAGTCAGCAGTGAAATAACGAACGATGGAGTGGAGTGGAGGAAGAGAACAAGGGTAAGAAGATGGTAATTCAGTTTACTGGTTTGTCAGTTAACGATATACCAGCTACGATCAGTGCAGTCGACATAATGCCAAGTTAGGGTAAGTTAGCTAGGCCCATTACATTGCTGGGGTTCATTAAAGGACTTGTCTATCGACATGGTCAACTTTAAACAGTAAATAAATAATTGACGGACCTATTGGTCTAGTGTGCCCTGACTGCCGAACCGGAGGTCGTGGGTTCGAGTCTGGGTGTTCTATGTGTCTGTTAATTGAATGTTTGTAAAGACACAAACTCGAAACAGAAACTTGAGTTGGCTATTTAAAAATATATATGAATAGTAATGTTTTATGTTATAGTTATCAAGTTGATTGTTTTTAAAGCAAATGTTTAAAAGAAAATCTTCTCAGGTGGCAAATAAACTAATTCGTAGATACATAATAAGCTCACGCCTTTCTTTGATCGGGGTAGGCGGAGACAAATGACTTCGTTCATGTATCAATAATATAACGTCATATTGGCAACGTTAATAATTTATACATTTATTGAACATCGTGGATGTTGTCATTTAATGATGTTAAGTTGCATTTAAATTTTGTATATATATGTGTATAAAATAAACCTCACTTCTAGTTCATTTTCGTCCTTAAAATATAATATTTTAGTAAGTTTTAGTGTTTGATATTTACTTGAAAATATTTTGATAATCACTCTTTGAAGTAACAACAAATATGTATGTATATTATCTTAATAATTTTACAATAGTGTTCTATCTCGCTCCAGCTATTACAATTAGCTCTATTTGATATGACGCTACGACCCTTAGAAGCGGAGCATTGACAACAAACACTAACTGACACTGTCGGTCACATGTATGACATCCAGTTGTATGCAATCCTAACCAGTCAAGAACATTTTTGATTGTATACATACATCTAGCCATGTCTACCGATCACTTGTTTTGTTTCTACAATATTCAAGTTGTTTGTGTGTGGTGCAAATTACAAAATGAAATGTATCTATATTAAGTATCTTTTCACGTGCTACATGGACCAAATTTTTTCATTTTGTTTAACTTTTTTATTAATACAATTAAGTGTTAATTAAGTTTTGTTGTATCTACCGAGTTCTCTTACTGGTTGGTTCCAAGGTACTTTTATAACACCATAGAATTTTAAGGTTGCAGTTTCTATAAAAAAATTGTGATATTTAAATTCATATGGTGGGATCCAAGAAAAATATGAATAGTTATCAATATTAGTGTTATAAGCATACACGTTATCTTAAAAATATTGAGCTCTGAGTTTGATGCATGGGTCACTGACTACATGTGTGTATACTTACTATAGTTACTAATTAAATTTCTATAATAATATTTTGGCTATGCAACAATGAGTTTTGAAGTGTTTAAATACAAGATAAGAATATGCAAGACTATGTAAACATAAACTGCCTTCCTAACTGACTACAACTTTGAAAAAAATGACATATTTTCCAGATTTGGCTTAACTTAACAGATTTGGCTTATTCTTATTGTATTTCGTATAAAATAATATAAAAAATGAATTATAGTTGTAGGTTTATTGCCAGGTGTGTAGAGAAACGAATGCTCTATTTAGCTACAATAATACATGTAGGATATACACTAGGTACAAATATTTATCAGGTCCATCAAAAAGATACCAGAATGTAATGAATATTTATGGACAATTTTCAGTTACTCTTGATTACAAATAGATTACTAGTTTCTCTATACATACAAGCCGGCTTGTTTACTAATTAAAAGATTGTCAACACAATTAAATAATTTCTGCTGTAAACTTAGCTGATTGGAATTACATATAAGTACTCATTGACTGGCCTGTTGGGCTAGCGGTTACTTCCCCCTGACTGCTGAGCCAGAGGTCGTGGGTTCGAATGAGGCTGAGAGTTCTTTGTGTCTCGCGACACAGGAGTCGGTCCTAATGAGGGAGTTGTATTTAAGGAGAGAAAGAGAAATATGTAATGCATGTATATTTAGGGTAATGTATAATATATTAGTGGAAGAGGTTTCTTGCATTTATCTTATCTTGCGTATCTGACGCTTACCAAAGTCTGTACTGACTGTATTTATATTCTAAGAAAAACATGTTACTTTTAAATGTATATTTTCTAACAAGTATAGAATGATTATTCATGTTTTGATTTTTTATTTTCATTCGTCGTGCTATGTAGTCAATGATTGCAATACCTGCTACGTGTTTGACACCTAGTATCAATAAAAAATGGTCTTTTATTATTTTTCACTGTTATTATTATGTTTCATCTAATTACTTAATATCCCCATAAATAAAACATAAATTATACATACTTTAGAAAATTATAAAATGATGTGTGAGTACAAATTAGCTGGATTATACAATAATGTTGATGGAAAGTATGTAATGCGAATAACCTAATGGCGAGGTAATAAGTCTGAATCTAACAGAAAAAACCACAGTGCCCCAGACCTGGGTATACCCTATGCGTTACTTCACAGCTGCGAAATGCGTGGAATATTTTATTTGTGAATATAATGTCAACCTTGTTATAAAAATAAAACTTTTTAACATAAAGGTAACTGACGGAACGGAACTGTTAACTAGCTAACCTAACTAAACTTTTTCACTCATGTAAATACCGTAACGATTTTGAGTCCTCGACAAACACTATTTTTTACTAACTACACGAATGGGCCGGCTCGACTGCCAGGGCCACGGTGTGACCGAGTGAGTGACGTTCCGATCTTTTCCCTCCTCCCCTTATAGGCTGACTCTTGTTGCAAGTGTTCATGGGCGGCAGAAGTCACATACCACCATGCCACCATCAGCTGACCCGTCTGCTCGTTTGTCTCCCTATACTATAATAAAATGGCTATAAGCTCATTTGAATACTTCATTTGTTTCTCCATTTTACAGATAGGTTATGGTCATGATGATCTACCGTCTGTTATCTATTAGCCAGTATAATAGAGTTACACAGTACTGGTTGACGGCCCCCTATTACGTTAGTAGGAGCAAATTCTAATTTGTAGAATGTGGGTGTTTACTGAACCTCACCTATCCCGTCGGGACGTATCTATGTATGTAGCCGGCCTTAATAATGATGGTAAAATTTGGAGTACATTGAATGGATGGGATGGATGGATCGGAAAGTGTAAATAACACGAGGACGTCGGGGTCGCATACCTGCATCTTACTCCACCTAATCTATACTTGGGGGCCTGACAATAATAAAACGGAACGTTTGTGTAAAGGTCTATCACTTGTCTTTATTTATTTATTACATATCATTTAACTAAAAGTCAAAGGTCGTCGTGATACAAGTGTGTCTAGGTTGTATAATTAGTGAGCTAATATTAATTAACTAACATATGTATAAATAGAACAACTTTGTTGTAATGTCGACGCATAACTTGTGGAAGGTACATTTACATCATACAGGTAACAATTAGAAAAGGTCACACACAGCTGGTTAATAGTCAGACCGGATTTCAAACCCACTGCAGTTGATATCTTATAATAAACCTTTTTTTAAGCAAATGCCGAACTAAGAAAATATGAATGAACAAGCATCGAATTATGATATGACCGGGTATTACGTATTCCGGTGCTATAGCGCACTATAGTGGGATCCTCCCTCACACCTCCCTTTTCGTTCGGATTCGTTCGTTCTACGGTTAGCTGTCCTCTTGAATGCGCTCCTCTTGAAATAAGGCTGTCCACAAACAGAGGTCACATAGCTAGTACAACACTATAATTTGGAATATATGTATATGTATTATATGTGTGTATAATATATATGTACGTGTATTATTCTATATCAATATATACATATACTGATCTAAGTAATCATGGTGCACTTCTTGTAATGTGTACGTCTTTTGTGATTTGACTCGACTGTCGAATTAGTACAAATTCATCTATTTAAATGTTTCATCTTGCCATTGCACGTACTAGCTACTATTAAATATTTTTGCACCACCGTAAGGGTTGACTGGTAAAGAATGCCTCGGTCATATAGTACGTCTTTGTACAAAAATGTGTGCATTAAGCCTGCTTCCCCGAAGGAGTGGATAGAGGTGTACCAAACATCCACATTTTGCCAACCAGAAGTTGGTCCCACTAACGCAGTAGAAGGCAAGCCTGTTGCCGTCACCCGGGCATTATATGACTGTATAAACGAGTATACTGTCTGACAGAGTAGTAGTAGTCTAATATGACATAATCCTTTAGTCGCCTTGTGAGACACTCGCGGGAAGAGATGTAGAGGCCTTATTCTAATCCACCGATAACCTCAGGCACCACGTTTGTTCACTAGCTAAAAAACAGTTCACACTTGTCTTGTAATATAAACACAATATTTTTACACGCTGCATTTAATGTACATTCATTAACATAATTAATAGCTGATAAATGAGTTGGAGCGGGTCCTGCGCACACACACCTCGTGGTCAGTGCTTGCGAGATACATCAGCGTACTAATTTAATTACGCCTTAGAATTTTTTAATATTTTTTTATTACAGTTAATTACGCCTTAGAATTTGTTTAACTTTGGATAACTTGATAGTAAGTCTTTTCATGTTCGTGCTCCTATCCTATATTAATACATTCCAAATTTGTTTTAATTTTCTTTAAAGATGAAACAAAATACTTTGAGAAACTTTAAAACACAAAGTCCGTGAAAGCATCTAAATAGTTAATGTGCAGCAGTTGGGTAAGAATCATTTTAAAACCTATTGCGTAAGCACTGAAGGACGTAATAGACCAAGCAAAATTCTCCTCCACATCGAAACGGTGTTTCCTTTACTTTTGATGACACGGTATGGAGTCGAAGTTTTGTTTTACTTTCCTCTTATAACTATTAAGGTTTCATGAATAGCGTGTATATGTCCCTACGTATATTTGTGCTGTTACTGATATTATAAGAATTTAATCTCGCAAACTCTCCGTCTGATGCATTAGCTTCCTGACTTCTCGTACCTAATCGTACGGTCCCAAGCTCGGGTGACCACCGACGCGACGTGGTATAAAAAACCGAAAAAGCGATCGAATTTAGATATAGGTATCTAATCTAGTAAATATCTAGTAATCTAACAAGTAAAATTAACTTTTGTCTTTAAATTTATATTGGAACAACCTTGAGTAGAACAATTAAATGAACAAAGTTTTTTGAAATCGGTTTCCAACTTCCTCAGAAAGGAGACACATCACATGTCGAAATCCATCAACGCGTTTAAGCTTCTCCGGAGTGACAAAGTACTATAATACGTACATATTACGTATGTACATACATACATTATGACATACATTCATACTACACCGGAAAAAAATAACAATCCATCTTGCGCATTTGGGTAATAAATAAAATATAGTCGGGTAATAGTAAATTATGTTGGTATCATAGCGGTGTGATGGTGGTACCCAGAGAGCCGCCAGAGCCGCAGCTGCCGCAGTTCTACGCCGGCAGGGAGCTACTCATCACCGGCGCCACCGGCTTCATGGGGAAGGTGAGACAACGTGTTCTATGATAATTCCCTATAGGTATAAGTGCAAGGGTATGCTGAGATGGTTTGGGCATGTGGAATCGATGGAAGAGTACGGAATGAATGACAAATAAAGTAACATTATACTTGATTGGTGAACTTGACTGGGACTGCCATTAGAGGGCGACCACATAGAACATACATAGACTGTTCAAATTGGCGACATGTTAAGTTAATATTCGAGTCCGAAGGGGGTTATGTATTTTGAGTGTATGTTATTGTATTATGTATGTAAGTATGGCGGTCCTTTGTCAGATCCTAGAGACTAGAAGTTGAACGGTCTGTTAAATGCGGTATTAAGTTAAACATACTGCTGACATCGGTAGGTGCTGTTGGAGCGTCTCCTGTCTCAATGTCCAGAAGTGGGGCGGCTGCACCTGCTGATGCGAGACAAGCGGGGAGAGCCTCCCCACGAGAGACTCGCACATCTCAAGCAGTCACAGGTTTGTGTACCTATCAACTATCTGATGTAACCGTGTCTAGTACAGAACTCGTCACTCACATAAAAAAAGCAAAACGACGTTGTTAAGTTTACCTGCAGCTACCTATAATAATAATAATAATAACTTCTTCAGACAACTCACACCTGGCCGTCTGATCCCAAATTAAGCAGAGCGTGTACTGCGGTAACCAGACTGATGATAAACATACTTGTATACTTCTAAAAGCAAACATGTTATCGATAAATTACCCCCTCTGTTATAATACAGCCGTAGCATTGAGAAGCTAAGTCTAACCATCTCATAATTATACTCTAAATATCAGGATGAAATGAAACCAATTCTACTTACTATCTATCTACTATCTTTCTCCTCTAGTAAATATCACTATAAGGTAAGGGTTGCAGTTAATAGTAATAATAATATTCCATACATACGCCAGTATACTTAGAACGTAATGGGGTAAGCCTTTTGCCCGTAGCGGGTACTTTAGGAATTAAAAATGAGACCACTTGGAGTATGTTGAAAGGAAAGTCAACATAAGGGATATTAGTTACACGATCCACTGTGGAAGTGTAAGTAATAGTTCCAGGACGTCCATCCCTCCATTTGATTCAAACTGGCTATAGCCGGGGATCCGAGCAATCTACGGTCTGAAATTGTCTGAACTTGCCTTGAGCGAGTCACGCTTAGGCACGAGCGGTCCGTTTCTACAGGAGCCATAAAACCATACGTAACGTAGTCAAACAATTCTTGCATTAAATGAGGGTTCCCAAGGGCCAAATCCCCTCGTCCTCTTACCCCTTCTGTAATCCGCCCTCTCTCATCATCCTCAAACGCGCACACGACTCTTGAGTTGCAGGTGTTCATGGGCGGCAATTGTCACTTACCATCAGGTGACCCGTCTGCTCGTTGGTCCTCTTACCACAGAAAAAACCCTTTCTTGATCTAAAATAAGCGTTACTTGCACTGTCATAACAGTTTTTTTGCAAATAATCTGATTAAATGCACAATTAAAATATTTTAATTGAGTATCTTACAGACTTGCAGTATCATCTACTTTGAAGATGTTAGTTGAATGCACCGAATGAGCGAATACACCTTTATGATGTAAAGTTGTAAAGCCGTTGAAGTATTACATATATTGTGTGATACGAATGGAACGAATACACCTTTCTGAGTCTGAAGCGTGTTGTCGAAGAGAAGTGACTAGGTAGTAACCACTACCTGTTGCATCACTAGTTTTGATAGGGAAGTCTAAGAGAACCCGTGCAGATATAGTTTCGTGTTGTTTTCAAGAAACGCTTCAATCAAACAGTACCTCAGTCGGCGTTCTAAAATCCTGTTATCTATATAATGAATATTTCGTATGTAATACACGCAGGTGTTCGACAATATCCGCGCCCGCTGTCCGCAACAGCTCGACAAGCTGGTGGCAGTGTTTGGTGACGTCACTGAGCCGCAGCTCGGACTTGACCATGACAATATTGACAAACTAAGAGAGGTATTATTATGATCAGATTTTGTTTTTTTTAACCCCCAAGGTTATTAGTTTAATGCATGTTTCTATGTATCTGTCTGTGGCATCATACCTCTTAAATGGATGTATCGATTTTGATTTAGTTTGTTTGTTTGACTTTCTGGAGTGTTACTGTTCTTACTAAGATTTCTTGAAAATCCAAGCAGTCGTTCGTAATTCATGAAATATTTTTTATTCCTTGAACTGAGTTTCGATTAGGACGTATATAAATAATTTTTTCATAGACAATAATTCGGGTTATTATTTTTAAATAAATTTGAGATATTCTATTCGATTGTTAATATCTGGGGAGTTATCACAATGATACGACACCGAAGGTTTAACCCGCTATGAAAAAGAATTCAGACGGCCTATTTGCTTGAGGCCAGCATAGAGTACAGACGTGAGATTAAAGTGTATTGTAATATGGAAGAATAAACCTGCCCTTCATTGTTCACGTGAGTTTTATTGTACTACCATTATTACCTATCCTTGAGAGTTCCTACACTATCACTATCAAGAGTGTTAAGTTGCAGTATTAGTAATCTAGTAGCTACCCTCTCCATATTAGTTAAAGGCTTATAGTAGGAGTTGGTTTTACTCACCTGCCTTACTGCTGTCTGTGTCTGTTGCAGGTGTCGGTGGTATTCCACGGCGCGGCGACCATCAAGTTCTGGGAGGCGCTGCGCGATGCCGTCCGCCAGAACGTCTTGTCCGCCATCAACGTCATGGACCTGTGCGACAAACTGCCGAAGCTTCGAGTTAGTCGCGTTTCAATTTTAAATCTGTGGATATGAGTATTTTTTATAGTAAAACACAAACTAAGCAAAGCTTGTACTAAAAGCTTTATAACACGCATAATATCTACAAATTTGTTTGTAAACACAACCGAATATACCCCAATGCAAGTAAATATATGATGGACCCATACAAGTATTTGAACAGACGGATAATCGAATCTGTGATTCCGGGACTGGCAGTCTTAACTACATAAGTAACTCGGTAAGTAAGTTTGAAGTGTTTACAGTTATAATTAAAAAAATAGTTTTAGGGATTTCTGAGTCTGTTTTGAGTTGTTCATGATGTGTATGTGGTGCAGGCTTTAGTGCACGTGTCAACAGCGTTTACTAACGCGGAGCTGCGTCACGTTGCGGAGCGCGTTTACGAGATGGGTGTGGAGCCGCAGGAACTGCTCGAGGCGCTCGACACATTACCCTCGAAGATTGTGGATCAATTAACTCCCAAGTATGTATATAGTCTATATCAAGTGTATATTAATATGTCCTACTGATATGTATTGTTTATAACCGGTGAATGTTCCAATGTAATTTTGTAAAATTACGTATCGTATAAGTAAAATTAAGTAAATACGAGATAACTAGTAATAATAGAGACTTTTCAAAAAATATGTTCCTTTCAATGTGCCTTTATCCGTAATACATCATATCGTAAAAGCGTGCATTGTAAACACTTATTCCTAATATCCCTATTACGCCTTGATCAAATCCTGATTCTGATCCATATTTTATATCTGGAATACTCTTTGTTCTAGACTGATCCATCCGAAGCCGAACACTTACGTGTTCACGAAGGCGCTGGCAGAGGTTGCAGTTGCCAAGAGGAAAAACCGGCAGTACTCCGTCGCCATTTTCAGACCTTCTATAGGTGAGTAAACGTTTTGCTCCTAACTAATATTGTAAAATAAAGTGTTTGCTGCGCTTATGTTTAGACGCCTTCACTACTGGACCGATCGTCATTCATTATTTATACGTTAAGTTAGCTGAATCATTTACGATTCCTTTTTTAACTGCGGCTTTACTAGTAACTACTGATTAAGCGCCCAGTTTATTTAACTTTGCAATCGCTGTATACGTATTATTGTCTATGTTTTTGTAAAATTTTACAAGAAATATAAGTCATGTTCTATTAATGTATTTTTTATACATCTTGCAATTATACTTACATTACATTAGGCTACCTAACAAGAAGAAGTTATCTACAATTATTAAACATTACGTTGTAACATGCGAAACATTGTTCCAACTTTAAACACCATTTTTCAGTGTGAAAATAAAGTCAAAGTTACACTTACGTTCTTAGACATATCATCGGCTGTGGTTTATTGCCTTCTTCAGATTTTTCAATTGTGTTTTAAACTCACTCATTTTATTTACATTTCCATTATTACTCTAGTAATAACACTAAACACATAACGAACAAAGCCTATAATAAATAGTACAAAAGTAATTGTCAAGTAACATGCTTTTCTTTTTAATGTTTCTTGAAACACAAACAAAGTACTCAACATTTAATGAAATGTTATAATGACTAATTTAAATTGTGTATCATTCGTTCTATTTTCAAAAACTTATGAAAGCCCGCGTAAGGATGCACAGGGTAACTAGAACGGGCGTTACAGAGCGTTTAGTTTCTGCGAAAATTACACAGATGCTTTATTTTGCGACTTTCTTTATTTATAATTGTCTATTATTATGAGACTTTGGTGATGACTCTGTCCGTGAATATGACACTAGGTGTTAGTATACTACCAGAACTGCTTCTTACGAAGTAGCACAATATTGAGCTTACTTTCATTTTTAAGTCTATGTATTAATATGATGAGATGGCTCCGTGTTCATCACACGATATTTATTTAACGGTGTAACTTCAGTGTGATGGATTAGTGTATATATTTTTTTAATAATATTAATAATATCAATAATAAATTATTATTCTTGTCTAATATCAACTATTTCGCTTCAATTAGTAATTATTATTTGTTACCAGTAATATCCTCCCATCGTGCTCCGTTCCCGGGTTGGATCGAGGGTTTGTCCGGCGCGACGGGTGTAGTGGTGGGCACTGGTCAGGGTGTCCTGCGGGTATTCCACATCAAGAACGACGCCAGGGCTGACGTGGTGCCCGTGGACGTGGCTATAGACAATATGCTAGCTGTGGGTTGGGAGACTGCCATTGATAGGTGAGTACGACTACTCCTTACACACCTTTTATAATTAATAACCGCATTCGGAATATATATTTAAATCAATCCGCAATCGGAAAATGTAAATAAAGTGAAATGGGTTTAAACAGTATGTAATAAAATAACATTGCATCAAATTAGACATAATTTTGTAGCAAATACACAACAACAACAAGGGACTAGAATGCGTTGAGAGACACTACTTTATTTAAATTGAAGCAGACATTTCTGATATGGTATCTACAGTTTTAACAACCATTCTTTGTGTACTGTGTTGTGTGAGTTTTAGATCAATCAATTTATTTGTCTAGCCGCCAATAGACATTTGTACGTTTAACAAGGTATCATATTATATTTCGCGGCGGTAGTCGCTTACCATCGCGTGACCCGGCTACTCGTTTGCCTTCTATCCCAGAAAAGAATTCATAATACTCATTCATGCGCTATACTTATATTAAAGACCGCATCGTTGTACGACTATGGTGTGTAATATTTCTTATTATTTTACTAAACGTGTACCTTGCAGTCCCGTAGCGGCTCGTGTGTACTACTGCGGGTCGCAGGACCACCCTCTGCTGTGGACCGAGATCCGCGCAGAGATGCTGCGCACCGGTGCTCTGTACCCCATGGACAATGTGCTTTATTATCCATTCACGTTTGGCTTTCGGAACAGGTATTTTTACAAGTCATTTCATTTCTATTACCATTATGTTTGTTCGGAGTAAATCTTGCTCGTTTAGTTCCACTGCCTTTATAAGAAGCCTATTTATTAACCGTACATACACGATTGTACACACGTATTGAGTTATGATTGAGTTGTTCATATGTTGCACCCAGGATTGGCTGAGAGAGGGAACTCAACTGTTAACTGTACGTACACAAAAATAAATGAATCATGAAAGTTTGTTATTTAAGTATATTTATAAAAAAAATTCTTGTTAATAAGTCTGGGCACTGACCACGTGAGAAAGGAGGTTACATAACTATAAAAACCCTGATCCTCTCTCTATTAGACTCCGAGGTGTACCTTTAATTACCTGAAGGAAAATCTAATTATCTATATATAGCTCTAGAGTAGATTCTAAATTCTTCTCATTGACGTTAGTCTTTGAAATTATATTTTTAGTGGTAAACGTTATTGTTGTGTGGTTTTCTAGTGGTAGTAGGGGTAGAGCCATGCTTAGGCACGAATGGGGCGCCTCGACCGGTGCGATACCACGGGCTCACAAAAAACCGGTTGTGAAGTAACGCTTGCGTTGCATTTCCCCGAAATTAGTGAGGTTTCCGGAGGCCCAACTCTTTCTCTCCTCTTTCCTCTCCCCTCATCCCCCTCTCCTCTTTCCCATCGCCTCATCCCTAGTCTCTTTTTTCCCCTCCTCGCAACCCCCATCCCTCATCATCATTAAAGGTGGGCAGCGCATTTGCGACTCTTGAGTTGCAGTTGTCCATGGACGGCGGTTATCGCTTACCATGAGATGACCCGTCTGTTTGTCTGTCCCATATAGTGTAAAAAAAAGTATAACCTTCAAAGCAACTGTCATATATGGGTGACAAATTAAAGTTCCAAGTTTTTTCCTTTGTTTATTTAATGGCGTTCAGGTGTTGGTACACAAGTTTTTAGTTTTGGTCATCGTCAAT
The DNA here is from genome assembly GCA_947561695.1 of Tyria jacobaeae. Lineage (NCBI taxonomy): Eukaryota > Metazoa > Arthropoda > Insecta > Lepidoptera > Erebidae > Tyria > Tyria jacobaeae. The sequence goes on along the minus strand of OX387236.1, from coordinate 64,142 downwards.
GTTCTGGTCATTGTTATGGCATCCCAGTGACAAACGACATGCTACAGACATACGTATATATAGATACATATACATACATATATACCTATAGATAGCCGCTTAATCCATATCGCTAATGTACTTTCAAATAAGAGTAAAGAATACAAAATACAAACTGCATCCAAAAAATATTAAATCCCTTGGTCTGTTTGACGAAGTGGCCATGATCACCATAGCACAAGTTTGTTACAGGTACTTGTATAAGCTATTAGAGGTGTTTGTGCAGACGATACCGCTGTACGCCGTCGAGTACGTCAGCAAGCTCTTTAGGATTAAACAACCGTAAGTGTGTTGTATGTAGTACATTGTACAATTTTAGTCTAGCCAATAAGTTCATAAACGTATTAATGATTGCTACTGCTATTATAGTACGTGCAAATATGTTTACCCCGCCCTTAAACAATTACAAAAGCTATGAACAATTAAAGATCAAATAAATAGGTTTATTACCTTTAACATTACACATAAGCTGTTAGTGCTAGAGGAAGTTCACAAACAGATTGTTAAAGAAGAGGGAAGGAGATAGAGGGTAAGCAATAAAAGTGAATATTATGACAGTCACAGATATTGTCGCTTGTCCATTGCACGGTGAGGTGTCTGCACGAGGTAGGTCAACGATGACTGTAACACTACTGTATATTTAAGTGGTTGATATTATATATATACAAATAATTACCATATAAAATATACGATAATATCATGATTCACATAGAGTAGTTTAACAGGTAGTAGAGCCACGCTGATTTATTCAGCAGGAATGGGCCGGCTCGACCGGGGCAGTACTACCCTCTCACAGAATACCAGCCTAAAGTGACAACATTCGTGGTGTCGCCTTTCGCTGGTGAGTGAGAGACCGGAGGCCCATCGATGCAGGGGTGACAGTTATCGTGGTATGTGTGTGAGCAGTGGAGTGCTGTAGAGTCATTGTGAGGGTGGCGTGGATCGAACCGTCGGCCAGGGAGACCCATAGAAACGGTGGTGCCGCTGGCCGCCCGCGGCATAGAGAGGGGCTCAACCACGGCTAACCACCCTGGGAGGCTGCCCCGTCAGGTCGCGCATAATCCACGGAGTGGCTCGTCGTGCCGGTTGGTGACCGGATGGTGGGACCCGGCGACCACTTCCGGGAGGGTACGGGGGCCCTTCCGTCCGGCGGTTCGGTCACCGTCATGCTTCACCGATACATGATGACACAGCATTTTTAGTCTCAGTTTACATTGCCACGATGACTGTCATGCCTTTTACGCCCCCTTCCTCTTCTATCATGGCAGCACAAAAAAAGAAAAGTGGTCCTACAGCGGCATCCTCCTCTCCCACCAACCCGCTTTTTGAGGTGGAGTTCACTAACATACGTGGACTCCATGCAAACCTCAGCGCCGTACACCAACACCTCGAGACGGCTCGGCCGGCCATGCTCTTTCTCACGGAGACACAAATACGCCGCCCTGCCGACACGGCATATCTCCACTATCCCGGCTACGTGCTTGAGGAGTGCTTCCTCGCAAGGGCTGGAGTGTGCCTTTTCATCAGGGCGGATGTTTGTTGTCGCCGTCTGCACTGCCTAGAAGACACATCCTTCTCCATCCTTTGGCTCCACGTGGATTTTGGCTCTACGAGCCGGATTTACGTGTGCCTCTATCGCTCCCATTCCGGAGACTCCGAGACAACTCGACTCTTTGACCACCTGAGTCAAGCAGCGGATAAAGCGCAGGAGCAGTTTCCGACCGCCGAACTGGTGTTTTTGGGAGATTTTAACGCCCACCATGAGTCCTGGCTGGGATCTTCCAAAACTGACCACGCTGGTCGAACTGCCCACGCATTTGCTCTCACGCATGACCTTACCCAACTGGTACTCCAGCCCACCAGGATACCAGACATAACGGGTCAAGCGCCCTCTTTGCTGGACCTACTGCTGACGAATCACCCAGCGCAGTACAGCGTATCGGTTCTCGCCCCTCTGGGATCCTCCGACCACTGCCTGGTGTCGACCTCAGTGCCTCTAGTTACGCCTCCACGACCTGTGGTAACAAGGCGGCGGTTATGGCACTACTCGTCAGCAGACTGGGATGGAATGCGGGAATATTTTGCATCCATCCCGTGGGCTCAACGCTGCTTTAAAGATAGGGATCTGTCGCAAAGTGTGTCTGCCGTGACTGACGAAATCACTGTCGGTATGGAGTATTATATCCCCTACAGTGAAGTCGCCAGCGCGAAGACCCGTCCCTGGTTCAATCGCGAGTGCATCCGGGCCGTTGCTCAAAAGCAGTCGGCCTACCGCGCATGGATCAGGGCCCGCGCACATTGTGACCCAGACATTGATCGCCTAAAAGCAGCACTAAACAGAGCCACTAGGGAATGCAAGAGGGCTTACATCAGAGCAGATGCCCAGCGCATTGCACGGTTTGGTCAAGAACTCGTCGCGTACCCTACGGGTAGCCGTAAGTTTTGGCGATTGGCCAAAGCCGTGCAGTCCAACTATTGCCAACCTTCGCTGCCGCCGTTGAACTACCCTGACGGATCACTGGCCCACGAGCCGCAAGAGAAAGCGAATCTACTAGCTGACCTCTTTGCGGCTAACTCCCGAATCGATGACCGTTGCGCGCACACGCCCACCATTGCGTCCTGCGACTCCGCAATGCGGGATATTCGCATCCGGCAGAGGGATGTCCGTGCGGAGCTTCGGTCACTCGATGTCCGGAAAGCCAGTGGACCCGATGGTATTCCGGCGGTGGTTCTTAAGAACTGTGCACCTGAGTTGTCTCCCGTACTAACGCGCTTGTATCGCCTGTCCTATTCCTCAGGAATTGTTCCGGAGGCCTGGAGAGAAGCGAATGTTCAACCCATTCCCAAAAAAGGCGACCGCTCCGATCCAGCCAATTACCGACCTATAGCCGTCACTTCCATACTCTGTAAGGTGTTCGAGCGGATCATCAACACCCAACTAATCCGCCACCTAGAGGATCACTCCTTGTTAAATGATCGGCAATATGGTTTTCGGCCGAACCGATCCACGGGTGATCTTCTAGCGTACGTCACACACCTTTGGGGTGAGGCTATGGATAGGCATGGGGAGTCCTTGGCCATCAGCCTCGACATTGCCAAGGCCTTCGATAGGGTGTGGCACCGCTCGCTTCTCTCCAAACTTCCTGCATTTGGTCTGCCACCTAAACTCTGCAACTGGGTTGCTGCCTTCCTCGAAAAGCGCCGCATTAGGGTTCTCTGCGACGGCGCGGCCTCAGACTTCCATGAGGTAAGCGCTGGTGTACCTCAGGGCTCCGTCCTATCGCCTACGCTGTTTCTTCTGCATATCAATGACATGTTGGCCCTTGGCAATATACATTGTTATGCAGACGACAGTACAGTGCACGGGCGATATTTCGGGCATCCTACTGCCAAGCTGGCAGACGTTGAGGAAAAACGACAGGAGCTTGTCGCTGAGCTCGACCGGGTCTTGAGCCGCATTTCCCAATGGGGCTGTGAGAATCTGGTCGAGTTCGGCGCCAAGAAAACACAAGCGTGTGTGTTCTCTAACAAAAAGTCTCCATTCCTTCCCCTTCCTACTCTTCAGAGCACTCAACTGCCACTGCAGGATAGGCTTAGTATTCTGGGTATGGATATTTGCCGGGATCTCAATCCGCGCGATTACATCGAGAGTGTCACTAAGGCGGCATCGCGTAAGCTCGGCGTTTTGAACAAGGTGAGACGGTTCTTCTCGCCCGAGCAACTGTGTCTTTTGTACAAGACCCAGGTTCGCTCCTGCGTGGAGTACTGCTCTCATCTCTGGGACGGCTATGCGCAGTATTTGCTTGACGCTCTCGATCGGTTGCAGCGGCGCGCAGTCCGCATTATCGACTGTCCTGAGATCACCCAGTCTCTTGAGCCTCTGCAGTTGCGAAGAGATGTCGCCTCTATGGCAGTCCTCTATCGCCTACATCACGGGGAGTGTTCTGATGAGCTCTTCCAATTGGTCCCACCTTCTCCCTTCCTCTACAGGACTACACGTGCTGGCCTGAGGAGTCACCGTTTGTGCGTCGAAAATATACGTACCCGAACTAAACGGTTTGGCTCCTCTTTCTTGTGCCGATCGGTAAAAGCCTGGAATTCTCTACCAGCGCACGTGTTTCCTTCCCACTATGATCCCGGGTCTTTTAAGCGGGGCGTGAAAAAGCATCTCACCAGGCCGCCATAGTGTGGGTCACCATGCTGCATTGACTAGACATGCAATGAGGATGGTGACCACCACTCTTTGACTCCACCTATTGCTTTCCATCAGGCAAAGTGGAGTCACTATGGTAGGCTAATATAAAAAAAAAAAAAAAAAAGTAGTATAACTTACTCAGCCTCATATTTTTAAACCCTTAAAAAATGGTCATATTTGATTAAACAAACAAAAATATTTTAAGTTGTATCATTGTTTTACTCCTTAATTAGTATTATTTGGCTTCTTACAGACCTCATTTACGTACGTACTTGATTGTTTAAATCCCAAATAAGTATTATTTTATTTATATTCGCATTATTGGATTATTGAGAGCAGAGAGTATAGAGTATGTCGCGAGTAGCAACAATTTAGCGTATACCTGTTCAGAATATAAATACGTACCTACTTTATAGGACTGGGTAGGTACAGCAATTGTGATTGTACTAAAACGTAGATGTAGGCGCCATTGCTTTCTGGAGTTATGTAGGCGTAGCAAACGTCACTTAGAATAACTTAAAAATATTCCAAAATTCCCGGTAGAATTTTGTTTGTAACCGCAATGCATACTTATAAGCATTTCAACTTACGAGCAGGAATCTAATAATGTTGTTAAAATGTTCACCGTGTCTTACGTTTATTTGTAGGATCAGCTTGATTAAGGTGTCTCGTCGTCTGAGTGCCATGAGCGAAGTCCTAGGCGGGATAACCTGCCACGAGTGGACCTTCAGCACCGACAACATGCGCCGGCTCACGGACAGACTCCACGCGACAGACGGTCACCTGTTCTACCTCGACGTAAGGCTTGTCAAGTGAGTCAATGAAAATTTTATGTTATTTTCCACGTTGCAATTACTGCAATCATATTATAACAATGTATGTAATACAAATTACGCCGAAAGTCTCAAAATGTGCATCCTTATAATTATCAAAAATCTATAGATATAATAGTAACGTAACAGGCCAATGTCTGTACATTATACAGATTGAAGAAAAACTAATATCAGTCTTTAGTAGAGCAACACTAGCCAAAATAACATTTTTAGAATGTTTGCTTGTCTATCTGTATGTTTGTACGCACATCACGCATGGAATTGAATGAATAAACTTAAAAATATAGATAGTTGATTTGACATGGACATTAAACGCGTACGAAGTAGCAGGCTAGATCTAATGGCAGTAATCGCCCAAGAGCGGATGCAGCGCCGACCAGCTTTGGAGCAAGCTGCCGAAAGTGCTCGTCGAAAAGCCATTACTCGCAGCCTCAAACAACCTCTATCCCTCCAAGTAGGTTTGTTGGCGGAGTTCAATGGCAATGAGGTGTTAGGCTACTCAATATACTGAGAACGTGGGTGTTTACTCTTGCTTCCAGGGTAGCAAATTAATAAGAGAGTACCAAGTAAAAAGTAATTAGATATGCCTATTTGTTATTTAGCAGAGTGCTTATTTGAAAACTCAGGAATAATTCCTTCTTAGGCTCTTATTCCATTTTTGTTGTCTGTAGTTGGCAAGAGCACGTAGCCAATTACCACCGGGGCGCAAGGAAATATTTACTGCGCCAGAAGGATGAGACCCTGCCTCGAGCCAGGAAGCATATGAGAAGGTATACTTGCACATATCTCGCTTGTGAGGATCAAAAATGATGTTTGTTCGGCTTTACAATAGTAGCCTTTTTCATAGTTTGTTTTTATAGTATAGCAGGACAAACGAGTAGACGGGTCACCTGATGGTAAGTGACTTCCGCCACCCATGAACACTTGTAACTCAAGATTCACAAGTCTTGTCCGCCTTTTAGGGTACGGAAAGGGAGGAGGGGAAAAAGTTGATGGGAAAGTAATTTTAGCCTCCGGTAACCTCACTCACTCGGTCACACAATGCAAGCATTGTTTAACAGTCTGTTTTCTGTGAGGCCGTGGTGTTACTCAATGCGACCTCAAAATCATTTTAGTAATGATTTGTCAAACTAACACTTAATGTCATAAAACTTTGGTGAATGATAAAAGTAAACTGAGTACAGGTAAATTAGCTTGGAGAAATTTTTGCGTTTGTAGTAGTGTATTTTTTATTTTTTTAAAGGTACGTTTGTGGCTGAAGCACACCAAATGCGTACACGTCAACGCATACGCACTACGTACTAATACGGACGTGAAAATGTGTATCCACTGCATTGTAATCTATGAAATTGTATGAGGCAGACAAGCCAGTTCCAAACATTACAAGCAGTGAATGCCGGTTTTCACTTTAGTGAAGACGTGTATGAATTAGGTGTTCTCCGGCCATAAATGTTTTATTCTAATAATTCATCAACCCCAGGCATATCACAATCATCCCCATCCTCGCTTTCATCAGATGAATTATTTAAATTAATTATGATTCGTTCTGATATTGTGTCTAAAGCTGCGTCTCTACCCTCATATTTGTTTTCCTCCTCAATAGCATGCAGACAAACTTTTCTCTATTCCTCTACTGTTATGGCGTTCATTTTTTCATTAGCTAATGACATTATAACCTTCATATTCATTGCGACATTCTTTTTTACGACATATGTTTTCACTATCCCCCATATATTTTCTATAGGATTAAACTCCGGATGGTATGGTGGTAAACGCAGCACAGTATGACCGTGCTGTCGTCATATTTCGTCTATCTTGTACTCTACAAATCTCGCCTTGTTTTGCAGAATCAGTTCATATAATTGAGGCTTAAGCAACGTGGATGAATGCTCAATGTTTCGCAATGTCAGCCAGTCAATCATTTGCTGTTTTCTAGAATTACTATTCGGTGCAGGATTTTGTATTGAGTTATGATATGGTGCGTTGTCAACAACAACAACACTATTTCGTTGTAAGTTGGGTATTAATTGAGTTTGAATCCACCTTGAATAGTTGTCATAGTTCATATTGTCGTGGTAATCTCCACTTTTTTGGTTGGCTTTAAATATAAGCAATGCATTTGGTATAAAGCCATCCATACCAGCGGCATGAACAATGATTAAGCGGTTGCCTTTCGATATATGTTGCTTCAAACCTTAAGTGCTTCCATCTGACCAAGATTTCGGAAGGGTATGTGATGTATGTATATATGTTTCGTCGGTGTAAACAATTGGTCGGCGTTGTTCGCGATATTCAGCAATTTTCATCAAATAATTAATTCCCAAGTATCTAATTTCGTGTTTTTCCATAAGAAGTTTCCGGTTATCTTCTGTTTGCTTCCAATTAAAACCTAATGACATGACGTGTTTTCGTAACGTGCTGACACAACCTTTATAATCGGGATTCTCGCCGCGTCATGCGATTGGTTAGCACGTGTGTATAGAATCGTAACAAATTTAAGTGGTGTCGTGACAGTTGGGTTTTGTTTTTGTTATTTTGTGTTGTCCTAGCGTTAAAGTGTGATCTGTGTGTGTTGTCTTTAATAATATCTGGTAAGTTTTACCGCTATGGATAAGGAAAAACCTCCCGATCCACCCGATATACGGTCCCCACTAACTCCACCTTTCTCACCTTCCTCCTTTTTCCCTGAGCAACCTTTAACTCCTTCTAATCCCCTTAAACAACTTGCAAATGTAGTTTGCAGTGTTACAGAGCAAGAAAATATTGCCCCACATATTCCGTCCTCACGGAAACGACCTGTTGACGATGAGGTTAATATCATTCACCCACCGAAACAAATGAAAAGTCAGGTTGGTCGTGATAAATACACTTCAACTGACAATGGCCCTTATATCGTCCATGTTTCCCGTATTGAGAGCCAAATAGGCGCTGGCACAACACTACACCCTGTGTCATTTGGACTCTTTTTATTCAACAATAACATCTTCAATGTTATCCGAGATGGTGTTAAAAAGGTAGGCAGAAATAGGGTATCAGTTCAATTTGCATCCCCTCAGGATGCAAATTCATTTCTCACTAACCCCCTTCTTAATAATAATAAATATATAGCAATAATTCCAACATTTAATATAACCAGAATGGGTGTAGTTTCTGGCATTCCTACGGACATGTTAGATGAGGAAATTATGAAATTTATTACAGTGCCACAGGGTTGTGGTGAAATAATAAAAGTCAGGCGGCTCAATAGAAAGACTTTCAGGGATGGAATATTAGAATGGAAACCTACAGAAACCTGTGTCCTCACTTTTGACGGCCAGGTTCTACCTAAAAGAGTGTTCTGCTGCTACACTTCTCTCCCGATCCAACAATATATTTACCCCACTGTCCAATGTAGAAAGTGCTGCAGGTATGGGCATGTAGAATCCATCTGTAGATCAAAACCCCGATGTAGTAAGTGTGGTCACGACCATCCTGGCAATGGCTGTGAAGTTGCAGAGAATGAGGCCTTTTGTGTGCTGTGCTCTGGAGCTCACTTTGCTTATAGCAAGGCTTGCCCAGAGTATAGTAGACAGAGAGCTATTAAGACTGTTATGGCTGAACAAAATATGTCTTACATGGAAGCAAGTAAAACTGTCCCAATATCCACACGCAGCTACGCTGACACTCTAAAGTCCCACTCCCCACTGCCCACTCAATCCCCACAACCTATTCAATCCTCTCAGCATACCCAATCCTCACAGCATACCCAATCCTCACAGCATACCCAATCCTCACAGCGTACCCAATCCTACCGAAAGACTGTTGTCCGTCTACCTAAACCCCGATCTCTCCTTCCTCCATCCTATGATAAAGTTGGCCATCAATCCCTCACTAATACCCCTCAGTCTTCTCAACCTAATGGTTGTGCTTTGAATAACCCATCCCTAGAGTCCTCCACTATTGATCTTCTCATCCAGTTACTCACCTCCCTTCTAACACCTAATACAACTTCACTCTCCTCTGTAGTACCGTCCAACGCTGCTAACAATCTAATTCACTTACTTACCAACCTTAAAAATGGCTTCCCATCAAATATTCCTACAATGGAATGTGAGGAGTGTATTCCATAAGAAACACGACCTCATATTCTTGTTAAATAAATATAAACCCTTGGCTGTCTCTCTTGCTGAAACCTGGCTTCTACCAAATCTAAATTTCCGTGTTCCACATTTCAACATTCTTAGATGTGACAGGTCAGATGGTTATGGAGGTTCCGCCCTCCTTATTAATAACCTAGTCCCTTTATTACCCCTATCCATGCCCCTATTCCCAAATGATATCAGTATTGTTGCAGCTAAAATCTGGGATATATCTGTCCTTTCCATATACATTGCACATCCTCACCAAAGTTTCCTTCCTATATTAAGAGACACTCTACAGAACCTACAAGGCCCAATATTGATTATGGGAGACTTCAACTGTCATCATTTTAGATGGGGATCTGAGCATTGTGATTCTTTTGGATCAGGTTTAGTGGAGATCCTAGATGACTTGAACCTGTGTGTTCTCAATAACGGCTGCTCCACTCGTAGAGGTCTTCCTGGGCAAAATAGAAGCTGTGTAGACTTGACCATTTGCTCAGCCGATATTACTACAGCAGCTAGCTGGCAGTGCACGGGTTTATCCCTTGGTAGCGATCACTACCCAATTTTAATATCGCTTCCCAGTTCAACTTATTTGGAAAAATCACCTCCTCCCCTCCTAAAATATAACCTATCTGAACCTGACTGGCAAAATTACTCCCAATCACTTGAAAACATAGTTAATACCCTCCCTAGACTAAACAACAGACCCTTAACTTCTGATGATCGCTGCCAGGTGGTAGACTGCTGTGACGCGTTTGTGGCAGCAATCAGGTTGAGTGCAGACAGCTGCTTTAAAATAAAGAACTCTGGAAGGGGTAAAATTCCATCTCCCCCTTGGTGGGACAGTGAGTGCACCAGTGCTGTTAAGAAAAGAAAGGAGTCTGAAAAAACATACAATGCTGATATGAACATTCAAAATTTAATCAATTATAAACATGTTTCTGCCTTCACAAAACGACTCTTGCGACGCAAAAAGCGCACTGGGTGGGTTAACTTCTGTTCCTCCTTGTCTCCATCTACGCCATCTTCATTAGTGTGGAAGAACATAAATCGGTTCCGATCTGGTTGCTCATCCCCAGTCTCCACCACGATCTCCCGTGACACAGCGAAGCTCTTCCTTGACAAAATTGCCCCTCCCTATGTCCCACATCTAGATGAAGTCGTCCAACCAGATATGCCTCTTCAGCCTCAGGATACATATGATGACCCATTCTCCTTAGAAGAACTGAACATGGTCCTTAACAGTGTGCGTGACTCTGCGCCTGGTATTGATGGCATCCCATACTCTTTTATGGTTCATGCTAGGCCTAGTACTAAAATTTACTTCTTAGACATTTTAAACTTTTGTTATTCCAATGGTTGGGTACCAGACAAATGGAAGTACCAAATTATTGTTCCCGTCCTAAAACCAGGAAAACATTCAGGTGACCCAAATAGCTTTAGGCCAATAGCCCTCTCATCAGTCCTCATCAAATTATTTGAACATCTTATAAAAAACCGCCTAGAATGGATTGTGGAATCAAGGAATTTATTGCCGAACTGCCAATACGGTTTCCGCAGGGGGCTTAGTACCATGGACAGTGTTGCAGTATTGGTAACTGATATCCGTCTTTCTCTGTCCCAAAATGCATCCATTGTCGCTTCTTTTCTTGACATATCTGCTGCCTATGATAATGTCCTACTTCCCATTCTCAGGCAGAAACTGCATCAGCTGAGACTCCCGGTTAGGATGATACACTGCATATGCGCAATGTTTATGTCTCGAACACTAGTCTTAAGGATCCTAGGTGAAGAGTTGGATCAGAGAAAGACCTGGAGGGGCCTACCACAGGGTTCTGTACTGAGTCCTTTGCTCTACAACCTGTATACTGCAGACATTGGTTCCTGCCTGAATAATAATTGTAGTATACTACAATATGCTGATGACCTAGCATTATATGTTAGCAATCACTCTATTCAAGATGCAGCCACATCCCTTTCAATTTCTCTAGACTCTCTGTGGCAATGGCTACTATCTCACGGCCTGAGTCTTTCTGCACAAAAAAGTGCCGTTGTTATCTTTACAAGAAAGAGAACACTGCCACAGATTGAAGTCCTAGTACAGTCACAGAAAATCCCTATTTTATCCAAATTCAAATTCCTAGGAGTATACCTAGACTCTAAATTGACTGGTATTCACCACATTAACTACATAGCCTCAAAATGTGAACGAATAATCCCAATGTTAAAGGCCCTAGCTGGTGTCTGGTGGGGAGCCCACCCATATACAATGAAACTTGTATATAACGCCTTAGTTCGCAGTCTCTTGGATTATGGCCTATTTTTGATGGTTCCATGCAATAAAGGTGCATTAGCAACTCTTGATAGGATTCAATCTAAATGTCTCAGAATCATAACTGGCTGCATGAAGTCCTCTCCTATTAATGCTTTACAGGTTGAATGTTCAGAGCCACCTTTGGCAGTAAGAAGACAATACCTTGCTTCACGTTTTATTTTGAAAATTATATGTAAATCTACTCACCCTCTTCTCAAAAAAATTACTGACTGTGATACTATATGTAGCAACTCCAAATACTGGACTCACAAAGAAGTCCCTTTGATTCTACAATCCTTTCGCTGCTACTCAACTTTTATGAACTCAGCTGTGAAATTTGACAAACTTCCTCTTTTCTCCTTCGAGTATAGTACATTATGTTTTAAGCCAAATGTACTTCTAGATGTTGGAATCTCAAAAGGATCTGCCTCTGCTAATTCCACCTTTAATGCACTGGTAGATAAACATTGGGCAGGGTTTGAGAAATTTTTTACTGATGCATCCAAATTGTCTAATGAGAGCTATACAGGAGTTGCTGTGTACTACCAAAACTCCAGAATAATTTTACAATTTAAGTGTCCAAAAGAGGCTTCAATATTCACGGGTGAATGTGTAGCTATTTTAGAGGCATGCCTCTATGCAGAATCCCACAACATTAATAAAACAGTTATATTCACTGACTCTCATAGCTGCCTTGCAGCCTTGCTTCAAAACCCATACAAGAGCAAACTGCATAGCCCTCTGATACTTCAAATTAAAAAAAGTCTATTTAACTGTGCCAGAAATGATAAAATAGTTCAACTTGTATGGGTTCCTAGCCATAGTGGCATTGTGGGCAATGAGTGTGCAGACTCATTGGCCAGAACTGCTGCTACTTCCCAAATGGCTGGCTCCAACCATCTTGTTCATCAGCACTACGACTTACTAAAGCTGCCTCAAAAAAAATTGCTGACATCATGGCAGGTAGAGTGGAACAACTCCTCTAAAAAGAAAGGAAGGCATTATTATGCAATACAGCCTTATATAACCCCAAAGCCTTGGTTTTTTAAGTTTAAAAAAGTATCCAAACCCGTTATCTCTACTATATGTAGACTCCGTGTAGGTCACTGCAGCTCACCTGTTTTCTTGCACAAAATTCGAATACGAGACTCATCATTATGTGAATGTGGCCTGGATGAAGGCAATCTAGACCACATATTCTTCAGCTGCATTAATAATAACCCATCTTTGGATCTTTATTCATATATAACCATTTTAAAAATTCCCATTCCTATTAATTTTGCATCTCTTCTAACCTATTCATCCCCCGACCTACTTCAGGCCTTGATGACTTTTATTCGTTGCAATGCCATCAAGCTTTGACCTGTGTGCCTATGAGTGTTGTCATGTTGATATCTGTTTGTCAATTATTTATAAATTTTATAAATATATTTTGTATTTATTTGTACTTGTCTTCTACGTACGTTCAGTCTACTGTTAATAATTCTGGATGGTTATTTTTTTTTATCTAAAACACACGTATTCCCATCGCACGTATGACATTGGCAGAATTGTCGACATCGGCATAGCTTGCCATTCAATAAAAAAAAAAAAAAAAAAAAACCTTTATAATCGATATCTTCTTTCAATTTTGCGTGCAAAGTTTTCAAAGTGGGAACTTCTTTATTTGTGATGTGGAAGTCATAAATTGTTCTTCTGATAACTTGCTGATCAAAGTTATCGATGACTATTGTAGGTTTACGATTCGGTTTCTTTTTAGGAGATTTAAATGTTACTTCCTGATCTGAAGGTCGACATTTGCTTTCTGATACTACCTTTCTGACGGATGCTATTGAAATTCCTGTTGATTTAGCAACTAATTGAGTGGGGGTCATAATACTGCTCGGGTTGTTATTACACTCATTTTCGAAATATTTGTACAAACAGTACAAAACTTCTTTAGTTTGAGAAGTCAAAGGCTTATTATAATATATAATATATATATTTTATAAATATTTATATTTTAAGAATTAACAATATAAAGTTACACCACTTACACACAAATTAAACACTTCAACAAATATTATAACAATAATAACAAACAATAACAACAATCAACAAATACAAAATTTAACAATTAACGTAATAATTATAATTTTTGAATGAAATGTGTGCTTTATGTTCTAACAGTACCAAGCGACTGACGCCGGATTGCACGTGGCACCTGCGGACAGCGTAAACTGGTTTATTCTGGTTTTGTGCGTGTTTCCACTTTCCACTATCAAGTGACGATTTTTTGCTTTAGATTGAAATATCTCGGAAACGGTGCGTCCTTGGCCAAAAATAACAAAAATTTTGACCCCCCCCGTAGACCCCCCGGAGTTTTAAAAACCTAGATGAAAGGAAAAAAATATATATATATCGGTCTCTCCTCTTTGAAGTTTCACTTCTATCGTGTGTGAATCGCACACACACCTTTTTTTTTTTTATAAAGTCAAAACTTTTTTCTTTAAAATAAAAACTTGTTTTTATTGAAAACAAAAATCAGAGTGTTGTTAGGGATAAGTATAAAATTAAATAGTAATGTTAGGATATCGAAACATTTTTGTATAGGCCAGAACGATATAGTGGAAACGCGCTCTAAGATCTGAGTAATATACACACCACTACATATGCAAAAATTTCTCGAGACTAATTTCACTGTACCTAATTATTGTACCTAATTATTATTTTACTGTTTTTACATTAACTACACGTTACTACATTACGCTCGCGGTTGCGTCTCTCAAGGGTAGGGGAGAATCATCAAATGTACAAATTTTGTGAATCATATTTACTCCCACCTACGTAATGGGCCAACCTATTGCCGTCAACAAAGCAATGTGTAATGCAGTGCTTTTATTTTATTTAAAACTCTTCCTGCATAATACAACGCACGAGGCGGACTTAATGCCACATGGCATTATCTACCAGTCAACCTTTGGGTGGTTCAGTGAGGGACATGGCAGGTGTACAAAGATGAAATATTAAGAAACAAAAGAAAACATTATATTTACATACAAAATCATAAATATATACAAATATACTACATACATACGATATACGTACATACATATATATACATATATATACATACACATAAATAAGATACATAGAATGCAAACTTTAGTTATAGTTTTAGTCATGGGGGTGTCTCAGTCAACTGTCTCAAATAGAATTCACGGACTTTAACTTTAAACATGTCGCGGTTGGTGATCATCCTAATCTCAGGAGGGAGCGCGTTCCAAAATAAAATGGATTGGACAGCAAAAGAAGAATGAATGAGAGAAGAGGTGTGAGTAGGGCATAGGCGTAACAAATTATTTGTGGAGCGGAGATCTCTGTCATGGTTAGAGCCTAGAAGACTAAGCTGTGAGGTAAGGTAATTGGGGGCTGTGGGGATATGGAGAAGAGAAAAAAGAGTAGTTAAGGCACGAAGGCTACGACGCTGACGTATAGGTAACCACGACAGTTGGGTACGATAAGTAGACACACGGTCGTACTTACGAAGATTTAAAAATGAACCGAATGCAATTATTGAGAAGTCAGTCAAGTTTGTTGAGCAGATCTGCATTCAGGTCGAGGTAGCATACATCTCCATACTCAATAATTGGAAAGATTAGTGCCTGTACAAGCATCAACTTGATGCTGGTAGGGAGGAGGTTCTTAAGTCGATAGAGTGATCTCAAGGTCCCGATGACTTTGACGTTCGCTATTTGAGGTTGCCATGTTAGAGTGGAATCAATAAACAGGCCGAGGTCTTTAACAGAAGAGTTGATAGGCAAAATAGAGCCGTTATAAATAACTACTGGCAGTATTGACTTGTCAATTCTGCTAACCATTCGCTGACTACCTATAATTATTGCCTGGCACTTGGAGGGATTAACACTGACGCCAAAACGGTCGGACCAGTTTTTAATGGCCTCTAAATCGATATTGACATTGTTAATCGCTTCCGCCAAATTATCTACTTTAGCCTGAGAATAAACTTGAAGATCGTCTGCATACAAATGATACACACATTGAAGATCAAGCGTAATGAGATTGATAAACATCGAAAATAATAGCGGAGAAAGATTGCCACCTTGTGGAACGCCAGTATTCAGATCACACCAACTAGATGATGATTCATCTATTCGTACTGACTGTTGACGTCCACGAAGATAAGATGAAAACCATTCCAGAGCTTCGGGGGAAACCATATAATGAGTGAGGATAGATGCTAGGATATCATGGTTGACAGTATTGAACGCGTTTGAGAAATCGATTAGGACTAAAACGGTTAGTTTTGTGTCCTCTATGCCACTCCTTATGTCACTAGTCATTTTAAGCATAGCAGTGACGGTGCTATGCCCTGGTCTGAAACCCGATTGATAAGGACTAAGGATATTATTTTGATGGGTAAAGTTGGAAAGTTGCTTGTGAGCGCAGGCCTCAAGTACTTTGGATAGGAAGGGGAGGATTGATATGGGTCGGAAATGATTTGGAAGGGAAGGATTAGGAATCTTTGAGAGGGGGCGAATGTAACTTGCACCATTCGGCCTAGCGCCATTCGGCTGGAAATAGTCCGGAGTGAAGGGAGAAATTAACTATATGGGAAATGGCTTCGGAAAGGTGGTCTAAAATCGTGACTAGCTAGCTAGCTAGCTTTTGTTTTTATGGATATAATGGACTTTTTAATGTCGTCCGAGGCAACTGGAGAAAAACAGAAAGGTTTGATGTTACGCCCAGAAAGCCCTGAGACATAAGTAAGTGTTTGACTTTTGGTATTTGACGGCATTGTAGGACATGTGATGAAATAACTGTTCATGTCGTCTGCTGAACCTTACCAACACCCAAGGTCCTAAGATATTTCCAAATATCGGCAGGGGAGGAATTAGAAATGTTTGTAAGAACGTGGTGGCGTTTAGTGTTACGTATCATTTGATTGCATCTATTTCTTGCCGTTTTGTAGATGGTCCAGTTGTCCTCACAACGGTTTCTTCTAAAATTGTGAAAAGTACGATCCCTACGGCGCATCGCTAAACGATTCTTACTCGTTAGCCAAGGCGCAGGCGGATGTTTTATCTTAACTTTTTTGAGAGGTGCATGTTTATCGTATAATTTACGAACAATATCATTGAATACTTGGACCTTGTCTTCGACTGTACGAGCCAGCTCTAGAGGTTCCCAATCAATAACAGTAGCGTCAAGGCGCAATTCTGCTATATTCATATTTGAGAAATAACGCCTAAAGAGCACTTACGCCTTGGGTCTCGGGGTTTTTAGGATATAGGATAGGAAGATAAGGTCGTGGTGAGAGAGACCCGGAGCAGGACGTTGGCCATGAGAGGAACGAGGGAGGGCGTGAGAATTAAGTCTAACCAAGTATCGTTTCCAGCATTGTTGTGGTGCGTTGCTTGGAGATGTATGACATGTAAATTGGTAGACTCAATTATATTAAGGAAATTACGGGTTCGTGGGTTGGTGGATTCAAGGAGATCAGTATTAAAATAATAATAAATAATTATGCGATGTGCATACTCAGACCCTAAAGATTCCAAAACTAATTCCAAATCAGTGAAGTAATCGACAGTGGGGGGGGCAGTAAACCACCCCTAAAATAGTTTTCGCTCCTCTGACGCAAACCTCAAGAAATAAATATTCAGCTGAAACGTTAGAGCTAGGGAAAGAAGTAGTAACAGCTTTATACGTAAGTAGATAGCAACTCCCCCGCCTCTGCGAGCAATTCGATCGTTTCTGATGAGTATAAAGCCTGAAAGAGAGTTAGAAGTAGATAAAAGTTGAGGTTTGAGCCAACTCTCTGAGACCAGGATGGCGTGAACGTTAGTGTCACTAAATGCCTCTAGAAGGTCACTATGATGGCTGGGCACGCTTTGAGCGTTGACGTGACACACGTTTAGTAACCGGTCCGATTGTGTGGTAAAAGTATTCCGTATGACTTCCCCTAAGGTGTCCGTATGCGAACAAAAACTGCTATCGTCGGACGATAAACTATCATCATGAGGCGAGTGGAAAGAATCCTCAGATCCATATAACAAAAGTATAACAATTAAATACAAAATAAATATATATTACAATTAAAACAATTAAATATGTATATATATATGTATATAGGAAGTAAAAATAATTTAATTAAAATTAAAATCAAGTTGAAATCAAGTTGCAGCTTGTAGCAGTCACTGAACCATCCGCTAGCTGTCACTGGTACTATAACATTAACAAAAAGAAACGAGCAATAGAACAAACTTAATTTTGACACAAAAACATATTAAGTAAACAGAAAGAGAGGTAAGAGTAAAACGAAGTAAAGTTACACATGCTTAAAATCCTGATTCGGAAAGTAACTTAAAAAGGTGACAGTTCATTCCAAGAATATTAGTACAGACGTCACAAACATAAAAGAACTTGCAATAGTTGCAATAAACAAAATATAGAAGTTACTTTAGTAAGTGATTAAGTTGCGGGTAATGCAATGTTTTGTTACTCCCGAGGGAGTATATTTAATAGATCCTACAAGATAACAGAATGAACCTTTAACTGCTTGTTGTTGGTGTTTGTGTAAACACAGGCTGTTAATGTCAAAGGAGATGTACATTACTTTCGACGCGACGACGCTTTGCCAGCACCCGCTGACTTGACCGTGGAAGTGGATGAAACATCCTTTGGGTACTTCACTATCAGTTCGTTCAGCTGGTCTATGCACGATAGCTTGTGTCGACTTCCATCCGGTGCCCGAATCGTGATAACGCTGTCTTGTGTCCAACACGATCGCACACCAAAGTGAAGACGTGCTTTAGCGAAGGTTGCCTGCCTCGGCTTAGTCAAAAACTCTTTCACCGTGAAGGAGGAGCCCTTCAGTTTGGTTTTCGTTTTCCAAACCACAGACCTAGTACTCAGGTTCGAGAAACGTACGAGAATGGGACGATCACGATCCTTATTTGGGTTGCCCAGCCTGTGACAAGCCGTTATTGAGGGTGCAGTTACATCAGTAATCTCCAACTTATTGTTGATGATGCTGAGAACAGACTTAGCGCAGTCTTCACTGCTAGTCTCGGGAATGCCAGTGATAATATTAAAGTTTTGCGACGCTGCCTAGTTACCATGGTGTCCATCATAGTGAAACATTCTGCAATCTGTCTCCGAAGCAAACTGAGCATTGTGAATATGAGTTCCCTAAATGTGCGGAATTCCTTAGCCACTTTAGCAACAGTATCCTTGCTGGGTACACTGCCCTGGATTTGAGACTCCAGTTCGCTCATTCTCTTCGTAAAGCTCTCCTCAAGATTCCTTCGTGCTGCTCCGATATCAGCCAGTTGAGACATTTTGTAATGTAAAATACTAAAATGAGGTGTTGTATTATAAAGATCAATATAATATGCAGTGACAAGCTGGCAGGTGGTACATTAACTATTTAAAGTTATAGTGCATAAAATGTGTCACAAATAATAACTCACTTGAATTGATGTATATAACACTTGATAAACCATTAAATTATGTAAGTGCACTAATTTTTCTAATTTTAAACTGCTTTATTCTATAGAGACACAACTTTTCTTTATCCACACCTACTCTCTTTCGTCCATTTACTCGTAATCCATTTATCTTTACTTTTGTAATTTTTTATAATAATAACAATACTTCACACATCTCACACAAGGAGGTCTGATCCCAAACTAAGCAGAGCTTCTACCATTTTAATCAGACCGCTGTTAAATATACTTCTATATTTCTAAATACATATGTACATATACTACAAAAAAATTATACGCCACATTATAAAGTATGTGTAAGAGAAGAGAAGCGTAAATAATAATGAAGTACTACGTAATTGTTGGCAGGCTTCGTCGCATACACTACGCTGTCCAGTTGTGTATGGCGCTGTTCTGCTGCCAGCTCCTCACGTGGGTGATGCCAACACTGCCTTGCTTTACCTAATATATAATAAGTAAAGTTTACAGTACCTACTCAGCAGACTCGTGTTTTATTTAACTCGAAAAGACCTGTCCTGTCTTTCCTCCTGTTTTTTTGTCATCCTGTCCAAACGGACTAGAATACAAGGTAGATATCTCTTGAAAATACGTTTTAGAAGCAACGACGCATAATTACTGAAGTATATGATGAATTATAAGAAAAGTACACGTTAGACAACTGACTCACATCATCACGAATGATATATGTGTAGATGAGGGTTACGCTAAACCTTCGAGACCTAAAAGCACAATATATATTGGTAAACACAACAACGATTTTATATTCACGACACTATAAACCATATATTAATTTTGGATGTTTATTTACAGAATTTATAGATATCAATATACACCTAACTAGTTACTTTGAAAATGCAACTGATAAGTATTCTTACGTTAATGTTGAATGTTCAGACTCAAATTCTACCATGAAGTAAGTGACTGCTTACACGTTAGTTATATATGTATTTATGTTGTTTAGTATTATCGTTGTCGCTTCATGCACATTACCTATTTAAATTATAATTTTAATTTTATTTAAACTCTTATGGGGCATAATCAAATGAACCGACACACAAGGTAGGTACAATTATGATTGATGCGGTTGCGGATATGCCGGTTGACTGCGGGGTGCCCCAGGGTAGTGTTTTAGGACCTACGCTCTTTCTCACCTTTATCAATGACCTGTGCAATCTTCCCCTCAGAAACGGGAAGATAGTAACATATGCTGACGAAACCGCAATAATTTTTCATGGTGATTCTTGGAATGATACTTTTATGTCTGCACAGCTAGGCTTTAATAAGGTTACCACATGGCTTAAAGAAAATGGACTCACTCTTAATGTTGGAAAAACAAATTTTATGCCGTTCACAATCAGTAAACCCTGCTTTTGCACTCATCTTAACGTAGCCTCCAACGTTAAGTACCTGTTAGTGGTTTTAGACGCACCCCTAAACTTCAATCACCACCTGACCACCACCTGACTTACTTTCTGCCAGAACGCGGAAATTAATGCTCATATGCAAGAACTTGCGACACACAGCGGACGCACAAGTTATTAAAATGGTTTATTTTGCCATCTGCCAATCAGTTATAACTTATTGTATTACCGTGTGGGATGGGTGCGGCATGTAAGAGTAGCTTAATAAAATTTGAGAGAGCGCAAAGAGCAGTCCTTAAGGTTAGTCGGTCTTTGCCATTTCTTTTTCCAACCAAAGACCTGTACCAGCTAACCGACGTCCTGACAGTGAGGCAACTGTTTGTTTTAGGGATCGTTCTGAAGCAGCATGCTATGCTAACTTTTGACCCCACTACTCTCACAAACATGCGTCGAAAGCATTACATTTGCGATACTCTAAATGTCCGGTGGAACACAGCATTCTCCGCTAGATTTTTCTGTTTCCTAGGAGGTTACTTATATAACAAAATTAATAAAGAGATAAGTACATATTTACTCACTTTCACGCTTCAATTGCAAAAAGGTGGTGACAACATGGCTAAAATCCCTTGGTTACGACGAGACCAAAAATCTTTTTCATATTGTTTCCTGAATTGACGTACACACACGCACACAAACACATGCACGCACTCACACTTACACACACAAACATAAACACTTAAACACACACAATCATACACACATACTCACACACATCAACAGACATACAGACACACTCACTCTCATTTATAAGAGTTATAAAAGCCCACTAAGACACTTACCTGACATACGTATACTGCACGAGTCCAGTGCCTGGAGAGGCTGGTAATCTGTCATACAGGTCTCCTCCTAGTACAGATACCAGTCTCTCACATAGTGGAAAATTAATGTCTATAATAAGCTTCTTCTGTGCAATTTAATTTTGTAGCTATGTGAGAGATAATCAATAAACTATTATTATTATTATCTTTTTATTTACTTTTTTCTCAGCTCTTTCGCCGGTTTTAACCACATTTACGGGTGGGAACCAAGTAAATGTGGATTGTGGTGTGTTACGTTTTTATGCTGTGTTGTGAGGAGAGCCTTCATTTTAATTTTCATCAATCTGCATGAATTTTCTAACTATTCTACATGTATTTAAGATGGCAGCTTTTTGTAGGGGTGTGTAAATATTTTCTTTAAGGTCCAATAATTTTAGGCTATGGAGGAGATGATTTGGGATAACACCAGTTGTTGAGATGACTATAGGTACTACATATACTTTTTGTTGTTTCCAGATTCTAGTGACTTCTTCTTTAAGTTCTGCATATTTGCTTATTTTTTCAGTGATTGTCTTCTGTAAATTGTGTGTGTTGGGTACTGCAATATCTATTAAGTATGTTATTTTCTTTATTTTATATTGTAGCGTTATATCGGGTCTATTGTAATGTACAGTTTTGTCGGTGAGTATAGCGCAGTCATAGTAGAGCTTGTGGGTATCATTTTCCAAGACAGTCTGTGGTGTGTATTTGTAATAGGGTGTTTTTTTTGTGTTAATAATCTGATCTTGTATAGCTATTATAAATTCTTCAGGGAACAAATTACCTATTTTCAGCCACTTATTTGAAGCTATTTTATTCACATGTGATTGTTCTAAATCATGAGGATGCCGCCCGTGTAGTACTTTCTTTTTCCAGTTATCAATTTTTTGTTTCTGCGGGTCATCGTTATGAGTTGGTTGTGTGCCTATTTCCTTATTTAAGTTAAGTGGAGTGTAGTTCAGATCGTGTGAAATTATAGCTTTATGAATGTTACTAGATCCAGATTTAGAGTGGAAAAATACTTGTAGTCTATTCGATTCGATTCTGAATATCTATAAGACCTCTCCCTCCATATTGTCGTTTGATAGTGAGTCTTTCTATTGCTGATTTGGGGTGTAAGTTGTTATGTTTTGTTAGTGTACTGCGAGTGGTTCGGTCTAACTGCTCAATATTTGTTTTTGTCCATTTAATAACTCCGAATGAATATGTGAGTATAGGAATGGCAAAGGTGTTTATGGCTTTTATAAGATGTCGACTAGATAGTTGGGTTTTGCATATGGAGTTAAGTCTCTTCTTGTATTCTACGGTAAGTGTATTTTTAATTTTTACGTGATCTAGACCTTTTAATTGTGTGTATCCTAAATATTTATAAACGTCAGTCAGCTCCAATGCTGTGATTGGTTCTGTGTCATTTATTGTATAGTCACCAGATTGTATTTTGCCACGCACTATATGAAGTGTTTTGCATTTATCAATTCCAAATTGCATGCATATTATTATTCATGTCTGTTTTAGTTTGTGCGTAAAGTTTAATATCATCCATGGAAATAAGATGTGATATTGTTGTCTTTCCTGTTGTATGGTTGAGAGAAAAACCAGCTTGAGATCTCTGCAGGAGATTGGACAGGGGATTTAGGGCAAGGCAGAACCACAGGGGACTCAATGAATCACCCTGATAGATGCCTTTCTTAATGGATATCTGGCGCGTTGTAACTGTTTTATCATTGTAATTTATTTGAAGTGTAGTGTTCCAATATGACATGATATCACGCAGGAAATTTGTTATTATGGGGTTAGGTTAGGTTTTTTTTTTTCTGCTTTTCCCCGATCATGAGAATACCGGGACCTTATTTATCTATACTACTCATACATTCCAGTTCTCACATGTATTCCTCTCGCACTTTTAAGCCGCATACTTTGTCTTTCTTGCATCCATTGCTTTCAAATTCTACTGCCTTATTCTTACTTTAATTTACAATTTTTATTAAGTTTACATATTTAGTTACTTGCGTAGGTTCTTTTAGCTGTTGTACTTATACTAATAATCTATCATTCTTACATTTCTTATTCTTAGTTCTATTCTTACATCTATAGATCTTACATCGGTATATATTTTTGCTTATAATCTTATTTCTAACATTCTTAAATTTCCTATTTCTTGGTTCTATTCTTACATCTATAAATCTAACATCAGTATATATTACTTACTTATCATCTTATTTCTAATATTCTATTTCTATGTCTCTATTTGTTGGACAGTAAGTACTCATTCTAGTTCTATTTTTATGTCTTCTATTTGTAGAACAGTAACTACTTTTATCTATTTATTTAATAATTATGTTTTCAGTTTGCAATTGAACGAGGTTTTAACATTTTGTATTTAGCAGGATTGATGAGTTTCTGTTTGTTATGTCTGATTTATATACTTTATTCTTTATTAATTTCAAAACTCGCTTTTGCCTAGGCAATAACATATATATACTTATTATACATATACATACACGGGGGTGGTCCGGTCGATGGCGCTGTATGGGGCACCGGTGTGGGTGGCGGCTCTGACCGCCCAGAATAAGGCGCGCCTCTGGCGAAGATGTCATCTCGCAGAAGGAGGCGGCGGAGAAGGCCCGGGAGGACGATATCCAATCGGACCCAATCCACCGCCGGCGAACTGGGCGGCGTAGGCGCGCCTATCAGCGCCTCATGCCGCCCTGAGTGTGGCCGCGGATGGTCGGGACGGGTTTTCCCCTCCATCCGCTCTAGTAGCCACCCGCGAGGGGGTGACGTACGCGTGTGCCGTACGTCGCCTAATTAGAGAGTTTAACAGTCGGTGCCCGCTTCAGTGCGGGCAAGCGCTGGGAGGGGTCCGGATGTCTTAATATCAGCAGTTCCCGGATCCCTACCGTCTCAGGCGCAGAGTGGCACCGTGGTTTTAGTCGGTTCGATTCCGACACACCGCCCCGCCGCAAACCCCGGCGGGGTGAAGGTCCGAGGGGATTTCCACACGTTAAAAAAAAAAAAAGTTAGGTTAGGTTAGGTTAGGTTAGGTTAGGTTAGGTTAGGTTAGGTTAGGTTAGGTTAGGTTAGGTTAGGTTAGGTTTTTTTTTTTTTTTTTTTTTTTTTTTTTACGTGGTGGAATGCATTTAGGCACTTCGCTCACCCTCCGCGGGGGCAGGGGGTTCGCTTCGTGTGGGACTCCTGACCTCAAGAAGAGGCCAGACTACCCACTAAACCACCACGGTGTTCCTCCTTCACCTAATCCGAGCCACGGGATAGTTTGCTCACCGCGACTCGGCTAGGGACGCCCTTTGTTTGTCGGGCTCGTCTCTGTCGAGGCCCCACCATCCGGGCCATCGTGCCCAGATGATGGGGCCTGTCCTCCTCATGAATGCACCCAGGAACACAGAGGGGCGCATTCCGCCACATTAGCATGGGGCGGCAGGTCCCCCGACCCACCGCCCGTGGCCACTCTCATTCGGGGACGCGGGCGAATTGTGCTCGCCGGCGCCCCCTCGCCGGGGGTCTGCGGGGCGGGAGGGTGAGCCCAGCTCGCTCCCGCTCTCGCAGAGCCTCTCTCTTGGCCGCCATCACCTCGTCAGCGAACGAAGCGACGGCAGCCCAACACTCTTCGCTGCCGGCCATAGCTGGAACTACGGTCGACAGCGAAAGGTCCGCACCGATGGTGCTCATGAGGGCCGTCCTTTGGCCGTCCCACGCCTCACACACGGCCAAGGTGTGGTGGGCCGTGTCAGGGTCGCCGCTGGTGCAGTTTCGGCACCGGGGCTCTGACTCCACCCCCACCACCTCCCACAGGTACTTGGCAAAACAGCCATGGCCCGTGAGAAGTTGGGTGAGGTGGTATGTTGGGGTCCCATGACCCCTCTCCACCCACTGACGCAATACGGGCCGGACGGCCCCCACAAGCAGCGAGCCGCCGCGGGTTGCCCGCAGTCTTTCGGCCCATCTCCGGAAGAGATCATCGCGAGCTGTTTGTCTCCAGCGATCGATCTCCTCCGGAGGCGGCCGACCGCCGAGAAGGTTAGGTTAGGTTAGGTTTTTTTTTTTTTTTTTTTTTTTTTACGTGGTGGAATGCATTTAGGCACTTCGCTCGCCCCCCGCGGGGGCAGGGGGTTCGCTTCGTGTGGGACTCCTGACCTCAAAAAGAGGCCAGACTACCCACTAAACCACCACGGTGTTCCTCCTTCACCTAATCCGAGCCACGGGATAGTTTGCTCACCGCGACTCGGCTAGGGACGCCCTTTGTTTGTCGGGCTCTCCTCATGAATGCACCCCAGAAACACAGAGGAGCGCATTCCGCCACATTAGCATTGGGCAGCAGGTCCCCCGACCCACCGCCCGTGGCCACTCTCATTCAGGGACGCGTGCGAACTGCGCCCGCCGGCGTTCCCACCCAGGAACGCGTGCGAACTGCGCCCGCCGGCGTCCCCCCGCCGGTGGCCCGCGGGGCGGAAGAGCGAGCCCAGCCCACTCCCGCCCCAGCAGAGCCTCTCCTCGTGGCCGCCATCAGCAACGAGCCGACGGCAGCCCGACACTCATCGCCGCCGGCCATAGCCGGAACCACAGCCTACAGCGAGAGGTCCGCTTTTAACGACATTGCTGTCGGGTTTTAAAGTCTTTTCCTTGACGTGGGCCGGCCAGTTAAGGCAAGCCCTCCGGCCAACAGGTTCCCAGCATACCCTCCTGGAGCCACTAGTCAGGTCATTGTTGAGCCCCTGTTGGTTACGGAACGCGAGAGGATGGCTAAGCCTCTCCCACCTCCCACGGTGGCACAAGTGCCCGTCAGCCCCCGCGCGAGCAGTGGGCCGACCCGTCCCTCGATCCCTAACACCGTCTCTCCCCTGTCCCCTCTGAAAGCAGAGGGATCACGGGAGCGACGGCGAGCCCTGAAAAGGGCTGTGCGGATCCCACGACCCCCTCGTGCAATGGAGTCAGCTAGCCCTGATAAGGGCTGTCGGGTTATTAGTCAACGGCCAGCATACAGAGCTCGATCCCCTCAGAGTCAGAGTATACTGACCGCTGTCCAGGGCGCACCAGCCTCCCCGCTTCTGCTCCCCAGGACCGTAGTCCAAGGGGGGAAGAAACGGGAAAGCCAACGTGGAGGTTACCCGACCAGCGCCCCAGGTTAGGTTTTTTTTTTTTTTTTTTTTTTTACGTGGTGGAATGCATTTAGGCACTTCGCTCACCCTCCACGGGGGCAGGGGGTTCGCTTCGTGTGGGACTCCTGACCTCAAAAAGAGGCCAGACTACCCACTAAACCACCACGGTGTTCCTCCTTCACCTAATCCGAGCCACGGGATAGTTTGCTCACCGCGACTCGGCTAGGGACGCCCTTCGTTTGTCGGGCTCTCCTCATGAATGCACCCCAGAAACACAGAGGAGCGCATTCCGCCACATTAGCATGGGGCAGCAGGTCCCCCGACCCACCGCCCGTGGCCACTCTCATTCAGGGACGCGTGCGAACTGCGCCCGCCGGCGTTCCCACCCAGGAACGCGTGCGAACTGCGCCCGCCGGCGTCCCCCCGCCGGTGGCCCGCGGGGCGGAAGAGCGAGCCCAGCCCACTCCCGCCCCAGCAGAGCCTCTCCTCGTGGCCGCCATCAGCAACGAGGCGACGGCAGCCCGACACTCATCGCCGCCGGCCATAGCCGGAACCACAGCCTACAGCGAGAGGTCCGCTTTTAACGACATTGCTGTCGGGTTTTAAAGTCTTTTCCTTGACGTGGGCCGGCCAGTTAAGGCAAGCCCTCCGGCCAACAGGTTCCCAGCATACCCTCCTGGAGCCACTAGTCAGGTCATTGTTGAGCCCCTGTTGGTTACGGAACGCGAGAGGGTGGCTAAGCCTCTCCCACCTCCCACGGTGGCACAAGTGCCCGTCAGCCCCCGCGCGAGCAGTGGGCCGACCCGTCCCTCGATCCCTAACACCGTCTCTCCCCTGTCCCCTCTGAAAGCAGAGGGATCACGGGAGCGACGGCGAGCCCTGAAAAGGGCTGTGCGGATCCCACGACCCCCTCGTGCAATGGAGTCAGCTAGCCCTGATAAGGGCTGTCGGGTTATTAGTCAACGGCCAGCATACAGAGCTCGATCCCCTCAGAGTCAGAGTATACTGACCGCTGTCCAGGGCGCACCAGCCTCCCCGCTTCTGCTCCCCAGGACCGTAGTCCAAGGGGGGAAGAAACGGGAAAGCCAACGTGGAGGTTACCCGACCAGCGCCCCGCCCCAGGTTAGGTTAGGTTTTTTTTTTTTTTTTTTTTACGTGGTGGAATGCATTTAGGCACTTCGCTCACCCTCCGCGGGGGCAGGGGGTTCGCTTCGTGTGGGACTCCTGACCTCGGAGAGGCTAGACTACCCACTAAACCACCACGGTGTTCCTCCTTCACCTAATCCGAGCCACGGGATAGTTTGCTCACCGCGACTCGGCTAGGGACGCCCTTTGTTTGTCGGGCTCTCCTCATGAATGCACCCCAGAAACACAGAGGGGCGCATTCCGCCACATTAGCATGGGGCAGCAGGTCCCCCGACCCACCGCCCGTGGCCACTCTCATTCAGGGACGCGTGCGAACTGCGCCCGCCGGCGTTCCCACCCAGGAACGCGTGCGAACTGCGCCCGCCGGCGTCCCCCCGCCGGTGGCCCGCGGGGCGGAAGAGCGAGCCCAGCCCACTCCCGCCCCAGCAGAGCCTCTCCTCGTGGCCGCCATCAGCAACGAGGCGACGGCAGCCCGACACTCATCGCCGCCGGCCATAGCCGGAACCACAGCCTACAGCGAGAGGTCCGCTTTTAACGACATTGCTGTCGGGTTTTAAAGTCTTTTCCTTGACGTGGGCCGGCCAGTTAAGGCAAGCCCTCCAGCCAACAGGTTCCCAGCATACCCTCCTGGAGCCACTAGTCAGGTCATTGTTGAGCCCCTGTTAGTTACGGAACGCGAGAGGGTGGCAAAGCCTCTCCCACCTCCCACGGTGGCACAAGTGCCCGTCAGCCCCCGCGCGAGCAGTGGGCCGACCCGTCCCTCGATCCCTAACACCGTCTCTCCCCTGTCCCCTCTGAAAGCAGAGGGATCACGGGAGCGACGGCGAGCCCTGAAAAGGGCTGTGCGGATCCCACGACTCCCTCGTGCAATGGAGTCAGCTAGCCCTGATAAGGGCTGTCGGGTTATTAGTCAACGGCCAGCATACAGAGCTCGATCCCCTCAGAGTCAGAGTATACTGACCGCTGTCCAGGGCGCACCAGCCTCCACGCTTCTGCTCCCCAGGACCGTAGTCCAAGGGGGGAAGAAACGGGAAAGCCAACGTGGAGGTTACCCGACCAGCGCCCCAGGTTAGGTTTTTTTTTTTTTTTTTTTTTTTTTTACGTGGTGGAATGCATTTAGGCACTTCGCTCACCCTCCGCGGGGGCAGGGGGTTCGCTTCGTGTGGGACTCCTGACCTCGGAGAGGCTAGACTACCCACTAAACCACCACGGTGTTCCTCCTTCACCTAATCCGAGCCACGGGATAGTTTGCTCACCGCGACTCGGCTAGGGACGCCCTTTGTTTGTCGGGCTCGTCTCTGTCGAGGCCCCACCATCCGGGCCATCGTGCCCAGATGATGGGGCCTGTCCTCCTCATGAATGCACCCCAGGAACACAGAGGGGCGCATTCCGCCACATTAGCATGGGGCGGCAGGTCCCCCGACCCACCGCCCGTGGCCACTCTCATTCGGGGACGCGGGCGAATTGTGCTCGCCGGCGCCCCCTCGCCGGGGGTCTGCGGGGTGGGAGGGTGAGCCCAGCTCGCTCCCGCTCCCGCAGAGCCTCTCTCTTGGCCGCCATCACCTCGTCAGCGAACGAAGCGACGGCAGCCCAACACTCTTCGCTGCCGGCCATAGCTGGAACTACGGTCGACAGCGAAAGGTCCGCACCGATGGTGCTCATGAGGGCCGTCCTTTGGTCGTCCCACGCCTCACACACGGCCAAGGTGTGGTGGGCCGTGTCAGGGTCGCCGCTGGTGCAGTTTCGGCACCGGGGCTCTGACTCCACCCCCACCACCTCCCACAGGTACTTGGCAAAACAGCCATGGCCCGTGAGAAGTTGGGTGAGGTGGTATGTTGGGGCCCCATGACCCCTCTCCACCCACTGACGCAATACGGGCCGGACGCAATACAGCGCGACGAGTACGCACCCTCGGCCCTTCCGCACTCTGTCGAAGGGAGCCGATCGCCGAGCGACGATAGCCACCAAGCCGCTGTGGTCGCCGGCCCAGTCAGGGCTGTTGCGAATGCAATACGGCTCGGCGACTACTGCCAATGTCGTCTGCCACTGCGCCATGGATTGGGCCAGAAGGTCCTGAGCCGCGGCGCAGTGGTTGACGTTGGCCTGCAGTACGGAGATGGTTTGGGCCATTATGTTTGGGCGGTGTCCATCTCCTCCTCATTCTGCAGCAGGGTGGGCGAGGGCGTGGGTTTCGCCCCACCTGCTGCTCTCCTTTTTGCCCCCCTGCTTCGGGAGGCCGCCTTGCATTCCGCCGACCCAAGCCGGTGGCCGGACGCCGCACCCTCCGCCGAACAGACGGGGCAATCGGGCGCCGCGGAGCAGGTGGCCGACTTGTGGCCGGCCTGCCCGCAACGGAAACAAAGCGCACTGCGGTCAGTGGCCGCAGAGCACTTGGCCCCGACGTGTCCCGGCTCGAGGCAGCGGAAGCACCGCGTCGGCCTCGATTCCAGGGTGGTCAGTCTGACCACTGACCACCCGACGACGATTCGGCGGCCATCCGTCAGCTTCTTGGCCACCCCAACCGGGCACCGCAGCCAGGCAGTGGCCTGTCGGCCAGGTGGGCGCTGTATGTTGCCCACCTTAATGTGGTCGGCAGCACAGCCCCCCTCCGCCGCCAGCGACTCCGCCACCGACTCTTTCGAGGCCGAGTCGCCCAGCCCAGAGATGCGCATCTCCACGCATCTCTCCGGCCTAGCGACGCGGACCTCTTCCAGCACCTCCCTGAGTTTGGCAGCGAGCTGGTCGGCCTTTTGGGCTCTGTCGGCTCCAGCCACCTCCAGGATCCGACCTCCGGTTACGGCGTTGCGGAGTCGGAGGCCGTCGATGCCCAAGCCCTTGAGGTCTATCGACCTCTCGGCTTTGGACATCACCTGCGCGTATGTGATGCCCTGCTCCGCGGCGCCCGGCTGCAGCGTGATAGTGACCGCTGCCGTTTGCGGGGTGCGCAATTTGCGGGGCCTCCGTTTCCTCCGCTTGGTGGCTGGCGCTACCGGAGTGTTAGCGGCTGGGGTAGCCGACCCGACAGGGGGCGGTTTAGGCGCCTTTGGCCTAGCCGCCACCTCGCTCCACGATCCGCTTTGCGGGAGCGGGGCGGGAGCCAACGTCGTCGACGTCGAAGTCGACGGGGGCGACTGCCGCGATAGTCGGGCAGCCTCCGCCTCCTTCGCCGCGGCCGTCTTCTTCCCCGCCTTCTTCCTCTTCTTCTTCTTCTCCCCCTTCCCTTCCGGCGGCCCGGTAAGGCACGGCCCTTCCTCCACCTGCCCGACTAGCATTGGAGAAGAGAGGGGAGGGGGGAGAGGCCTTGAGGGAGACGCCTCAGGCTCGGGCTCAGGCCCGCCGGCAGACCGCGCCGCATCCCTCTTGTCGGCCTGCAGAGGCGGACGGATGCGGGTTTCCGGCAGCAGGCGGTCCGCGATCCCCGCGATTCGCGCGTCGACGAGAAAGCCGATCTCGTCACGGCTCATCGGGGGCGGCGCAGCCTCCGCCTGCCGCTTCAAGGCCCGCATTTCAGCCCGTACAGCAGCCAGCTCGGCCTGTAGCTTGGCCACCTCCTCCGATTCCGTGCGGGACATGAGAACGCGCGTGTTCTCCATGATGGAGTTGCACGCGGCTCTGAGGTCCCGCACGTATTGGCCCTTGAGGTTCGAGCTCTTTTGGGCGATGGTTTCAACCACCTTCACCGCCGCCTCTATGGAGCCCGAAATCTCCTCCACATTGAGGGACTCGGTGGCCGAGGATGCCGGTCCCGCTTGGGGCTGCAGACTGGGCTGAGGCTGCGGGCCAGGGGTCTCTCTAATGTAGAGAGCCCTTCGCCGCAGCAGTCGCAGCTCATCCGCGAGCTCCTCTTCGGCTTGAAGCTCGAGCTCACGCTGCTTGGCCGCGTTGAGCTCAGCCTTCGCCTTCGCTAGACCGACATATTCCCCCGTTTTCGGGGGACGGCCACGGCCTCTTTTTGGGCCCCCATCCACCGAGCCACCGTCGCTTTGCGAGTCCAACTCCGTAACGGAGTTGGTTCGCTTGCGCCAGAGTCTTCCCACTGCTGGGGAAGACGAGCGTGTAGCTCCAGGTGTGCTGTCAGCAGATGACCGCTCAAGCACCACCGCCGGGTCCATCCTTTCCATCTCCACCACTGGCACCAACACTGGCACCGTCTCAGTGAGAGAGACAGAGGACTTTGCGGTCTCCGTCTCCATCTCCTCCTCTTTGTTTTTGTATTGTTTTAATTTTATATCCATACTCTTCCCACGAATACGAGACGAACAAATTACACTTCCCGGGTGACGCTCATTCCAGGAAGCGGGGCACATACTATGGAGGTTCCCCGGTATCCATAGGTTTTAAGCGACTTGGCTGTCGGGTTTTAAAGTCTTTTCCTTGACGTGGGCCGGCCAGTTAAGGCAAGCCCTCCGGCCAACAGGTTCCCAGCATACCCTCCTGGAGCCACTAGTCAGGTCATTGTTGAGCCCCTGTTGGTTACGGAACGCAAGAGGGTGGCTAAGCCTCTCCCACCTCCCACGGTGGCACAAGTGCCCGTCAGCCCCCGCGCGAGCAGTGGGCCGACCCGTCCCTCGATCCCTAACACCGTCTCTCCCCTGTCCCCTCTGAAAGCAGAGGGATCACGGGAGCGACGGCGAGCCCTGAAAAGGGCTGTGCGGATCCCACGACCCCCTCGTGCAATGGAGTCAGCTAGCCCTGATAAGGGCTGTCGGGTTATTAGTCAACGGCCAGCATACAGAGCTCGATCCCCTCAGAGTCAGAGTATACAGACCGCTGTCCAGGGCGCACCAGCCTCCACGCTTCTGCTCCCCAGGACCGTAGTCCAAGGGGGGAAGAAACGGGAAAGCCAACGTGGAGGTTACCCGACCAGCGCCCCGCCCCAGGTTAGGTTAGGTTTTTTTTTTTTTTTTTTTTTTTTTTTTTTTTTTTTTTTTTTTTTACGTGGTGGAATGCGTTTAGGCACTTCGCTAGCCCCCCGCGGGGGCAGGGGGTTCACTTCGTGTGGGACTCCTGACCTCAAAAAGAGGCCAGACTACCCACTAAACCACCACGGTGTTCCTCCTTCACCTAATCCGAGCCACGGGATAGTTTGCTCACCGCGACTCGGCTAGGGACGCCCTTTGTTTGTCGGGCTCGTCTCTGTCGAGGCCCCACCATCCGGGCCATCGTGCCCAGATGATGGGGCCTGTCCTCCTCATGAATGCACCCAGGAACACAGAGGGGCGCATTCCGCCACATTAGCATGGGGCGGCAGGTCCCCCGACCCACCGCCCGTGGCCACTCTCATTCGGGGACGCGGGCGAATTGTGCTCGCCGGCGCCCCCTCGCCGGGGGTCTGCGGGGCGGGAGGGTGAGCCCAGCTCGCTCCCGCTCCCGCAGAGCCTCTCTCTTGGCCGCCATCACCTCGTCAGCGAACGAAGCGACGGCAGCCCAACACTCTTCGCTGCCGGCCATAGCTGGAACTACGGTCGACAGCGAAAGGTCCGCACCGATGGTGCTCATGAGGGCCGTCCTTTGGCCGTCCCACGCCTCACACACGGCCAAGGTGTGGTGGGCCGTGTCAGGGTCGCCGCTGGTGCAGTTTCGGCACCGGGGCTCTGACTCCACCCCCACCACCTCCCACAGGTACTTGGCAAAACAGCCATGGCCCGTGAGAAGTTGGGTGAGGTGGTATGTTGGGGCCCCATGACCCCTCTCCACCCACTGACGCAATACGGGCCGGACGGCCCCCACAAGCAGCGAGCCGCCGCGGGTTGCCCGCAGTCTATCGGCCCATCTCCGGAAGAGATCATCGCGAGCTGTTTGTCTCCAGCGATCGATCTCCTCCGGAGGCGGCCGAGGCGGCCGACCGCCGAGATCACGCCGCATCAGGGCGCCCTCGTCGTACACCCTCTTGAGTACGCCGGCCTCGAGATCCCAGGGGATACTACCCGCAATCAGACACGCCGCCTCGTAAGAGACGGTGTGATACGCTCGTGCAGCTCTCTGCGCAATGGCGCGCTGCGGACGTCGCAGTAGCGCCATATTCACCGGGCACAGGGCCTCCGCCCATATAGGCGCTCCATAGAGCGCCTTGGAGCGCACCACTCCGTCATAGAGGCGGCGGCAGGCAGACCCTGGGCCTCCGCTGTTGGGCAGCAACCGCGAGAGCATTCCGGCGAATGCAAGCAACTTCGGTGCCAGCTGCCGGAAATGCTCCTCGAACCGCCACCGACTGTCGAGAACGAGCCCGAGGTATTTCAGGCTGGTCCCGACAGCGATGGGGATGCCGCCCACCATAATCGTCCTATCTCTAGGCGGCGTCTGCCGTGGCCCGTGGAAGAAAAGGGCCTCGGACTTTTCGAGGGCAACTTTTAGGCCGAGCTCCCCGATTCGACGCACTACGTGGGCGACACCTGCCGTGGCAAGGACGGCGGCGTCCCGAAATGTGGGGGCCCGCGCGGTGACTAGGGTATCGTCGGCGTAACAGATTACACCAACCCCCCGAAGATTAGCACCACGCAGGACCCAATCATAACCTATGTTCCACAGGAGCGGCCCGAGGACCGACCCCTGCGGAACGCCACAAGACATGCCCCTACGCACTACCCCGCCTTGGGCCGGATAAATGATGATCCGGTCCACGAAGTAGTCCGCAAGGACGCGCCTGAGGTAACACGGGACATTGTGGTACCTCAGCGCCTCCGCAATGGTTTCCCAGGGGAGGGTGTTGAAGGCGTTGGATATATCCAACGATACAGCCAACAGCACCTCATCCCCGGAGACCGCTTCATCGACGCTGACCCGCAGTCGGGATATCGCGTCGAGGGTCGACCTCCCACGACGGAAGCCGAACTGGCCGTCGCTCAGATTGGGCCCCGCCCCCTCCAAGTGGCGGACGAGACGCGCAGCGAGCACCCGCTCAAAAAGCTTGCACATCTCGTCGAGCAACACGATGGGTCGGTAGGCCGACGGCGATTCGGCTGGGCGCCCGTGCTTTTTGAGCAGCACGAGCTTGCCGATTTTCCATCGCCGAGGGACTCTCCCCGACGCCAGGCACTCCGACATGAGGGACAGCGTCTCCTCCTCTAATGCCGGCATGACTGTGGCAATTACCTTCCCAGGGACTCCGTCCGGACCCGGGGCGCGATTCCTGGACCGGAGTGCCAGTATCGCGACTCGGCTAGGGACGCCCTTTGTTTGTCGGGCTCTCCTCATGAATGCACCCCAGAAACACAGAGGAGCGCATTCCGCCACATTAGCATTGGGCAGCAGGTCCCCCGACCCACCGCCCGTGGCCACTCTCATTCAGGGACGCGTGCGAACTGCGCCCGCCGGCGTTCCCACCCAGGAACGCGTGCGAACTGCGCCCGCCGGCGTCCCCCCGCCGGTGGCCCGCGGGGCGGAAGAGCGAGCCCAGCCCACTCCCGCCCCAGCAGAGCCTCTCCTCGTGGCCGCCATCAGCAACGAGCCGACGGCAGCCCGACACTCATCGCCGCCGGCCATAGCCGGAACCACAGCCTACAGCGAGAGGTCCGCTTTTAACGACATTGCTGTCGGGTTTTAAAGTCTTTTCCTTGACGTGGGCCGGCCAGTTAAGGCAAGCCCTCCGGCCAACAGGTTCCCAGCATACCCTCCTGGAGCCACTAGTCAGGTCATTGTTGAGCCCCTGTTGGTTACGGAACGCAAGAGGGTGGCTAAGCCTCTCCCACCTCCCACGGTGGCACAAGTGCCCGTCAGCCCCCGCGCGAGCAGTGGGCCGACCCGTCCCTCGATCCCTAACACCGTCTCTCCCCTGTCCCCTCTGAAAGCAGAGGGATCACGGGAGCGACGGCGAGCCCTGAAAAGGGCTGTGCGGATCCCACGACCCCCTCGTGCAATGGAGTCAGCTAGCCCTGATAAGGGCTGTCGGGTTATTAGTCAACGGCCAGCATACAGAGCTCGATCCCCTCAGAGTCAGAGTATACAGACCGCTGTCCAGGGCGCACCAGCCTCCACGCTTCTGCTCCCCAGGACCGTAGTCCAAGGGGGGAAGAAACGGGAAAGCCAACGTGGAGGTTACCCGACCAGCGCCCCAGGTTTTTTTTTTTTTTTTTTTTTTTTTTTTTTTTTTTTTTTTTACGTGGTGGAATGCATTTAGGCACTTCGCTCACCCTCCGCGGGGGCAGGGGGTTCGCTTCGTGTGGGACTCCTGACCTCGGAGAGGCTAGACTACCCACTAAACCACCACGGTGTTCCTCCTTCACCTAATCCGAGCCACGGGATAGTTTGCTCACCGCGACTCGGCTAGGGACGCCCTTTGTTTGTCGGGCTCTCCTCATGAATGCACCCCAGAAACACAGAGGGGCGCATTCCGCCACATTAGCATGGGGCAGCAGGTCCCCCGACCCACCGCCCGTGGCCACTCTCATTCAGGGACGCGTGCGAACTGCGCCCGCCGGCGTTCCCACCCAGGAACGCGTGCGAACTGCGCCCGCCGGCGTCCCCCCGCCGGTGGCCCGCGGGGCGGAAGAGCGAGCCCAGCCCACTCCCGCCCCAGCAGAGCCTCTCCTCGTGGCCGCCATCAGCAACGAGCCGACGGCAGCCCGACACTCATCGCCGCCGGCCATAGCCGGAACCACAGCCTACAGCGAGAGGTCCGCTTTTAACGACATTGCTGTCGGGTTTTAAAGTCTTTTCCTTGACGTGGGCCGGCCAGTTAAGGCAAGCCCTCCGGCCAACAGGTTCCCAGCATACCCTCCTGGAGCCACTAGTCAGGTCATTGTTGAGCCCCTGTTGGTTACGGAACGCGAGAGGGTGGCTTAGCCTCTCCCACCTCCCACGGTGGCACAAGTGCCCGTCAGCCCCCGC
This sequence comes from Tyria jacobaeae, assembly GCA_947561695.1. Lineage (NCBI taxonomy): Eukaryota > Metazoa > Arthropoda > Insecta > Lepidoptera > Erebidae > Tyria > Tyria jacobaeae. Next base: position 27,822 of record OX387236.1, on the reverse strand, counting down.
GCGAGCAGTGGGCCGACCCGTCCCTCGATCCCTAACACCGTCTCTCCCCTGTCCCCTCTGAAAGCAGAGGGATCACGGGAGCGACGGCGAGCCCTGAAAAGGGCTGTGCGGATCCCACGACCCCCTCGTGCAATGGAGTCAGCTAGCCCTGATAAGGGCTGTCGGGTTATTAGTCAACGGCCAGCATACAGAGCTCGATCCCCTCAGAGTCAGAGTATACTGACCGCTGTCCAGGGCGCACCAGCCTCCACGCTTCTGCTCCCCAGGACCGTAGTCCAAGGGGGGAAGAAACGGGAAAGCCAACGTGGAGGTTACCCGACCAGCGCCCCGCCCCAGGTTTTTTTTTTTTTTTTTTTTTTTTTTTTTTTTTTTTTTTTTTTTTTTCCTGCTTTTCCCCGATCATGTTAACACCGGGACCTTATTATTCTAGGTACAACATTCATACCAGTTCTCGCTTGTATGCCTCTCGCACTGACATGCCTCATACTATATCTTTCTTTCATCCATCACCTTCCTTTCTTAGCCGGGTGGGACTCCCGCTACTCTGACTACTTTTTCTTTTTTATATACTGGGGGAATAATTTCCTTCAGATATGACCATTTAATTTAACCATAGTGTTGCTACATGTTTTATATGCTTAACAAAAGTTTAACAAATTTGTACATTACAATATAGCTAAATTATTTCTTAACTTCTATTTTCTTACAGTACATTGTTATATTGTTATATCTTGAGCTTACTATCTATTCCTTATTCTATTCACAATTCTTTATCCTTACTCTTACATAATTCTTAACGTCTAGTTCTTTTCTAACAATACAGTTCTTGGTTACAATTTTTTATTTCTTATTCTATTTAACAATATGTTTTTAACTTATATTATATGCTTCCTTCCGTTATTGACTTTATTTAAAATGTCTACTAAGTATTGTTTAGACTATGGGATGACATTTTTGACTCAGTGTATCTTTCCTTTTTTATTTCTTTTCTCTATGTTTCTTTGTCAATAATATATATATTCTAATATATATATACTTATTCCCCGCCCCAGGTTAGGTTAGGTTAGGTTAGGTTTTTTTTTTTTTTTTTTTTTTTTTTTTTTTTTTTTTTTTTTTTTTTTTTTTTACGTGGTGGAATGCATTTAGGCACTTCGCTCGCCCCCCGCGGGGGCAGGGGGTTCGCTTCGTGTGGGACTCCTGACCTCAAAAAGAGGCCAGACTACCCACTAAACCACCACGGTGTTCCTCCTTCACCTAATCCGAGCCACGGGATAGTTTGCTCACCGCGACTCGGCTAGGGACGCCCTTTGTTTGTCGGGCTCTCCTCATGAATGCACCCCAGAAACACAGAGGAGCGCATTCCGCCACATTAGCATTGGGCAGCAGGTCCCCCGACCCACCGCCCGTGGCCACTCTCATTCAGGGACGCGTGCGAACTGCGCCCGCCGGCGTTCCCACCCAGGAACGCGTGCGAACTGCGCCCGCCGGCGTCCCCCCGCCGGTGGCCCGCGGGGCGGAAGAGCGAGCCCAGCCCACTCCCGCCCCAGCAGAGCCTCTCCTCGTGGCCGCCATCAGCAACGAGCCGACGGCAGCCCGACACTCATCGCCGCCGGCCATAGCCGGAACCACAGCCTACAGCGAGAGGTCCGCTTTTAACGACATTGCTGTCGGGTTTTAAAGTCTTTTCCTTGACGTGGGCCGGCCAGTTAAGGCAAGCCCTCCGGCCAACAGGTTCCCAGCATACCCTCCTGGAGCCACTAGTCAGGTCATTGTTGAGCCCCTGTTGGTTACGGAACGCAAGAGGGTGGCTAAGCCTCTCCCACCTCCCACGGTGGCACAAGTGCCCGTCAGCCCCCGCGCGAGCAGTGGGCCGACCCGTCCCTCGATCCCTAACACCGTCTCTCCCCTGTCCCCTCTGAAAGCAGAGGGATCACGGGAGCGACGGCGAGCCCTGAAAAGGGCTGTGCGGATCCCACGACCCCCTCGTGCAATGGAGTCAGCTAGCCCTGATAAGGGCTGTCGGGTTATTAGTCAACGGCCAGCATACAGAGCTCGATCCCCTCAGAGTCAGAGTATACTGACCGCTGTCCAGGGCGCACCAGCCTCCACGCTTCTGCTCCCCAGGACCGTAGTCCAAGGGGGGAAGAAACGGGAAAGCCAACGTGGAGGTTACCCGACCAGCGCCCCGCCCCAGGTTTTTTTTTTTTTTTTTTTTTTTTTTTTTTTTTTTTTTTTTTTTTTTTTTCCTGCTTTTCCCCGATCATGTTAACACCGGGACCTTATTATTCTAGGTACAACATTCATACCAGTTCTCGCTTGTATGCCTCTCGCACTGACATGCCTCATACTATATCTTTCTTTCATCCATCACCTTCCTTTCTTAGCCGGGTGGGACTCCCGCTACTCTGACTACTTTTTCTTTTTTATATACTGGGGGAATAATTTCCTTCAGATATGACCATTTAATTTAACCATAGTGTTGCTACATGTTTTATATGCTTAACAAAAGTTTAACAAATTTGTACATTACAATATAGCTAAATTATTTCTTAACTTCTATTTTCTTACAGTACATTGTTATATTGTTATATCTTGAGCTTACTATCTATTCCTTATTCTATTCACAATTCTTTATCCTTACTCTTACATAATTCTTAACGTCTAGTTCTTTTCTAACAATACAGTTCTTGGTTACAATTTTTTATTTCTTATTCTATTTAACAATATGTTTTTAACTTATATTATATGCTTCCTTCCGTTATTGACTTTATTTAAAATGTCTACTAAGTATTGTTTAGACTATGGGATGACATTTTTGACTCAGTGTATCTTTCCTTTTTTATTTCTTTTCTCTATGTTTCTTTGTCAATAATATATATATTCTAATATATATATACTTATTCCCCGCCCCAGGTTAGGTTAGGTTAGGTTAGGTTTTTTTTTTTTTTTTTTTTTTTTTTTTTTTTTTTTTTTTTTTTTTTTTTTTTTACGTGGTGGAATGCATTTAGGCACTTCGCTCGCCCCCCGCGGGGGCAGGGGGTTCGCTTCGTGTGGGACTCCTGACCTCAAAAAGAGGCCAGACTACCCACTAAACCACCACGGTGTTCCTCCTTCACCTAATCCGAGCCACGGGATAGTTTGCTCACCGCGACTCGGCTAGGGACGCCCTTTGTTTGTCGGGCTCTCCTCATGAATGCACCCCAGAAACACAGAGGAGCGCATTCCGCCACATTAGCATTGGGCAGCAGGTCCCCCGACCCACCGCCCGTGGCCACTCTCATTCAGGGACGCGTGCGAACTGCGCCCGCCGGCGTTCCCCCGCCGGTGGCCCGCGGGGCGGAAGAGCGAGCCCAGCCCACTCCCGCCCCAGCAGAGCCTCTCCTCGTGGCCGCCATCAGCAACGAGCCGACGGCAGCCCGACACTCATCGCCGCCGGCCATAGCCGGAACCACAGCCTACAGCGAGAGGTCCGCTTTTAACGACATTGCTGTCGGGTTTTAAAGTCTTTTCCTTGACGTGGGCCGGCCAGTTAAGGCAAGCCCTCCGGCCAACAGGTTCCCAGCATACCCTCCTGGAGCCACTAGTCAGGTCATTGTTGAGCCCCTGTTGGTTACGGAACGCAAGAGGGTGGCTAAGCCTCTCCCACCTCCCACGGTGGCACAAGTGCCCGTCAGCCCCCGCGCGAGCAGTGGGCCGACCCGTCCCTCGATCCCTAACACCGTCTCTCCCCTGTCCCCTCTGAAAGCAGAGGGATCACGGGAGCGACGGCGAGCCCTGAAAAGGGCTGTGCGGATCCCACGACCCCCTCGTGCAATGGAGTCAGCTAGCCCTGATAAGGGCTGTCGGGTTATTAGTCAACGGCCAGCATACAGAGCTCGATCCCCTCAGAGTCAGAGTATACAGACCGCTGTCCAGGGCGCACCAGCCTCCACGCTTCTGCTCCCCAGGACCGTAGTCCAAGGGGGGAAGAAACGGGAAAGCCAACGTGGAGGTTACGCGCGGTTCGCCTCTCCTTAGTTAACCTGCATCCCCCGGACTCCTCTAGGGGATCCATATTAATACCGGGCTTAGTGTGGACGTCCAGTCAACATGGGCCACTCAGCACCAGAACTCCCGACCTCAAACCATCCTCCGGTTCCGACATCCGAGTAGCCGGATTACAGGAGACGCCACGCTACATTGTGGTACCTCAGCGCCTCCGCAATGGTTTCCCAGGGGAGGGTGTTGAAGGCGTTGGATATATCCAACGATACAGCCAACAGCACCTCATCCCCGGAGACCGCTTCATCGACGCTGACCCGCAGTCGGGATATCGCGTCGAGGGTCGACCTCCCACGACGGAAGCCGAACTGGCCGTCGCTCAGATTGGGCCCCGCCCCCTCCAAGTGGCGGACGAGACGCGCAGCGAGCACCCGCTCAAAAAGCTTGCACATCTCGTCGAGCAACACGATGGGGCGGTAGGCCGACGGCGATTCGGCTGGGCGCCCGTGCTTTTTGAGCAGCACGAGCTTGCCGATTTTCCATCGCCGAGGGACTCTCCCCGACGCCAGGCACTCCGACATGAGGGACAGCGTCTCCTCCTCTAATGCCGGCATGACTGTGGCAATAACCTTCCCAGGGACTCCGTCCGGACCCGGGGCGCGATTCCTGGACCGCAGTGCCAGTATCGCGGCCCCTAACTCGGCATCGGACACGGGAGGTATTGCCCCTTCGTCTGACGGCATCTGGCTTGATGCTGCCATCCGCGGCGGGACCCACTCTTCCCTCGCAGGGAAGAGGGAACTGACCACTCGGTCCAGAAGACTCGGCTCGAGAGTTCTGGTGAGGGGAGGTGCCCAAGGCCGGAGTTTCTGACTCACAGTCTTGTACGGGCGCCCCCACGGATCTCGGTCGAGGCTCTCGAGCCACTCCCTCCAGGCCTCATCCTTGGCGGCTATGATCGCCGAGCCGAGGGCCCGACGAGCGGCCAGGTACGCGGCGTGCAACTCTTCTTCGCGGGCGAGATCTCTAACAGCCCGCCTTCGGCTGCGGGTGTACCGCCTCTGGGCCGCGTAACTCGCGGCACGTAACCTGGCTAGGTGAGGACGCCACCAGTACACCCGTCTCCGAGGCGGGATAGGTCTCGCCCTCTGCATCGCCGCGTCGCAGACGCGAGTCAGCGCTCCAGTGAGCCGCTCGCATCTTGCGTCCACGTCCGGACCGCTGTCGACAGCAGCCCATCGCTCGACGATAGCCGCCTCTCGGGCCAGCTCCCGGTCCAGCGTTCCGAGCCGCCACCGCGGGCCTTCCCCTGAAACGGGGCGATCCAGTGCCACACGAGGCGCCGCAGGGGCAGGGACGATGTCGAACCGGATATACCGGTGGTCAGACGAAGTCTCCACCCCCTCGACGACCCGCCAGTTGTGTATGCGACGGGCCAGGCCAAAACTCGCGAATGAAAGATCGACTATCGACCCGGCCCGGTCCCGCACAAACGTATGGACCGTCCCTCGGTTCAGCAGCACCAAGCCTTGGGACACCGCCCACTCCTCCACCATCTCCCCCCGGGCATCGGTCGCCGGGGATCCCCACGCCCGTGAGTGAGCGTTGAAATCCCCGGCCACCACAGCCGGGGTGGGGTGTACTTCTGCCAGCAGAGCCCCGACCTCCGTGAGCAACTGCTCGAACTCGGCGAGGCTTCTGCTGGGGGGACAGTACACCCCAATCACCGCAGCGCCACCCAGCGCGACGAGTACGCACCCTCGGCCCTTCCGCACTCTGTCGAAGGGAGCCGATCGCCGAGCGACGATAGCCACCAAGCCGCTGTGGTCGCCGGCCCAGTCAGGGCTGTTGCGAATGCAATACGGCTCGGCGACTACTGCCAATGTCGTCTGCCACTGCGCCATGGATTGGGCCAGAAGGTCCTGAGCCGCGGCGCAGTGGTTGACGTTGGCCTGCAGTACGGAGATGGTTTGGGCCATTATGTTTGGGCGGTGTCCATCTCCTCCTCATTCTGCAGCAGGGTGGGCGAGGGCGTGGGTTTCGCCCCACCTGCTGCTCTCCTTTTTGCCCCCCTGCTTCGGGAGGCCGCCTTGCATTCCGCCGACCCAAGCCGGTGGCCGGACGCCGCACCCTCCGCCGAACAGACGGGGCAATCGGGCGCCGCGGAGCAGGTGGCCGACTTGTGGCCGGCCTGCCCGCAACGGAAACAAAGCGCACTGCGGTCAGTGGCCGCAGAGCACTTGGCCCCGACGTGTCCCGGCTCGAGGCAGCGGAAGCACCGCGTCGGCCTCGATTCCAGGGTGGTCAGTCTGACCACTGACCACCCGACGACGATTCGGCGGCCATCCGTCAGCTTCTTGGCCACCCCAACCGGGCACCGCAGCCAGGCAGTGGCCTGTCGGCCAGGTGGGCGCTGTATGTTGCCCACCTTAATGTGGTCGGCAGCACAGCCCCCCTCCGCCGCCAGCGACTCCGCCACCGACTCTTTCGAGGCCGAGTCGCCCAGCCCAGAGATGCGCATCTCCACGCATCTCTCCGGCCTAGCGACGCGGACCTCTTCCAGCACCTCCCTGAGTTTGGCAGCGAGCTGGTCGGCCTTTTGGGCTCTGTCGGCTCCAGCCACCTCCAGGATCCGACCTCCGGTTACGGCGTTGCGGAGTCGGAGGCCGTCGATGCCCAAGCCCTTGAGGTCTATCGACCTCTCGGCTTTGGACATCACCTGCGCGTATGTGATGCCCTGCTCCGCGGCGCCCGGCTGCAGCGTGATAGTGACCGCTGCCGTTTGCGGGGTGCGCAATTTGCGGGGCCTCCGTTTCCTCCGCTTGGTGGCTGGCGCTACCGGAGTGTTAGCAGCTGGGGCAGCCGACCCGACAGGGGGCGGTTTAGGCGCCTTTGGCCTAGCCGCCACCTCGCTCCACGATCCGCTTTGCGGGAGCGGGGCGGGAGCCAACGTCGTCGACGTCGAAGTCGACGGGGGCGACTGCCGCGATAGTCGGGCAGCCTCCGCCTCCTTCGCCGCGGCCGTCTTCTTCCCCGCCTTCTTCCTCTTCTTCTTCTTCTCCCCCTTCCCTTCCGGCGGCCCGGTAAGGCACGGCCCTTCCTCCACCTGCCCGACTAGCATTGGAGAAGAGAGGGGAGGGGGGAGAGGCCTTGAGGGAGACGCCTCAGGCTCGGGCTCAGGCCCGCCGGCAGACCGCGCCGCATCCCTCTTGTCGGCCTGCAGAGGCGGACGGATGCGGGTTTCCGGCAGCAGGCGGTCCGCGATCCCCGCGATTCGCGCGTCGACGAGAAAGCCGATCTCGTCACGGCTCATCGGGGGCGGCGCAGCCTCCGCCTGCCGCTTCAAGGCCCGCATTTCAGCCCGTACAGCAGCCAGCTCGGCCTGTAGCTTGGCCACCTCCTCCGATTCCGTGCGGGACATGAGAACGCGCGTGTTCTCCATGATGGAGTTGCACGCGGCTCTGAGGTCCCGCACGTATTGGCCCTTGAGGTTCGAGCTCTTTTGGGCGATGGTTTCAACCACCTTCACCGCCGCCTCTATGGAGCCCGAAATCTCCTCCACATTGAGGGACTCGGTGGCCGAGGATGCCGGTCCCGCTTGGGGCTGCAGACTGGGCTGAGGCTGCGGGCCAGGGGTCTCTCTAATGTAGAGAGCCCTTCGCCGCAGCAGTCGCAGCTCATCCGCGAGCTCCTCTTCGGCTTGGAGCTCGAGCTCACGCTGCTTGGCCGCGTTGAGCTCAGCCTTCGCCTTCGCTAGACCGACATATTCCCCCGTTTTCGGGGGACGGCCACGGCCTCTTTTTGGGCCCCCATCCACGGAGCCACCGTCACTTTGCGAGTCCAACTCCGTGACGGAGTTGGTTCGCTTGCGCCAGAGTCTTCCCACTGCTGGGGAAGACGAGCGTGTAGCTCCAGGTGTGCTGTCAGCAGATGACCGCTCAAGCACCACCGCCGGGTCCATCCTTTCCATCTCCACCACTGGCACCAACACTGGCACCGTCTCAGTGAGAGAGACAGAGGACTTTGCGGTCTCCGTCTCCATCTCCTCCTCTTTGTTTTTGTATTGTTTCAATTTTATATCCATACTCTTCCCACGAATACGAGACGAACAAATTACACTTCCCGGGTGACGCTCATTCCAGGAAGCGGGGCACATACTATGGAGGTTCCCCGGTATCCATAGGTTTTAAGCGACTTGGCTGTCGGGTTTTAAAGTCTTTTCCTTGACGTGGGCCGGCCAGTTAAGGCAAGCCCTCCGGCCAACAGGTTCCCAGCATACCCTCCTGGAGCCACTAGTCAGGTCATTGTTGAGCCCCTGTTGGTTACGGAACGCGAGAGGGTGGCTAAGCCTCTCCCACCTCCCACGGTGGCACAAGTGCCCGTCAGCCCCCGCGCGAGCAGTGGGCCGACCCGTCCCTCGATCTCTAACACCGTCTCTCCCCTGTCCCCTCTGAAAGCAGAGGGATCACGGGAGCGACGGCGAGCCCTGAAAAGGGCTGTGCGGATCCCACGACCCCCTCGTGCAATGGAGTCAGCTAGCCCTGAAAAGGACTGTCGGGTTATTAGTCAACGGCCAGCATACAGAGCTCCTCAGAGTCAGAGTATACTGACCGCTGTCCAGGGCGCACCAGCCTCCCCGCTTCTGCTCCCCAGGACCGTAGTCCAAGGGGGGAAGGAACGGGAAAGCCAACGTGGAGGTTACCCGACCAGCGCCCCAGGTTTTTTTTTTTTTTTTTTTTTTATACGTGGTGGAATGCGTTTAGGCACTTCGCTCGCCCCCCGCGGGGGCAGGGGGTTCGCTTCGTGTGGGACTCCTGACCTCAAAAAGAGGCCAGACTACCCACTAAACCACCACGGTGTTCCTCCTTCACCTAATCCGAGCCACGGGATAGTTTGCTCACCGCGACTCGGCTAGGGACGCCCTTTGTTTGTCGGGCTCGTCTCTGTCGAGGCCCCACCATCCGGGCCATCGTGCCCAGATGATGGGGCCTGTCCTCCTCATGAATGCACCCCAGGAACACAGAGGGGCGCATTCCGCCACATTAGCATGGGGCGGCAGGTCCCCCGACCCACCGCTCGTGGCCACTCTCATTCGGGGACGCGGGCGAATTGTGCTTGCCGGCGCCCCCTCGCCGGGGGTCTGCGGGGCGGGAGGGTGAGCCCAGCTCGCTCCCGCTCCCGCAGAGCCTCTCTCTTGGCCGCCATCACCTCGTCAGCGAACGAAGCGACGGCAGCCCAACACTCTTCGCTGCCGGCCATAGCTGGAACTACGGTCGACAGCGAAAGGTCCGCACCGATGGTGCTCATGAGGGCCGTCCTTTGGCCGTCCCACGCCTCACACACGGCCAAGGTGTGGTGGGCCGTGTCAGGGTCGCCGCTGGTGCAGTTTCGGCACCGGGGCTCTGACTCCACCCCCACCACCTCCCACAGGTACTTGGCAAAACAGCCATGGCCCGTGAGAAGTTGGGTGAGGTGGTATGTTGGGGCCCCATGAACCCTCCCCACCCACTGACGCAATACGGGCCGGATGGCCCCCACAAGCAGCGAGCCGCCGCGGGTTGCCCGCAGTCTTTCGGCCCATCTCCGGAAGAGATCATCGCGAGCTGTTTGTCTCCAGCGATCGATCTCCTCCGGAGGCGGCCGACCGCCGAGATCACGCCGCATCAGGGGCAGCGCCCCAGGTTAGGTTAGGTTAGGTTAGGTTAGGTTAGGTTAGGTTAGGTTAGGTTAGGTTTTTTTTTTTTTTTTTTTTTTTTTTTTTTTTTTTTTACGTGGTGGAATGCATTTAGGCACTTCGCTCACCCTCCACGGGGGCAGGGGGTTCGCTTCGTGTGGGACTCCTGACCTCAAAGAGAGGCCAGACTACCCACTAAACCACCACGGTGTTCCTCCTTCACCTAATCCGAGCCACGGGATAGTTTGCTCACCGCGACTCGGCTAGGGACGCCCTTTGTTTGTCGGGCTCTCCTCATGAATGCACCCCAGAAACACAGAGGGGCGCATTCCGCCACATTAGCATGGGGCAGCAGGTCCCCCGACCCACCGCCCGTGGCCACTCTCATTCAGGGACGCGTGCGAACTGCGCCCGCCGGCGTTCCCACCCAGGAACGCGTGCGAACTGCGCCCGCCGGCGTCCCCCCGCCGGTGGCCCGCGGGGCGGAAGAGCGAGCCCAGCCCACTCCCGCCCCAGCAGAGCCTCTCCTCGTGGCCGCCATCAGCAACGAGGCGACGGCAGCCCGACACTCATCGCCGCCGGCCATAGCCGGAACCACAGCCTACAGCGAGAGGTCCGCTTTTAACGACATTGCTGTCGGGTTTTAAAGTCTTTTCCTTGACGTGGGCCGGCCAGTTAAGGCAAGTCCTCCGGCCAACAGGTTCCCAGCATACCCTCCTGGAGCCACTAGTCAGGTCATTGTTGAGCCCCTGTTGGTTACGGAACGCGAGAGGGTGGCTAAGCCTCTCTAACCTCCCACGGTGGCACAAGTGCCCGTCAGCCCCCGCGCGAGCAGTGGGCCGACCCGTCCCTCGATCCCTAACACCGTCTCTCCCCTGTCCCCTCTGAAAGCAGAGGGATCACGGGAGCGACGGCGAGCCCTGAAAAGGGCTGTGCGGATCCCACGACCCCCTCGTGCAATGGAGTCAGCTAGCCCTGATAAGGGCTGTCGGGTTATTAGTCAACGGCCAGCATACAGAGCTCGATCCCCTCAGAGTCAGAGTATACTGACCGCTGTCCAGGGCGCACCAGCCTCCACGCTTCTGCTCCCCAGGACCGTAGTCCAAGGGGGGAAGGAACGGGAAAGCCAACGTGGAGGTTACCCGACCAGCGCCCCAGGTTAGGTTAGGTTAGATTAGGTTAGGTTAGGTTAGGTTAGGTTTGGTTAGGTTAGATTAGGTTAGGTTAGGTTAGGTTAGGTTTTTTTTTTTTTTTTTTTTTTTTTTTTTTTTTTTTTTTTTTTTTTTTTTTTTTTTTTGTTGATAAAAAGCACCCGTCATCACAGGGTGTTTGGCTCTTTGTCCCCTGATATTCGTCAAGGATTGAAACGCATTAATTTTTTTTTTTTTTTTTTTTTTTTTTTTTTCTTTTTTTCTTTCTTATATACTAGTACAGTGTTGCCTCTCTTGCTTTTATTTGTTTATACTTATTCTATTACATTTTTAAGTCTACGTACTAAATATGTTCGATATGTATATATATATATATTTATGTTCTTTATTTCCAATTTAATCTGTACTATGTGCTACTTGATTATAGTACTTATATAGCTAACATGCATTAAAGTTTCTTAGTTCTAAATTTTATTATCTAACCTATTTCTACTTGCTTAAATATGTATAATCTTAATTATACATTACAGCAAGTTCTTACGTACTATTTCTCTTATTGACTATTCTACATATTTTTAAACAATATTCTATAAATAATTCTGTGCTACTTTTATCTACTAGGAGGCTGTACAAGTTCTCTATTTTAACGCTAATGTCTAGTTTGTTACTAATTTCATAGCGCTCGCGGTTGTGGATAGGGCATTCTGTTAGGAGGTGAGGGATTGACTCTTCGCATGCTGGGTCACAGGCGCAGTATGGGTTATCCCTGCACTTGAAGCGATTCAAGTACTGGGAGAACCCACCATGCCCTGTTAGAACTTGGGTGAGCAGACCTGCTGGACCTATCTTTCGGACGAACCTATATGCCTGCTCGACGTCTGGCAGGAAAAGCCTCGTTATCGACGCGGTGTCACCTTCTACATACCTGGTGTTCCATTTGCATAATGTTGCACTACGTATGATCTTTTTAACGTGCGAGATCGGACACCGGTCGTAGTCTGGTCTTCTCTTCAAGGTCAGTGCCGCCTCCTTTGCAAGGTCGTCAGCACGCTCGTTGCCTGCAAGTCCTGCATGGGCTTTCACCCAGAACAAAGATACATGTTTGCCTTGGGTCAGTGCCGTCCCTATGTTCAGTCGTGTCTCCACTGCGAGGGGGTGAAGTGAGCCATGGTTCACGATGGTTTCCAGCGCTGCGCGTGAATCGCTGTATACGCCATAACTCTCTTCCCTACCTTTTAGGATTAAACCCGAAGCTTTCCATATAGCCAAGAGTTCCGCCTGATAAACAGTGCAGTACGCGGACAAGCATAGTTTGAGGTTACGAATCTCGGCCTCACCATTCCATATGGATAGTGCGGCTCCGACTTTCCCCTCAATCCTGCTGCCGTCGGTGAATATTCGCACCTGCTGCACGTTATGCCCGTCCACATGGTGTTGGTCTACCAGACTCTCGAACTCCAAGTCTATATGTTCCGCTGGGTGTGGAGCTTCTGCAAATCTCACCACACTCTCGGTTTCTCTATCTCCCAGAACTAGCGAGAGCGACCCTCTTTTTGCCTCATACAGAGCGGCTGCCTCCTGTATTCTGAGGTCGAGAGGAAGTATTCCCGCCAGAACTAGTGCCGAGTGCAGAGAAACTGTGCGATAGGATTTGCACAGCTTTTGGGCAAAACCCCTCTGTACGGTAGACAGAAGCTTGCGCACTCCCAACTTCTCTGACGCAGGGGCCCACGCCGCAGCAGCATACATCATTATGGGTTCAATTGTTGCGACATAGATCGTCCTAATTACTTCTGGATGCAAGCCCCAGTTCACCTTTGCAGCTTTTGACAGCTGCTTGTAAACATCAGTTGCCTTCTTGCATTGTGTCGCAACATGGGTGTTGAAAGTCATCTTTTGATCGATAATGATGCCTAACAGTTTAACCTCCCTCGACAGTTCAACGTTCACTCCTCCCATGGTCAGCAGCGGGTTGTCGTATTTCAGCTTCTTGGTTATAACCATTGCGCAAGTTTTATGCGGCGCAAACTTCAGCTTATTACGTACACCCCACCGCTGAACATAGACAAGAGCGGCGTTGGCCCGTCTCGAGACTTCGAGACCGGTATCCCCATCAAAAACCATTACCACATCGTCCGCGAACGCCTGCACATAGTGTCCCATGTTTTCCAAATCTTTTAATAACGGGTCAAGGAGGATGTTCCACAGGATTGGACCACCGATTGACCCCTGCACACATCCTTTGTTCGTGCTCCTTGTGCATTCTTCCCCGGCGTAACGTACTTTAACTTTTCTGCAGTCAAGATAGCTATCCAGTAGCCTCCTGATATTTACCGGACACTTTTCCTCAGCCAGACGGATTCTGATGGCAGGCCACCATGCGCTATCGAAGGCCCCCTCTATATCCAGTGACACTAGGGTTACCAGCTTCTTCAGCCCAATCTTACCCTGGATATGGTGCATTAGTGTATAGAGGGCGTCCTCAGTGCTTCTCTGGGGCATGAACCCATACTGACGAGTACTAATCCGCGGTACTAGGTGCCACTTCATTCTTGCTACTGTCATCTTCTCTAGGATCTTCCCCAAGACTGGCAGGAGACCTATCGGTCTGTATGCTTTGGGGTTCGTGTAGTCTTCCTTGCCCGGTTTTCTTAGTACCACCACCGTGGCTTCCTTCCAAATGTTCGGGAAGTGCCCCAACATGAGGCACTTGTTGGCCAGAGCAAGGAATGCGTCCAGATCCAGAGAGATAGCTCGACTGCAGATATCTGCTGTGAAGCCATCCGCTCCTGGGGCCTTCTTCGGATTAAAACTACCCATCGCGGTCTTTAGCTCCAGCGAAGTAAACGGTGGGTCATGCTGTTCATCATGACTCAGGTCGTTTACTCGCTCTGCCGACATTCTGGTCCGGCGATGGTCTTCATTGTCCGTTTCCTTCAGGTCTTCTGGGTAGAATGTCTCCGCTAGTAGTCGCGCCGATTCTCTTGGGTTTAAGAATGCACCATCTTTGGTTAGGGTCAAGTCTTCTTGTCTCCTGGTGGTCCTTCTGATGACTCTGTATATACCCTCCCAGAGTCCTTCCCGATCTTGTTTTTCACAGAACGTCTTCCAACTCTCTATTTGGGCTTTCTTGGCTTGGCACTCGTAGGCTTCTTTCTTCTCTAGGTACTGGGCTACCACTATTTATCTGCGGTACGGTGCCGCGTTCTTTATTTTTCGCCTGAAGGTAGTGGCAACCTTTTTCAGCCTCGCGAGCTCATCATTCCACCATGGGACTCTGAGTACCTCTGTACTCTTCTTGGCCGGCATGCTTTCCTTGCACGCTACCGTTATGCAATTTGTGTAATTTTGGATGATGTTTTCTAGTTCTAATTTTGTCCTAATATTTTGTATTGTGTTTATGTTAATATTATAATTTGCTCTTTGTTCTAGAATTTTGGAGTTGAATATGTCCCAGTTTGCTTTCCTTGTATTGTAAAGTCTGGTGGTTCTTTCCACTTTCAGTCCTTTACTTCTTCGGAGATTTATGTGGAATAGGATGGTATTGTGGTCCGAGCTCGTCACAGTTTGGTCTACCCTCCAGTTTTCTACTAGGTCTAGTAGGTCTGCGGTACAGGCTGTTATGTCTACATGACTGGTATACGCTCTTCCACCTCTGACGGTGTCAAAAGTAGGCGTATCACCATTGTTCAGTACCTGAAGCCCAGACTCTTCCAGGGTCCCGGACATTTCTTTACCCCTGTGGTCTTCTGCGGTGCTACCCCACCAGGTACTCTTGGCGTTACTGTCGCCACCTATCAGTAGTAGTGTACAACCCAGCTCCTCTCTGATGGTACGTAGCTGCTCCAAGTATGGCTCTATCGGCTGGTCCGGTTCAAAGTAAAAGGACACCGCTGCGATTTCCCAGGCTGCGGTTCGGATCCTCACAACAACAATATTGTTGTTGGTGAGTTTCGGGCACTGGAAGATGGCAAGGCTGTCATCAAAGACAACAATTGCCGCCTTAACAGTCCCATCTCCTACTACCGCGCTCTGGTAGACTCTCGCCCCACGGTAGTCCTTCATCCTTCGCACCCCACCCACATATGGCTCCTGAAGCAGCGCAAATGCGAGTTTTCGTTCACTGGCCTCAATCATGAGTTCGGTTGTCGCCAATTCCTTCCTCTGGAGGTTTGCTTGGGCTACTATATATCTTCTGGTGGGGTTGCCTGCCCCGGAATGGCTATCGTCGCCCTTAGCAGTACGCTATTTTGGCTCTGGCTAGTGCTTCCCACCTTCTGCGTACCGGGCACTCAGAGCTAAAAGCGTTGTGCTCTACCGAGATGTCAACCTTCGCTGCCACGCAGTTGCAACATGTTGGTGCTGTTGTTGCCAGCCAATCCGCACATTCTTGCCGCATGTGCGGTCCACCACAATGACTACATTTTGGCACGGTCTCCTTGCAGAATCTTCTACCATGCCCATATGCTAGGCACATAGAACACTGTACTAGGGGGGATTGGTCTTCTACCCTCACCCTCTGCATATCGACATGGACCGTGCCGATGTTTAACATTCTGTTATATACTTGCGGTGACACCTTGAGGACTATATGGTTCGTTAGTGGGTTTCTAGATTTGCGGCGAAACTTGTACTCTAATCTGTTTTCCTCCTTGTCGAGGCCATGGAAAATCCCTCCGTTCTGGTTTCTTAAGGCAGCAATGATATCATCATTGCTGTTGTATGAAAGTACATCTTTCAGCACCAACATCGGGTCCTGGTTTTTCATTTCCTCCACAAGTAGTCGATCTCCTGCACTTTTTAGTCTCTCCTGAACCTTCTGCCGTTCCTCGACAGTTCTGCATCCTATAATTACTTTTTTATCCTTCACCCTCCTGACCCTTTCTACGGTCACCCAGCCATCTTTGGCATTAACTGCCTGTCGGACCTGCTTGAGAACCTCTTCACTGTTTTCAGCTTCATTCCTGGACGTGACGACGATGGAGTGTAGAGAGCTCCGGTCGTTCATCCTTTTGTTGTTCTGGTCCGCGGTAATGTTTGCGTACGTGGCTTTTTGGGTGACAGCTTGTTGGACTATAGAATCCCTGAGTTTTACTATTTCTGTATTCGTTTTCTCTATTTTGTCGCCTTGTTCCTTGATGAGCTTTACCAACTCTTCATTCGACTCTTTTATTTCTTTGATTTCCTTCTTCCCTATCCCGTCCTTGTTTTCTATCCTACTACTCTTTATTTCGCCTAGGTTCTTCTTCTTTTCCACTTCCAATTCGGCAGCTACCTCTTTCAGGAGTTGATAAAGCTTTTCCACTGCCAAAATCAGACCCTCCTTCAGGTCTCCCCTCAAATTGCGAGATTCACCTACGTGAGTCTTCGCCCTATGAAGCCAGACCCGGCCTTCTTGGACTCTGTCCTTGGGCTTCGTCGGATCGATCTTTGGTGATGTTGTCGTCGGTGCCGGTGCCTCCAATGAAGTTTTTCGCGCCGCCGGCCGAGTGTCGGTAGGGGGCACTGCTTTCTGCCTAGGTTTTGGCTGGCTTGCCACTTTGGGGGTCGCCTTGGTCGGTGGAGATATGTTTAATAGACGCTGATGTGGGTGTGTAGCGGATGTACACGGCTTTGGGTCTGTCTTGCCGATTTCCCATTCACCAATACTACGCCTCACATTAGGGGCTGATGTCTGTGCTGTGGAGGAGGGTCCTGCCCTCTCCTTCTCAGTTGGGGATATGGTAGGCTGATCTGCCGTCTTCTTTTGAGGGGTGTGGGCGATGGCAAACATTTTTGATGGGGAGAGCCTCGTTGAGTTTGTACTAATCGGTACACCGTCTACGCCTAACAGTAAATTAGTAGTATACACAATCAAAACACTATTCAGTATTCATGTCATGAAAACGACAAAATAAAATATAGATATAAAAGGTTAATAATAAAACTAGGTGTATCGGTCAATAGACTCAATTCACGTGTACAGGTCAAGTTAAAATCGATAGACAGTAAAGTAAAAGATACTAAAGCTAAGTGTATCGGTCAAATCGGTCACTAAATCTAAAAAGCCGCAAAAATTTCGGAAAACAAAATTTTTTACAGTCAAAAAACTTTTTGGCTCTAGGTAGAGTCGGTCTGACTACGGGGTTAAATAGGTCTCCGCGAGCCCTCCTCAGCGACCCCAAACTCGGCCTATCTATCTGCAAGGGTCTCCGAGATACGACTGCTCGAAAAAAGCGGAAAAATTTCAAGATGGCCGCCGCGACCTATATAATCCGGGATATCTCGCGAACTATGGGCACGAATTCAACCGTGTTTGGTATTGGCGTCTTGGTCTTGGTGAGACGCTGCCGAATATTCGGGTTTCAGCCTGAAAAATTTTCAGGCGCTGAAATTGCCCGAAAACATACAGACAACCTAGGTCTAGTCAGGCCGGTTACCCACAAACAAACCGGGGCTCTCTACGACCTCCGGTTCCAGAGCTACAGGCAGTCAAAGTCCCGTTCTGACAGTTGAGAACTGTCAAAGTGAAAGTTCAGCAGGCTGCAGAACCGTTTCCCGAAGTCGTAGATACCTCGTACTTGGGCTTTTCAGAATCGCCCCAACCTGTTCTTTCGACCTGAAAGGTTTTCAGCACTAAAAAAGTCTGAGGCCTGAAAACGCCTGAAACCTGGAGCGCGGGCTTAAAAAGATCCCCCCAAGCTCCCGAGAGAAAACCGCGTCCTTCTACGACGAGCCAGCCCCGAGATACGGGCGCCCAAACCTCGTCCCTGACAGTTCAGAACTGTCAAATCCTAAGCTCAAACACCAATAACACAGCAACCAGCGGCCGCAGAAAGACCGGGTTTCAAATAAGCCACTTGGCCTGATGTCGCGCAACTCCCCCGGACACTTTCAGGTCGAAAAAATTTTTTCTCTTGAAAAGTCCTGAAATCAGGCTCTCAGGCAACACAACTACAAGACGCAGCTTTCCGCGCAAACCCGAAAGTCCTATCTTAATTATCTCCTGAGATATGGCAATTTAAAATTTTATTTTCAAAAAACAAAATGGCCGAAAAAGTACAAAGCTCTCGTTTTTACAGCTATCCCAATCTAATTTGGGTTAAAATAGACTTAAACAAGTTGGAAAATCATAATTTAATCTTAAAAAACTAATTATATCTATTTATTATGTATTTATTGCTAAAAAACAAGAAAAATTCAGTATCTCCGTCAAAAATAAACCAAAAATTTTGGAAAAAAATTTTAGATTTATCTAAATTCTAGTACTTTTAGACTGTAAATTAAAACTTTTAACTTTTTATTTATTTAAATGAATTTTTTTATAATTTTCAAAATTTTCGGTTTTTTAATTTTAGTTTCAAAATTACAGGCTCGAAAAATCTAAAAACTTGCAGGTGTCTTCTTCAGGCTAGCGCGCAACGACGTGCAGTTGCAGAATTTTAATTTATGTAGTGGTTTTAAAGTTATTAAGGGTCAAATTTCTAAATTTTAAAAGTTAATACAAATTTAACCTTACGTTGAAAAATTTTTCTTTTTGCAGAATCCTGCTGTGTCCAAAGAGGTTGAAGTCCGTGCCGATTCTCAGCTTGCTGAGACGCTCCGTTTCGATTTTCAGCACCACGTGGTTTTCAGTATTTTCAAAATAACTCTGTAGCCGATATTTATTTCAGGTGGCTGATGATGCTGAAAGATGGGGGACGCGAAGACGCACCGGGCTGCAAAAATCCAGGAGTGGACAATCACTCGGGGAGCTACACTGCTCGACCCAAGCTCTGACCACGTGCTCTTAACCTCCCAAGTAAGTAGTTTTTCAGTTATATTTCTTCAGGTACTGTAGTGTCACTGATTTAAAAACTTGTCACAGATAGCACTCACTTTTACCTATCTTTTGACACTTTCACCGTTAGGATCACGTAACAATTTACCACTTTTTCGAATTTTTTCGTTCGGAGCACACGTGGAATCGTGGCGTTCGTCCCGAGAGGTGAATTGCGACTGGTTAGGTTAGGTTAGGTTAGGTTAGGTTAGGTTAGGTTAGGTTAGGTTAGGTTAGGTTAGGTTAGGTTAGGTTAGGTTAGGTTAGGTTAGGTTAGGTTAGGTTAGGTTAGGTTAGGTTAGGTTAGGTTAGGTTAGGTTAGGTTAGGTTAGGTTAGGTTAGGTTAGGTTAGGTTAGGTTAGGTTAGGTTAGGTTAGGTTAGGTTAGGTTAGGTTAGGTTAGGTTAGGTTAGGTTAGGTTAGGTTAGGTTAGGTTAGGTTAGGTTAGGTTAGGTTAGGTTAGGTTAGGTTAGGTTAGGTTAGGTTAGGTTAGGTTAGGTTAGGTTAGGTTAGGTTAGGTTAGGTTAGGTTAGGTTAGGTTAGGTTAGGTTAGGTTAGGTTAGGTTAGGTTAGGTTAGGTTAGGTTAGGTTAGGTTAGGTTAGGTTAGGTTAGGTTAGGTTAGGTTAGGTTAGGTTAGGTTAGGTTAGGTTAGGTTAGGTTAGGTTAGGTTAGGTTAGGTTAGGTTAGGTTAGGTTAGGTTAGGTTAGGTTAGGTTAGGTTAGGTTAGGTTAGGTTAGGTTAGGTTAGGTTAGGTTAGGTTAGGTTAGGTTAGGTTAGGTTAGGTTAGGTTAGGTTAGGTTAGGTTAGGTTAGGTTAGGTTAGGTTAGGTTAGGTTAGGTTAGGTTAGGTTAGGTTAGGTTAGGTTAGGTTAGGTTAGGTTAGGTTAGGTTAGGTTAGGTTAGGTTAGGTTAGGTTAGGTTAGGTTAGGTTAGGTTAGGTTAGGTTAGGTTAGGTTAGGTTAGGTTAGGTTAGGTTAGGTTAGGTTAGGTTAGGTTAGGTTAGGTTAGGTTAGGTTAGGTTAGGTTAGGTTAGGTTAGGTTAGGTTAGGTTAGGTTAGGTTAGGTTAGGTTAGGTTAGGTTAGGTTAGGTTAGGTTAGGTTAGGTTAGGTTAGGTTAGGTTAGGTTAGGTTAGGTTAGGTTAGGTTAGGTTAGGTTAGGTTAGGTTAGGTTAGGTTAGGTTAGGTTAGGTTAGGTTAGGTTAGGTTAGGTTAGGTTAGGTTAGGTTAGGTTAGGTTAGGTTAGGTTAGGTTAGGTTAGGTTAGGTTAGGTTAGGTTAGGTTAGGTTAGGTTAGGTTAGGTTAGGTTAGGTTAGGTTAGGTTAGGTTAGGTTAGGTTAGGTTAGGTTAGGTTAGGTTAGGTTAGGTTAGGTTAGGTTAGGTTAGGTTAGGTTAGGTTAGGTTAGGTTAGGTTAGGTTAGGTTAGGTTAGGTTAGGTTAGGTTAGGTTAGGTTAGGTTAGGTTAGGTTAGGTTAGGTTAGGTTAGGTTAGGTTAGGTTAGGTTAGGTTAGGTTAGGTTAGGTTAGGTTAGGTTAGGTTAGGTTAGGTTAGGTTAGGTTAGGTTAGGTTAGGTTAGGTTAGGTTAGGTTAGGTTAGGTTAGGTTAGGTTAGGTTAGGTTAGGTTAGGTTAGGTTAGGTTAGGTTAGGTTAGGTTAGGTTAGGTTAGGTTAGGTTAGGTTAGGTTAGGTTAGGTTAGGTTAGGTTAGGTTAGGTTAGGTTAGGTTAGGTTAGGTTAGGTTAGGTTAGGTTAGGTTAGGTTAGGTTAGGTTAGGTTAGGTTAGGTTAGGTTAGGTTAGGTTAGGTTAGGTTAGGTTAGGTTAGGTTAGGTTAGGTTAGGTTAGGTTAGGTTAGGTTAGGTTAGGTTAGGTTAGGTTAGGTTAGGTTAGGTTAGGTTAGGTTAGGTTAGGTTAGGTTAGGTTAGGTTAGGTTAGGTTAGGTTAGGTTAGGTTAGGTTAGGTTAGGTTAGGTTAGGTTAGGTTAGGTTAGGTTAGGTTAGGTTAGGTTAGGTTAGGTTAGGTTAGGTTAGGTTAGGTTAGGTTAGGTTAGGTTAGGTTAGGTTAGGTTAGGTTAGGTTAGGTTAGGTTAGGTTAGGTTAGGTTAGGTTAGGTTAGGTTAGGTTAGGTTAGGTTAGGTTAGGTTAGGTTAGGTTAGGTTAGGTTAGGTTAGGTTAGGTTAGGTTAGGTTAGGTTAGGTTAGGTTAGGTTAGGTTAGGTTAGGTTAGGTTAGGTTAGGTTAGGTTAGGTTAGGTTAGGTTAGGTTAGGTTAGGTTAGGTTAGGTTAGGTTAGGTTAGGTTAGGTTAGGTTAGGTTAGGTTAGGTTAGGTTAGGTTAGGTTAGGTTAGGTTAGGTTAGGTTAGGTTAGGTTAGGTTAGGTTAGGTTAGGTTAGGTTAGGTTAGGTTAGGTTAGGTTAGGTTAGGTTAGGTTAGGTTAGGTTAGGTTAGGTTAGGTTAGGTTAGGTTAGGTTAGGTTAGGTTAGGTTAGGTTAGGTTAGGTTAGGTTAGGTTAGGTTAGGTTAGGTTAGGTTAGGTTAGGTTAGGTTAGGTTAGGTTAGGTTAGGTTAGGTTAGGTTAGGTTAGGTTAGGTTAGGTTAGGTTAGGTTAGGTTAGGTTAGGTTAGGTTAGGTTAGGTTAGGTTAGGTTAGGTTAGGTTAGGTTAGGTTAGGTTAGGTTAGGTTAGGTTAGGTTAGGTTAGGTTAGGTTAGGTTAGGTTAGGTTAGGTTAGGTTAGGTTAGGTTAGGTTAGGTTAGGTTAGGTTAGGTTAGGTTAGGTTAGGTTAGGTTAGGTTAGGTTAGGTTAGGTTAGGTTAGGTTAGGTTAGGTTAGGTTAGGTTAGGTTAGGTTAGGTTAGGTTAGGTTAGGTTAGGTTAGGTTAGGTTAGGTTAGGTTAGGTTAGGTTAGGTTAGGTTAGGTTAGGTTAGGTTAGGTTAGGTTAGGTTAGGTTAGGTTAGGTTAGGTTAGGTTAGGTTAGGTTAGGTTAGGTTAGGTTAGGTTAGGTTAGGTTAGGTTAGGTTAGGTTAGGTTAGGTTAGGTTAGGTTAGGTTAGGTTAGGTTAGGTTAGGTTAGGTTAGGTTAGGTTAGGTTAGGTTAGGTTAGGTTAGGTTAGGTTAGGTTAGGTTAGGTTAGGTTAGGTTAGGTTAGGTTAGGTTAGGTTAGGTTAGGTTAGGTTAGGTTAGGTTAGGTTAGGTTAGGTTAGGTTAGGTTAGGTTAGGTTAGGTTAGGTTAGGTTAGGTTAGGTTAGGTTAGGTTAGGTTAGGTTAGGTTAGGTTAGGTTAGGTTAGGTTAGGTTAGGTTAGGTTAGGTTAGGTTAGGTTAGGTTAGGTTAGGTTAGGTTAGGTTAGGTTAGGTTAGGTTAGGTTAGGTTAGGTTAGGTTAGGTTAGGTTAGGTTAGGTTAGGTTAGGTTAGGTTAGGTTAGGTTAGGTTAGGTTAGGTTAGGTTAGGTTAGGTTAGGTTAGGTTAGGTTAGGTTAGGTTAGGTTAGGTTAGGTTAGGTTAGGTTAGGTTAGGTTAGGTTAGGTTAGGTTAGGTTAGGTTAGGTTAGGTTAGGTTAGGTTAGGTTAGGTTAGGTTAGGTTAGGTTAGGTTAGGTTAGGTTAGGTTAGGTTAGGTTAGGTTAGGTTAGGTTAGGTTAGGTTAGGTTAGGTTAGGTTAGGTTAGGTTAGGTTAGGTTAGGTTAGGTTAGGTTAGGTTAGGTTAGGTTAGGTTAGGTTAGGTTAGGTTAGGTTAGGTTAGGTTAGGTTAGGTTAGGTTAGGTTAGGTTAGGTTAGGTTAGGTTAGGTTAGGTTAGGTTAGGTTAGGTTAGGTTAGGTTAGGTTAGGTTAGGTTAGGTTAGGTTAGGTTAGGTTAGGTTAGGTTAGGTTAGGTTAGGTTAGGTTAGGTTAGGTTAGGTTAGGTTAGGTTAGGTTAGGTTAGGTTAGGTTAGGTTAGGTTAGGTTAGGTTAGGTTAGGTTAGGTTAGGTTAGGTTAGGTTAGGTTAGGTTAGGTTAGGTTAGGTTAGGTTAGGTTAGGTTAGGTTAGGTTAGGTTAGGTTAGGTTAGGTTAGGTTAGGTTAGGTTAGGTTAGGTTAGGTTAGGTTAGGTTAGGTTAGGTTAGGTTAGGTTAGGTTAGGTTAGGTTAGGTTAGGTTAGGTTAGGTTAGGTTAGGTTAGGTTAGGTTAGGTTAGGTTAGGTTAGGTTAGGTTAGGTTAGGTTAGGTTAGGTTAGGTTAGGTTAGGTTAGGTTAGGTTAGGTTAGGTTAGGTTAGGTTAGGTTAGGTTAGGTTAGGTTAGGTTAGGTTAGGTTAGGTTAGGTTAGGTTAGGTTAGGTTAGGTTAGGTTAGGTTAGGTTAGGTTAGGTTAGGTTAGGTTAGGTTAGGTTAGGTTAGGTTAGGTTAGGTTAGGTTAGGTTAGGTTAGGTTAGGTTAGGTTAGGTTAGGTTAGGTTAGGTTAGGTTAGGTTAGGTTAGGTTAGGTTAGGTTAGGTTAGGTTAGGTTAGGTTAGGTTAGGTTAGGTTAGGTTAGGTTAGGTTAGGTTAGGTTAGGTTAGGTTAGGTTAGGTTAGGTTAGGTTAGGTTAGGTTAGGTTAGGTTAGGTTAGGTTAGGTTAGGTTAGGTTAGGTTAGGTTAGGTTAGGTTAGGTTAGGTTAGGTTAGGTTAGGTTAGGTTAGGTTAGGTTAGGTTAGGTTAGGTTAGGTTAGGTTAGGTTAGGTTAGGTTAGGTTAGGTTAGGTTAGGTTAGGTTAGGTTAGGTTAGGTTAGGTTAGGTTAGGTTAGGTTAGGTTAGGTTAGGTTAGGTTAGGTTAGGTTAGGTTAGGTTAGGTTAGGTTAGGTTAGGTTAGGTTAGGTTAGGTTAGGTTAGGTTAGGTTAGGTTAGGTTAGGTTAGGTTAGGTTAGGTTAGGTTAGGTTAGGTTAGGTTAGGTTAGGTTAGGTTAGGTTAGGTTAGGTTAGGTTAGGTTAGGTTAGGTTAGGTTAGGTTAGGTTAGGTTAGGTTAGGTTAGGTTAGGTTAGGTTAGGTTAGGTTAGGTTAGGTTAGGTTAGGTTAGGTTAGGTTAGGTTAGGTTAGGTTAGGTTAGGTTAGGTTAGGTTAGGTTAGGTTAGGTTAGGTTAGGTTAGGTTAGGTTAGGTTAGGTTAGGTTAGGTTAGGTTAGGTTAGGTTAGGTTAGGTTAGGTTAGGTTAGGTTAGGTTAGGTTAGGTTAGGTTAGGTTAGGTTAGGTTAGGTTAGGTTAGGTTAGGTTAGGTTAGGTTAGGTTAGGTTAGGTTAGGTTAGGTTAGGTTAGGTTAGGTTAGGTTAGGTTAGGTTAGGTTAGGTTAGGTTAGGTTAGGTTAGGTTAGGTTAGGTTAGGTTAGGTTAGGTTAGGTTAGGTTAGGTTAGGTTAGGTTAGGTTAGGTTAGGTTAGGTTAGGTTAGGTTAGGTTAGGTTAGGTTAGGTTAGGTTAGGTTAGGTTAGGTTAGGTTAGGTTAGGTTAGGTTAGGTTAGGTTAGGTTAGGTTAGGTTAGGTTAGGTTAGGTTAGGTTAGGTTAGGTTAGGTTAGGTTAGGTTAGGTTAGGTTAGGTTAGGTTAGGTTAGGTTAGGTTAGGTTAGGTTAGGTTAGGTTAGGTTAGGTTAGGTTAGGTTAGGTTAGGTTAGGTTAGGTTAGGTTAGGTTAGGTTAGGTTAGGTTAGGTTAGGTTAGGTTAGGTTAGGTTAGGTTAGGTTAGGTTAGGTTAGGTTAGGTTAGGTTAGGTTAGGTTAGGTTAGGTTAGGTTAGGTTAGGTTAGGTTAGGTTAGGTTAGGTTAGGTTAGGTTAGGTTAGGTTAGGTTAGGTTAGGTTAGGTTAGGTTAGGTTAGGTTAGGTTAGGTTAGGTTAGGTTAGGTTAGGTTAGGTTAGGTTAGGTTAGGTTAGGTTAGGTTAGGTTAGGTTAGGTTAGGTTAGGTTAGGTTAGGTTAGGTTAGGTTAGGTTAGGTTAGGTTAGGTTAGGTTAGGTTAGGTTAGGTTAGGTTAGGTTAGGTTAGGTTAGGTTAGGTTAGGTTAGGTTAGGTTAGGTTAGGTTAGGTTAGGTTAGGTTAGGTTAGGTTAGGTTAGGTTAGGTTAGGTTAGGTTAGGTTAGGTTAGGTTAGGTTAGGTTAGGTTAGGTTAGGTTAGGTTAGGTTAGGTTAGGTTAGGTTAGGTTAGGTTAGGTTAGGTTAGGTTAGGTTAGGTTAGGTTAGGTTAGGTTAGGTTAGGTTAGGTTAGGTTAGGTTAGGTTAGGTTAGGTTAGGTTAGGTTAGGTTAGGTTAGGTTAGGTTAGGTTAGGTTAGGTTAGGTTAGGTTAGGTTAGGTTAGGTTAGGTTAGGTTAGGTTAGGTTAGGTTAGGTTAGGTTAGGTTAGGTTAGGTTAGGTTAGGTTAGGTTAGGTTAGGTTAGGTTAGGTTAGGTTAGGTTAGGTTAGGTTAGGTTAGGTTAGGTTAGGTTAGGTTAGGTTAGGTTAGGTTAGGTTAGGTTAGGTTAGGTTAGGTTAGGTTAGGTTAGGTTAGGTTAGGTTAGGTTAGGTTAGGTTAGGTTAGGTTAGGTTAGGTTAGGTTAGGTTAGGTTAGGTTAGGTTAGGTTAGGTTAGGTTAGGTTAGGTTAGGTTAGGTTAGGTTAGGTTAGGTTAGGTTAGGTTAGGTTAGGTTAGGTTAGGTTAGGTTAGGTTAGGTTAGGTTAGGTTAGGTTAGGTTAGGTTAGGTTAGGTTAGGTTAGGTTAGGTTAGGTTAGGTTAGGTTAGGTTAGGTTAGGTTAGGTTAGGTTAGGTTAGGTTAGGTTAGGTTAGGTTAGGTTAGGTTAGGTTAGGTTAGGTTAGGTTAGGTTAGGTTAGGTTAGGTTAGGTTAGGTTAGGTTAGGTTAGGTTAGGTTAGGTTAGGTTAGGTTAGGTTAGGTTAGGTTAGGTTAGGTTAGGTTAGGTTAGGTTAGGTTAGGTTAGGTTAGGTTAGGTTAGGTTAGGTTAGGTTAGGTTAGGTTAGGTTAGGTTAGGTTAGGTTAGGTTAGGTTAGGTTAGGTTAGGTTAGGTTAGGTTAGGTTAGGTTAGGTTAGGTTAGGTTAGGTTAGGTTAGGTTAGGTTAGGTTAGGTTAGGTTAGGTTAGGTTAGGTTAGGTTAGGTTAGGTTAGGTTAGGTTAGGTTAGGTTAGGTTAGGTTAGGTTAGGTTAGGTTAGGTTAGGTTAGGTTAGGTTAGGTTAGGTTAGGTTAGGTTAGGTTAGGTTAGGTTAGGTTAGGTTAGGTTAGGTTAGGTTAGGTTAGGTTAGGTTAGGTTAGGTTAGGTTAGGTTAGGTTAGGTTAGGTTAGGTTAGGTTAGGTTAGGTTAGGTTAGGTTAGGTTAGGTTAGGTTAGGTTAGGTTAGGTTAGGTTAGGTTAGGTTAGGTTAGGTTAGGTTAGGTTAGGTTAGGTTAGGTTAGGTTAGGTTAGGTTAGGTTAGGTTAGGTTAGGTTAGGTTAGGTTAGGTTAGGTTAGGTTAGGTTAGGTTAGGTTAGGTTAGGTTAGGTTAGGTTAGGTTAGGTTAGGTTAGGTTAGGTTAGGTTAGGTTAGGTTAGGTTAGGTTAGGTTAGGTTAGGTTAGGTTAGGTTAGGTTAGGTTAGGTTAGGTTAGGTTAGGTTAGGTTAGGTTAGGTTAGGTTAGGTTAGGTTAGGTTAGGTTAGGTTAGGTTAGGTTAGGTTAGGTTAGGTTAGGTTAGGTTAGGTTAGGTTAGGTTAGGTTAGGTTAGGTTAGGTTAGGTTAGGTTAGGTTAGGTTAGGTTAGGTTAGGTTAGGTTAGGTTAGGTTAGGTTAGGTTAGGTTAGGTTAGGTTAGGTTAGGTTAGGTTAGGTTAGGTTAGGTTAGGTTAGGTTAGGTTAGGTTAGGTTAGGTTAGGTTAGGTTAGGTTAGGTTAGGTTAGGTTAGGTTAGGTTAGGTTAGGTTAGGTTAGGTTAGGTTAGGTTAGGTTAGGTTAGGTTAGGTTAGGTTAGGTTAGGTTAGGTTAGGTTAGGTTAGGTTAGGTTAGGTTAGGTTAGGTTAGGTTAGGTTAGGTTAGGTTAGGTTAGGTTAGGTTAGGTTAGGTTAGGTTAGGTTAGGTTAGGTTAGGTTAGGTTAGGTTAGGTTAGGTTAGGTTAGGTTAGGTTAGGTTAGGTTAGGTTAGGTTAGGTTAGGTTAGGTTAGGTTAGGTTAGGTTAGGTTAGGTTAGGTTAGGTTAGGTTAGGTTAGGTTAGGTTAGGTTAGGTTAGGTTAGGTTAGGTTAGGTTAGGTTAGGTTAGGTTAGGTTAGGTTAGGTTAGGTTAGGTTAGGTTAGGTTAGGTTAGGTTAGGTTAGGTTAGGTTAGGTTAGGTTAGGTTAGGTTAGGTTAGGTTAGGTTAGGTTAGGTTAGGTTAGGTTAGGTTAGGTTAGGTTAGGTTAGGTTAGGTTAGGTTAGGTTAGGTTAGGTTAGGTTAGGTTAGGTTAGGTTAGGTTAGGTTAGGTTAGGTTAGGTTAGGTTAGGTTAGGTTAGGTTAGGTTAGGTTAGGTTAGGTTAGGTTAGGTTAGGTTAGGTTAGGTTAGGTTAGGTTAGGTTAGGTTAGGTTAGGTTAGGTTAGGTTAGGTTAGGTTAGGTTAGGTTAGGTTAGGTTAGGTTAGGTTAGGTTAGGTTAGGTTAGGTTAGGTTAGGTTAGGTTAGGTTAGGTTAGGTTAGGTTAGGTTAGGTTAGGTTAGGTTAGGTTAGGTTAGGTTAGGTTAGGTTAGGTTAGGTTAGGTTAGGTTAGGTTAGGTTAGGTTAGGTTAGGTTAGGTTAGGTTAGGTTAGGTTAGGTTAGGTTAGGTTAGGTTAGGTTAGGTTAGGTTAGGTTAGGTTAGGTTAGGTTAGGTTAGGTTAGGTTAGGTTAGGTTAGGTTAGGTTAGGTTAGGTTAGGTTAGGTTAGGTTAGGTTAGGTTAGGTTAGGTTAGGTTAGGTTAGGTTAGGTTAGGTTAGGTTAGGTTAGGTTAGGTTAGGTTAGGTTAGGTTAGGTTAGGTTAGGTTAGGTTAGGTTAGGTTAGGTTAGGTTAGGTTAGGTTAGGTTAGGTTAGGTTAGGTTAGGTTAGGTTAGGTTAGGTTAGGTTAGGTTAGGTTAGGTTAGGTTAGGTTAGGTTAGGTTAGGTTAGGTTAGGTTAGGTTAGGTTAGGTTAGGTTAGGTTAGGTTAGGTTAGGTTAGGTTAGGTTAGGTTAGGTTAGGTTAGGTTAGGTTAGGTTAGAGTTAGGTTAGGTTAGGTTAGGTTAGGTTAGGTTAGGTTAGGTTAGGTTAGGTTAGGTTAGGTTAGGTTAGGTTAGGTTAGGTTAGGTTAG